>CM022948.1:78830318-79430318 GCA_012931725.1 Litsea cubeba | reverse complement strand
TGATAGAACAAGTACATGTTTCAAGTTCAGAGATGAAATGTGAACGGGATTGATATTTCACCACTTTTGTGTAATATCACAATGCACAAATTGATTGATTTCTTTTTTTTCAAATCTTCGTAATGAAGTAATGTGATTACAAATGACCAGGTCTAATGAGATGAATCAAACGACAGTGACGTAAACGTACATTTGGCATGGTTGCATGGCCCTGTCCATTGATTTGATGGGCCCCACTTCAGACGCCATTGTGAAATTCGCACAGGACACAAGACCCGAGACAGCCATTCTTTAATCACCAGTTGATTTACATCACATGAGTGGGCCAGATGACTAGGCCCGCCCTGGGTCCTACATGTACAAAAGGACAAGACCCAGCAGTTGCTTGTAGCACAGGTTTCTCCAAGTCATCTGGTCTTTGGTCCCCAATATGAGGCAACCATGCGGTTGGTGGAATTAGAAAAAATCACAATCAAAATTACGTGGCCAGTTGCAAGTTTCAACAGCCACGTTCAAAAAAAAAAATTTCTTCCCATGCACAAAACTCTTCTAACTTGCTTCAATTTTCTATTCAAACACCTCATGAATCACCCTCGATGGTTCCTAATACGAAGATAAATCTACAGGAGCCTATATATTGAATGAAAGAAATGCTACCAGTTGAACAGTCAAACCATCCATGTATCAATCATCTTGGCCTATAAATAGAAAGGCACACCTCCCATGTTATAAACTTTCTCCTTACCAACAAAACATTCCATAGTCTATATTTACTCACCTAACTAACCATATTCTGAGACATGGCTAGAGGTTTCAGGGCTCTGCACCTCTTACTTGTCCTTCCTCTCTTGCTGAGCTTTGTCTTTCTCTCTGCTCAAGCTCGTCCTTTTGAGCCATTGATCATGAAGCAAGGAAACTTTGATTGTAAAGTTGTGGGTTTTGTTGAAGATTTGCCTGTTGGAGCATTGAAAACATCGGGCCCGAGCCCACCTGGAAAGGGCCATAAACGCATGGAAATATATGCTTTGGGAGGGATTAAGGACTCTGGTCCAAGCCCCGGAGAAGGGCATTAATTGTGATGTGTACATATATATCAAGTGTTTGATGCAAAAAGTTTTTGCATGCAAATGGATCAATAATTCTTCGTTAGTAGAAAGCATTAATTGTAAGATCTTTCCTCTTCATGTACGAGTGTAGAAAGATTTCGGTTTCGAATTCCTATTGTTGTAAAATCCATAGGGACATATATACGTCTCGATGATCTGATGATGTAGAAAGACTTCGGTTTCCTAATGTTTCAGTAGCCTTCAAGCAGATAGATTTAAAGATGGTTGATTGCTCAAGTACTTTTTTTTTTTTATAGACAAGATTAATCTAATGTGTGTCATTTATACATAAGCCACGTAGCACGCTACAAAGTGGATATGGAAATCATTTAAGAATGGTTTTTTAGGGCCGCACTCAAAAAGCAATGAACAGTAGTAAACCAGTAAGTTAGAGAGAGAGAGAGAGTAGTACTGTAATAGTCTTTCTCAGTATGAAAGAACACTAAACTGATACTCTATTTCCATTAAAGTGTGTCCATACGAAAATATATATATTAATATATATATGATCACATATCCGGTAGTTATTCAAATGGCAAACGTAATTGGCCTACCATTGAGAATATAACACTTATTTTCGACACCATTGTACAATTTCTTCCTTCTACATACATCTCTGTTGGGGTAGAAATGAGTCAGTTTATACAGGCCACTCATCCGGCTCCTCTTGTCAAGGACGGGTATTTTAGTCATCTAGCAATCACTAAACTCAAGCTCTGATGTCTTGCACGATGGGTTCAATCGACCAATCAAAGGATCGTTTTATAGCTCGAACAACTTCCAAAGCATGGGACAAAATGGTAAACTCTACAGCCGCATGTCTGCTCAAGACCGCAACAATGGCTATTATCTGAACTTCATTGGTGAAAGAGACTTTCCGACCATCAACCGACCTTGCACCTACCAAACGATCGCTACCGAAATGCAAAACCTGTAGTATCATTAGCACTATTACATGCTGCATCGAAAAAGGCATAGAGACAAAATCTTGGGATTGAGTCAAACTAAAGTCATGAGTACGATCAAATGACAATCGATGGGACTCATCTAAATTGCCTTTAGATTCGATAATCAGTACTGAGAGAAGATAAAGGGTGCATCACCCTCCTCTAAAAATAAAGTCATTTCTACTTTTCTATAAAGGCCAACAAAGAGCCAAAACTGGACGACTGGTGGACATATAAATTTTGATACAAGTGAGGTTTGAGCAAGATTTATATTTTGTCTACTCCGAGCTACCCCGCCATTATTTGGCATTGGAGTTTCTCATTTTCTAAAGGAGTTCAATTTTTGGAAGGCAGGTAAGAAAAAAAGCTCAATTAAAAGAGAGAGGAAGAGAACCTGTCACATTTTTTTTTATAGAAAACTAAAGTTTTTGATGGACATGTATTAAAAATACTTTGTATACAGATTTTTCAAGAATAAAAGGTGCTTTTGAAGGTCTTTATGGATCTCTAGATTGGTTAGCTCAATAGCCTAAACAAAGGGTGCAAAACAATATAACACGCAACGGAAATAGGAATCAAGCACTTGCCACAAGAGACGCCAATTTTTAGCGTGAAAAATCCTAACTGGGTGAAAAATCACTGATCCAAACTGGATCAATAATCAAGTACTATGAATCTCGCAGCTATAAGACACTAATATATCCCTCTTCACATAATCACTACTGAATGACAGTAGTTACTTCTTGTGTAGTTTAATCACGCCTTAACGACTTCACACCGTTGTCTATAACAGATTCAACATTACTTAACTCCTCAGATCTTTTGTGAAAGAATATAATCTTCTATAAGAGATGTAGAAACAATAACTTTTTAGATGAACACTACAACACAACTATTCAATATTGGAAGCACTAAAGATGAAGAATTCTCTCAATTAGGTTTTCTTATTCAAAACAATGAGATATGTGTCTTTTAGGATAGCCTTAAAGTCCTTTAAATAGGCTTTGGAACGTGCTTATGGTTTTCTAAGATGATTAAGACTCAAACAGGCAGGTCGAAAGAAAATAGGAAAAGAAGTCCTAATTTGTGCAGAACTTTTTCGTGACACTCGGTAGAGCAGAGGAAGGCTCGCTCGAGCCGGTGGCCATTCTGTCTCGGAGGAAGACTACGTCCTGCAGAAGCTCGCTCGAGCGGGAAAAAGCTCATTCAAGCGGATCAAGGTTCTGGCTCCAGAAATTTCAGCACGCTGAATTTCCTACTGTCTTCTTTTTCCTTCCTTCAATCTTTAATGTAAAGCCCCATCACAGTCTATATCTTAAAATGTGAAAATTACAATTCAATGGGTATAGAGTTTTGTCCAACCCGTGAATTAATCAACATACAATTTCCTAATAGCTTTTATTAAAATGAAAAACCTTAAAATTGAGAAAAATAATAGAGGGTCCAAATACTTCATAATGACAGTTGAGGGCTTCTTGACACTTTTATTTCAGTTTTTTAACAAGTTTGTCCCAATTCCATGATATCATATAATGTCGGGTTATTTCATGATATCGTAGAATGCCTTTTTCTTAAAATGAATTATACATTAAATTATTCTATGATATCACAGAATTTCAGGTTATTTCATGATATCATAAAATGGAGACCTTCTGTCATCATTATTATGAAGTGTTTGGATCCTTTGTTGTTTTTCTCAGATTTAAAGGATTTTCTTCCATAGAATTTCAAAAAATCTGGGTTTCAAATCTTGAGTGGGCGGGCTTAGAATTTTGACTTTTTCTGCGGAAAATGTGTGTGGAAAATGTGTGTCCTCCCTCTTCTCTTGATTGAAAAATAGGAAATCTAAAAAGAGAGAAAGAAAGGAAGAAAGGAAATTTTACCTCTGTGAAAATCCCTCCCGAAGATGTCCAACAAAAATACACCATAGATTATGCAAGCTGTGAAATCTACGATGTTTCCATGTGCCTTTACTGAGTCAATCAAATTGTTTATTTCATTAACAACTAATTTTCTCTTTATTTATGGCTACTACCAAATGTAAGCTAGACTTTAATAGGGTAAAGGTGCTTTATAAACATTAAAAAAAAAAGGAGGAGAAAGACTGATTTGGTTGAATATGGGTCCATCGTCCATGGTAGGTGAATAAACATCATAAATTAAGGACACTAAGAAATATAAAATTTGACTTAAGTCCTGACTTACTACTTTAACAAGTGGAAAGGCTTGACCGGAATGTACTCCCAAAACAAGAAAAGGATGTTTGCAGAGGGAAGGTTGTTATTATAATTCCCCTGCCTGCCACAGCCACTGGAGACAAGCACCTAAATCCTCCAAGGGGCGGCAGACCACAGTTCCAACTTCCAAACCCACCTGTCTGCTCACATGAGCTCTGTGTGTGTTGTCTGGGTGGTTGATGTCATGTACTCTAGGTTTGTTGGATTAGTCCATTAGCTAGATTAGACAAAGGATCAAGTTTTGAGTTCAAGAGTATTTTAGTAATTGCATCGAGCTTTTCTAGGGCCTAAAAAATGATAGTGATTATAAATATGATGTGATCTATAAACTGTAGACCTTAGAGAAAAAAGAATGAGGAATTTTTCTTTGTGTGTCAGGTTTTGGCTTCTTCGTATGACAAGTTGGACCACACAATAAGTCCAAACTATCTTATGTGTGGTGCACTTTAACTAGATACCATTTTATGGTATCGATCATCCTTGAAGGAACCTCTTAGTTCCAATTTATTTCATGTAATTGAAGTCCTAGAAAATTTAAGACTTGTAGTACTAAAAGTGATGAAGATTGAAGAAGTGTGAAACTGCGAATATAAAAAATTGACCATAAAAAAATCTCCCCTTTGAGTTAAAGTGAGATGGAAAATGAATACTCATCATCACTCTAGTACTTCAAATTAAGTTAAGGAAGGTCAAGGCCATCTCCACCATGATCGTTTCATCCTCACCTCTTGATGAGATGGATGAAGTGTGAATATCATCAAAGTCTAAGATCCTTTGTTGGAGCTCATTTGACTATATATGAATTCCTATTTATTTGATTCCATACAAAGAAATGGCTCTTAATAACTTTTCTAAAATTAAAAAATGTTATCAAATCTGCCAAAAGATAATACATGTAGAGGGTCCAAATTATATAGGACATCAATCTTCTTGAAGCTCGAACTCTAGAAAAACTTGGGACGCTCTTCTATATGACTTAAAAATAATCTAAACTGCATAAAATGAAAATCACTTCATCTTATATGGGCCTTGACCAAACTCCATTCCAATAATAATTTACTATTAGATTGATCATATAGTAAAAATAAAGTTGAGCTTACTTTCACATGTTTTATACATATCAATTTGATAGTGGCCCAACTCCTATTTGTATAAATTTTGACAAGGCCCACACATAAAGGGGGCATTTAGTTTTGTGCAATTTAGACTTTCAATAGTGTACACCTAAAAAAAGCCTCACCAATTATAGGAGTAGCATTGACAGGTGATAAATTAAGAAAGATTTGTTTGAAATTATTTAGACATGTTCAATGTACGTGAGTACTGTGAAAAGAACCTTTACGACCTCATCAAGGAAGATTGGGGGTTGAAGAGTACATAAAAAGACGCAGTAAGAATAATTTTGAAAAAAAACACAATCTAAACATTTGGCCCAAGTAAAGTGAAAGGAGAAAAAGAATTCTCGTAACAAACTCCAATATAATTGGGATAAGACTTTGACGGTTGTGGTTAGCCGCCCTACCATAATGGTGTATATATAGACTTGTCCTTTTCAATAGATATAAATAGTGTAGATTTACCTAATGAGAATCCCCAATTGGTTTGAATATTACCACCACATTTATGATTTTAGGATCAAGGACATAAGAAAAACATTCCTATTAATGGTCCAAATATGGCCGCCCCGGAGGCGTCTACTATCTTCAAGCCGCAAATAGAGACCACTTCAAAAGATGGAGCAATACAATGTATAACTGACCGCACCACATATGGTTTATAATGTTTCAAGTTTGCCTTATGATCTTTGGACTCCCCATCAACTTTATGCATTTAGAGTATTGTGGGTGGGACATACCCCAAACTTCTGCCACCTTATGGTGGGACCAATCCCCATCAGTCGTTACACATTTCCTGTTCTTGTGTGGTCCCCAACATCTAGCTTCTTGTCACATCATGCATGCAAATTTATAAAAATTCGATCAAGCATTTACATCTTTGTAAGTTGGTAACATGATGATGAGGTTAGTTATATAAAGTAAAAGGAGGTGGCCCCCCTTCTTTCAATTTCTTAGGAGTAGTCTACACATTCATGTTCATGGGATGGGGACGGTGGGGCCCACATCTTTTACTTGGGATTCTAAATTGATTCAGTCAAATTAGAGGAGCCACTTTGCAGTGGAAGACTGAAAGTGGGGATTGCATTGTGAGTAAAGAAAGCACTTTTTTTTTTTTTTTGTGTGTGTGTGTGTGTGTGTGGGGGTGGGTGGGGGGGGGGGGGGGGGGGGGGGGAGTAAAGCACCTTTCTTTTTTTTTTTTTTTTTTTTTTTTTTTTGGGTGGGGCGGGTGGGGGGGAAGGGGAGGCTTTTGATAGAGTTAAGGTATATTAATTATTTATAAAAGAGTTTATATTTCTAACTTATTAATGAAAGACTCTTACTATGATTAGTTTACTGATTGTGTATTTAGTCAGTGGTGGCTTTCATCAGCCATCTGAAGGCTAGTCCCATTCAAAAAAGGCCCATTTTCACAAATAACTTATTTGTCAAATCCTATCTTATACAACACCTAAGTGGATGTTTAGATGTTAGAATTCAGAAAATTTATGTTTGGAAGAATTTGTAATTCTCTTTTCTAGCATCTAGAATGCTTGAATTTGGAGAATCTGAAAAGTCAAAAGTGATATTTTGAAGGTTGAATTTTTTAATTATCACTGATCAAACAAGAAATACGAGGAATTTTTATAAATAGAAATTGGCATGTTGGCAGAAAATATTCCCGGTAAATAGAATTTGAATACACAAAGTTTTCATAGTAAATTTAAAAAAATCAGAGATTTTTTCTTAGGTAGGTTTTATAATTCTTCAAATGCTATCCACTCCATAGAAAAAGGGCCTTCCTAAAGTTTTAAAGCAACAAGATTTATGACTTCTCCAAGTAATTATCACTACACCAAAAACAGAAAATTGGAATGAATTACCGTTCCTAATCCGTCTGTTCCTAATCCGTTAATCTGTTCCAATTTCCTATTTTTGGAACGGATTAACGGATTAGGAACGGTTTAGGAACGGATTAACGGTATATCTTTATACAACCAGGCATCTCATATCTTGAAATTTGGAGAATATTGAAGGATATAATGACATTTCAAAGACTGAGTCTTTAGGCCAGGGTGCTGCTTGCTACTTAGTATTTCTAACTGAGAATTGGGTATGCTGGGAATTTCTAACAATATTTTAGATTATATCCCTTTGAGCATTCCAAGTGCTCTATTTGTTTCATAGAATTCTTAGATTTCTAAATACTAGCTAACATAAAAAAGGCACCTTTAATTAGCCTGTCAAATTCTCTGATTATGAGCATTTGAAATTCAACTTGGGAGGAAGGCATTGGAATTCTCCCAAGCAAGAATTCTTTTTGCAACCGAATAGGCCCTTAGCTAGAGTTCGACGAAAGAATTCCGTTAAACTGATGTTGCGATGAGAAAAGCCAAATACATAGAATTTTCATTTAGAAAAGCTCCAGCAACCAAATGGCCTCTAACCCTACTAGATTTCAAGAATGGATCCTTACCCGAGTGGTAAGGAGCACCAATTCTTACCTGCTTGTTTAGGGTTCGAACTCCGGGTGCGTCACCTCTTTCCGCTTGTGCGGGCGCTCCTACCCACACAACTTGAGTGGGCTACCTTTCCGTATGTATGCGGGCTCTTTCTTGGATCCGGCCCCCTTGGTTGGAGTGCAAAAAAAAAAAAAAAAAAACAGCTAGATTTCATCTATACTTATCCAAAATCAATATGAACGCAGACAAACTCTAGTGCCCACTTTTGAGGAGTCGGCCTGAGTGGAGTGTTGGATAACATCCCAATATCCCATACTGTTTATCTATATGATTTTTTCGAACTCAAACTTTGACCTCAGCTAACTTTTTTATTTTTCAACCCCAGCCAAGGAGACTGAATCCAAGAGAGTCACACCGTGCGAAGGAGAGCCTACACAAGTGGGAAGAAAAAAAGCACATACACATGGGAAGTGTGGCCTACCCAAAGATTGGTCTGTAGGCAACCATGTGAGATTTAATGTTGCCAGCCGAGTAACCTCTTGTCCCACTTAAAAGTACCAAATTCCTATGTGTTAAGAAATATATACAATTATGACAAGAAAAAAAAATCACACTAAACATTTATAAGAAAGAAATTTACATAGAACCACCTATTTTATAATATTCACTAAAAGCCACATCCAATTTAGGTTTTTACATACAACACATGAAGGCTACTAACAATTAATTAGTATTTCCCTCCATCTTTGATTAAATTGCTCAAAAGGAAAAAACATTGCCCGGTGAATGACAAACTTTTATTAAAGAATAATGAATAGCAAGCAGTTTTTAAGAAATGGTTAGACCGTTCCTAAATTAAGATAATCCAATTAAGCTGTGAAGCTTACCTAGCTCTCCCATTGTCAACTAAAACACTTCACACTCATTAACCTCTCATGGATTAGCACCCACAAAATTTTAAAACTCATTAAAATTATATAGGCCCACCAATTGCCCATGCCATTTGTGGCTCTCATTTGCTTTATCTAACGTTTAGGATTTGAATAAGTTTGAAGCTTTCAAAGTAGCACCTCGCTTGATGGATGAGTTCTTTTTCTACACACATATGTCATGCATAGACTTTTCAAATCTTTTAAACTACCACGATTAATTTTCATGCTTCAAAGTAGGCCCTACAAGCAAGGCCACTCCTAAGCTAGGAAAAATCTAGTCATTCCTCTAAAAATATATAGGCGAGGTTTTGTATCCTCCACTACTAAAAGTAAGATCTACTTTTAAAATAAGATGCATAACAAAGTTTTTGAGGCTCACTAGTCCTATTAATTAGATATAAGAAGGCACCGTCAACATTCTAATGTAAAGTTATAAGATGGACAGCTTGATTTTGACCATCTAATTTGTGGCCCTAAATTGAAATGGTTATCAACATTCATTAGATCTGAGTCTGCAAATGGCTAGATTATGAAGTTCTCATGTATGAGTTATAGCTAGTACTAGACCCTGAAAACCTCAGCATGTGCCTATCTCGAAATGTAGTGGAGAGTGTTTTGGAGGATTTAGATGAGGCTGGACACTTAATTGCTTTATAGTATATGACGTGGTAGAGTTTGCGTGTGCCACTTAATTATATCAAAGAGGACTTCAGATTCTATCTAAATTGTAGAAGAAAGAAAAGGATTTTTGGACATTGCCGGCTATTTGATGTAAGATGATTATTAGCATTCATTTTATGATATTAGATTATATGGTTATCTACATCCATTGAACTTTATTTTTCCAAATAGATCTTATAGTCCTTTTGCTTACGATATGATTAGTGTGTCCTACAAGCTCCGCAACATGTCTTATTTTGGAAAGTATTCTGTGTTTGTTACATAAATAGGGTAAAAACAAAGTTTGTGAGGTCCATCAACCATATATATAAAATACAAGAAAACTTTGGAAACTATCCATATATGAAAACTGCGCGCGTGTTTACTGTATGTTGCCACTATCTGCCCAACTGTAAAGTGTACAATTTAATTCATTATCTATTCTTAATTATTCTCTATCTTGAGTTTGGACATTTTGCCTCATTCCAAAACTTGTTAAACTTTATCTTTGGAAGCTGAGCTCGTAATCATGAACTATGTTGTGGTTAAGGTGTTCATGGAACGAGCTTGCTTGGGCCCAGTCCTCGTTGTACCGGGCCTGAATATATAAAATGGGCCCACTAAATATTTTGGATGGGCTTGGATTAAGTGATAAAGGCACAAATCGGGGTCAGATTAAAGAGTGCTTGTAATTTAATGATTAATTTGTACAAGCTATTGCTTGGAAGCCCGAACAAGTGATAAAAAGATCCCGATCCAATTGATTAAGTGGGCGGGCTTGTGGATACAGGCCTGTGTTTCTAAAGGCAAGCTGAGCCAAATGTGCCTCAACCTAGGTCGCCTCGGCTCATGAACATCCCTTCTAGTGGAGTAGGTTTCAAAGGAGTTTTGAAGCCAACCCAGATGACCCACCATCATCATAGCCTTATCTCACTATTATAATCCATGAAACTTTAGTTGCCTAAAATCATGCTTCTGGCCTGGGCCCAAGCTTGGCAAAGTGATTCAAATCTACTTGTCAGTCAAGCTGTAGGCGGATTCCATGTTCTAACATTTCAACATTTCTGTCTTCTTTTCAACACATGCTATCTTTTTCTCTTCCATGCGCCATCTTTACTAATCCCCGTCGACAATTCCTCATGCAAAGGTTCCTTTGAGAGTAGAGAGGTGACGGCCTATTGAAACAATCTCTCACCCACATGCCTTTGAACTTTGAACTTTGAACTCCACTCCCTTCAGTGCCACAGTCAAATGAAATGTGCCCATCACCTAAACTACTATAAATACACACTGCAATCCTTAGCAACGTATACCTCCATACAAATATATATATCATGGAGAAAGGATTCAAGCTCTTACCCCTTCTTCTCCTTGTTCTCCTTCTCAGTTGTGTATTAATATCCGTGCAAGCGAGGTCTTTAAAAGCATTTAAGCGCAGTTGCAAAGTTGGAGAAGATAAAGATTTTGCTAGTGATTTAGCTCTCAGAGTTGTCAAAACCTCCGGGCCAAGCCCACGCGGGAAGGGTCATGGATTCCCGAATGGTTATGCTTTGGGAGGAATTAAGGAGTCTGGTCCAAGCCTAGGAGAAGGGCATGCGGAGACTGACACTGTTCATGAGTGATTGCCATCGATCGTATTTAATTAACTATGGACATGCATGGAATTAGAGACTGGGTGTGTGAAATAGATTATTTCCAAAAGGCACAAGACAATGCAAGAACATGATCTTATAAACACAAAAGATGTATTTTCTAATGTAGCAGGATATTTTCTATTTATTCTTGTTTGAATCATTCCTTAATTTTCTTGTGTATTTGGAAAGTGATTTTATTATATAGTGTAAAACATTCTTGGAAGTGCAGTATATTCAAGCACTGGGATGTCAAGCTTCAAAGAAGAGGGCTTTTTTTTTTTTTTCCTAAATTGCAAAAGAATTATATTATTAAGGAAGAAAGGGCTTAATAAAACAAAAGACCCCCCAAAAGAAAACAATAAAAAGTAAGAAGGTAAGATGACCGAGAGGCCGTTTAGATAGACAAGCGGGGAAGGAAATAATATTTCATTTTATACACTTAAAATTCTTACTTTTTTTGCCTTCTAAGAAAAGAAAAGACTAAGTAAGAAAAAAATATTAGTTCCTTTCGAAAAAATGAATATTTTCTCCAATAGCTTTTTCCTTTGAAAATCTTTCTACAATTTAAAATACAAGCTTTAAGAAAATACCCCTCACTTCTGACTTTACCAAATGAGAGTGCCTAACTTCGATGACACAATGGTGGTGGCGGTAGTGGTTTTTGTTGTATGGTGATGAGCATGATTATAATGGTGGTGGTGTGGATGATGATGTAATGATGGTGGTGGTGATAGTGAGGATAATGGTTGTGATAATGGTGTCCCACCTTTTTGCTTCATCGATTGAAAGTTATTACTACCATCAAATTGATGATGCGTAAAGCATATGATTTTTACTTTTTTCTTATTTTAATCACGTACTATAAATGTGATCAATCTTATGAGGGGGAATAAGACTAATTAGAGTGCAATTGTCTTTAATGACAGATAATGTCGAAAAGTGAATTCGAGCAATTTAGATTTTAATGACAGGGGCTGCATTGGCGGATTTGATGACACAAAGTATGCAGAAATGGAGTGTTTTGAATTGTAAATGATTAATCTAATAACGAACCATTCTCTGATCAGGCCCAAATCCTAATAAAGCTCATTTTATACAAGCCCAAACCCGGCCCAAATGACGAGCGGCCTGAAAACTGAAAGAACCCCTAAACTGAAAAACAAAACAAAACAGGACAACATCTCTGCTGCAGAGTGGTAGAATGAAAACGGCGGCAACCTTCCGACTTCTCTTTCGGCGACCTTTGCTGTTTGGGGTACCCCTACCTGCTTCCGCAACGGCCACAGCAGTAGAGGATAATGTCCCCATCCTCTTCTTCTTCCTAAAGGGGCTTTCTTCTACCTATAATTACTCTACTGCCACTTCCTCCTTGAAAGGAGAAGAAGAAGAAGAAGAAGAAGCAGCAGCAGTAGAAAGAGAGAGGAAGGGTAAGGGGGAATGGCTGAAATTACCCCCTTACTCTTCCTCTATCAACCCTTCCTTAGTCGGAAAAGCCATTTCTCGTCGTAGCCTTGTGAGTGATACCAGTACTACTGCATCTAGTACGGCTTTGAAATGGGTTCTCCAATGCTGCCCGCATTTGCCGAGGTCGCTCGTGCAGAAGCTCTTTCGCTTGAGACAGGTAGGATTCAACTCACCCAGATGTTTTTTTTTTTTTAATTGAAGTCCTAGGGATTATTAGACTTTGAATTGCTATAAGTGTTAAAAATGGAGATTTTAAGGTGAACATGCAAAAATGACCATCAAATAACCTCCCCTTTTATGGAAATTTAATAGAGGGAAGATGAGAAATGAATACCCAACCATCACCCTAGTGCTTAAAATCTTATATCTCCACCTTATATCCTTCACCTCTCACCTGGTGCCCTTCGCCCCTCAACTTGTTGATAATCCTTTAGTAGATGTCATTTGACCATTTGTTTCTTTATATTCAATTCATTTGTGATCTATGCAAACTAATAGGAATAGGCCCTTAGTGTAGTAGGTGTGGTTTCTAAGATTGATTTTCAGTTCTCTGATGTGTGTAGTTGTAGAAAAGGGGTAGTTTGTAATATGTGCATTCAGTGCCACCAAGTAACAGAAAAATCTTTGATATCCATGCTTCTATTTATTTGAATCAAGCAATTGCTTCTTGTTGCTTTTGATCAAGATTGTTGACTAATAGTATGCTCTGTGGCAGGTTCGAAGAGAAGTCGCAAGCCCAACTGCTGCTTCTTGTCTAGAAATTCAAGGTCAACAAAATAAAATTAGAAGGGTAATAAGCCAATTCACACTTATTGCTAAAGCTTTTTTTTTTTTTTTTTGATAAATAATTGCTAGTTGAAAACTTAATTTACTAGTCTTTTTTTTCTTTTACAGTATCTCATAGTTGTGTCTTTTCCTTGATTTTTAAATTTGGGAAGGTGTCAGCAAAAGATGTGATGAATTTGGGAGATCGAATCTTTCTTCCAGCCTCTGTGAAAGAGCTCCCCTCCATGAAAAATGATCAGTGCTGTAATGAGGACGAAATAAATTACATGCATAGTCTTGAGTTGTACAAGGTCTGAAACTGTGGCTCTATAGTTCATTCTTCACATTGTCTCTGTCATTATATTATAATGAGTTCATATTGATGTTCAGGATCCAGCGATCATTGTTGTGAACAAACCTCCTGGCATGCCCGTTCAGGTATGCCTGAAATTCATATTTGGTTTCATTACTCAATTACCGACTTTCCTTATAGAAGAGTTATATAATTCTAGATCATGGATATTCATAATATCTCCAGGCCTATAAGTGTCGTTTACTTTTCGGTTAGTTAGACAATTGATCTAAATGGCCCCACCCAAGGATAGATCATTCTCCAAACATTATCTCCCCAGTGATACTAATGTCACCCGTTGGCCAGTGACCTGCAAGTAGAAGATCAAGAAAGAAATGTGCCAATGGTCCACATTCAACAGAAAAGGAGCAAATGTCTGATAGATAGATATTCAATCTGGATAATTTTAGGTGTAGTTTTATCCACCCTTCACCCTGTGCTGATCATAAGTTTTGATTATAGAATTATGGACAAACTGTACATGGTCACACTCATCGCCCAAGGATACACGTAATTCCTATTCTGTGAGTTACATTTACTTCTCTATTATTATTCTTAGACAGGGTGGTATTGGCATCACCAAGAGTTTAGATGAGTTAGCTGCAGCATCCCTGAGATATGATTGTTCCGAGAACCCTCGGCTGGTGAGTTTGAGAATACATATGGTTCTGCTTTCCATTTGAGTGATGTATAATCATCTAATTCATATCATTCAAAAAAAAATAATCATCTAATTCATGCAGTTTTAATTTCTTTTCACCAATATGTGGTTACATTTAAAACTAATGTTATTGTATAAAGCTCTGGTTTCCATGAAGACTCAATTTGTACAATAGTCTCTACATTAGTTTTAACCTTATTTTGGAAAGGAAAAAAAAAAAAAAAAAAACTTATTTTGGAGTATACAAAATCCATGCCCCTGAGATATCATCCAACATCTGGGCATCTTAGCTATTTTATAACCAAGGTGCTGCATGCTTAGGTTTACGAAGAACCTGCATGATTTGGACACTTTGCTGTTCAATACATCTCTTCTTGGCGAGTGTTAAGTTTCTCCATTCACTGCCCTTAAGTTCTAACTTTGTTGTCAAGTGGTGAAGTCTTGAAAAGCCCAATTTATGCATTACTGACTAGGATAATTTTGGTGGAATTGTTGGCAACTGATTGAAAGCTTCTACTGTGGATCATTAATGATGAAATTTACTAGCACTTGGTGAAGTGTATCCGTGTCAGGCCACCATGAATCAAGCTTCATAAAGCACCCCCTTAGCTAGTAACACTATCATCTTGATTTTCTCAAACGCAAGTTAGAATCTAGATTTTGCAGTTATGGAATCTAGATTTTCTAGCCATGCTTATGTAGTTGCATCATCCCTGGACTGTATAAGTCTTAAGATGAGTTAATACATTTTCTTTATTTTTCTCAAGTTGACATTTCATATCATATTTTTTCTGAATTAGCATCTCTACTTTTGCTGGGCCTATATGCATGTGTATTCCAGCTCAGCACTCACCTCTACAATGTGAACATGGTTCAGTATGTGAGATCCAAGCATCAATCGGGAGAGCCCCATCATGCTTGGGCACCTCTCTGTAGGCTCAGCCAAAACTCTTAGCATCAAACTACAGTGTGAGAGTTTACTGTTGAAGTTGAATTTTGACATGACATGAACATCTTGGATATTTTAGGTACACAGGCTTGATAGGGACTGTAGCGGTGTTTTAGTGATGGGAAGGACACAAACTAGTGCAACAGTTTTGCATTCCATCTTCCGTGAGAAAACTTTTGGAGCATCATCCAGTGTTAGTAAATAATCTCACCTTTATATTTTGACAGATGCTAAGTATATTTGACTATGTGAGGACTTTTACTTTATTCAGTTTCTTGTAAAATTCTAAAGACATCTTTTTTTCGTTGCTTCCATTCCCATGTCTAGCGAATTGATAATGCTGAAAGAATCTTGCAACGGAAATACTGGGCACTCGTCATAGGAACTCCAAGACGTGCCAAGGGATTAATATCTGCTCCATTGGCAAAGGTTATTTATGCTTGAGAGTTTGCGCTTTTCCTTTACCTTTCCTTTTTTTCCCTTTAATAATTAGAAGAGTTTATACTTATCTATTTGCAAGCTATCTTATTAATTATTTCATTTTCTTAGCTTGGTTTATGAACTTTGTCTCTCTAATCAAATGCTTCCATTGTATATAATGGACCTGATTATTGTCTTTTTCTATAGAAGGAGTAGTTAATTCCAGCCTGCCATCAAATAGTGCATTTTTGGTTCCCCTTGGATCTATGCCTCACACCGCTAAAATTGACACCGATAGTGCTTATTTTCCTTTCTCATGCTTAAAGGTGTGGAAAGGTTGATATTTCCAGCAAACCATGTGGTAAAATCTTACAAAACATTTGTAGGTTAAAAGGTCAAAGCTGCAATTTGTAAATCTACAGATTTGTTGAGACTGTGGAGGCTGGTGTAGTTTTATGTTGATGTTAGGAATCACCAAGGATGCAACCTTCGTGGTTGTGGACTTAATTGAAGCCTATACAGATTGTCAACTGCTTTCTTTCGTATTAGAGGCTGTTTTTCCTTTTGGAGTTGTTGTGACATCATCTGTCATACATAGAAGGCATCATTTTCCTGGAGCAAAATAGATTATGGTCGTCAAAGTAACATATTTTCATACACTAAAATTCCAAACGAACATTTAGAGGTCTATAAATTTACTTGAAGATATTATGTTTCAAACTACGGTATACCAGAAACCATATCTAAGTTTAGGAAACTCTTTATTGGAGTAAACACAAGCAAAAGTTTGCGGGAGTGTTAAGTTAATCCAAATTATGTAGTGGTGTCGTCTTTGGAACTGTTTTTGAAGGGATGGTTTCTCCTGAAAGCATCTCCTTGGGCCCTTAGGATTATTTTTACTCTGGTTATTCAGTAAATTTGATTTCATGCAACTCAGTTACATTACAAGCAACAAGAGAAACAGGTAAGTATAGTTTTTCTTTTTTTTGGATCCCCTGTAGATCTGATTAGAAGAGTTCTTGACCTTCCTAATGAGTTCTTGGGTTTTGAGGGTATTCAAGCAACCAGGCTTTTGCTGTAACCATTTTACATGGTATTTCTATTTACCTATAAGGAGGCATATTGTAACACATGAACTCTTTTTCATAAAGTGTTTTCTTGCACTTGGTTTGCATGTATTCAAACCAGCCCTTGGGAGTAGACAAAACGTCAGTCCTTTTTTTAGGGCACACTTGGCGTTTTCAGGGAGAGGAAATGATTTCTTAGGAAAGTGGCTTTTGTAACAGGGTGATGTGTGAAGATCTACAAGTGACCACCCATCCCTCATATCTTTTAATCATTTTATATGGTAAAAGGTGGAAAACTATTTACACTTTATAGAATATGTCTCTTGTATTTAAACATATCTCTGTTTCTCCTGTTAAGATTATACTCCCCCTATGAAAAAGATCCCTCCTAAAGGAACCATTTCATCATCAAAGCCTTGTCCCAACAAGAACCATTCCTATTCTTAAGGAAAATGTCGATAGTACTAACGAAATGATGAGGAGTTGCCGCTTCTGAAACATTTTGTTGATCCCAGTTCCTTTTTTTTTTATAGAGGATCTAGGATATATTAAGCTAAGCAATCCATATTACAAAAGGAGGCATACGGGTTATACAAAATAGACAGCAGCACATATGCCCCAAATGCATTGAGGATAACAACCCTGAGAAAGCAAAAGGATATTTAACAACATATACAATGACGTAAAAGACATCATCCCTGGATAGGGTATCAAAAAGACCCTTAAATGTAGAGCTGTCAATGAGCCGAGCCAGTTTGAGCTAGGCTTGAAAGCTTTACAAGTCTTGATTAGCTCATAGCTCACTTTGGCTTGGCTCGAGCTCAAGTTGATTAACGACTTGGCTCGAGTTCGGCTTGATATGAAGCCAAGCGCAGTTTCGAGCACAAGCTTGGCTTGTTGGTGTACTTAAAAATAAAAAATATGGAGGAGACGAGTCGATTCTAAGCCCATGCTTGAGCGTGGATCATTTATAATCTAGCTCAAACCAGGCTCAGGCTGTGTGTATCAGCCTATCAGGCAATTGAGCTCAAGCTTGAGCTTGGCCAAGCTATGCTCAGCTCAGCTCATTCGCACTCCTAGATGGCCTGAATTCTTGTCAGTGATGAACGTTTGACTTTAGCAGCTGATTATTCAGAGAGATTCCTCATGCACTAGCACACGAATGTTGGCTGGGACATTCAGTAACAGTGGTCAGAACAGAGCCTCTGCACTCGAAAGTCGAAACTTGGCGAGGCATCAGCAACACATTTTCTGGCTCTTGAGGGTAGTGTGAAAATTCCCAACGTCATGGCAAGCAGCTGCAACAGTTGTTACGAAACCAAACTTGGGCCACATTGATCCAAACTAAACTGAGTGTGGTCAGAGCCAACCCTTTTTTGCATCAGCTCGTCAAAGTCAACATGAAAAAAAAAAATGAACTGAAGCTCCATGGAAATGCTGACATTTATTGTGTCTTAAATAATTTATTTTGGAAGTTAATCGTCTTAAGTAATTTTATACATTCAAAATCATAAAAGATAAAAGGTTCAAAGGAAATTATGGAGCTATCACTTCATGGTACCTATGATATCCTTTGCTGACCTTGTAGTTTGCCAACTGCCAATTAAATGAAAATGAAGGCAGCACTACATCTAAATAATTCATATTGTCACACTTCTTTTATGTGTGTTTGAAGCATGTCTTGTTATCAAACTTAAGCAATCTTGAGATTGTAATGTTCAGCTTCCATCATTTCAGGTGGTTATGGACAACGGAAAATCCGAGCGAATTATGATTGCTAATGATTCCGAAGTCGCAACATTTCAGCATGCCATAACAGAGTATGAAGTGATTGAATCCTCAGATTCTGGTCAGTTGAACATTTGCCCATGCTTATTCATTCCTCAAAATTCCTTTTCCTTTTTGGTCCTTTCTTTTCGGTCCTTTCTTTTCTTTTCTTTCTTTCTTTTTTCTTCCACTCCTCAAAATTCTATTTTACCCTGAACTGAAAACGTAATAATCTTTCATCAGTCCAGGCACAGAATTTTAGATCCTATTTTATATACACATTCTCCTTTTGTTTTCTTTTTAATGTTCTCCTTAACGAAAAGTGGTAGTCCAAAGAGGACATAGATGAAAGTAGTAAGGATACATTTAAAGAAGTGTAACTGATGCAGTCCGATCCCTATCCAAGACAGGGACCCACAACCGCAAGCCTTGACGGACCCTACTGATGGGGTCCACATGTGCTTCACCGTTTCCTAATTCTTAGATTAGTAACATTGCTTTGTTTGCTTGCTTTCTAAATTTATTGTTAATTAGAATTAGTAGTTTCCCTCATTAGCATACATGATGCTCTATATAAACAGAAGAGCCCTAATGTAATTTTCATGCTTATTATCAATTAATCCAAGTTATCTTTGTGAGTTATCTCTCGTGTGTTATGGTTTGTGCTGTGCCTTAGGGCTAGAATCCATCTTGGATTCGATCAATCCTTCGGGAGATTGATCTATCAATCTCTGGCTGCGTCAAATTGGTATCAGAGCCGAAGATCGATCGCCGGGGAGACGTCTGTCCTTCCCGGAATTCCCTCTTTGTCCCCTCTCTCTCTCTACATCCCACCATCGTCATCCGCAAACTTTCCCACATTCAAAAAAAAAAAAAAAAACGACCCTGAGGCCCTCCAAAAATCCAGTGACCGAAACCCACCACCATCCCCACTGTCACGATTCCAAACCCCAACCCAGACACTTTTTCCCAAATCCCCAAATACCCCAAAACCCGAAACCCTAATTCCCAAACCCTAGCACACTCCCCTTCCTCTCACAGCACCAAAGAGTTCAAATCCCAAACTACTTTTTCCCCAAAATCCTGAAACCCTAATTCCCTAACCCCAAATCCTAGCACACTTCCCTTCCTCTCCCAGCATCGACAAACCAAACACTACCCCGAAACCTCCTCCCTTCGAGCCACTGCCCACCCGCTACACCCCACCGCCCTTCAGCCAAACCCAATTTCCCAAACCGAAAACCTCCAGTCGAAACCAGTACCTTAAATCCAAAACCCTAATTTTCCAAAACCCTAAACCCAAACCCACTACCAAAACCCTAAATCTCTCCACTGCACCCCATCTCCATTAACCCAATCCCATCTACCACACCCCACCCCTCTGCCTCCCTTTTCCAACCTCGTCGAAACAAACCCATCCCAGAGAAAACAAAATAAAACAAAAAAAAAAAAAAACCCAGAGGACAGAAGAAGAATCGAGAACCCAGCAACGAAATCAAAGAGAGTCGCAGAAGAAGAGAAAGAAGAGAAGGCGAGGGCATACCTTGCACCGTCGATCGTTTCCATCACCGTCTCGCTGTTCCGCATCACGGCACCACTGCCGAACGAAGCAGCCATCGTCTCCAGCCTGCTCGATCCATCGCCTCCACACTCACAGCAGCCAGAAGCCTTCTGTCGCCCTCCGTTTTCCTCCAGCAGTAAGCTTCCATAAACAAATCCGTCTTCTTTCTGCTTTTGTTTATCTCTGTGCACAGACTCCGAGAAGACAGAGAGGATATTTTCTCTCATTCACACGCATTCTGCCTGGGCTCTAAACTGGGCCACAGTTTGGGCCTGACCTGCTGCCTGCCACTGGGTTAAGCCACACCCGGCCCGGCCCACTAGCAGTTAAAAAAAAAAAAAAGGAGCAGAATTTTTTGGTCTGCGTCCATGGCTACTCGCACCGGGCAAAATTTTCGTGGCAGACTCTCTGACATTCAGCGCGATGATTGCATAAGAGATTTATATGAACGGGTCGACGCCTTACAACTCACTGTCAATGAACTTGCTAAGGCTCCTTCAAACCCTCATGGCGAATCTTCTAGCACTTCTAGTTCACACTCTCACCAATTGGAAAATATTCCCAGAGAATCAATCCAAGAGTTCTTTCAACGTCTCTTTGCAGACCGAGCCGCTGACAATTTTCCGCCTGGCCCGCGCCAAGATGATCTCTCGCGGAAAATCAAATTAGAGGTTGCTGATTTTTCTGGTCAAGGTGATGCTCGTGCCCTTCTTGATTGGCTTACTTCAATTGAGGATTATTTCACTTGGTATCATATTGAAGATCCTCAACGAGTCGCTTTTGTCAAGATGAAGTTAAAAGGTCCTGCTCGAATTTGGTGGAAAAATATTGATGATCACAATGTGCAAATGGGTCGCCCTCCTATTACACGTTGGGAAATTATGAAAGAACGACTAGAAGATAAGTTTTTGCCTTCTGACTACATTGATTCATTTAATAGCGAGCTTATCAATCTTCAGCAAGGCTCTATGACCATAGATGATTACACTCATAAGTTCCATGAGCTTTGTATTCGATGCAAGTCTAATGAAGATGATCGCTTGATGGTCACCCGTTATCGAGAAAGATTGCGTCCAGATATACAGGATAAATTGGCTGTATTTGACTTCGCCACTGTTGATGCAATTTCTAGCAAGGCACGACGCGTTGAGCAAACGCTGCGTCAGCACACTGGGCGACGTTTCGGTAACCAAGCCGGGGAGCCCTATAAAAAAGGTCCCGATTCTACTTTCAATCGGACTCCACAGCAAGGGTTCCGACCACCTTCAAACCAACCACAGAACCAACTCCAAAGGCAGCCACAAGCTTCACCACAGGGTCCACAGAATCCTCAGCTCATTCAAAAGTGGACACCAAATCAGAATAATGCTAGAGGCACTGGGATAATCGCTAAGCGCGACATTGTCTGTCATTCTTGCAAAAATCGAGGTCATTATGCTAGAGAATGTCCTCACAGAAATCTGCATTGTGATGGTGAACCTTATGATGATGAACAGTATGATGAGGAAATCGAAATGGAGAAACCTGATGCACAATTTCCAACAGATCCAGAGTCCGCACTTGAAGTCTACACAGCTGATGATGACAGCCCATTACTTTTCCTTCACCGCCGCCTATTGGTTGCAGATGGTATTGAAGAAGACGATGAAAACCAAGCTCCTATTTTCCGAACAAGAGTCACTTGTAAAGGACGAGCTTGCAATGCCATCATTGATGGTGGAAGTGCTATGAGCGTCATATCCAAAGATGCAGTTGATAAACTTCAGTTGCCAACTATAAAGCACCCGAGACCTTACAGAGTTGCATGGGTAAATGATTATTCAATTCCCGTCAACCGCCAGTGCATTGTTCCCTTGAAGATGGGCTCGTATGAAGATAATGTCAAATGTGATGTTATTCCAATGAATGTTGCCCACATCTTATTTGGCAGACCTTGGCTGAGGCGCTTGAAAGTCATCACTGATCATTCGGATAACACCTACACTTTCAAATGGAATGGACGCCAAATTCAGTTGAAGCCCATGGAAACTCCATTTTCTGTAAAGCAATCTACTCATACTGCCTCTCCTCACATCCTCACCATGCGCAAATTTGAAGTTGAAAGTCAAGAGCAAGGTGTGATGTATGCTTTGGTTACCAGACAAGTGACCGAATCAAGTAAAAACTCCACCCCATCCCCTCCCCAAGAGGTCCAACCATTGCTCGATGAATTTTCTGATTTAATTCCTGATGAGCTTCCCAATGAATTGCCACCAATGCGAGACATCCAGCATGCAATAGATTTAACTCCTGGAGCCTCTCTCCCTAATCTTCGTGCTTATCGGATGAGTCCTTCCGAACATGCTGAACTCAAGAAACAAGTTGATGATCTATTGCTACGGGGATATATTCGGGAAAGCCTAAGTCCATGTGCCGTAACCGCTCTCCTCACACCAAAGAAGGATGGAAGCTGGCGTATGTGCGTGGATAGTCGTGCCATCAATAAAATCACTGTAAAGTATCGCTTTCCTATTCCTCGACTTGATGATATGCTTGATCTAATGACTAGTGCTTCTGTTTTTTTCTAAAATTGATCTCCGCAGTGGTTATCATCAAATTAGAATTAGGCCAGGTGATGAATGGAAGACAGCCTTTAAAACTAAAGATGGTCTTTATGAATGGCTTGTTATGCCTTTTGGTCTTTCTAATGCTCCTAGCACATTCATGCGTGTTATGAATCAATTGCTCAACCCGTTTATTGGAAAGTTCGTTGTTGTCTACTTCGATGATATCTTGATTTATAGTAAATCCAAACGGGAGCATCTTGATCACTTGAAGAGCATCTTTGAACTTCTTCGCCGGGAACGCTTCTATGCTAATCTGAAGAAGTGTACTTTTATGAGCCATTCTGTGATTTTCCTTGGCTTTGTTGTCTCTTCTAAGGGTATCGCAATGGACCCATCCAAGATTCAAGCTATCCTCGATTGGCCTGTTCCACAAACTCTCACTGAAGTTCGTAGTTTTCACGGACTTGCTACTTTCTACAAAAGGTTTATTCGAGATTTCAGCAGTATTATGGCTCCAATCACTAATTGTATGAAACAGGTGAATTAAATGGACAAGTGCAGCAACTAGAGCATTTGGCGAAATCAAGAGTATGATCACGGAAGCCCCTGTCCTTCGACTTCCAGATTTTAACAAAGTCTTTGAAGTTGCTTGTGATGCTTCCCAGGTCGGCATTGGAGGAGTTCTTAGCCAAGAAGGTCATCCGATTGCATTTTTTAGCGAAAAGCTCTCCGATGCCAAACGCCGATACTCTATTTATGATCTAGAATTCTACGCCGTTGTGCAAGCATTGCGACATTGGCGTCATTACTTGGTTGGCAACGACTTTGTCTTATATTCCGATCACGAGGCGTTGAAGCATATACAGTCCCAACAACATGTTAGTGATCGTCGAATTAAATGGAGCTCTTTCCTTCAACAATACACATTCAGTCTCCGTCATAAAGCTGGCAAAGAAAATATCGTAGCTGATGCTTTGAGTCGTCGGAAACATCTTCTCACTACTTTGGCAGTCACTGTTACAGGTTTTGACCAAATAAAGCACGAATATCCAAATGACAAGGATTTCGGTATCATCTTTGCGGATTTTCTTAACGGCAACAAGGATAAGCACCCTCATTACAGCCTTCATGATGGATTCTTATTCCGAGGTAACAAACTTTGCCTCCCTGCTACTTCTATTCGAGAACATGTTGTTCGTGAATTACATTCTGGAGGTTGTAGTGGTCATTTGGGACGTGACAAGACACTCGTTCTTGTAGAAGATCGTTTCTATTGGCCGCGCATGCGGGCTCTTGTTATCAGCATATGTGAGAGATGCCGCACCTGTCAATTGGCTAAAGGAAACAAGAAAAATACAGGTTTATATCAGCCATTGCCTATTCCTCATGCACCATGGGAAAATATCAGTATGGATTTTGTGTTAGGACTTCCAAAGACTGTACGGAAATTTGATTCCATCTTTGTTGTTGTTGATCGTTTTTCTAAAATTGCTCATTTTATTCCATGCAACACAACATCTGATGCTTATAAAGTAGCTCAACTGTTCTTCAAAGAGGTTGTCCGTCTTCATGGCCTCCCCAAAACAATCGTTTCAGATCGTGACACTAAATTTATGAGTTACTTTTGGAAGACTTTGTGGATGACAGCAAAAACAAAGCTTCACTTCTCTACTGCTTATCATCCGCAGACTGATGGCCAAACTGAAGTTGTTAATAGAAGCCTTGGCCAATTGTTACGATGCCTTGTACGTAATCATATTACTACATGGGATCAAATTCTACCTATGGCTGAATTTGCTTACAACAATTCAGTTAATCGGTCCACAGGTATCTCACCATTTGAAGCAGTCACAGGTGTTCGACCGCTCTTGCCTATTGATCTTGTCCCTTTACCTGTTGAAGCACGCCCTTGTGCTGAAGCTGATAACTTCATCAAACATATGCAACAAATACATGATGAAGTTCGGCGACATATTGCAGCCAGCAATGATAGTTACAAGGCTCATGCAGACAAACGTCGTCGTTTTCTGGAATTTTCTGAAGGAGACATGGTTATGGTCCGTATTCATCCGGATAGGTTACCCCCAGGTGCAAACAAGAAATTACATCCGAGGAATACCGGTCCATTCAAAGTGATCAAAAAGCTTAGTTCGAATGCATATACTCTTGAGTTACCGTCTGATATTGGTATCAGCCCTACATTCAATGTTGCCGATCTCACTCTTTATCGTGGGCATGATAATGAAGATGATTCTGACGAGCAACTCATTACATTACCAGCTGTTCCGCCACCGCCTGATAAAATCATTGATGTTCTTGATGATCAAATTGTTTCTACTCGTCGCGGCGGCTTTCAAAAGTTCCTTGTTCGTTGGCAAAACAGACCCGTCTCCGATGCTACCTGGATTACTGCTACAGACTTCCAGCGTCTGAATCCAGATCTTTATGAGCGCTATCAAGCGATTAACTCGCCGGAGTCGAGTTCTTTCAAGCCGGGGAGAGTTGATGCAGTCCGATCCCTATCCAAGACAGGGACCCACAACCGCAAGCCTTGACGGACCCTACTGATGGGGTCCACATGTGCTTCACCGTTTCCTAATTCTTAGATTAGTAACATTGCTTTGTTTGCTTGCTTTCTAAATTTATTGTTAATTAGAATTAGTAGTTTCCCTCATTAGCATACATGATGCTCTATATAAACAGAAGAGCCCTAATGTAATTTTCATGCTTATTATCAATTAATCCAAGTTATCTTTGTGAGTTATCTCTCGTGTGTTATGGTTTGTGCTGTGCCTTAGGGCTAGAATCCATCTTGGATTCGATCAATCCTTCGGGAGATTGATCTATCAATCTCTGGCTGCGTCAGTAACCTATCCAAGGATTTGACCCAATGTGGACTCAAATGGAGAAACGTAATTCCTATAGCTGATCCCAACATTGTTTGGATAAGGCTTTGATGATGATGATATGTTCTCCTTGCTTCTCTAGCCTCTTATTAGGAAGTTTCAAGCCCTTGACTAAATCATTATGTATCGTTACATTTAATCATTATATATGTTCAACATCTCTTTCTTTTTCATAAATTGCTCTTTCTCGTATGCCTTTGAGATGACCATCTTGCGAAAATGCGGTGTCTTAGGAGACAGCTTTCACTACCAATTGTTATGTATCCTTAATTTTATCTCTTCTTTCATTCCTTATATATGTTCAATATCTCTTTTCCTTCTCACAAATTGCTCTTTCTCATATACGTTTGAGACGACCATCTTGCAAAATTCCTCTGTCCTAGGAGACGGCTTTGAGGATGAACTCATATGGAAATTGCTGTATATTTGTCAGAAGATAAAAATTGTTTTACACTGAGATATACATCTACCTTTCAATCTGTAGCAATTCCAGCTCTGCAGTTATCAAATACAAGTCTACCCATGCCAAGTGGCCATTTGATCATTCTGAGGGCCAATAGAGAGATTGTTGAGATGCAGAAGCTTTCTAAGAAATGTGTGCATTGTACTGCATACCTTAAATCTTCTTCCTCACTTCAAAATTGCTGCTGCACCTGCATGTTCTTTTTGTCAAAAAGGGTGACATGTCTTGAGACAAAAATCTATGAACTGCTGTGCTTTCTTTCTGTGTTCCTTTTTAAGAGAAAATACTTTTTTGAGATCAAAGAGAATAAACTGAGTGATAATAGGAGAAAACTGCAAAATGTTGGCGAGATGCTGTCTGTGAAGGTCTTCTCTGCCTCCAAATTACTCTCTCCGGGGGGATAAGAAAGAGAATAGGTTAAATTATAAAAAGTATGGAATCAAAGCGAACCTCCAAAGCATCGTTGGTTAGACCCACTTGAAAATGATGCTTCTGGAGTCCCCCTCCACAATGTAAACCAAGAAACCCCCAAACCCTGTAACTCTATGGAGGCAGACATGCCTAACCACTGCAATCAAGCGTTTTTGGCAATAACTTTTTATAACTCTGAACTGCAAATTCCAAATAATAATTCCTTTGCACTGACTACCCTAGAAAAAAGGTATTAATAATTCTTCGCAGTTCTTTTGTATTCTATAGTCTATACAGTTGGTAATGCTTACATGCATATTTTGCAGGTTACACATGGCTAGAACTCCGTCCGCTTACTGGTAGAAAGCATCAGGTATGAGAGTTTCAACGGTATTAACTTGATATGCATTTAATTGCTTTTCAATGGTATTAATTTTAATATGGATTTAAGTAGCGTAACCGTGACAAATTTTATTTTCTAATGAGAAAGCTTCGAGTCCATTGTGCGGAAGCCTTGGGGACACCAATTGTTGGAGACTACAAGTATGGTTGGCAATCTCACCGGAAATGGAAACCTTTAACTTGGTCAAAGCCTGAGACGGAGATTGAGAGGATCCCGAAACTGAAGCCTTCCTTTGGCCTTAAGTTGTTGGGCGGCAGTATCGCAGAAAAAAAGCCTCAATTACATCTTCATTGCAGGGAAATGGTCTTACCAAATGTGTCATTAGCTTTACAGCGACTGCAGTCATCAACAGATCCTGATTTTTCAAATCTGGAAAGACTCACACTAGTTGCTCCTTTGCCGCCTCACATGCAACGAAGCTGGGAGATCTTGATGCCCCAAAAGGTGACTTAGATTGGAAGTTCTGGATCCAGTGGCTATGGTCTGTGAGTATGCATTAGAATTAAATACAGAAATTATCCAGAGAATGAAAGGTTAGGATCACATATTCATGGTGGGCCCATCAACTTAAACGGCCCTATTCACCAAATTGTGGATACCATATTCCCTGAAATGGTACATATAGTTCAAGTGACTACAATTTCTCATCATACAAAGCCTCAGCCAGCATTAAATATAATGCGGAGTCTATTGATTGAGACATGAAGGGATACAGTATAATAAGGAGAATGACTAATTTATCGACCGAAAGTCATCAGTCCGACCTTCGGTTCACTTCTGTCAAATTTTTGTTGCTGAATGAATCTTCTTCCTATCAGTGAAACCCAGTTAAAGATGTAGTAGCTACAGATACAGACCCACACAAGGACAGGACTCCGAGAATTTGACTGCAGTTCTCCAGACACAAAGGGTGCATACATGAAAGTATTCTGATGATTTTTTATGCATTTTCATTCAGTTGGTTCTATGGTTACAAATTTAGAGTTGTACTTTCAATTTTCTCTTTTAAGTGTGCTACAGCTTTTACCAAAAAAAGAGTGCTACAGATTTTTGAAATTAGGGTATTTTTAATGAGAGTAAAATTTTAAAGTTTGCTCTTTATTTGGTGGGTGCATTGAGATAAAACTCTGGACAAGGATGGAGTTTGCTGCGGATTGAGCCGATATCAGGTCTGATCAAAGTGATTTTGTTTCTGCTAATTCAGTTGTCATGTGCTCTAACTTTTTTTTATATTAGTGGCCACTGTTTATTAGACCGCATACATGTGAATTTAGGACCTGAGTTAAATCCTCAGATAAGTTGTACTTATTCAGATCTTGTCACTACTAACATCCACATCTTCTTCAGCCTACCCTTCCCCTTAGTGGACTATCAACATCAATAGAAACACTACTATCAAGACAAAAACTTCCAAAAATCCAAAAGATATTCAAGGTTGAAGATCAAATTGACTGTGGACTCAAGGATTTTATCCAATATACATCAAGGTTTGTTATCTTTTCTGGCGTCTGAATAGCAGCTTGCTTATATTGGGCCTATTTCATAAATATACAGACACCATATAAAAAATTTGTCCATCGTGATAAGGTTGTTTATTTGTTGGAGTTGATTGACAATGGTGAATGTGATCAGTCCAACAGTGTTCTTCACTCCGATGAGTGAATTTTGGATGAGCGGTGGGGAGGGGAAGAGGGCAATATGAGGGTGGGATTTGTTATGGTTTGGCCTGTTGCATGAATTTTAATCATCATCTTTGAACCTTATTCCATCTTTTTGGGCTTGGATGTTTTGAGCTCAACTTCTTCGATCATCATCAAAATCGAAGCCTTATTTTTCTTCTTCATCATCATCAACCAACCTTATTTAACCTATGTGGTACTTGGATGTACCTCCATATTCTAGGTGGGATTATCAAACCTGACTTCCTTGCCTCTCCCCTGAGCTGTGCTAGAACCCGGACGATCAAAGACCATTTTGAGTGGCTGAGACTTATGATAGAACCTGCACGAGCACAGAGAGCCCACACAAGTGGAAAAGTGCAGCATATCTAAGAATCGAACCTGTCCACTGTTTTCCAATTATGAGGTGCCAAAAGGTGAGAGCAAAATGGGCCAGTAGATAATTATACTCTCTCATAGTGAACATGTAAATGTTACTACTACAAAAATAATCAAGTTGATTCTGAACAACTAGATACTTGAAAGATGCTTAAGCTGGTGTCTGGATCACCAGTGGCTTGTAGTACAAGGGTTACTTTGATTGGATCACATCAGGGTTTTAGACTTTCTAAATCAGGGGCGACCGGATCTTTGGTCGTCTTTATTTTTTCCCCTCTAGGCTGACTAGCTTAAACTGATTGATGGGAGTGATTGGTGGGAGATCACTATCATCTGCATCTCAAAGTAATTTGCAAAAATAGTACACGACTTGCAGCTTGCAACTTGCCGCAGTTAACCATTGTTTTGTGCAAGACCTAACTGTCACAGTAATTGTCAAAGATAGTGACTTGGTTTGGTTTCAACTTTCAAGTATACCTAACCCTTTTTACCCAATAAAAAGTAGTCCTAATACTGAGTGCTCGTCCTTATGCTGCATTGTCCTTATGCTGCATTTTGATACTGGAAAGAATGGCCCATGTGCCCATTGTTTTCTCAATCGCACCGAGATTGCATGATACGATTAGGATTATTATATTATGCCTGCACGCGGACCTAGGTCTAGAAGAAAAAAAAAAATTGTTTCCAATCTTCTAATGCTCAGAAAAAATAAATGGGGTCCAGGCCATTTAATCAATCAATGGTGGCATGGTGCCCAATCATGACATTCAAGCAGCACAAACTCGGGGTGCTCATGGGCCAGGCCAGGGGCCTGGTTTGAACATTATGTTTAGTATGCAGGGCGGACCTAGATCTACTAAAGTTTGGGCCTGTTTAATATTGGGACAAGCCTAGATTGTGATAGAAAGCCCAAATCCTGGCATGACTTTTAGTTTAGTGACTTATTTGCTGGAATAAGTTATAGAAAGCCTGGCCCAGCTCAGCCCAACTGACTAAATGGCCAGGCTCGGGCCTAACATGTTTCAAGTGGGCTGAGCTCGAACCATCCACATACGGCTCGCGCTAAGGATGGGCCGGACACAGGACTGTGTTTCTAAAGTGTGGCCGAGCCTTGATATGCCTCAGCCCGGTCCAATTCAGGCCAGGATCACCCCTACTCAAAGTTAATATTCTCCTAGCTCCAAGCCAGATTTGTCTCGATGGGAGTTAGCCACCATCTGATTAATGACGTGCAAATATGTAAGTACAAATGAGAGACACAATTTTGATGCAGGATATTCATTTAGCCCATGTTAATACAAAGGACAGTAATTTTGATCTGAATTTTATAGGTGGCCGGCACTGGTGGTTTTATAGGATAAGATCCCCATAATTCTATAAGGCCTGGCCCATTTGGATGTTTACAGAATAAAATATTTATAAATTTAAATATTACAAGAATAAAATAATATAGAATAGAATAATGTAATATTATAATATTACAATATTTTTGTTGTTCGGTGATTTTTGAAGAATTTTACAGATTTAAAATTAAGTTGTTTGGAAGGTGTTATGATTAAAGTAAATTACATTATTATAATAGTTTTTATTAAATATTATAATTTATATGTAATTTACTAGATCTGGATAAAAAAAAAGTAGTGTGGTAAAGTAAAGTTCAACTGCCATGTTTTTACCTGAAGTTACTTTTCTTTTATCATATAAAACCATGGTAAAGTATAGTAAAATCAAGTCAATACAAAAAAGAATTACTTTGCAACTCTCTCTCCCATTTTGCTTTACCACATACTTCATCTCACCTTACTTTACCTCACATTTACTATGATATGACATCAATCTTTATTTTACTTTACTACATTGGTAAATAAGTCACTTTTTATTTACTATATAAAACTATTATAAAATGTGATAAAGTAAAGTCAAATAAAAAGAAACTACTTTACCATTCCTTCCCACTTTACTTTACCAAATATTTTATCCCTCCTTTACTTTACCCCAATTTTATAGTGTGGTGACATTTACTTTTAATTAACTTTACTATATATGTAAACAAGCACATCATGATAGATTTGGTTATGATTAAGTTCTACTTCTGAAATTGGGAATTTGGGATATACACTAGCACACGCTGGGCAGGTGGATAAAAAATCGGATTCCATCTGCTCTTTTCAAAGAGAGAATGTGAAGAAGATTGTGACGTCTAAATGGTCTTATCTCCCTCTTTAGAATCTATCCCTATCCCAAAAAAAGTAATTTTAATATTTTATCAGTTGTTCAAACTAAGATTTTTAAATGAATGATCCACTAAATTTTTCTTTACATTTGGGGCCTGTTTATTTATAAAAATCTTGAGATTTCTTACTGAGGGTATGCGAATTCTCAAATGCTTAGTCCCTCATTTGATTTTGTAAATGCTCAAATACAATTTAATATTTTTTAAAATTAAAATTCCAAAGATTTTATATGTCAAAAGTGACATTTCACCTAATTAATTATATAATTTTTTTTTTACGTAAGGGACCATCCTGCATGTGCCCATTGGCAAAAACAATAAAGTAAAAGGATTTTTAAGGGAGAGTAGCTATCAATAAATATTTAGCAAAAAGTAAAGGGCGATTTTTCAAATAAAGTATTGAGTTTTTGCTTTATTTTTAAAAAGTACATAAGTTTCAAAACTTTTTAAATTACAGCCTTAGTTTTTCAGTGAATTTCCAATTAAAGACAATTAGTCATTTAAAAGTATTTTTCGATAACTTTTTTCCTCAATTTTTTTTTAAATTTAAATTATCTTTCATTGAAACAAAACTATAATTCATTTTCTCCATCTTTTCCTCATTCATCAGTGATTGACAATAACCATAACCAGTGTCCTTACAGAGATCGGCATCATATAGTGTTTGTTGGAAGTATGTCATGGCTTTAAATGAAGAATAATTTGGATATTTTAAAATTTTTGAATAAAAAAATATCTTTAAATGATCGCATGTCCTTAATTGAAAAACTTATTAAAAGACGTAGGTCCTAATTTAAAAGATTTTGAAACATCAATTTTTTAAAATAAGATAAGAATTTAAAATCTTATTTGAAACTTTTCTAAAATTAAATAAAAAGCCACTAGCACCAGCGAATAAATACTCAAATCAAACTAGTAAACTTTAGGTCATGATTGATATCTCAATTCTTTCTCTCATGTACCCATGAGGTTAGTCAAGGGAAAGGATAGAGATGTCAAATGGGCCGTGCCGGGCCGGCCCGCCAGTCAACGGGCCGTGGCACGGCACGGCCCGGTCAACGGCACGGCCCATGACGCGGGCCGTGCTGGGCCGAGCTGCGCACGGCCCGCCAGGCCCGCCGGCCTAGTGGGCCAGCCCTTGCAGCCCGCCAGGCCCGCCAGTATAGGCCCGCCAGCCCGCCAGTCCCGCCCAACGGTCGGCCCGACGGGCCGGCCCGCCAGCACGCCCAACAGCCAAAAAAACGGCTATTTTTTTAAAAAAATACCATTTTACCCCCCCAACAGCTATAAAACGGTCATATAAGGGGTATTTTGTGTCATTTTTCATTATACTAAGTCTATAAATATCCTAACCCTCCCATTCTCATTCCTCACTAATTACACACTCATTTCTCACCAATTTACACAACTCTCTCATTCTCTAACTCTCTCTCAAAGCATTCAACTCTTTTACTCTCTCTAAGAAGTTTTTGGAGGACCAAAGATCAAGTCATCAAGAGACAAGATTAAAGGGGCCTTTAAAGATTTAGAGGTATTTATAATATTTAGATTTGAGATTCCATATATATAAGTTTATATTATATTATATTAACTCTCATTTTCTCCCCTTTCTTATAATAAATTATCACAAAAGAAGGCTGTTGGCATATTACTATTATTATTTATAAATTTATTCTTTTGAAATATGGCTAGAAGATTTCCCACATAAGCTTCTTCCGTTAATTTAGAGGTAGAAGAAGATTTTATTGAATTACAAGATGAAGTAGGTGATTTACCACCCCCCCCCCCCCCCTTCCTCAGGGTTCCCATAAACCAAACAAGAGGAGTAGAACTTCAGCAGTTTGGGATATATATACAAGGTATGATTTATTGAAAATGGAAAGAATGTTGAAAAGGCAAAATGCACATTGTGTGGTAAGATTTATAGTGCCCAGTCAAAAGGGGGGTACCGGCCATTTGTCAAGACAAAGGAAAACATGTTTACAAAAGCATAAGCTAGAGAATGCAGGGACAGGGGGGCCTGGTTCACAAACCCAAATTTCTACTACTGGTGGTGGTAGTAGTAGTAGCAATTTGAGTTTTTTTCTTTTAATGCAAAAAGTGCTAGACAAGGTCTTGTTAAAATAATTGTTTTATCCGAATTACCATTTGCTTTTGTTGAAAATGAGTTTTTTGAACAATGGGTCTAGCAATACTGTCAACCACAATTTCACAGTATTTCAAGAAATACTGCCAGAAATGATGCTATTAGACTCTGACAGGAAGAGAAAATAAATATAAAAAACTATTTTGCAGAATCTCCTGGTAGAATATCCATAACCACAGATATGTGGACTTCTAAAGGGGGTGATAGTTATCTTTGTATTACTGCACATAATATAGATGCAAAATGGATTATGAATAAACGTATACTTAGTTTTAGCACTGGCCACACAATGGAATTAGGATAAGTATATTAATTTTGAAAAAACTAGATGAATATAATATTAAGGAAAAAGTTTTATCTGTTACTTTAGATAATGATAATAATAATACAGTGGCTATTGAATTAATGAGAATGCAGATGCCACTTGCAACTTTGATAGTTAGTTCTATCTTTCAAAATAGATGTGTATGTCACATCTTAAATCTTATTGCAAAAGTTGGTTTAAAGCATATTACAAGTTATACAGATGCTATTAAAGACATTGCTAGATTTGTTTTTTGCTCCGCACAAAGAAGACAATTGTATGCCCAAATATGTGCGAGGCAAGGCGTATCAGCTATTAAAATGCCTAAAGAAGTTGAACATAGATGGAATTCTATGTATGATTTGTTAAACAAGGCACTTTCTAGAAAAACTGTTTTGAATGAATTTTGTGCTTTTCATGCACAAGATTTAATGATTAGTGATGAACATTGGGAGTTATGTGCCCATATAAGAGATTTATTAGAACCTTTTTATACTTCAACATTATTTTTTTCCGGGATATATTATCCCACATCTAATGAAGCTTTAATGAAACTTTTTAAAATTACTTTACAATTCAGTAGATTTAGAGATCATTTTTTACTTGGTAGCACTATTAGAGACATGGAAGAAAAATTTAATAAATATTGGAAAGAGGCTCCAATGACATTTTCTTTAGCTGCTGTATTTGATCCTAGGTTAAAATTAAGTGGTGTACAGTTTTTTATTGATGGAATAAATAAAAATATGAATTATATAGATTTAAATGTTTTTTCAAATATAAGGGCAAATTTACAAGCACTTTTTCAATTTTATTGTGAGCAAATGGGTACAGCTGGGCTTAGTATGGGCAATTCAGAAGTCCAGCAGACAGGTGTTGGTGAGTGGGATGTGTGGTATTCTTCCATGTCCACGGGCATGGCATCCAGCTCAAGCTCAAGTAACAACACTGTGACGGAATTATCATCGTATCTTGACGTAGGTGTAATTAGGATGCAGGATGCATCTAGCTTTGACCTTTTAGCCTGGTGGAAGCAACAAGAAAGCATTTATCCGGTGTTGGCAGCCATGGCTCGTGATCTATTGACTATTCCTATGTCTTCTGTAGCATCAGAACAGGCTTTTAGTGCAGGTGGACGTGTAGTAGATGACAGAAGAACAAATCTCACTGAAAAAACGGTGGAGTGTTGTGTTTGCCTACGAGAATGGTACTTGGCAGATAAGAGGAAGCAATAGTTAACATCATTAATGGAAGATTTTGATCCAGCAGAATACATTAGTGGACTACAAATCTGATTTTTTACTTTTTTCTTCATTGTAATTTATAAGTTGTTCATTCTTTTTTTTTTTTCTAAAAAGATTGTAAAGTTTTGAAGGTAATCCTATTTAGAAACCTTCAAGAAGTTAAGATCCAAATGGTTCTCTCTTCTCAGTGGAGTAGGTCGAGTTTGACCGAACCACTTAAATATCTTTGTCATTCTCCTTGCTTGTGTTCTAATTTTTATTTTTAATACTGATAAGAAAAAGAAAATTCATATATAGTACTTAAGTAATATGTGAGTAAATATCTATAAATTAATTTGAACTACTCAATCATTTGTCAAATGTTTGTATAAGTTTAAATGTTTAGAAAAGTAACTATTGAAAAATTAATGTCTATTGATCGAAAATCAAATTCAAATCCATGTCATTACGGACTTACGCTTACGTTACGCGTTACGGTAATTATATCAGTCTATAAAAAAAAAAAGGCCCGCCAGCCCGCTGGCACAGCCCGCTCCAGCCTCCCCACTGTGGACCGTGCCGTGTCGGCCCGGCCCATGGCACGGGCGGGCCAGGATTATAGCGGGCCGTGCCGTTTGACATTCCTAGAAAAGGACACGAGGCTTGTCGTAACATTGTCATAAGAAGGTTGGTGGATGGAGGGAACGGGGTACACTGATAAGGACACGTAGCATCTGTCTTTTCATCAAAACTTCGTGCGAGTCTTCCACAGAAATCAAAATTGATACTTAGGTAGAAGTTTGGGTGTATTTCTTTATTGGATTTTCAGATTCCTCTATGAATAATTTTTTAGTTTTTAGATATAGTAAAATTTTTGAATGCTCTCTTGAACTTGAGCACTTAAAATTCTATAAAAGAAATTAAAGAAGTGAAATTTCTACATTTTCAATACTCATTTGAAACTTTTCATGTAACTGAAATTCAGAAATTTTAGATAATTAAAATGGCCAAAAGACAAAATGTTACATTATATTCCAAATTTCACAACATAGTAAATTCTTATCAGAAATTTTATAAAAAAAAACATGCCCCGAAAATAATCCTTTGAGATGATCATCAACATTTAATTGTTGGATGCTGATCAAGATTCAAAACATATGTAGATGGTCAATACAGTTCTAACTCACATACAACTTTGTGGAAGATGCATACACGAGTATGAGGCGTACAAAACGAAAGAAAGATGGTCGATCCTCGTCCAATAGAGATTGGAGTTGGTAAACGTCACATTGAAGTTTTGAATGTTGGAGAAAAATCTGGAGTTAACAATGCCATAAGAATCAGACATTCATACTGCCAGATGGGCATGGAAGGTTGACGTGGGTAATGGATTGCTTACAAGTTACTGCACAGCTTTCAAGTGATTGGAGTTGATTGGAGGGGATTAAAAAATAGGTTCCAATCATCTTGCTTGCAAGTTACTGCACAGCTTTCAAGTGATTGGAGGGGATTAAAAAACAGATCTTACCCTACAAATTGTATGATATAAAAGCAAATTGTGCATGGCCAACCTGTCCCTGCTCCCCACTCTTCATTCAAGTGATCACCAATCCAATTGGTACTAACGCTAATTTTCAGACATTGGTTATGGTCAAGTTTGATCATGGTAAACATGGAGTGATGTATACTCATTATTAAAAGAATACTTATAAGGACTTTTTTTTAAAATTTTTATAAGGACTTAAAACTAAAGTATTATTTGATTGGTTTGATATTCATGTTTTCCTAATTTATATTCAAACCTTTAACACTTCATGAATTTCAAGGGAGCTCAAGCATTTACATTCATGACCCATCACCTCTATAACAACCCTTTTTCACAACCCATTTTGGAAATTCAATTCGATGAGGACAGATAGGTCCTCACATTCCTAGTAATTCAATTATACAAATTAGAGTTCATTGCCTCATTTAATTCTTAGAAATTCATAGTAGGGTGGGTTTTATGAAGGGAAATTAAATAGAGGAGTGAAGGATCTGAATCGGAAATATATATAGGACATCATTATCTTTAGATTTAACTTATTTGGATGATGGCCGAGTAGTCATTTTTCACCCAAATCGATATATTTGATTGCCCTTTTCAGATCTTCACCTTTACTTTCTCATTCTTCAATTGTAGTCCCGTTGATAAGGAAGGCATTAATTGCTTTGAATTCATAGGAAACATGTATAATAAACAGCATGATTTCATTGGATTTTCTTGAACTTGGGCTTTTATCAAATAAATAAGCAATGAATGAAATATCATCAAGATCTTATAAGGACCAAAACAATTTTCTTGTTTTCTTTTTATGGCTGTACAAGACTTGCATTCATATATTTTGAAGCTTTCCAAGAATGCCACAAAATAAGTATTGAAAACATAGAAATTCAAAATTAGACGAGCTCCATCGTGGGATTGTTAAATAGGTGAATGGCAAAGGATATGAGGTAAGAGGTGAAGGGTATAAAGTGGAGATGTTGATGCAACCCTTACTTTGCTAGTATTAGAATTACCATGGTGATGGTTGCGTGTATATTTCTCATCTCCCCTTTTATCTATTTTTCACTTAAGGGGAGATAATGTGATGATCATTTTTGGAAATTCATTTTGTTTCTTCAATTTAACTGATTTTGAAAATAAAAATCTTATAACCCCTATGTTTTAATTGCACAAAACAAACAGCCCCTTAATGCAATTATAGCCCTCCCACAGCTTGCAAATGCAGGAATTCTAAACAAGAAGCACCAACAATTTACAAACTAAATTGAATTACATTAACACTCACAAGAGATAAAAAAAAATTTATGTTGTAAACTTCTATATTAAAAAGGATATCGGCCAATGAATGACAAAAGAAAAAGAAAAGGAAAAGGAAAAAGAAAAGTGCAATTACAAGATTAGGTGGAGACCAATTGTCTGCTTTGGTAACCAACTAACCGCTTTCTAGCTGCACAATATGCAGTTGTGGGGCAGAACAAAAAAATAAGTAAATCGTACCTTTAGCAAGGAGCCAAGGACCAACACACAGATGAGGCCCAATTTAATAGGACCTGAAAAAATAATCCTATGCTTGATCCAGTAAGACACATATTTGCTAGATACCAAACACTTCCAACAGTGCAACTACCACATGTATGAGATAAATCTATTACCAGGGTTGGGCTTAATGTTTAGGCTCATAAGCTTGCTTAGAAAAACACACCCATTAGGGATGGCCAGATCACCAAACTGATGGGTGCCCAGTAGAGTCCAAAGCATGAACATCCAGATCGATCCCTCCTCAAACAAGATACCACGTCAACAAACCTGCAGATTGATCAGTAAATTTAGATAATGTAAGACAGGAAACCGGATCCTTGGCTTAAAATCAAAATGCTGAGCCTGTCATGAATCATGATGCAACTCTCTACCTACCTACCGCACTCAATAGATGCGGCAGGTCCACCACTTTCTCTCTATTTATACCCATTTTTCCATATCTTCTGGAAAACATCTCTCCTCTCTGACTCTCTCTCTCTCTGCCCCTTCAATCCTCTCCACCAAATGGGTAGCCTCGAATCAGAGACATCAGTAATTGGGTGGGCAGCTAGAGATCCCAAAGGGATATTATCACCTTACTCTTACACGTTAAGGTAACAACAACCTCTCTTTTTTCATTGCTAACCCCTTCTATTTCTTCCCCCAAAAATCTCAAACTCTCACATATTGTAATGGAAAAAACAGGAGAACAGGTCCTGAAGATGTGGTTATTAAGGTGTTGTACTGTGGCATTTGCCACACAGATATCCACCAAGTGAAAAACCACCTAGGCATGTCAAACTACCCCATGGTCCCCGGGTAACATACCATCATCCCCTTCGTCTATTATTTGATCTCACTTCTTTTACCTTGATGGATCTTCTGTTGTTGATCTTTTTTCCATTGTTGCTAACTGGGCATACAGGCATGAAGTTGTAGGAGAAGTGACAGAGGTTGGTTCAGATGTGAAGAGATTCAAAGTGGGAGAGACTGTAGGCGTGGGTGTGATTGTGGGGTGTTGCAGGACTTGTGGGCCATGCAAATCCAACATCGAACAGTATTGCAGTAAGAGGATCTGGTCTTACAATGATGTCTATGTTGATGGAAAGCCCACTCAGGGAGGATTCGCTTCCTCCATGGTTACAGACCAAAAGTAAGTATCAAATATTCAGTTCAAGTACCATATTCCATAGGTTATACATTGATTATTGAATAAGAAATTAGACGTATGATTATGGAAAGGGGTTATGATTATAACAACAAAAACGTACCTACCACGCTAGTTTATATATATAATGCGATCAATTTCTTTGTGTCTCATTTTTTAAAAATATTTTATTAGGGATATTGACTGTATAATTGCCTTTAGATATGACATTTGCTTGAAGTTTAAATATTTCATGCTATGACGCGATATCACATTGCCCTAGGATATTGCATAGTATGATGTGTGCGATATCGCACAATCTTACAATATCGCATGAATATCTCTATGGAACTTCAACTGCTCACAGTTGAATATCCGATCTAATGATAGTTGTATCGGCAATATCCCTATTTTTCATTTGTGGAAACTGATGAGAATAAGTTAGAAGTGTCTTTACAATTCTTTTATTTGTTTATTATTTTTAAGAATCTTCTAGATAGCCACTAATATACTTTAAATTAAAAAAAAAACCAATTAATTTGTTTTTTTTTTTTTGCATATAACTACCTCCACTAATCTCAGAATCTCAATCAACCACCATGGTTGGCAGTCATAGGTCATTCTTGATCAGAGATCCTCAGGCTTAATCTGATTCAGAAAAATTGCGTGGTGTTAAAATTGTCTCAAACACAAAATTCAATGGTCTTCTTGTGTTGATACACTAGATTTAGTCTAAAATCTAAATCAGATTGGAACCAAAGGCATTTTCCTTCTTCTAGTAAAACACGTAACAATTTGATTACTTGAAAAGCGCCCCTTAACTGTAGATTAAGGTGGTTGTTCGAGATTGTGAGATTCATAGAAGTGGTTATTTGTAGAAACAAAAGAGGCGTACCTATCTGTAATTTCCAAAGAACATAAGTGGTAGATGGTGCATGGAAGTCCAATGACAGTTTTGTAGGGGTCGTCCCCTAAACTTTCCTTTGTTGGTATTGCCCGGCCCATCTACCCATCCATGGCTTCTTGAACATCTTAGGTAAGGCTGTGCATCCTTCCCACAAGTACACATGATTCTAAAACTCCAATCTATGATATAAAGTCTTCCAGCAAAATTTAAAGCAAAATCACTTTGACCATCCATTTGTTCTCTTAAATTGGATGGTCAGCAAATCACACATCAGACCATCTTATCTATGAAAAGTCCTACTTGGTGGTGCCATGTGACCTAACCTTCATAACTCTTGCATGACTTTAGGGGCTGCTACAGCCATGAAATTTAGAGGGTCAAGAGTCACTGAGAAGAGGACTGATAGCAAAATAACAAATTAAATTATTGACTTTGAATCTCAACACTATTTGGTTGTTTTCTTTTATTGCAGATTTGTTGTTAAAATTCCAGAGAATTTGGCCCCAGAACAAGCAGCTCCATTATTGTGCGCCGGGGTGACAGTTTACAGCCCATTAAGGCATTTTGGGCTCAATAAGAGTGGGCTGAGGGGTGCCATTGTTGGCCTAGGTGGGGTCGGGCACATGGGTGTTAAAATAGCCAAGGCAATGGGCCACCATGTAACGGTGGTCAGCTCGTCAGACAAGAAGAGAGAGGAGGCAATGGATCACTTGGGCGCCGATGCCTACTTGATCAGCTCTGATGTGGTCAAGATGCAGGAAGCCGCGGATAGCCTTGATTACATCCTTGACACTGTCCCGGTCCATCATCCTCTTGAGCCTTATCTTTCACTTTTGAAGGTTGATGGCAAGTTAGTGTTGATGGGTGTCATCTCTGAGCCAATGCAGTTTGTTTCACCCATGATTATGTTAGGTGAGACTTGAGACCTTGCTTATTAATTAATTTTGATTGTATCCTAATCCACATGTCACATTCCAGTGGTATACAAATTGGGTGAGGCTGAACTTGAACCTGCATGGTCAGAAGTCAGAACTGACCAAAAGTGAAATCTCCAAGTTGGAGATTTTGGGTGCAGGTCCGGCTCAGTCCTGAATTTTTAAACTCAGTTTGAAATCAGGGTTAAATTCAGGTTAGGGCCTTGTCATTCAAACTCAAATCCCATGAGCACTCCTATCCATCTGTTAGTGATAAGACATTTATAATTTAAAGAACTCAGCTGCATGTCCTGGCCCATGAGCAGCCTAACCTTTACCTCGGGACCACAAAATACCAACCCCTTGATGCACATGAAAGGGAAATTCCACTTTCAAACCAATTGTTTCTAATAGGACCTATAGTAAAGCTTTTTTTTTTTTTTATTATCTTGCAGTAAAATTATGATGTATAACAAACTTCATTATTTTATAGGGAGAAAGACCATTACGGGGACTTTCATAGGGAGCATAGACGAGACCCAAGAGATGCTAGAGTTCTGTGAGGAAAAGGGCCTAACATCAATGATAGAGATTGTGAAGATGGACTATGTGAACAAGGCCATGGAGAGATTGGAGAAGAACGATGTGAGATACAGGTTTGTGGTGGACATAGCAGGCAGCGATCTCGAACAAAAACCAGAAGTTTGAAGAAGATTACAACAGTTTGGCCATAATGCTTTATTTATTTCATAAAGCTTGTTTCATTGTTTAAAATTGTCTGTGTTGGAGTTGGATGTCATAAACAATGCCCATCTAAACCAAAAGGATAGTAGAAAAGGTGGTGTATGGGTGCCCATAACTTGCTGTGGAGATGGGTACATTATTATTTTGGGTGTGTGGGGTTGTAATGTGAGCTTGTGTGGCTTTTCTTGATGATAATGTGTAGATTATCATCCGGAGTGATTATCTAGTCTTTTATTGAATCGGCGTCATTTGCTTTGTTATGTCTTGATTTATTTAATATGGCCTTTTTGTGCATTGGGGGGATTCTGCGAACTGTATAATTTTGTTTACATGGAAAAGAGAAGTCATACATTCTTACCCCTCCTCATGAGGAAAATCAACTTACTTGCATATTGGAGCGAACAACATCAAATTGGACTACATGAAAGAATGATTTTCCTCCCAATTGTAAACTCATGTAGAATCCTCTCATGCTAAAAGACAGAATAATTCTCCTCCCAATTGCAAAATCCTGTAGAATCCTCGCTTGCAAAAAGATATAAAAATCATGTAGAATCCTCCCTTGCACAAATGATAAAAGTACAAAAACATGTGATTGGAGGAACTTTCTTCCTCTTTCCTCCAATGATAGGAGAATTTTCTCCTATGCTGCACATATGGGGACCACTTGGGCCACCTTTTGATGGGTATAGCCTCTTTCACACTCTTTGTATGCAATGATTGGTATGCGCCGAATTTTGTACTCATGGAACCTTCACCCACCATTTGGATAGAATCTCAAAAAATATATGGTTAAAACAACTTAACTCACTCGTATCCCACAAACAACTCTCGGTGAATTTCAGTCCAAATGCTGATAGAATATGTTGGTATGATCGCTTGAAAAATATAATTATCTTCACTAGCACATCTTCAATTTAACATAGATCTTCTCCTCTCTCTCCTCTTATAGTGAAAATTTATACATGTGATATAAATCATAATTGGAAAACTCCCTGAATTGACTCTACTCTTGACTCTCCTAGTCATCTTGTTTTGCCGAAGGACCGAGTCAATTAGAGGGGAGACTGAGTCGAGTCACCTCATTTTAATAAGTTATTTGTATTTTGAACCATTTGATAGGTAGATCTGATCTTCAACAATTAATATTTATTTTTAAGTAATTATGCATGAAGTTAATTTGGAGTTAGCAATTTAAAAATGATGATTGGAATGTAATTTGAAACTTATATTTGATCTTTTACATTCAATATTTGGACTAACAAATTATAAAATATATAATAAATCTTCTTTATCTTCCTTATATATATATATAAACCTATGACATTGAATTGCTTATCATAAATCATGTAAATAAAAGTATTTGATTCATCCTGAAATATTCTTAGAATTATTTTTAAAAAAAGTGACTCTCCCTAGTCTCCACATTGATGCTATCCAAGTCAAGTTTGAGTCACGAGCTTTCCAACCTTGATAGAAGCGAGTCCCACCATAAAGAATTGGGCTCCACGTAAGATAAATCGATACAGTTAGTATTTTATTGACGACAATATAGAATTATTTCTTTAGAATTTATTTTCTGTATCGAGAGGATCCCGCACTCACCATAGTTGTTTTTTTAAGGGATATAGATATTATATATATATGTATTCTTATCCATTTCACAAGAAATTGAAATTCTAACTATTGAGGAAAATCATTTTTGATTTTTTTATATGAAAAGTCTGTCGCATGAAACTAGGGGTGTACACGGATCGGATTAGTGCGGATTGGGCCAAATCCGTCACCAATCTGTTACCAATGGATTGACGGATTTGGAATCAGTCACCAATCCGTTGTTGTTAAAATCCGATCCGATCCGATCCGTGGAGGACCGGATCGGATCGGATTAATCCGTTCAATCTGATTTTAAAATAAAATTAGTAAATATATTATAAAAAATCACATTTTGACCCCTTAAATTTTTTTTCTTATTTTAAATTTAGACATCTTAATTTATATTTAGACCCCTCATATATTTTTTATTTATATTTAATGCCAACGAATCGGATCTGATTGAATCCACGGATTGAGGGTGAAATTTGACACCGATCCGTTGCTAACGGATTACAAAATTTTCAATCCGTCACCAATCCGTTTACCTTCGGATCGGATAAAAATCCGCGGATCGGATCGGATTTCCGGATCGACGGATTTTTTGTACACCCCTACATGAAACAAAGGAACATTGGGCTAAAAAAATTAAAGTAGTCTTTCTCTCTATCAAGAAACCCTCTCGTCCACACATGCGCCTTTATTTACGACTTGATGCAACAAGAGGATTTTTCACTCCATGAATTTCTATTTTAGCAGGAAAGAGGAATCCCGTATTCCTTCTCTACCCTACCAAATCATAAAACCTCCATATAAGGGGAAATCATTTTAATTTTTTCAATCCAATGATCTACTTCATTCATATTGGTATAAGCCACATTGGATTCACGAATCATGACATGTGAGAAACTCTTTGGATGATGGGCCAGAATGATAAGGCAGCGCCCAATGGACTATCTCTCTCAAGGTATCATACATGTAATATTGCAAATGGAGCCCTACCCTGAATTTTCAAAATGCTCTCACTTTTGGCTTAGGAGGGCGGGGCCTCTTCTCAAAGGGCTGGGTCGACACTCGACAGGCTTTAATTAACAACTGTGTTAAGAAATGTCAGGCCATGTGTCCGATCCCAGCTGGACGCTGAAATCTTATTTGCAAGATAGCCGTGCTACACAGCCCAGGCTGTGGCATGGGATCCGACATTGGATGGTGAGATCTCATTTGAGGTTGTGTCCCGGGCTGTGTAGACTTTTTATTTGCAAGATGAGATATGAGATTTCAGCGTCCAATTGGGATCGGACACAGGCCGGGGTTGTGTAGACTTTTTCTTTAATTTATCATCTAAAACAGTCACCGAACTGCTCTGGTCCCACTTTGTGACTTTTGGGGTTATTTCAGGGCAAAGCATCGTCAAGTGAGAGCGGCAGAGGTAGAGCCCTCTTTTGAAAGAGAAAAAAATAGGGAAGAAGAAGAAGCAGCAGCAGCTCGAGAAAAAAAAATATTCGGCACCAGAACAGAAGAGAGGCTCAGGATAATTACCGAGCGCCCCGATCAGGGCCAGAAAAATGGGGAGCTCCAAAGACGATAGTCCCGCAGACTCCAACAACGAGGCCTTGGCGTCCAATCAGGGTTTTTTCTCCGAAGGTGAGAGGGTCCTCGCTTACCATGGTCCTCTCCTCTACGAAGCCAAGGTACTCCTCTCTCCCTCTACCTGATCTGATGTCCTTGTTATGGAAGGGGCCATGTGTAGATCAAAAGAGGACCATCTAATTCCTAGGGTTTGTACCATGTTATTGAATACCTAGGAACTCCAAGACTTGTATTTCTTAAATCAAAGAGACAATGGTAAAGTGACCTTGTGGAGGCGCCTTGATGCGTCCCATCATTTTCTTAGGATTTGAATTACATATGCAATGATGCTTTCTTCTATTCTCTTTCGTGGAGTAGTTTTTGGTTTTACATGATTAAGCTATCAGATCATGTGAGCAGAGGACTGAGCTCATTGGATTTTATATTTTATTCATTACTTTATATATATATATATATATTTAAAAGTCACTTTTGTACTCACTCTCCCAAAAATGAAAGTGATTTTGGTGAGGGAATCCCTCAATTGAATATCATATATATATATATACAAGGTTCTCCTTTCGTAAGCTCGTGCTTGTGGGGCCCACCTTTTTGGTCCATCCAAATGGACCAAACACATGACCCTCTAAATTGCATAAGTCCACCAACTTTCGGTAAGATCCGAATTTACTGGACCGTTGGATTGATTATTTATCAATCCGAATGGATTGTTGACCATTAAACTCTTAGGCCAACATGGAGATGATAGAAATTACGGTTGAGGCTGATTTTTTTGCAAGGAGGAAGATTCTAGGGAGTCCTTGAAATCCCCCCACCCCATCCCCATGTGGGTCCCCAAGTGGGCCCCACCACATACCTGAGCTTACCTTATCCTAAGCTTGAGCTAAGGGGAGGCTTGCTATCTATATATATTTGAGGTTACTTTGTGTTATGGAAGAAATATGAATCTCCTAATTTAAAGCAATATTTTGTTTACTACATGAAGTTCTTCAAAGTTGAATGTCACTTTAAGATATCAAATATATCTTTGAATTTAGAGTTGAACATCAGCCACCCAGTTTCATTTGACATTTCCAACCTGTTTGTTTATATAAGGTGACTTGAACCTGGAACATTGTGGTTGCATTTGACATTTCCAACCTGTCTGTATATTGTCTTTAACTTGAAGATCATTTCCCCACAGACAGTGTTACTTACCTAAATTCTTATTTTTGAAGGTTCAAAAAGTTGAGAATCTGGACAATCAACAGAGATATTATGTTCACTACCTTGTAAGTATTGCTTTCCGTCATCTTTCTTAAAGCTGGCATTAGAAACTCATCATCGTTTTGAGCTTCATTCTTTTTGGTAATCAATAAAATGGTTCATCACTGTTCTGTTATGCCATGATTTCTAGAGCTGCATTACTTTTAGTTCATTATGCAGAAATAACGGGAAATACACAGTTTCTTTCTTTCCCTTTTTTCCTGCACATAGCCCTTTTGGTGACGTATGTTTTTCTGCTTTGCAGGGTTGGAATAAAAAGTGAGTAAAAGCGGTGCTAATAACTGGAGGATAATTCCATGCCATAGTATGAAAGTTTGTTCCTGTGCTTTCAAAATTACTGGGGACAAGTTTCATCTTTTGAATACCTTCAATTTTTGCTTTCATTTTCCTACATTTGTTTCATGCTTTTACTCATACATTTTTACATTATCCACAATAAAATACTGCAAAAAATGAGGCTTTTACCTAAATTTATTGCTTTTGGGTTTCCCACATTTGTATTGCATTTACACGTAAATACTATTTATGACAAAGGGTTGGAAAATGAGGCATTTGCTTGTGCCTGTGTTCACATGCTTATTTTAATTCGAATTAGGAGTTTCAAGTATCTAGTCATGGCAACATAGGACTTTCGTGCATATATGAAGTACCTGTATTAACTTGGTTTATGATTTTTTTTTTAATATTGTACTGAGTTTATGCACTTCCGGTATATTGGCGTGACAATATATTAACCTCTAAAAGCCTCTGAAGAATGCTACATGTCAAAAAAAAAAAAAAAAAAAAAAAAAGGAAGAAGAAGAAGAAAAAAAATCATTAAGTGTTAAAGAGTCATGATTAACAAGTACATTTAGACTGTTTACCTAGTTTCACCTTTTGAACAGTGCACCTAGTTACCTATATCTTTTCAAGTTCCAACTTCCAAGTTCAAACTCTATAATACTTAAATCCACTAGTGCTGAAGTGAGCATGATCAAAATTTTTTTTTTCTTCCTTCCCATTGTCCTTCTATGTAATTTTATACATAGCTGGGGACTTTTCTGTAAAGTATGTTTATGTAGGGATTTCTTCTAATTATTCAGAGTAACGATTTAATCATATTATGAGTGTGCACACTCATATTGGATACACGACATTCTTCCACCAATTCCTTATTTCTCCTTTCAAAACATGGTATCAAAGCCCTAGGATTTGTTCTTCTTCTCAGTTTGGAGATTTTCCTCGCTAAGGCTGACATCAGCCATCAGTGAAGCACCAAGTGCTGAATTGTAATCGTGGCTGCTGTTTTGGGGGTGTCTAGGCCCATTTGATCAACGGGCATTATCTAGCTGCTACAGATCTTGCCACTTGCATCTTATGGGGCTGAAGTCCAGATCATGTTTGATTAATTTGAGTCATATTTGAAGCTGCCATAAGTAATTGCCATGACTTAAGATCTGATCGGTGCATTGGTATGTCACAGATTTGTTTGTTTCGGGTATTCCTACTTGAATGATATTTTTTGTTTTAAGTAGCATATATTTTCTGTCATATTTGAGCTGTGTCTTCTTCCTTTTTGGGACTGATTTGTTGGAAGGTGACAATTTGAGACAGATTAATATAAAATATACAATGAAATATGGTGGTGTCTTCTGTTCCCTAAGTGTCCTCTACAATTGATGTGATAAGATTCATCTTAATATTGGTTTGGAAAATCCAAAGTTTTCAAATTACTACCCATAAATTAAAGGCTACCAATCACCATAAAAAAGAAAAGAAATTTTAAGGCTTCCAATTACTTGTATTGTGCCAGGGCTGTTGAGATGTTTTTAGAAGGATATATAAAATTTGGTATGTGAATTGTAAAACTGAAGAGTCCAATGAAGGCAATTCAAAGTATGAATAGTGGTCATTTAATAATTCTCCCATTGTTTCCTGTTACCGAACTCTGTGGAGGACGATGTTAGTAAAGGCCTGTATCTTCACAGAATTGCTCAAGAATTGTGGGATGCTGCAAGGGTTATATGTTAACAAAAATAATATCACCCAGATCTATTATTTGTATTAGAAATTGTCAGCCTTAGACAAGCGAATGAGTCATTCCCGTTTTAAGATGTCAAAGAGTCTCCTAAAACACGCATATTGTTGTAGAATGATGGGTATCCATCCATTTAAGCTAGCCTAGTCATCTTCAGTGTACGCAGATAGGATGCCAGATGAGCCGTTGGGGAAAAGTGATCTACAGTCTTGAGATTTGAAAATATAGCAAATAATACGAAGGAAGATGCTCTTAAGGGGTCGTTTGTCTTTTACGCATGGGATATGTAAATATAATTAACACATGTAAATGATGAATATTCAAATTTTAAGTATGTAAGGTTTACACATGCGTTTATTTTGAAAACGTTTGTCTAATAACATCATTTTCACACCATTTACACATGTGATTCATTTTACCATGTTTGTTTCAATGACATGTGTAAATTTATTAGATGATCTTGTAAACGATAGTTATTAATCATTAAATTAAACTCTACTATAATAATATGAACGAGAGACAAAAAGGCCCATTTTATATCATAGTTTTCATCTGCATTTTAGATCCTTCAAACCAAAACTCTACTATAATAATATGAACGAGAGACAAAAACGCAGGGTGGGGAGAAAGATGCAGTATGGGTTTTTGACGCAGAGAGGAGAAAGACGCACTGTCGGTTTTATGAGAGTTGTCGACTTGTCGGCTCTTGAACTTTTTTTTTTTTCATGCGTTTGGGGGTTCTCGAAACCAAAACTTGTTTGACGGAAACACCGTCCGCTTCCAACGCGTGTTCTTTCAAATCCCACCCATTAAGGTATTCTTTATTTTCCCATCTCAATAGGTGTTCAAATTTTGGTGTGAAAATGAGTCCATTTTCACACCATTTATACATCTCATTTACACACAAGATGCGTAAATAATTGTACACAAACATGACTGATGCGCAAGTGTTACACATATTCTCGATTTACATATGTAAATGTGCATAGACAAACGACCCCTAAGGAAATTCTGGGATTAGTGTGAAGTGGCTAATGGTATTGATGGTGTCTAAGATATCTGGTCAGGTCATAGCAAGATAGATTAGGCTCTTAACTAGCTTTTTGTTTAATCATTACAGATGAAGAGTTGATGTTGAAACTAGCTTTCCTGCAATGCTTCTATATTTAAATATTAGTTCAGGCAGTGTATATGCTGGTTTTCCTTTGGTCAATCGAGCGAGGTAAGTAGAAACTTGAGTGCATTTGTAATGACTATTGACTAACAAAAGTTACTGATGGTCTCACCTCAAGACCCTGAAGAATCAACATCGGAAGAAGGTAAATAATATTTAGTTGGAATCAATTTAGAGGTTAACATAAACATAAATTATTTGGGCTGGGATAGTCTGAGTTGTGAGGTTATAAGATGCACAAATCTTCGTCTGAATTTTTTAGTCCTGATGAAGAACACAGTTGTTTCTACCAAGTAGTTGTCCAACAGAATGCAAGTTATCAACTAAACATGAAGCAAGCAAGGCATTTAAGATCTAGAGACTGACTTGGTTAAAAGAGTTTTGACATTGCCAACTTTAGTGATTGCTAGACTCTATCCATTGCCCTGTGAACTTCACACTTACTGGTTTATTTTTTGTTAGAACAAAGATGTTGGGGAACCCAAGTCATGGGGTTGGATAGCAGACAGTTGGAGCAAACTATGGTTTAACTGAGAGGCTCGTGGCATGAAGGGCTGCTCAGATCATTTGTTAAATAACCTCAAGAGCGAGGGTGCTAGATGAACCTGGAGGAGTTAGAAGTTGTAAACAATAGAAGTACACATAAATGGAGGGACTCCTCTGAAGGTGGCTGACATTGCACTAGCAGGCTTACCAATATCAATTTTATGGTTGATGTTTGCACTCAAAGATTATATGTTAAGACCCCTTATAATAATTGTAAAATTTCTTGTAACACTGTGGTGGGACTGAAGGATGGATGCCCTGTCTTGGGTGTCATCACTCATCACTATTAGCATCCCAATGAGTCTTCGCTCAAGGGAAAACACTTACTCAATTCAATCACAATAATGAGAGGGAAGAATACATTTTTATTGAATGCATAAATGAGAGAATAAAAAGAATATATAGAGAAGGATATGATAAATCCTACCCAAGGATGAAAATAGCGGTAGCGGCAGGCGTAGCGGCCTGTCGCTGAAACGCTTCGTAGTAGTGGCGTAGCAGTGTGATTTAAAAAAATCATTAAAAAAAAACTGAAAAATCTAGAATATTGGAGAATGATAGAATGTGTTTTTCTTGCAAAAGTAACTAAGATAAGAGGGCGTAGCGGTCCCTTCATTGCATGAGGTCCTTTATCGTTGTATGAATAGAAAATAAAAGTAATGATCATTTTTTCCCTCATGTATTCATGTTGCTTAGTTATGCTAACTTAGAAACTAATGAAAGAATTATAAAAAAACTATGTCATGAAGAAATACCATCAAAATAAACAATGTATTAAACTTGAAGTCAAGACTCAAGACTTAAGACTTAAGAGTTAGGACTTAAGAGTTCAATAGTAAACACTAAACAATGAATAGTCAATACTCAATACTAATAATTGATAACTTCATAAAAAAAAAAAGAAAAAAAAAGAAAAAACAAAAACAATCCACTTAAAGAGTATGGAGCTGGTGAAGGACTTCGGCTGGTTGGCTCTAATATCAGAGGGAATGTCTACCAGGATATATGACGCCACTGCCCTCATCCCCATCGTTGTTATCATTTGTAGTGCAACTACCATAATGCGCATGCCCACCATATTGAATTTTATATTGATGGGCATATGGGTCCTGGAATGCAAAGAAGACACTATAGGAACTTGGAGGAGGTAGATATCTATATTGAGTTTGACCATAGTCACCATATGTGTAGGACCATGATAGAGGCTCTATCAAAGGGGGTGTCGGGCAGGACATTACCTAGAAAAGAGCCCTTGAGAGGAACTCTCTGCATCTGCTTCAATTCAGCGAGAGTCTATATGTGTTTTGATGTTCTTTTAAACATAGAAGGGCAGAGTGGTAGAAGAGTTGTGTAAAAATGTTGTTTGAAGAGGAGAAGAAAAGAAATAAGCCATTCTATTCTATGTATTTAAAAAAAAAATTTAGAAAGTAGCTGCCAGTCACACCCCGTAATGGCCCATAGCGGCACTAAATTCACTGCTACGCCCGATATAACGAGCGGCCGCTATTTTGATACATGATCCTACCTATTAGGGATTCCAGATATGATTTTCATTCCTTGTCATGAGATGATTACTTATCATTTTCTCTTTTTTATATCATCATCATCAAGTCCTTGTCCCAACTTGTCATTTTCTCTTTTTCTATATATGTATATAATAAGTTTTTTGCTCTCTTATTAATTACATGCCAATCAGTTATTGTGCTAGATCTAAGAAATCTTCTTATGATTTTCTAAGCTGATAATATATATATTTAGATTATCTTCTTGAAATTTGCTAATGAAAGAATGTAGATCTAGGAAAGTTTATTGGAAATTGCTATTGGTATACAAAGAAAGTTGATATGGTTGGGCCAATGGGCTGGTATACCATAAACTTGGCCCATTGGCAAGTTATCTCTGGGCATGGTTCAATGGGCCGGCCAATTCTGTGTATTCTCGGGCCTCCTGTTGATCTCAAGGCTCATGGCAATATCATATATTTTGTATTGGGAGAGCTTGGGATTGGGGTCTAGGTCCGTCCCACACATGGACTCAGGCTCACCTAGTTAGAACCTTGAAGCTTTATTGGGCCTCGATTGGGGCCAAGTAGGTCTGCCCAAATCCAACCTATTGACAACAGCTACATGGCATTGTGTGGACAACATTCAACTGTAGCATGGTCCAACTTTTGTCATAGCAGCAAGAAGAAAAGTAAATAGTTGCTTTTACACTTCTAGACCTAATACCACTGTTGCTTATTAATGAACAAAGAATATGACCACGAAGATGGCTATAGAGAAGAATTTTGTGTCCTATGGAATTCCACACCTTTTATATAATATAGCTTTTGGTCTTATAAACTTTCCCTTAGTTGGGCCTCCTAATTGCAGCTGTAAATATCGATTAAAATACTTATTTTTACTAGATGTATCTACAAATGATGTTCTGCCTGTGTAAATCGAATGGTATATCTCAACCTGTGATGGCATCTCTTCCCAATAATTGGTATGTTTGAGGTTGCCATCTTGCCAAGAAAAAAAAAAAAAAAATCTTGGCGACGATTCTCAAGGAGCTGATGGTAATTGCTTCTAGATTTTTACTTAAACATACGATATTTGATAATTGCCTGTTCTATTACAAAGTTTGTTTCTTCTTCTCATTTAAATCAATGTAATTAACAGTTGGGATGAATGGGTTGACATGGATCGTCTGATGAAATTAAGTGAAGAGAATGTTCAAAAACAACAAGAATTGGAAAAGAACTTGAGTGCGGACAAGAACCCAAAGTCAGGACGCTCAGCACAAACGAAGCCAAAAAGCTCTAACGGTTTGCTCTATTATCTTCTTGTATTTTTTTTTTTTCATTGTTCTTTATGTTGATTTATGAGTTTTGTGCAACAGTGGTATTGTTACATATGCTTTTCAATGTGTTATTTAATTTGGACATTCATGGAAGGTAGAACGTACCTCTCTATTTTGATCTTTAGTAAAAGAATAAAATAAACCAATGAGAATTAGTTGCAATGTGCCATTCAAAAAAAAAAAAAGAAGGATAAGAATTTGTTGCAATGCCTCTTTGCCCCAAGACCAAAACCATTAAAAAAATACTGCAATGTTTGAAAGCGGTGTTTAGCCCAAAGCTCAATTGCTGAAGTGGCGATAAGTAGGTTTTTTAATCAGCCCTCCAATAAGGGTGCCTGACATGGCCCTCCAGAGCCCGCAAAATGAGGTTTTTTTATTTTGTATTTTCTTTCCAAAGCTCAAGCGTAGGAAAGGGCCCAATTTGTGGAGGCCATCCAATTTGAGGGCTGGGCTAGGGTAATACAAGGCCTGACCCTCTCATATATTTTGTTATTATATATATATATCAATTTACACTATAAATTAACAATTTACATATTATTTTTAAATGATTATGTACTAGGGGTTTAATGGCAACTAACATAACCCCAATATATAATCCCCCAAATCCATAAATCCCCAAATCAAATGATGATCCTCCCTCTCCATCGTAATGGTGACATCTCTCTTCTTTGTCGCTCTCTCTCCAACGGATGGTAGCGGCATTGCATGTTCATCCCATCTAACTTCTCATTTTTTTCTCCTCTCATTATTTATCTTCGCCCTCTTAACTTTTTTCTCCCATCATCTACATATATTCTTGCAGCCTGACAAAACCCTATCCCCATCTTCTAGCCCAAACCCATTTCGCTCACCCTATTCTCTTTGCCAGACAAATCCCTAACCTGTGGCCCAAAGACACCTTCTCTTTGCCTGACAAAATGCTAGCTTGATCTCGCCCAAACCCATATCTCTCTCTCTCTCTCTCTCTCTCTCTCTCTCTCTCTCTCTCTCTCTCTCTCTCTCTCTCTCTCTCTCTCTCTCTCTCTCTCTCTCTCTCATCCTATTTTTCCTTTCTTCTCCTCTCTTCATCCATCTCTTCCCCTCCAATACGCGGGCACTATTTGGATCCAGGCACCACATGTCTTGTTCTCTCTAAACAGCCACCACCTCCATTCAACACCACCACAAACATGGTTTAAAAAATTGGCCGAGTCCGAATCAACTTGGCCGAGTGGACTTACTCGGACTCAAAATCATGTGACTCTGTCAAGTTGCATGAGACTCGACCGACTTGGCTATGCGACCATAGGACTTGGCCCTCCAACCATTTTATTTGACATTGGGACTCGGTCCGATTCAGTCGAGTCGACTTGGACTCGGCCATGGCCGAGTTGGGTCCCGAGTCCGATTTTTTAAACCTTGACCACAACAGACCAACCCTAAATATTAAGTCAGTGCATTTCTTCCCCTTTTCATCTTATTTTTTTATTTAATTTTATATGTTGATTTATATCCTTTGTGTTGATATTAATCTTCATGTCTTTTGGTCAATATTTATGAACTGCATAACTTAAGTACGGCAAGCATCTCGATTCTTAGCATAACATAGGTAAGGATGTCACTTTTGGGCCTACATCATGATACAAAAAGCACCATGTTTACCGTAACTTAGGTAAGCACCTCAATTTTGGGCCCACCCAGGTGGATGACCATCATGGCCTGGGGTCTAGAGGATGGAAACATCTGTGTGTTTATCATATGTGGTATCATGTGTATTTCTTTTTTCAATGAAAATGCTTATTTAAAAGCCAGTTTGATTATATTCTGGGTATACCCTGGTGTGCTGAAATCATATGCATGCTTTCAATGATACTTTCAGATACGAAAGTGGATAAAGAAGACCTGAGGAACTACGGTAAGAAGACATCCTATGATTAAACATATATATGCAATTTGTCTTTTGCTTATTGTACTTTAATGAGTGATCTCAGATTTATAGATTTCTTTGTTATTGCGAACGCTTTTGTTATATCAAAACATGTATCTGATTTGGCTTCTGTGCTTTCCCCCTAATTTTTCCACTTCATCAGGTATTGTTATTCAATGCTAACAATTAATTTCACTAAATTAGTAGTGGGTCATCGAGTGATTTCTATGTACATCCTTTTGTGTTTTTGGGTTGGTACTTATATTGTTGTTTGAGATTCTTGGTAATAAAAATTCAAATATTTTATATACTTATAGATGTTGGAGGAAACTGGAAAATGTCTGCTTTTTTTAATGGTGAAAATTTTATTAATAAGTGCAAATTGTATACAAAAGGCAAGGTGCCAAGCACCTAAACACCAAAAGACAGCCTTATGGGCCTCAAAAAATTAAACAACAGACCACAAGGATTGGCCAATATGAGGACAAAGAAGATAGATGAGCCCTGGAACGCACAACTCTGTGGGGAAGTCCCACATCGCCTAAGTCCCTGAGTTGGACTTGTCTTTATATACCTGTTTGTGCCTTCCACCTATCAGCTTAAGCTTTTGGGTTGGCACATGGTTTCTTACAAACTCAACCCATCCACTCGATCAAATAGCAGGCTACCCCATTCTTTGCTAAAGCACAAATTCGCAAAGGTCTTAATGTCCGCTTTTGGGATTACCTAACAAAGACGAAGACAGAAATTAGTTCAATATGTTTTAAGACAAATGAATTATATATAAATGTTTGTGTTTGTGGGTGTAAATGCACACAAAAATCTTCTATGAAAAGGAACCTCTCGAAAATTTCCATGAAAGGTTTTCAGCCCCTTGTAGTTCCCCATTCATCAATCCTATCCCCAAACTCCGAGCAACACCTGCCCACCCCACTCCATCTTAAACTTAGCACTCAATCTATACTCAGTGTTGGATCGAATTTAAGAAAAAAATGTAACTTAAGTTGAGGGTGTGATTCGACTGGGTGGTTTTTTGTTGGGGAAAATCTAATCCACAATGGGAACTTTCTATATCATTCAAATAAAAAGAAAGAGAACTTTCCATCATCTTTTTCCCTCATAATTGACATATATCAAGTGGGCCACATGAGGGTCTGTTTGGGAACTTTACATGTAGAATGAAGTGAAGTAAAGCCTCAAATAGTGAAAGAATAAAATATAAGTGGGTTATGAACTTATGATGATATTTTGTCTTTAGTTGTTTGGTAGGGAATCTTTTTTCCTTTTTGTTTAAAAAGTGGGTGTTTTTTTGTCTTTTAGTGGAGAAAGGATGGTTGCTTTTTGACTCTTTTTTTTTTATTAAGAATTTTGAAAATGTGTACTTTTGATTTGACCCTTTGTATTGGAGGCCTAACTTCACTCCACTCTACTAGTGAAGTTCCCAAATAGACCAGAGGGGCTTAAATAGTTAAATCTCATGGAAACAATGTGATGTATCTCTTGCCAGAAGATTCTCCATATACCTTTTCATACATACACTCATACATAGATCTATACATATATAGACTAATGATCTAGTGCATTGAAGGTGTGATGAACCCATATGGTCCCACCTATGATCAAGTTACCTCCACACACATTATTATCCCATGAATTGCCAGCAGCCCAAATTTGGCACTCATCCAACTGTTAACTGTTGGGTTGAAAAAAAAAAAAAAAGAAGCCTTTCAAAACTATTAAACTTGACCGTCCTAGAAGGAGAAATTAAGATGATTTAATGGGGTTGATATTTTGCATAAAGGTAGGTCTTGTTGAGATCTTTCCATCCCTCATCTCCATCATATTGTCATGGCCTCAGGTGGTCCCAAGGACCTATACTTTTATGTTATTTCTCATCATCAGCTTGCATCTATAGTGAGCTACAACCATCTGGGAAGCAATGACCGCATGGACTTGTTAAAAACAACACACACATATGAGGAGGTCTACATGACTCCTTGGAAATTTGGTAACAAAAATGCTCTCTTCAAACGACCAATAACAAAAATGCTCTCTTCAAACGACCAATAAAAGAACGGGACGTTTAGAGTGGGAGTTGATGAGTTAATGAGAGACAATCGTTGGAGAGAAAAAAAAATAGGGATTTGAAAGAGAGAGAATAGGGATTTGAATAGTTGGAGAAAGAATTAAGGAAGCATTAAAATCGTTGCTTCTTATTGGATTTTAGAATGGGGGGAGAAACGACCCTTTTTAGAGGGGGCATTTTAGAGAATTCTCCTAGAGAGAGAGAGAGAGAGAGAGAGAGAGAGAGAGAGAGAGAGAGTCCCATTGCAACTTGGCCAATCCTAAGGATGAACAAACCTAGGTTGTAGTGCCCTCCTAGAAGTGTGACATAGTATTGTTCTAATCCTGACTTTTGACACATAAGAAAATGACGACAAGACTAAAATACCTTTTAAGACTAACCAGAAAATGGATCTGTGTTCTTTTGCTTGAAGGATTTCATATTGTTAACTTATGGATTGTCATTGCAGCTGCTGGAAGAGGGAAGAAGCGGAAGGGCGACTATGGGGTTGAGGTGTGCTTGAGTTATTAATGCTTGTCGAAAATATATATTCTTTGGATCCTTCAGAAACATAACTTTCTTGCATCTATGGCATTTGTGCTAATTGATTCTCAGTTCTTGAACACGTTTATTCATAAGTTAGTGGGAGTCAGGTAATTATATGCTTGCAAAAGTAGTTTTGGACACCATTATTAGGTGCCAGTTTAACAATTTACTTTTGTTTTCTTACATTTATTATCAGTGCCATTATTTTCTTATTTTCATTGTTAGTCTTTGGTATTGGTTAGTGTCTTCAATAAAAGATTTAAAGGGTGATGATAGCTGTCGGCCTATACAATCTAGGAATGGAAACACTCAAATCTTTTCATAATAAAACCTAATTGTGTCCAAAGATACCTGAATCCTTGAATTCTCTGAGTGCCCATGTTGGAAATGCATGTGATCTGTGTTGTATATGGTTCAATTGCATGCAAGTATTTTATATTGATAATCTAAAATCATCGAGTGACAATAACACACCTTTAAACTTAATGAAAATACATTAACAAGATATTAATAAAGGAAATATTAAGACATTAAATATGATTATTTGAGAGTCAGATGAGTCAGATACCTAAATCGGTGCCCTTATCCCATCAACATAAGTTATAATTGCCCTCGACACAATGGATCCCCTTCTTCAAGAAACTCTTCCTCACCACACAACTGACTTAAGCACAAACCTTATTAACCTGTACACCTTGTGCCCATCTTGCAATTATATCCAAAATAATTCTGATTGTCATCATCACCTCTAGACCATCATGACCCAAAGGAGGCCAAACTCAATAATTCGTGAACACAAAAGCTCAAATCACAAATGAAACAGCTATCAGATGTAATTACAAGGAGAAAACAGTATATCCACTCACCGATTAATGATCCAATCTACTATTGTTTCTTCGATCGTTGGGTGTTCACTCAAACCAAAGGAGAAGAAAGAGAAGCGCATGTACATTTCAACCTTATCTGTTCAACATTAACTAGATAGAACCCACATGCTAGCTAGATCCATGATCTCTTCAACAGCTTTAACTAATATCTAAGTGAACTTTGAAGCCTATTTATGTTGATGCTAAAATTCTATGATTTGTATCGAATCTATGGAATAAGATTTGTTTTTACAATGAATCCTATTTGTAAATAAATCGTTGGATTCGGATATGGATCTTGATTTGGTACTTGTTGTATCAAATCTTACAATTCAGGTGATTTTTCTGGGCAGGAATAGCTATAATTAAATGTCTAATCTTAGCCATTTATTTTTTTTAATGGTTTTTCCATTTTTAAAGGGTTATCTAATGATTAAGGAAATTACTTAATAATCTTTGGGATTTTGGTAAAGCACTCTACTATAGGTATGTGTTTCCCCTTATATTCCTTTTCCTTTTTTTTTTACTTTTTTTCACGAATCATTTCTTTAACTTCAGGATTTCATATCTTAATTTTGTAATGTTGATGATTTTTTTTTCCTTTATTTGAAGAGGGAAAAAACCTGTAACTCATTTAGTTTTCCTAATAGTGCTATATTTAACATATTCAACTTTTCTCACATGTACCATTGATGTTATATATATATATATGTATGTATGTATGTCAATGATGTTCTGTATATGATTTAGTCTTATTTGTCACTGTATTGATGTTACTATGGACAGATTACTAATAGCTATTATTTCTCTTAATGTGATTTTGATATTTTTCATTTGTTACAAAAATTAAAATCCTTCAATTCACTATATGATTGAACCTTGTCGCCATAAGTTTCACGTTGATTGACAAGACGCCAGCTGGGGCTGAGAAGCTCTTGAGAATACATGCAGAATTGTTATGGATAGATGTATTGTTACAGTCAGTTGTAATAGGTCTGGAATCCTTTTATTTTATTCTCTAAAACTTTTGTTGGTTTGTTTAATATATTGCTTTAATTTTTAACTTATCAGTATTGTTGTACTTAGTAGTTGGTACTATGGTCTCCTCATCTCATTTTGTTGTCCTCTTATCTGTATTTTGAGTGGGGTTGTACATGGACAATTTAGAATACAAAATAGGCCGAATGTCTTTAGCTAGTTAATAATGGTATGGCGTAATGATAGAAGCTAAAAAAAGGACATATATGTACATTTTTTGCTGGAGGTGCGCTTGGCAGGCTTGCTTGGGTTTGCCTCAGTTTCCTGAAGTGCTTGGTGCTGGGCTTGAACCTCGTGCTTTGACCACATTCTGGTGGTATTTTGAGGATAAAAGTGCCATCCATATTGGGTTGACCTCATCTTTCGCAAAAGCACCGACTACATCGAGGTTGCCTGAATCGCATGAGATATATTGATCAAATTATACGTAGATATCTCATACTAGATGTGGTTTTTTCTGATATCTGTCTAAGCCTCCCAATTTCAACTGCCGTCACAAACAATTGTCATGGCATTTTATAATCTGTAGCTTGTGCATAACTCGCACGTCTGTATTATATCTTATTGATTGTTTTTTACATATTTGTCATGCCTTTAAAAATATCATCACATGGTGTTATTCTAGTATTACTTTTTAAGTCATAGGAAATTGTGTTGTGGATCAATGGTTGTATTTTTCCTTAATGGTTCAATCCAGTTGGAAAACTGAAGTGCTTTTCTGTAAGTTCACCATTGATACTTATGGACTGTCATCACTTTTCGTGGTTTGAAATATGTTAGGAGAAGGATACGGGTTCAACAGAAAAATCTATGAAGATCCAATTTCCATCGACACTGAAGAAGCAACTAGTTGATGACAGGGAGTTTGTTACTCAACTGGGTAAGGTAGTTACTTCCTAGAATATGATTGTTACTTCTATTTTCATCATTCACTATGTATCTAATGGCAAGTGGAAATATTCAGATAATTGTATTGGGATCACAATTGACCATGCTTAGATCTAAGACTGATTTGAAATGCTGCTCTTGGTCCAGTGAAAAAAAGGCTTAAAATGATGCTTTATCTAAGATACCCTCCTATTCATAATGGGCTGTGGATCTGTACTGTATTTATCTGATACTTAATCTTTATGTCTAAATTCATGTCCCATTCTTAACCATGGCATGTCTTGTTGCATCCATGCCACATCTGGGGATCATAATATTGTGGTAGGGATGACCAGGACATAATCTTGGGCAATTTAAGTACAAAACCTATAATGTTATTTTAAATTAAGACAGTTCTACTATCAATGAACAATGATCCGGTACTGAGATTGATTCAAAAGTCAGAATCAGCCCCTGCCTTGGTACTGAAGGCTGACTCGGCCAAGTCAGGTGAAGTCCTGATGTGGGCCCTTTTGGCACCCAAAAAATCCGTAAAAAACCTTAAATAAAAAGTGGTGTTCCATCCAAGTGGCCCAACACACAGTATCCTAACTTTGGATCATTTATGAGCTTCTTAGATTGAGTTACCCTTTGAAAATGAAAAGAAAATCTTTTGGGAAGTTGAAGGGTTTATCTTGTGGGGAAGTGAAAGAGGTTGTTGGGAATGAGTTATCTTGTGGGGAACTAAAAGGGATTGTTGGGAATGAGTTGTCTTGTTGGGAAGTGAAAGGAGTTGTTGACAATTTGAAGAGATTCCACCTCAACTCCATTAATGAAATCCTCTAATAACTTCCACAAAAAAAAAAAAAAGGCCCTGCTAAAGAAAAACTTGGTAAAGAGAGAGCCAATACCCAAGCCTGATGTGACTCAGTTGTCACCGAGTCCAAGTTGACTCAGGCAACTTTTTAAACCCCGTCAATATGGATTCATTGAAGATTACCTCTTCATTCATGAAACTAGAGGGCTAAAAGTCATTCATGGTTTTTCCCATTGTCAGTTATGTTGTTAGGCTTTCCACTCCTGTTCAATATCTATCAGTAAGTTTAAATGTACATGTGGTACTTTATAGTCACCAAGTTAATGTGAAATCGACTATCATATACAAAGTGATAAGTAGAGAGAGGGATGATATTGATATTTAAATTTTTGGAGAGAGCTCCATACGTACATTCTTTTATACACTCTTTTAAGAGAAACTATAGAAAACAATATACAAAATGGAAAATAATGAAGTGGGGAAAATGAAAAAAAATATAGTCCACACCAAACAAAGGTGGAAAGACAATTAGAGGATTAATCACTTAAGTTAATATCTATAGTTAATATATATATTGCGTATTAATCATTAATGATAACAACAGTAAAATGAATTTTTTTTATCACTGACATGTGAGAAATATAATGAACTTTGAAAATGACTATTCAAGGCACGTTTAGTCCACATTAATTACTAAGTAATTGAGGCATCATAGTAATAGTAAATACTAGTTAAGTTTGCTTACCATTTCTAGGTTCTTTTTGAAAATTTTATTTAAACGCTTTCATTGGTGTTTGTATTCTAATGTGTGTTTATCAATATATATAGTGACATCTGATTTTACTATTTTTTTTTTAAATATCACTCTATTATTGGAAAAATATTACGGTGATTATATATATAAAATATATGTCAAGATATCTGTAATATTTGTGACGGGGCCTACCATTAGCTAGAGAACAGCAGAACTTGGTGACTCCTTTCCTTTATCAGGTTCCTGGTCTCAGAGTTTTCTGGAAGATCATCACACTGAAACCCATTTGTGAGTTTAACCGATATCCTATATGACCTCTCTAAAAATGCATTCTTATGCAGGTGCCGTTGGAAATCTTTTATAGCACAGGTTGGTTGCATAGTCCGGAAGGCAGTTTTGATAAGGCTAATGAGGATGGGCGATGGTAGATTTGAGGATTAACATTCAGTGTCCTATACATTGTGACTAATTTGTTTCCATGAGATTTTCATAGCCACTTAGTTGAGTTGTGGGATATGGGATCAATTTGAGTTTCTTATATTCAATAGGTCTAATGAGAATCATCATCTATTTTTTTTCTTTTTTTTTTTCAGTTGTTGTTTTGCATGCAATTTTCTTATATTTCTTGTACTGGTATGGTTATTTAGACAATCACTTGAAAATACAGGAAATGAAATAGAATCATGTGCAAAACAAGCCTAAACCTGCCTTTTTATTCACATATTTATTGATGAAAAAAAAAAAGAAAGCTATACCTATCACAAAGGCTATTGTATGTCCAGACCTCTCAAATTAGAATTTTCATTTGAAAAAAGTAATAGAAACATGAGTCCAGCTCCTATTACATGTATTTATATGATTTCTCATCAATAGTAACTCTCAACACAATCCTGATGATATAACCAACATACTGATGTTCAATCTTGACACAAGAAAACATAGTAAAAGGAGAAAAGTTATAAAAATCTACATAACTCAACTTCACTGTACTATATCAGAAAATTAACCCTAACTTATCATAATTTGCACGAACTTGGGCTTTGAGTAAAGAATAATCAATCAAATTATAACCCATGCTTTATGCCCACTTGGACATCGTTTGATACTAGAAATATGTCCTTCACCAAAACACAAACAAAGTTGTGCCTCTTGGCTGAACGATCATGGACCATTGGGTCTTGGTATGGGTGCATGAGTGGGGCTGGCTATTACTGGGCTCCTGGAACCCAGAGCCAGTCAAGCCAATTGATTATTTCCTCTTATGATGCCTAGATACAGCTTGGATATGACAGGGACACACTTTGGATATGCAGGGTTACGGATTTTACGCAAAAAGTGAAGTATTGGATATGATACAACATGACATGTTACCCATTCTGAATTATGCGTGCATCATAGCTCTCCATCATATTCAAGTATGCTTCAGTTATGTCTGACACAATCTAGCTCTGTGGATTGCATCAGTTTCTTATGAGGTTTACTATTTCTAGGGCCTTTTTCAGTTTGTGTTTCCCGGCAGTCCTCACAGATAATTACTTGAGATCAAAGATTTCTTCATCCCCAAAGCAATGTAGCTCCCTTCATTGAAATATTTCTTGAGAAGTTTACTTGGTAAGGAAAGATATTTAGAAATTACATAGGGACAGGTCGAAATTTATAATGAAGTAGCATGAAAGGACCAAAAATACAAGCTTACCAAGTCCCGACTATAATGTAGATTTCCTCATGAGATCCTCCTGAGTTCCTTTGATGAGTGTTTGCTGGGCATACATGGATGTGACATGGTGATGAATAGTCCTTTCAACCTCTCCTTTCTTTCAAAATTGTTGTGTTCATCAGAAACCTTTTCAAGAAGTGAAATATGGTCAAGTCTTAAGATGTCAGAGGACTACATAGCAGCTGTTTTTCTCTTTGTTCTTTTTTAATTCATGCACATCGTGTTTCTTGAGTTCCTTTGTGGTTATATAGTACTCAACTGCTAGAGAATAAAAATTGTGAATGTTGAACATAACATACCTGACTTAGTTTTATTTTCATTTCGTCTTCTTTTTCAAGGAGAAATTGCTTCTATTGTTTTATTGTCTGTCTTATTACATAAAAAAAGGATGGGGTTAACAAGGGAGAAGTTTCCCCTATGAGCACTCACAAACTGTTCATATGTGGTCTAGCTTGTTGCCTCAATGGGGGTGGGGGGATGGAAAGGTCTCATTGTGGAGTGGGGTTAGGCTAAATAATCTGCCCCAGAGTATTATCCTAATCCTTCATTTAGCGGCCTCAAAGTTTAACAGATTTTTAATTATACATTTTTATTTTGAGAATTCAATTCAACAAATTAAAGACCAGATAGTGTCAAGTTGGGTCTAGTGCCAACCCACCAAGGGGGATAGACTGATCAGAGGTGGCCCAAGTGAGCCATTGAGCTGGACCATGGTAGTATGCAGTCTGCTCTTCGATTTATATTTCTGACTAAAAAACCTCCCTTTTTTTCATTTTGCAGCTTGTTAGGCTTCCACGTAACCCAAATGTTGATGACATATTGAAGAAATACCTAGATTACAGGTCCAAAAAGGATAGCATGTAAGTTTCAATGGTCTTATCAGTAATTTTGGACTAGTTGCTTCTTTTTCTTTTTCTTTTTAAATGAAGTTTACGACTATTGGTTGTATTTTGTTGTTATCTTGTAATAGTTTGGGGTTTTCTTTATGTATTGCTCATTCATTTAAAGATTACAATGTCGTAGCTACTAGCAACACCCTTATTTATTTACTAAACCTTAGAAATTAGAATGAGAACAAAGATGAAAATAAAATTGGTAATCTCTACTCCCTAAATCTACTAAAGCATAATGCTTACTGTGCTCTGAAGGAGTACATATTGTGGCATTGCAAACTCAGTATGTGTGATGTGAACGTCACATATGAATGCCAGTTACATTCAATTTTAATTTGCCGAACCACTAAATAGCTCAGTGGTAGAAGCATTTCACTTTTCGGGGGCGGCAGGGTTCAATCTTTGATACCCTAGGTTAGACCCACAGCACTGTACCACTCATCCAATGTAGCCCCCCCCCCCCCCAAAAAAAAAAAAAAAAAAAAACTCAATTTTGATGTGACATCCTGAATTCCTGATGATAATTTCCTAATGCTTCAATAAATACACCTGATTGGCTAATATCTATTCCATAGGCCATTGCTGGTCTAATTGTCGTCATAAAATTTCTCGTTCAATCTTATTGGTATGCCCCGATCACATTACACTCTGGAAGCACGTCTCTACTGCAATCATCCAACTCTTGTCCTAAGTCATCATTTCCTTATACCAATTACTAACAATGCAAGGAAGGTTGAGTACCACCTCTAAAAAGTTAGATTCATTTGGGTTCGATGAGTTTTTAGTTGCCAACTGCCTACTTGATGCCAACCCTCCACCTGTCACTACGGGGGAACTTCCAAAGTGGTGAGATTGAGTGTTCCAGCAAAACAAGGCAACATGAGGCACCGATGCAAATGCTTACATGTGTGTGCTTGGAGAATTTGACTATGACAGTGCTTTGTTTCAATTAAACAATAGATTTCCTCATCTACGCAAGTTTTATTTTGATTGTTTGATGCTCAAGCAAGGCCTCTAGGAAAGCCATTTGTAATTTGTCCTTCTGGCGGGATGTGGCGACCCCCTCCTACAGAGGGAGCAACTCTAAAGGGAGGGGGGGTGGTGTTCTGATATGGACGCACCCCACCCCACCCCCCCCCCCCCCCCCACCCCCACCACCCCCAACCCCTGGAGCCAACGTTTTCTTGAGGTAAATATATTTTATGTTAATTTTGTATATACTATGTAATATAATATTCTATGAGTATAAAGAATTGCTATATAATATATTGGGGTGTTCTCCTGAGTGAGAATGCCCATCCCCTTTTTGGGCGAGAGGTCAATGGAGCCAACCTTGAGGGTGGAGGCGGCTTTAAGACCTTTGTGTTATTTTACATATGTTCCCCACAGAAATTTATTTATTATATAGTGGCCCCCAGAAGAATTTTTTTTAAGTTCGCCACTGGAAAGAGGGTCCAGAAAATCTCAAATCAAAGTATCTAAGATGATCAATAATGGCCCCCTAAAATCAATATTAAAACATATTGGAATGTTAATTCCAACAGTGAGTGCAATTCTATGGGTTCCAAATTGGGTATAGTAGCAATATGGTTGGGATTAAAGGTGGGCTCCACAAGGCTTCTGCATGTGTTACCCAAATGGGCACTCTCAGGGGAAATTTCCATTATTATAATATAATATATCAATAGGCCAGATACTACCAAGCGTGAATCGAGCTTGAGCTTGGCTCAACTCTGGTTGCATACACCCTTTACTTGAATGACAACCAAAAGGCTATCCAAAACTAATAAAGGAATGAATCAAACTAACATGCAGACTTCACAAATCATGGAAGAAACCCATATGAAGTCATGACTAACCATCAAATTTGTTATAGCATCTCCAATACTATGCTTGAACAAAGTATAAGATGGAAAGACCAGTTCAATAGTATCCGTCGATTGGTACTCTTATTTTACTAGTACAATTTTGGTGGTATGGTTGGCTCACACTTGGCCTGACTCGTCCTGATCTAACCTAGTTGGATAGGTCATCTTAATGCATTTTGTGCTTAATATCTCAGAAAAGTAAAAGCAAACTATGCGCAAGCCTTACATAGGCACTTCTAAATTTTACTTAAATTTTTATCATTGTCATCATCATCTGACCTTATCCCATCACTCTAGGGTTAGCTAAAAGAATTCTACGTTAATAAACTCCAACAAAGCTAAGACTCAAAAACCTACTGAGAAATTGCTAACAAGTAAAGCCGTGTGTGTGTATTGTGTGTAAGGTTGAGGAATTCTCTTTGACAATTTGCACACAATAATCAAGAACATTTTGGAGAAATTTCGATAGAAAAACTCCAACAAAGCTAAACTCAAAAGCTGATTGAGAAATTCCGAATAAGTAAAGTCTGTGTGTGTTGTGTGCAAGGTTGAGGAATTCTCTTTGACAATTTGCACACAATAATCAAGAACATTATGGAAAAAATTGGAATTTTTTTTATCAGTAACCGGAATATTTTTTTTAAAAGAGATTGAAAGAGCAGACACAAGGAATCAAAAGAGATTGGTGAACAATGGTATAAAGCATTATACCAAAGAAAAACAAAGGGAAATTGCAAAGAGAAAGTGGAAAAAAGAGTTGATCTATCCACCCCTAGTTTGGCCAAAGCATCTGCCATATTATTGGCCAACCTCACAACATGCTTAAACTCCGCCTGAGTCAAGGAAGACGAAACCTTGATTTTGTTAAGAAAGAAATGAAACTTCCAAGGACCATAACAGAAGACGGGCATTAGATGAATCACTATCCACGAGGACAACAACTATTATGTCATGTTAATAAAGCACAAACATCCGAATAGCCTCTAAAATTGCCATCACTTCTGCCTCGTTAGACTCTTTAACAACAATGTGTTTAGAGAACAATATCAACACTTCCCTTTTACTACCATGAAGCACCCCTCTGGTACCTGTCTGCCTTGGTTTCATATAAGGCACCTCCATCAACATTGAACTTCAAAACCCCCTCTAGGGAGGACCCCATCACATCGGCATCCTTACCCTAGAAGATCCAGAGCATAAGGTGGCCTCCTAATTGTGCAAGACATCTCCTAACCTCAAATTGTCAAATTCTCTCCTTGAAGAAACTCATTTAACTATTCAACAAAAGCAATCTAGGAAGGAGGTCAACAATCGAAGTCAACTCCCCTCCCCCCAAAGATTCTAACATTTCTCTCTTTCCAAATTGACGACATAATGGCAAAAGGAAGAACCGTCCCCTGTGCCTCTATCATGCTACCAAAGACTTAAGCATGCATTGAAATGCTGCACCAAAAGAGGAAGCAATGCTGTAGAGAAAATGAAATGATGCATGAATGAGTGGTAGATCATCTCTCCCACTTACAGTGTAGCATGCACATGTATGAGATAATATATCAAATAGCCTCCAAAGTCGAACCTCTTCTAAGATTATCAGAAACCTCCAATCAACACATGACTTTGTATACATATCTTGTGCATTTGGTTTATACAACTAATCAAGATAGCAATGGGATAACTTCATAAATAAGATAGCTATTCAAAAGATTACGAAGAATTACAGAATTATGGTAGTCTATGATACACTAGAAAAGATGATGGCTGGATTTATTAATCTCGAAGAACACACATATTGGTGTCTCCACACTTTCTACCTAGTGTATGATGCATGCTATAGATAATCACTCTCTGACTCTTAAGGAAATGCCTGCATATCTTCAACATTGGGAAACACATCTACTTGGGGTCACCTTTGTTAGTTTTGTTTTTCTAGTCAACCCTATTTAACTCCTTGCTATCTGGTAATGTACAAAATCACATGTTATTCTTCACTACTTCACCTAAGGTCTTGATTGGCCTGCCTCTTTTCCCACATTAACTTCAGTTTCTTCACATTTCCTCCTCGCTCATCATTCAGCTCCATATAATATACTAGGCCTGCTAAGTTTAAAATATACCTAAATGAAAAAAAAAATTGAAATAACAATTCATATGAAATTTATGTAGTTCATGTACATATTTTCTATATATTAATTAATTCTAATTATTTATTTTTTATAAATTAAAAAGTAGTTTACTGACGCGCATACTCAACCTGCCGAGTTTTCTGGTGGACTCAACCTGGTAACTGCTTGAGTCTGGTTGACCCACTGGGTCAGAGAACTATGTAGAGGATTTTTATTCTGTAATTATTGGGTGTAGGGTAGCTGAATCAGTTGGAGAAATTCTGAAGGGAATACGTATGTACTTTGATAAAACATTACCGGTGATGCTTTTGTATAAAAGGGAGCGTCAACAGTATCATGATGCAATTACAGACAATGTCTCTCCATCAACTGTTTATGGCGCCGAACATCTACTACGACTATTTGGTAAGTATATATCACCTGGTTAATATGTGTTTGTGCCCATTTCCAAAATTAAAGAAAAAGGATAAAAAACAAGTTGTGTGTGTGTGTGTGTGTGTGTGTGTGTGTGAGAGAGAGAGAGAGAGAGAGAGAGAGAGAGAGAGAGAGAGAGAGAGAGAGAGAGAGAGAGAGAGAGAGAGAGAGAGGCCACAAACCACTCTTATTTCCATTCCTGTATTTTCAATTTTTTTCTATTTGCAGTTTCAGGCCATACCACTCTAATTTCCATTCCTGTATTTTCAATTTTTTTTTCTTTTCGCAGTCAAAATGCCCGAGTTATTGTCGTATGTCAACATGGAAGAGGAGACTCTGACACAATTGCAGCAGAAGTTGCATGACTTTCTCAAGTATGATATCAACTCTTCCATCCTTTATATTCAGAAATTTCTTGGTTGAAGCGTTGAACTTGATGTCTGCTGAAATTGTAGCTTCTTAGTTTAGTCCTTGCTTTTGATTGTCTTATAAAATTAAGACTAAAATTCTTGTGGCAGATTTGGTTTTGCTTATTTCTAGATGGAAGAGCTATTGCCAACTCGAGCTCTAATGTGGACTTTCTTTGTGAGATTGATTTACAGCAGGAACTCTCAACACAAACCATTAGCAAATTTAAGGCTTGCAATCTTATGGGCCCCTCTTCAAAGCATGCCAATTAGCATGCATTGAGGTGGCACACAAGACTATTTGCAAATCTGAATTTCAAATTTGTGACCAGCTCGTGCTTGAAAATTCCTGTAAGATATGACGTGTGATTACAGACTATATGAATTATCAGTAACACTTGGCTTGTGGACATTTTCCCCCCTCTATGAAGCACGGACACGGACACGGACACGGACACGGACACGGATACGGGATAGGATATGATACGGATACGCAGATACGCCATTTCTGAAAAAAGTAGCATACGATACGCCAGGGATATGTTGAGGTTTTTTTTTTTTTTTAAATATTTTTTATGTAACTATGTAATAAAAATCAAACATTATTTCAATCAAAATAGCCATAAAAATCTAACATTATTTCTAACCAACAGGCCCTTAATATCATTGATGTCATTCAAAGGATTGAACTCTTTCATTTGCTAGTAAAGGGGCTCCAACGAAACATTCAAAGGATGTAGCCTTGTAAAGGGGCTCATTATGTTTGGCCTTATGTCGTCCAAGAAAGTTAGGGCAAGGCCTGGTATACCCAAGGCCTTCAACTGCAAACAGAACCAAAACCATGAAATCTTCAATTGCCACCACTATCACGAATAAGCATGAAGGGGCTTAACATGAAACGAGACTTAATGGAATTGGATATCCTGTAACGAGGATCCATTACTGTATTTATAACTCAGAGATGCCCAAAAGGGGCTACAATTACAATCTAATCAAATCTCCTAGATTAGTATGTATTGCTGTACAATTCTGACTAGAATCCATCTATGTTTAGTATGTATTGCTGTACAAGTCTACAATAAGATGGGCTGGGCCAAACTGATATTATAATGAGCCTTGTTATAATGGGCCTTTGTTAACACCCCCCCTCAAATTGATGCTGTGGAATCAGTAAGCATCAATTTGCTGGATAAGAATTGATGACGCGGGCGAGGAAGTCCCTTCGTGAAGATGTCCGCAATCTGGAGTCCAAAGGAAATGAACGGTAAGGAAATGACATCCCGTAGATATTCATCACGAATGAAATGACAATCAACGTCGATGTGCTTGGTCCGTTCATGAAAGACTGGATTTTCCGTAATACGAATAGCACTAGTGTTGTCAGCATGGAGAGGTATAGGTGAGCTTTGAGGAAAACCGAGATCGGAGAGTAGCCCACGTAGCCAGAGTATTTCAGAACAGGCAGCAGACATGGCTCGATATTCTGCTTCTGTGGAAGAACTTGAAACTTTATCTTGTTTCTTACATTTCCAGGATATCAACGCATCGCCAAGATACATACACCACCCCGTTGTGGAGCGACGGGTGTCAGGACAACCCGCCCAGTCAGCATCGGAAAAAGCAATAAGATTTGGTGGAGAGCCTGCAGGGAAGAATAGACCACGAGTAGTCGTACCAAGAAGGTAACGAATAATTCGTCGGACAGCTGCCAAATGAAGATGTCTTGGTTGAGTCATAAACTGGCTGACAAGATTAACAGCAAAGGAAATGTCGGGACGAGTATGAGTCAAGTAGATCAAGCTACCAACCAATTGTCGATAGAGCGTGACGTCGAGAAGAAGATCCCCACTATCCTTAGAAAGCTTCAAGTTTACTTCAAGAGGAGTATCAATTGGAGTTGAGTGCTGGAGTCCTGTTAGTTCAATTAGGTATAGAGCATATTTTTGTTGGTGCAAGATGATGCCTTTGTCTGTTTGATGAACTTCCAGACCTAAGAAGTAGGTTAAGGGACCCAAGTCTTTCATATGGAATGATTTATGCAATGAGGATTGAAGCTTAGAGATCATTGCGGAATCAGTTCCAGTAATAATTATGTCATCAACATAAACAAGAAGGATAGTGATACCGCTTGGAGACTTATGTAAAAACAACGATGGATCATACGGACTTTGCTAGAAGGTCAACAGAAGCAAGGCGTCCCGAAATTTTTCAAACCAAGCGCGAGGAGCCTGTTTAAGGCCATAGAGGGAACGCTTTAGTTTAGCCACATGTGAACTACTGGAAGAGGAATAGCCATGAGGAAGACGCATATAAACATCTTCTTTAAGATCACCATGAAGAAAGGCATTCTTTACATCGAGCTGAAGAATAGGCCATGTTTGAGATGCTGCAATAGCAATAATCATCCGGACAGTCGTCATCTTTGCAACCGGAGCAAATGTTTCATCATAGTCAATGCCATATTCTTGGCGATTACCAAGAGCGACCAGGCGAGCCTTGTATCGGTCGAGAGAGCCATCAGATTTCAATTTGACCGAGTAAACCCATTTACACCTAATAGGTCGAACTGTAGGTGGGCAGGTAACCACATCCCATGTATGATTAGTCTGTAGAGCTTCTAATTCCGCGGACATAGCTTCCCGCCAACATTCATGTTTCAACATGTGATCAAGAACCCTACCTCTGATTCTTCAAAAATTCTGAAAAAATAGCTAAAAACTCCTGGAAAGTCAGTCGACTAGGGCTATGGTTTCCTTCTGAGCAGATCTGATCTTCATATTATGGCCCTTTGTTGATCTAGACAACCTGTCGTCGTGTAACTTCTTGTTCAGAACAATCGACAGAGGAACTCTCCTTGAGATCTTTAAGCAAGAGAGATTAGATGACTCTGAATCCCTCTATTGCACCAAGGTTGGCTTCTGAGCAGATGATAGCTCTGATACCATATCACGAATAAGCATGAAGGGGCTTAACATGAAACGAGACTTAATGGAATTGGATATCCTGTAACGAGGATCCATTACTGTATTTATAGCTCAGAGATGCCCAAAAAGGGCTACAATTACAATCTAATCAAATCTCCTAGATTAGTATGTATTGCTGTACAATTCTGACTAGAATCCATCTATGTTTAGTATGTATTACTGTACAAGTCTACAATAAGATGGGCTGGGCCAAACTGATATTATAATGAGCCTTTGTTATAATGGGCCTTTGTTAACAACCACAACATGCATATGAAATCTGATCCCCCAAAGACAAAACAAGAACATCAAAACACACAAATTCCAATCCAAACAACACAACAAAACTTACCAGAAAATCAGCATTTCATATCATTCCATTCTCGAAATTACGTACAAGAAAGAAAAAACCCCTAAAAACCCTTTCAAAAATTATATATACCTTTCTGAAAAAAAAAAAAAAAAAACTATCATCTCAAAATCACAGACACTGCATTCTCAGGCACAACTGATGAAGCAGTAGAGAAAAAAGGAAAGAAAGAAGAGAAAAGAACCTAACAAGTGCTTACAGGCGCTGGTTCTCTTGTGATGCAGCGGCGAAGTTGGAGATGAGGGCACGACAAGGCTGCAGCGGCACAAGTATGTACCATTTTCTCTTCTCTTTTTTTTTTTGCTACTATAGTTGCTGTATGACGATGTAGCAGGACGACGACGATGACTGTTGGCAGCCCTAACTTCTTTCACCTCAGGTTAGGGTTTGATGACGACGACGTGCTGGCCGGTGATGATCTTGTCGGAGGAGTGGAGGAGATGGCGAGGCGACGGTGAGATGCAAGGTACTTCTCTGGTCTCTGCTTTCCCTTCTCTTCTTTTTTTTTTTCCCCCTACGTTTTCTTCCACACCCCCCCCCTCCCTCCCCCCTTTTTATTTTTCACTTAAAACGTGTCCCGCACGTGTCGAAATTACAAAATAAAGAAAATAATAATAATAATCAGATACGCTTTTTGCGTATCCCGGACGTATCCATGGTGTATCCGGGCGTATCCGTGTCCAATACGCCTGGGATACGGATTCGCCCCCCATTTTCACGTATCCTATCCTTTTGCTTCATACGCCCGGGATACGGATTCGCCCCCCATTTTGTACACGATCTCATGAAATGTGAAATCATCTACTGATTCAGGCAAATTCATAAAAGTTGTCTTCAGTGACTGATCTTCTTGTGCTTGGAAAATATTGAAAATTTTCAGTATATGCACCTTAAATTCAATCTTGAGAGATTTATGCATCAATTAGAATAAGTTTTGGGTAATCTAACGATTTCATTAAACTAAATAAAAAAAAAAAAAGAGAAAAATCTTTTAGAATAAGGATGTTCCAAACTTTTCAATGCTCTTTGAGAAATTTAACATGGATATGTTTTCCCTTTCTTGTTGATGGTTACATGGCTATTCCCAATTTGGAGCACAAACTCCAATCTGCATAGCCAAAACACAGCCCCACATGCATGGAACTCTAAGCATTATTGTATTGTCCATTCCTAAGCCTCCGGATCTGATAATTCCTCCTCACAACTGGGAAGGTAGAATGGCTCTAATAAGCTCATGCCAAACCATCATCATCTGATTTTATGATTTTATTTACGGGAGGTTTGTGAGTTCAACTTTTCCATTCATCCCTATTTAGTGTTATGTTCTTTGTCGCTCCTCAATCTTACATTTCACCCAAGATTGAATGGAAAATTTGCAGGACATTGATTAGACCAGCAATGATCTATAGAGCCAATCAGGACGCAAAACTTGTACAAAATGAGTGGAAGAGAGATGAGAATGTTGACATATATGTGTGGTAAAGCTAGGAAAGATAGAATTAGAAATGAGTGCTTTTGTAAGCATGTAGGGGTAGCATCAATGGGGGATAAAGTGATGGAGATTCGTTTGAGGTGGTTGGGGCATGTCCAACGTAGGCCAGCAATGGCACTGTTGAGAAAAAAAATTTTCTATGCATTATTGGTGGCCCACCAAGGAAAAGGGGTAGGCCAAAGATGACCTAGATGGAAATAGTAAGGATAGATATGAAGAACTATCCGAGCAAAGTTGGGACAAGGTTTTGATGATGATGAAGTGTTTGTTGATCTCATTGGGTTTTTTTTTTTTAAATTACTTGTAACGTCTCAATGCTTCATACAAGGGCTGTTTTTGGTCTTCCATGTACATTGTGAGAACTTGGTCCGGGCGGCACCCTTAACCATGGGATGTAGCGTGTCAACCACGGGCTTCCAACGGTGAGTCTCCGCTAGTCCCGCATCGGAAATATCCATGTCCCGACCTTAGGCTTATAAGTCAAACCCCGTGTTAACTCAATATGACACATTTTAAAGCCGTGCGGCCCTGGAAACCGTAAGAACTCCGGAGTTAAACGTGCTCGCGCGGGAGCACGGGAGCAGTATCGGGATGGGTGACCATCTCGGAAGTCCTCGCGCGTGCATGTGGGCCAAAGCGGACAATTTCATACTGAGTTGGGTGGGGTTGTGGACCTACGATGCCCATATATGACATGGGTACTGTAGGGACACAGCAAGGGCACGAATTTTACACATAAAAACTGAAGTATCGGATACGATACGACACGATATGTTGCCCATTTTGAAGTATCCGTGCATAATAGGTTGTGATAAACTGACAATTGATATCAGAGCCAGTGTTTTTAAAAGCGAGAGGCGCATCAAGGCGCTAAGGTCTCCTAGTGCCTAGGCGCTATGGCGAAAGGCGAGGCGTGGGCTTCATTGAAGTGAGGCGCATATTGTAGAGAAAAAATAGATATTTTGGTATAGACAAATAATTCAAAATTCAATGAGCAATGGGTAATCCAAATTCCAGCCCAGCAGACATCATTTGATTAAAAAAAGGAACAAAAAGCATGACTGTAAAATGCAACTGAAAAAGACTGAAACAAGGCCTCAAATGAGATCATTCAACCTGGTGTTATGCATCAGTGGACCTTCAGTTTTAAGTAGATTAGATGTATTGTATTATGTTATGTGGACCACTCATGAGCTCATTCATGATCTAAATACAAAATATTCAATCTAAAAATATCAAAATGTATATATCTCCAAAATCCAAATAATCAACTCATTACCATCATGGCCCATGACCATATCCACATCAACATCATCATCATCACCAAATGAAGACGATCCACATCAAAACCAAAATAAGGCCCCACCCCCACTGATGGATGAGAAAAATTGGTGATGGTTTGCCAATTGATAACTGTTTGAAAAAAAATAAATAAGGCCCCAGACCAAACAATCAAAAATATTGATGGCTGTACCCACCCCTACTGATGAGAAATTGGTGATAGCTTGATGATGTGTTAAAAAAAAAAAAAAAAAGCCCACAGGAAGAGCGCGCCCGGCTCCAAGGCGAGCGCCTAGTCTGCGCCTCAGTGAATGCGCCTCGCTTAGAGGTATTTGAAGCCCAGCTAGTGCACTTCGCCACGCCTAGTGCCTAAGCGCGCCTTTTACAACCCCGATCAGAGCTGAGGACGGCTCTATTTCCGGTGGGGGAGAATGTGAGAACTTGGTCCGGGCAGCACCCTTAACCATGGGGCATAGCGTGTCAACCACGAGCTTCGAACGGTGAGTCTCCACTAGTTCCGCATCGGAAATATCCAAGTCATGACCCTAGGCTTATAAGTCAAATCCCGTATTAACTCAACATTATGCATTTTAAAATCCTGCGGCCCTGGAAACTGTAAGAACTCCGGAGTTAAGTGTGCTGGCGCGGGAGCAGTACCGGGATGGGTGACTGCCTGAGAAGTCCTCTTGCGCGCATATGGGCCAAAGCAGACAATTTCATGCTGAGTCGGGTGGGGCTGTGACTTACACGACTAAACACCTTAAATAGTACACGATCAACATACCAGTACACAATCACCATACCAATATTAAAGGAAAAAACCTCAAATTACATTCCCTGATTTCCTGTTCTTTTGGAGCCATTAAACGTTACTATCTCTTTATGCTGATTGAGGTTGATTCAGCGATTTCCTTCAAAGTAGGGGGCCGTAGGGTACTATGCTCCCTTCTATGAATATGGGCAAATCATATATATATATATATATATATGACATGAGGAGGCTGGTTTGTTGCTTTGTTTCATTCAAGTGCCAATTGGATGGAATAAGTGGATTCCTTTGCAGATCCAGATGTTTCTTGATTCGTAAATTGGCAGTGTTTTCCTGTCATGTAGTGTTCCATTTTTCCTTGTACTGTAATGCCCCTATGTTGCAGTGAAACACCATGGTTTTTACACAGAAAATAAAGAGTATCGGCTACAAAATGAAACAATACGTTGCCCATTTTTAAGCAACCATGCACAACCGCTTCCATAATTTTATTTTCTGCTAGAATTGTTATGCAGGTTTCTAGTTTTTTTTTATTATTAACAGTTTTCTGATTTCTTTTGGAACAAAAGAAAACTATTGAGAAAACTATTGAAATCAGAAAACTATTGTTACTCCACACAACCATCTTTGCAGACACATTCTCTTTATCCTGTCATTTGTTTTTGGTACTAAATACATATAATTTTATCAATATTTTTTTTTGTTCAATACTCGACTCCATATGTACAAGTGATTAGAACATATAAAACTCGCATTGTTCAGATCATCCCCATTGAAATTGTCTCAGCCAAGCATTCTTGCCAATATTTTTTGTTGTGGAAGACTTAGCTCCATGTAACAGTACAGGTCTTATTTTGGACCAGAAGTCTAGAACATATAAAACTCACATTGTTCAGATTATCCCCATTCAGATTGTCTTAGTCAAATGTTCTAGACAAAATAAAACGACCATTCTTTTTTGTTGGATTTCATATATTGTCCCATGTTATCTGCTTGTATTTTGAATGGAGGTAGCATTGTCAAAGCATTCCTTTCCAAAGGTGTATATTTTGTGCATCTCCATGTCTCACACCCGAATGTTTTCGTTATTCTTATTGAACTGCTATGACATATCTCTTTTGACATGCAGGTTCCTGCAGAAAAATCAGAGTGCATTCTTCCTTTCCACATATGACAGCTCCAAAGGTTTGGAAGAGACTGATGAGGAACAGAATGACTAATTCGAGCAACATGTGCTTAGTTAATGTAGAACATCCAACTGCAATGCTGCATCTGTTGTATGCTAAATTTGATAAACTCTCTGCTAGAGAAGAAACGTGTCCAATATTGGGACTCTGTTCTTTTCTGCTGTACAAATTTTCATTTGTGCCTGTGTAACACTAACATCATCTCTTCTGATACAGACGACACGTTTGCAAAGCTCTTCTGATTAACACAATGCAGTAAAGTGTAGTGAATCCTACAAGGACGTTGCACTGGTGCTATGCAATGAATGTTGTGCATTTGTGCCTGTGTAACACTAACATCATCTTTTCTGATACAGGCCTGCAAAGCTCTTCTGATTAACACAATGCAGTAAAGTGCAGTGAATCCTACAAGGACATTGCGCTGGTGCTATGCAATGAATGTTGTGAAATGGGCATGTAGCTTGAAAGCGAGCCTAGAGAATAGGTGGATAGTGCTTTTTTGGGCAATCACAAGATTCTGGGTTGAGTCATGTTACCTATGACGAGTGGGGTTGGGACTCCAGAATTCCATCTAGTCTCTCTCTCTCTCTGGGTAGAAGAGCATCTATTCTTGGACAACACTTCAATCTGTACCACCTCGCAAAGGGTGGCCATGAAACAATCACAGAGCATTGTTATCCAAAACTTGTGAAGGGCTCAGGTCGCTCGCGTGATATGCGAATGTTTCATGTGCATTTGTTAGATATGCAAATGATACATTGAAACACATTATATGTCCATCAAAATCACCATTCACATGTGTAAATGAGTACATCCAATGCTTCTAAACGTTTATGGATTCTTTTGATATTTTTAAATATTCCTCGAAATCCAAGATGAATTAAGATATGAAACCTTACATCATGATGTTTTCTATACAATAACGTTAAACTGTTTGGATCATAAATGGGTGGCACATAGAAGTTCAAAAAAATTAGATTGGTTGGGACTCTTTCATAAATGAATCAAAATCTATGGAGATTTAAGATAGGTCTTGGGGTTAATTAGTTAAAAAAAAATTAAAAAGAATTTGGATTGCAAATATGGGGTTCATAATTATGAGAAAATATAGGTCTTTGATGGGCCCCACATGAAAAAAAAAAAGAACACCTCGAGTGTACCAGCACTTTTTGCCGGAAGTGGATGTGAATCATTAACGCCTATGGGGGAATGAAAATGTTAATGAGCTTATTTATACACCTCATTTACTTTACCACCTGTATAAATCAGCGCAGACAACGTGACTCATGTAATGGTTATGTATGTGAATCATTTACACAAATGAGCCCTAACATCTCTATGTTAAATTATGATGCTTGCTGGTAGACTCACCACCACCCTAGGTTCGCTCCCTATTCCATGGGGCACATGAAGGCATGTAAACGGCACGGCCCACTCGTGCCTGGGCCGTGCATCAAACTTTGACGGGCCGTGCCATGCCGTGCACATTGCCATGAGGGTCAGCCCAACACGGTCCTGGTCGTGCCGCCCGTGGGCAGCCCACTTCTCTCTTTTTTTTAGTTGGACTTAACTTGGACTTGGACTTGGGCTCTTGGCCAAACTCTATCCTCTATTTTCTTCCCATGTTGGGCCTTACTCCTTGTTGTTTTCTCTCAATAAGGCTGCACAAGGTCTGTGCTAAGCTGAGACCATTTTGGGAAAGTCTTGGTTCATGAATTCTTTAGACCATTTGATAAATTGTTGGCGTTCTACTTAACAGCCTGCTTCTTCGTTTTGGACTGAATAATTGGCTCATACCTGGAAAGGGCATGGGCAATTCCCTGCCCAGCTCTATGAATAAGCCAACTAATCACTTCCTTCTTCATATTACAATAACATTGGACAAGAAATTTAATATCATGGATGAACCTGACCGTGTAAGTCTTTTCCCAACAGTGTAAGTCTTTTTTTAAGCATTGAACCTCTAGCTGATGGGTGAAAACTATAGGAAACACATTTACACCCTAATGCTTTACACAAGAGTAGTGGTAAGGGATCAAGGTCTGGCCTGAATCTACATAATCCCAAGTCCACTGATGGAATGGTATTTAGGGTATCAATGGGCCCCCAACAAGCTAGGTCCAAGCCAACTTCCACTCTCAATATCATACTGGGTCGGACCTGGGCAAAAGACCAGACCCATCAACTCCCATATTACGCATGTGCACAGGCAGGCCGGGCCTGGCCGCCCAAGGGCTTGGGGCACTGGCCCAGCACGGCACGAATTTTATCTGTGCCGTGCCTCGGGCCTGGCAGCCCTGGGCCAGCACAGCCCAGTGGGGACTGTCGGTCCAGGCTGGGCCGGCTTGTTGACCAAGTCAACGGGCCCAGGCAGGGTTTTTCCGTGCCCGGCCCGTGCTGGCCTTGGGCCGCCCGTCCATATTTACACCTCTAGGCCCGCACATCAGGCCGTGAAGGCTTTCTTTTAATGCTTATTTGAATTATTAATAAATAAGTGCTGATGATCAGGTGGGAGGCAAGGTCCCATTTGGGCCACTTGGCAAATTATAAAAATAAAAAATAAAAAAAAAAGAGAGAGAGAATTTCAAACAATATAAATTTTTTGGCTCATTTTAAAAAATGTGAATGAAGACTTGAATATTTCAAAAAGGTATAAAAAGTTTTCCATAGTTTTTTCAATAAAGTCCCTCCATAATTTATTTTTGAGAAATGGCAGCAGTACCCTTGTGTCATTTTTTTTCAAATTTTCCTTTTAATAAATCATTTTAGAGAAATGATCAAGTCCAACCCAAGTGGCCTAGTAGGGCCCACTTCAACTACTTTTACACACAAATGGTTAAAAAAGGAGATTCCAAATGACTAAAAAAACTAACTTCACTAAACAGTCATGATGATCAAAATCAAAATGACCAGTTTAGAGAGGAAAGAGGTTAAAAAAAGACAAAAGCCTATAATAAGAAAAGGATATTTCTTTCATTTATCAAAAAGAAATTTATGGAGGGAACCTGATTGAAATGACTGAAAAACTTTAATACCCTTTTGATATATTCAAATCTTCATGTGCTTTTTTGAAAATGATCCACAAATTTTATACTTTTTTTAATTCCTCCAAAAAAAAAAAAAAGGGAAACTGAAGTGCATGGTTTATGTCCAATCCAGTTCGACAACTGCTTTAGCCTCATTCAGCCATGACCCAACAAATGTACATATAGTAGAAAAACAAAAACAAGTCTTCTCTGCTTGATAAATTTCCCAATCAGAGGCTGAATGACAAGGATCTCCTTGAGGTTATAATATTAACAAGGAAATTTACTGCTTCTGCAGCTCAGGAGTCTGCTCTACTGGTAACAATCCAATAAGAAACACCCACGATTATAAAGGATAAAAATCTTGAAATACAATTCATACTCTTGGCAGTGTTTTGTATGCGTCTGCACAATTGGTTGAGGTTCTTTAGGTTTGGATGTGGGATGACCAAGTTTATCTCATGGCATGAAACTTAATTTATGACCAGCATATTATCAACTAAAACCAACCAACATATGCTCAAGATCCATGGGAGGTTTCACTGCATCAAGAGTATCAATGCTCATACCATGAGTGGAAATGCAAAAACCAGTACCATGCCAAAGCTTGGCATTCTTATAGTGTGAATGAAGTATCTCTCACCGAAAACAATGATTACATTCAAAGGGCACATTATGCTCTCTAAAAATGTGTAAACTATGGTATTATAAAAAATGGATACTGAGCTTTCTCTGACTGATTCTTTTTTAATTCAACGGCATACATTTGAAACTAAACTAAAAATGCTTTCATGCAAGTGCAGCAGCATCCTCACACCAATCACAGTTGTTAGCAAATGCCTCCCTTTTAACCCCAAAAGCATTTCGATGGACATTAACAGTACAAAGAAGCCGCAAAGAGATTATATCATTAACATTCAAGCATTACCCCTGAGTAAAAAAGAATTGAGGCCCAGCCTTATCCATATCACACCCTGTCCAAGCGAATCCACAACCTGAATGCTCCCCAGTGGTGCTCAGGATCTTAATTGCTCGATCTTGAAAAACCAGAGTAAGCTAACTGAAGTAGATGCTCATAACATATCTTGTAGGATTGAAGCCACTGAGGATCACTGCCAATATAAAAATAAATAAATATATCTATGTATTATAAGGAACTGGGGATACAACATTGGTCCTATAGCAGCAACGACCAAAACTAATTTAGGGCATAGTAGTAGTAGTAGAATTTAGGGTAGTAGTGATAATAATGATAACAACAACAACTAAATGGGTTGCCACCTTCTGCGGCACTTAAGAGTGCCAACAGAATGGATAGCAAGCTTTCCTGACCATAAATTCAAACAGATAATAAATTGATTTGTATTCAAATGCAACCCTTGCAAGAATGTAGGATTTGCCAAGGTTTATACTTACAGACAGGGGAAAGGATGATAATCAAACCAATTGGGTACAAGAAGAAAGTGGTCCTATCCAGGAAGGGTAGCACTGCAGTCATTCATCCAAAAGGACACCACGTGAGTTGTTTACTCTTTAAGTAATTCAAATAACATAATATTGTCTTAAAAGCTATTAATCACTGCATAAAAGAGGAAAGGATATCATTATTCTTACCATCGTACCCCAAGAAGTTGAGATAGTGGTAATAAGAAATCGCCACCATAAAAAGCAAATTTGACAGCAGAACAGGAATGAAACCATGTGCAACTAAGAGAGGTGATAAAAAGTATTGAATCACTGGCAAAAAGGCAATAAAAGATGTTAAATGCAAATAGGGTTGGATTAAATTAATAGAAAAGTATTGCCAGGTTAGGCATTAAGCAACCTTCTCAGTAAACATGGTTTAGATGTGCAAGATCCAGGCTGTATCTACTGGGGGCCTTAACATGGATGGGACACAGATTAGATAATCATTATAACCACTGATTGGATGATGTTCACCAATTATAAGTCACTTTCTTTTCTGAGTTCATTCGTATTCCCCAATAGTCCTGCATATCGCGGCTATAATCATGAGTCAAGTGAGTTTTCAGGTACAGCCCCCTATCAATGGAGGGTCCAGCAGGTGAGCGGTTCAGACCCCATACAGTTGTGTTGCAAACAAAAATGAGAAAGGTTGATAACTTTGATATAAATAGTAACACCATAGTTCTTATCCATTCATAAGATGAAATATAGCAAAGGCTGTTCTTCTCATATTCTTTTCGTGGAGAGAGAGAGAGAGAGAGAGAGAGAGAGAGAGAGAGCAATTACCATAAAGCACAACGAACATTGGGAAGAAAGAGTTGCAGTGCACATCAAATGCATACAGCCTTAAAAATAAAAAATAAATAAAATTCAGCATGAACTAAAGTTACCATAGTTCTATAAAGGTACTGAAAAAATGCATAATATCCTCTTTAATATTAAAGCCAGCATTATAGACATGAGAAAAGAACGAAAGAACACATGTTTATGTAGAAATAGAGAGGGCAGATTAAAAACTTGAACCCAGAAATAAGGCAAGAGTTATCCCACTATGAAATATTTACGACACGTACTTATAATACATAGTTCAAAATAGTAGTTCCAGCAGGCATAGCGGCCAATGGCTAAAGTGATATGCAGCGGGCGATATGTAACGGTTACGGCGACATGTAGCTAAGTAGCGTTGTGAATAAAAAATGTGGTAAAAAATCCAAAATATTAATGAATGCTAGTATATAATTTTTTTTTTTCATTAGTAACTAAGATCAGGAGCACGGGCACAGCGGACCTCCCATTGCATAGAGGTCCGCTGTAAGATTATAAAATAAAACTCTTGATCTATTTGTCCTCTTATATTCATGTCGGTCAACTATATTAAGTTAGAAACTAATAATCAAACAGTGTCATCAAGATTTCACCACAATTATGCATTTCTAAATTCTAAATTCAAACAAGCTATTTAGCACAGCTGCACAGAACACATGATATTATAAAGCAATGTTTAAACTTCAAACACAATTAATAGAACATCTTTAATCAATGGAACAATGTATTTCTGCTGAAACTTGGAAAACAAAGATCTAAAATCTAAAAGTTAAAACACATTTGGACGTGTTTGGTTGGTCCCCTTGGAGAAAAATTATTTTTGTTCCAAAAAAAAAGTCCTAATAACCCAAAAATAAATAGCAAAAAAAAAAAACATTTAAGATTAATCTAAGGGAAACATAGATCTACAAGTTAAGAGGCATTTTCAAGTAGTTGATGAAAAAAAGAGTGAAAGAAGAGAAAAAAAAATTGGAAAAAAAAAGTTGAAAATCCGCTATGTAGCGGCCACTACGGACCGCTATGCAGGTGAGCTCCACTTTTTTGTCAGCCTTGGCTGATAATGCGGCTACTATGCTACGTGGCTGCCATTCTTTTAAACCATGTTTGAAAAAAAAAAAAGGGTTAAGTACTTCTAAGGGACATAAAAATTGGTTTGAGGTATTATTGTTAAAAAAAACTAAAAAATGGATCAAGCAATCATGGGAATGATAAAGTTTTGAAAATCAGACTCGGGGTGAACAGTCACCCTCGAGTCGAGTCGACTCAGCAAGTTGACTGAGTAGCACCCTAGAGCACTACCTTTAAAATTTGTCGAAATATAGAAAAAAGTAAAATAAAAGGAAAAAAGGAAATAGTGTTCTATAAATCAAGAACTTTAAGATACTTGTGTTTAACTTAATAATAATCAATTTAAGTAGTTATAGCACTCACGTTTATATTCACTCAAGGTTGAATGTTGTATCCCGATCTTTAGATACTTAGATAAGGATAAAAAAATCGGCCGTTACGCCAATATATCGGGCGTAGCGGTTGTGGCGCTATGATAAATGGATTTTATCGGCGCTCCCAACTGTGGCGGTCCACAACGGCCGCCACAAACCCGTAGGGGCTGCCACAAAATGCTACATATATGTATTGGCCGCTACAAACCGCTACAACAGAAGGAAAAGAAAAAAAGAAAAAAAAAATTCATTCCTTCAATGGATGGAAGTAGAACACCAATCAAATAAAAAATAGAAGAAAGGAGAGGAAGTACAAAAAAAAAAAAAAAAAAAAGGACATACCTGGAGCACCACGTTCATCCACCAGCAGCAGCAACTCCACCGTCTCACAGGAGCAGGCGAGCAGCACCAAGGATGAAAATAGTGCAACTGCTTCTTTTATCGTTTTCTTTCTTTTTTTTCCTTCTTTTCTTTTTCTGTCATGAGGAATTACCACCATCCGACCTTCTTTATTCGTTTTTTCCCCTCCTTTCTTCTTCTCCTCATCCCTCTTCCTCCTCCCTTCCTTTCCCTCTACCTTTCTCAATACCGACCCTTGTAGCAAATGAGAAATAGGGTTTCGAAAGCCCTTTTTGGTTTTCTCAATTTTTATTTGAAGAAAGGGGCAGATCTGGGTCTATTACATGCTCTATGGGGCCTACCTACTAACGATCACACTCAATATTAACGATATTAGTAAAATATTATGCATTACTAATCCTATTCATTAATCACTTCAATAAAAAAAAAGTCTTAATTAAATTTCATTCTAATTGAAAGTAGGACTTAATTAAATTTCACTCTAATTGAAAATAGGCCTTAATTAAGTTTCACTCTAACTGAAATCAGGTTTTAATTAAATTTCCGTCTAATTGAAATCAGGCCTTACTTAAATTTCAGTCTAATTGAAAATATGCCTTAATTAATTTTCAGTCTAATTGAAAATAGACCTGGCCAAATAACACTCTAATTGAAAATAGGCATAGCCAAATTTGACTCTAACAGATATGGGCCTTGACCAAATCTCACTCTAATAAATATGGGCCTGACCAAATCTTATCTAATTGGAAATAGGGCCCTAGACTAATTTTACTTTAACACGAAAAGAGCCCTAGCCAATTATCACTATAATAGTAAAAATAACCCTTACCAAATATGTTGTGCAATTTTGCTAAAATTGCTTAATTGTGCAGTGTTTAATTATAAGCATTTATCAATGTGAATATATGTAGATAGATAGATAAATATTGTCAGCGATACAATACCTCATATATTGAGGGCGCCGCTACGCCCCCTTTTCTCACTTACTTCTGCAAAAGAAACATATTTTCTTTCATTTTACAATTTTCTGGATTTTTTGGAATTTTTTCAGATTTTTTCTGGTGATTTTTTCAGATCGCACCGCTAAGCTTCGTAGCAGTTTGGCGGCGGGTTACTACGCCCACCGCTACCGCTATTTTTATCCTTGACTTAGATCATACAAAAGATGTGGCATTTGATAGAGATTCAAGATAATTGTACTTCATAGCTTGTTTCATTTATAAGTTTCCTATTCCCAAAGGTTTCCTTTAAAAGTAAGAATCTTATTCCTAAGCAAAGTGCACCTTTTTTTGTAAAACTCTATTATAAACATAAAATTTTCACTTATGGTTTACTCACATATGTGGGTGGAACCGTATTCATCTCCAATGATCATCATCCTTTTCTCTCTCTCTAATCTCCTATGGTTCTATTTCTTTTTCTTTAAGCTTTTATAGTTTTGATCTTCCACAATCACTGCAAAATGTCCTAACAGCTTTCCACCGCTTCTAACAAAAGGAAAATTGAGAAATAAATGAACTTAGATGCTAAAAACGATAGGACTCAACCAACTGGGAGGCTTACGAGGTAATTTGAATCACCAAAGTTGGTTCAAACTTGGCTGATTTCTAAAACCATGTGGACAACAAAAGATCAAACTTAGAGTAAAGTGAAGTAATGATTGATGGACCGATGGAGTCTTCACACATTCACCATGGATGCCTGACCTTTGGCATCACCATTGGCAATCCAACGAGTCTTCACACAAGGAAGAACACTCGTTTCACAATAGTGAGAGGAAAAGAGAGAACTTTCATTGCATTAAAAAGGAGAGACTACAAGGTATTTATAGAGAGGATGAAATCCTACCCACTGGATCTAGATAGAATTTTCTTTCCCTTCCATGAAACTGATTACATGCTAATCTCTTTATACTTAATGGGATTTCCTCTCCTCTCTCGTGTCATTCAATCATCTTTGGTTACATGTCAAACAATCCTTGCTAGGTTAAAGATATTTAATTTAGGATTATCTAAAATAACAACCTAGATGAAGTGACTTTTATTGGAAACTTGCATACTACAAAGGTAGGAATAATTGGGCCAAAGGGTTGGCTGCTCGTAGGGTTAGGTCCATGGATCAGACATCAATGAGCTGGCCCACTATAGTTAGGCAGCCTGATGGATTGGCCCACTGTGGGTGAGGCCCGATGAGCCAGCTGACAGTGGGCCTGTTCTCGGACCTCCTTTTAGCAACACTTAAGCCTATGATGCACTTGGGCTGGATCACACAGCATACACCATGAGATTATATAAATTATTCAGTACAGGAAGGCTGGATGTCTCAAAAGACCGAGTCATGTGAGGGGACACGTAGTCAGTAACTTCAAATGAAGCATAACATGGTGGTATTGTACTTGTCCATTGACATTATCAATCGCGTTTATTATCATTTCTGCAGATAACTAAAAAAAAAAAAAAACACCTACTTACAACATCAAAACAGGGAAATGCATTCCTAATAAAAGGAACCTTTATATTTTATCCTCTCTGCCTTCGATCATAGAAGGCGCTTTGAGGTGGGTCATAAATCTGGAGAAACATAAAGGCTTGGATATACCACTTGAAAAGGGCTTCTTCAAGTTGTGATGAGGATGTTGGAAGATGTGTATACTGATAGGAAAGAAGGTGATTTTAGGATAGAAGTACTCCATAAGAAGCAACTCGCATCTTAGCTGGTGCAAGAATTAGTGGAAACCCATTGATTTCATGATGTGAAATGCCAGGTAAGAATCTAATTTTATCATAGAACTTTCAAGTAAAAAAGATTAAGCCTAGTCACATCACTGCATCTGATTTCACAACTACTTAAAGCATGCAACAATGTGTCATGTGCAAGAGGTTAGATAAGGGCGCGAGTGCCTGTCAATCAATGACAATACTAATTTGTAAGAGAGCAATAAAGAATAATTCTATAGATTGGGAGCTATGTACCACGGACAATTCAAACAAAAACATCAAAACAGAAACTAGCATACAAAAATAGACACATTTCATGACTTACCACTCAACGCGTTGCTCAACCACGTGACTGTTAGAAGATTCTTCACGTAGGTAAGTATTCGTTAGAAACCTGCAATTTTTTCACTATTTAATGCTTAGCAATTATGCATGTTCAGCTAACCATAATGCTAAATACAAGAAGTAATTTTTTTCAATAACTGCAAGAAAACGCAGAGTCTGCATGGCATGGAATGCATATGAAAAGTACAGATAAATGAAATGGTAACAGTCTAGCATGATAGTATAATCGTCAAGAACAGGTCTAGCAGGATTTTGTGAAAATGCAGCTTTTACAAATAGTGCATATTAAAACAAAAAATAGAAGAGATATTTCAAGCGAAAAAATAATAAATAAAGATGAGTGCCAACTGTCATGTGCTGACCTAGTAGCAACAGGGACCATCTATAGGGAGGACGAGCATGACCTACACAGGTTCGAACCATTATCCCCTGCTCTTTGTAACAGAGGGAATGTCTTGTCGTTACCAAGACCCGGAAGACAATCAAATGAACGCTAGAGAATGGTATAGGCATAGGATAAATCTTCAAAATAGAGCATTATAATAGCAAGATGCCAAGAGCCACCAAACAGCATTTACGATCGCAAGTGTAGAAGTGGTTTCAGTCATTGTAACATCTGCCAGGTTGTCATTCGGAAAACAAGTGGAAGTTTTTTGTGTTGCAGTTCTAGGGGTTGTAGAATAAAGAGAATTCTTGTTGTTTCGGTTCCTGTAAGCCAGTCCAGTTTGATGCTTTAGATGAGATTAGGATTTCTGGAACTTGTAAAATAGCTTCCATGAATTCTCTCATGACTAGTAACACCAGAAAAATCACCCGCCCCGATCCTTCTCCTCTAAAACACAAAGAAATGATTTTTCAGTGCAGACATTTGTAATGTATTCTTCAAAAAGCCAGTGGTTACATAGGCACACCTAGGAGCAAGGTGGGCGATGCAGGCACATGGCTATGCAGTGCCTTGACAGACTCCTAAGCAGGCACAATACAACTAGGTGCCCAGGGGCCCATGCGACCCATGCACACAGACCTACTAGTTTTATTAACGAGGAAAATTTGTTTTAAAAAACTCTAGAACATATAACATATTCGGACCCCTCAAAGTCAATTAACGCTTCATCATCTCAAAAACATGAGAGAAAGGATGAGGCAAGTAAAAAGATAAACAAAGAGAATCAGTCCAATCAGTCGGCCCTTAGCCTCAGGTATTATCCATTTGTGCTTTTCTTACCAGGTTTTTTCTTTGTAAAAAAGATGCCCCACCCAAAGGGGTGGGGGTTGCAGCCAAACTGCAACTTTTTTTTACTTAACTTAGATTTTTTATTTTTTAAGAAAAAAAAATACATTTTAATGGTAATCAACTATCCATTTAGCCAAATGAAACCCTGATTTACTTTAATGAAAGAAATAACAGAGAATCACCCTGTTTTGCATCATATCTCATATAGGGGATTTTCTCCTACAAGATGCCTGCAAAGCTACTGTATAGGATTTTCGGTCCCCGCCACAAATTAATGAGGCATCCCGCTTTGTGGATGGTGAGGATTGAAAATCCCTCCGCCATTGTGTGGAACTCTCTGAGGATCGGAGATGAAAACTCTGCTATTTCATATTGTACACTTGTATCTCTAATTGTTAGCTAGCATTTTATTTAATAAAAGAAAGAACTATGAATTTTCCATTTTTTTTTTCCTGGTAACCAAAATCCTGTTGTTCAATTTGGGAACATCTAGTGCTTCACCAGATGAGGTGGTTTGGGGACACCGCAATCGATGTCTATCACTAGGATGGTTAAGAAACATCCTTGTGCGAGTTGACCGTTGACACAGTTGCAGAAATAGACATGGACACTCTCAGGAGCAGGTTCAGACTTCAGAGTCATAATTTGAGGAATCAAGGATAAATGCATATATAAGTATCCTATCTGATGCAAATTCAAATGAGAAAATGGCGAGGAATTAAGAAATTCATGAATTCCCTTCCAGATTTCACCACCTACTCACATGATAAACAACCCCACTGTACCTTATCTTCTACTGCCATGATAAAATTGCTAGGAATTTAATTTCAGAAGAGATTGAATAGCTTTTCCTTTTCTATTTTTTCCCCAAAAATTTACCACATGATAACCTCCATCTTTTTGCCTGTCAAGCAAAAAGGTAATACATATTGTGGTTCACCAAATAAGGTGATCAGGGAACACCGTATTCATTACTAGGATGGTTAAGATATATCCGGTTGTGGTTTATGATGCCCCAGTTGCAGAAATAGTGTCAGCCACTCTATGAGGAGTAGGCATAGATTTGCAATTTTCAGAAATCTAAGAAACCTACAACTATAGGCATCCTATCCAATGTTGTAAAAATCGCTAGGCGGACGCTAGGCGGTGGGCATGGACTAGGGATTAATTCCCGATTAATCCCTGCCTAGCCCGATTTATCCCTTCCTAGTCTGATTAATCCCCGCCTAGCACCTAGGCGGTGACCACCGACTAGCGCCTAGGCCGATTTTTGCAACAGTGATCCTATCTGAAACAAGTGCACAATGATAGAATGACAAGGAATTAAGAAATTCATGAATTTCTTTTCTGTCTCACATAATAAACAAGCCCACTTCTTCATCTTATCTTCTAGGGCCATGATAGAGTCGCTAGGAATTTAACTTCAGAAAATATCGAATAGCTTTCCTTCGTTTTTTCCCCCAAACAAATAACCACTCTCTTCCTGTAACCTACCACATGTCATCAACCCTGTTTTACTTTTAAGGTTTTTTTCTCTTTTAATCCTTAATTGTTCTACCTTTAAGATATTCAATCTGAATAATTTGATACTCAAGATGATAAAAATGCTAGGAGTTTGTCAATGTCATCATCTTCATGGCCTTATCCCATCTAATTGGGGTTTGCTGCGTGCTACAACTCTCAAAGTACAACTGAAAAATATGGTTTGGCAAGTATTCTATAGTGACTGCCAGTCTGATGCAATCCTACTTTTATCCAGGTTTGGGACTGGCACCTGCCTTGGAACAAAAATTGCTATGAATTTGTAAAATAGTAGATTTTTATTTTTATTTTCATGATCATCCACATTACAACTATTATGAGTCCCAGGGACTTCTACGTAAATAGTCAAAATATGAGTAACATGATTAATTAATAAAATAGAGTGTCACCCAACCCTAAGGACGATAACTTCTCTTCTCTATTTTTCCTCTTTTCTATTTCTCAATATTCTTTGGTACTCCATCATAAAACCCTAGATCTACAAGAATCTAGAGGCTTAACTTGGTATCAAAGCATCGAAGACCAAGAAGACTTGCAAACAAGGATATCCAAAGGTTCAGATCTGAAAGGAATCAAAGGTTGAAGGGTTTTTAACCCCAGCCAAACAAGTTGACATGTTCGGCTAGGTCATTCAATCCCTTTAACAAGTCAACAGTGGATTCGACTCATAGTTATGGTTGCTGGTGTGTAGTAACCATTCTCAGTGTTTTTTCATTGATGTTTAATGGTCGATCAGGGTTATTGACGAACTGGAGTGTGATCATATATCCCATATAAGTCAGTCGGACATCCTGATCAAGGTTGACTTGTGTGATTGTTGCTTGATATAGGGTCCAAGTGATACGGCAGGTCCAAAGGGTGATTCAAAGACAATGATTGAAGCCTACAAAGCAGTAGTTGGGAATTTGTGGTCTGTATTGAGGTTGACTTGTGTTTGTAGACATACAGAGGACTCATCCAATTGAAATCAAGTTTTTTTTTTTTGCTGGTGATTGGAAAACGCTGCTGGATCAAGGTTTGTCTCTTATAAGCAAAAAAAAAAAAGGTTTGTCTCTATTCTTCCTCTTAAGTTGTGATTGAAGTCTAAATTTGTAATGGAGTCCAAACAAAAGGGTGAGAGTTCTACATCCACTGCTCAACGGCTTCCCAAGACACAGGATTTCCTCCAACCATGGTGCAATACATTGTGGTAGACTTCCTGTCTGTGAGAGACCCAGCCCAATCAAAATCTATATACGCTTCTGCTATAATATGCCCATGTGACTTGTATAATATTCCCTAGCTTGGAGAACCTTTCAAGTACATAAGGATTCTATGAACTCCAACTAAATGATCTGTCCGGGGAGCATGCATCTAGCTAATTGGACTAAAAGCATAAAAAAGATTATGGCTAGTGATTGTAAAATAAATTAGTTTTCCCACAAATCTCTGATAGCCTTTTTTATCAAGAAATAATTCTCCACTACTTAAATGCAGTCCATGATTTTGTTCAATAAGTGTATCAGCTAGTTTGATTCCCAATTCCCATATTTCTTCAAGAAATATCTATAGTGGAAAGAGGCATTGGTAGAAGAAATGGAAGCACTTGAGAAGAACACCACATGGGTGTGTTGACATCTCTTCTAGAAGGAAAGCGAATTGTTGGATGTCAGTGGGTCTTTACTTTAAAATAAATATCTAGATGGTAGCATCAATAGATATAAAGCCCGTCTTGTTGCCAAGGGGTTCACCTAGTCACATGGAATTGATTATTTTGAGGCCTTTTCTCTGGTAGCCAAGTTAAATTCCATCAGAGTCATGCTATCCTAGTCAACAAATTTCTCATGGCCATTATATCAATCCTAGTCAACAAATTTCCAGCCATTATATCAACTGGATGTAAAGAATGCCTTTTTTTCACAGGTACCTGCAAGAAGAGGTCTACATGGATCTTCCACCGGAATTTGTTGTGAAAGGGCAGGAGGACAAAGTTTCTCTTTTGAAGAAATCTCTTTAAGAGCTAAAGGAGTCTCCTCGGGCATGATTTGATAGGTCTATTAAGGTTGTGATCAGTTTTGGATTTAAAATGTGTCATGCAAATCACATTGTGTTTGTCAAAAGAAGAAACACAAAAGTAATGATACTTGCAGTGTATGTTGATGACATTCTATACAGGGAATGATGAGGATGAGATTAATAAACTGTGAGTTTTTAAGAATTAAGCTTGAAATCAAGGACCTTGGAACACTACTTTCTTTGTATTGAAGTTTCAACGTCAAAGGATGAGCAAGTGCCTCAGACACGTTCGGGTATGCTTTCTGATGATATTTTTGTGATAAAGGCACGAAAGATAGGTGACAAGTGGTTATAAGAAACAAGATTCTGAAGAGGATGACGAGTAGTACGTGATCTTGTACCTTTGCGTTAGGCAATGGGAAGATCAAGATCAGAAGGGTTACCTGAGTAAGGCTAGGGATCTGAATTCAGAGCATCAAATGATGATGGTTCCGATGAGAATAATGGTCTAGTCTTATGTTTTCTTCTAGAATACACTTGCATTAGTTTTGGTGATGCCTTTATTGTTCCAGCCTTTTAGAAGTCTCTCTAACACCAGCACTGGTTGTTTATCCTGTCTTTGCTCACTATTATCGTCAGTGTTGAGGCTAAATATTGAGCAATCGCTCTTGGGTGTTGTGAGCTGATGTGGTTAAAAATATTGTCAAATGAAATGGGCTTCAAACAGGGTGAGCCAATGACAGTGTATAGTGGCAATACTTCCGCAATCAAGTTAGCCAGAAACCCGGTATATCATGAAAGAACAAAACATGTGGAGGTTGATTGTAACTATGCAAGAGAAAAAATTCAAAGCAAGGATGTGGAGCTATTTTATATTGGTATGAGTGATCCAGCTATAGACTTTCTTACAGAACCAGTTGGCTGGAAAGAGTTAACAGGAAGCTTTGACCAAGATGGGCATAGTTAACATATATGCACCAGCTTGAGGGGGAGTATTATCAGTTGCAGGGACTTTTATGTAAATAGTAGTAAATACAAAGGCTTTTATGTAAATACTCAAAATCTGAGTAATATGATTAATTAATGAAACAGAGTGTCGCCCAACCCTAAGGACGATAACTTCTCTTCTCTTTCTTCAATCGCCTCTCTTCTCTTCTCTAGTGTTCCTCTTTTTTATTTCTCAGTGTTCTTTGGTACTACACCATAAAACCCTAGATCTACAAGAATCTAGAGGTCTGGAACGACCTTCGTCGTCATCAAGAGTATCCACTTTCTTGGCCATTAGAAAGAGTTAAGCTCTTCGTCAACTTCCCTGGGTTGCCAATCTCAAAGGTGACTCTAAAAGTGCCATCGAATGTGTGCAAGGCAAAGTAGAAGAGTCATGGCACTTCAACTTCACATGAATGAAATGAAAGCTTTAGTTTTAAACTTGGAACTCACTTTCTAGCATATGTATGAAGGCAAACTCAGTAGACTACAATCTCAAATAGAGATAGGCACTTAGATTTGACTATTCTATTGGACCTTCATTGCAAGACCTTGATGTGTACGTTAAACAATTGCCCGAGTTTTGACTAACAAGCAAGATCCTCAAAATTCAAAATAAAGAGAATACAACTGACCACAATATTGGCCCGTGCCATCGTTGTTCAGTTCTTTTCGGACCTCTTTCGGTTTGGCTTCTGCGGCTTCACCCCTTCGGATGATTCGGCCTTCGGCTTTCTAATTCGAACAATTCATTTCGTTGCAAATAAAATATATATATATATATAATATAAAGAACTTTCATTCTAGTAAGCATGCAAACTATAATTTCCAAATGCTGGTATTCTTTATTATTTCCCTCAAATACATCATCTCGTCTATCACAACCAGGAAGTTAACTAACCATCATGATCAGTTTCATAATTACAAAATGGGCCAACTCATGATTCTAATGTTAAAACATAAAAACAAAAAAACCACTTGTGCCATAAAATAAATGAAGGGCCACCTAAACAAAAATCTTTTCTTGGGTAAATAATAACCTTTTTTTGGGGAAAAACTACACAAATAGCCCCTTTTTTTTCAAAAACAAAAAAAAAAGGGTCTCTAATTTTTTCTTTTTCCATTTGAATAAACTTCACACGAATGAGGTTTCGGCCATGATTCGTCCTGATAACTGCCAATTCTGTTCCGAAAATTATGAATCTTGGCTGAAATTACCCGAAATATTCAGCGAACGGGAAAAAAGAGGTGTTCGTTACAGGTTTTGCTACCGAACCGAAACAAATCCGGAAGTTTCGGGTGAAACAAAACGAATTTGATAACTATGGTGCAGTGCCCCCCTGAACTAAAGGCACTCAATGAAAGTCCACCCACTTTCCATGCAGCATTTGAGAAAATACCCCTTCGTGTAAAAATGATAATGGAATAAAATTAGTCTCTACACATGAAATTAGTCTCAAGGAACCACTAACCACCAACTCCGCACCAGACAATACCACCAACCGAATTCAAAGAGGAACGTCACTTTAAAAGCCAATTTGCTAAAACCAATAACATTAAATATTAATCTGATAAAGATTCTCAACACTTGGGCAAAAAAATTAAAAAAAAGGTTCTTAATGATCTCGTGTGTTTATCTCTTGATTCTAGTTGATACTGTCAGGTACAAGTGAAGAAAATACAGGTACCCAAAAAATCATGGAATGAACCAGCAGAAAATTAACCACATAGAGAAAAAAAAAAGAAAATTAAAACAAATAAGGACAACCGTAACTGTCTATTTCAACCATTGATGAAGTCAATAAAATTTCTATAGTATGCAATAATTCATATTACAGACTGAAGCCTCACCAGCAACATGTAGCTAAAATTCCTCCAGCTACTAAGAAATGAAAAATCAGCAATGAAAGAACCGTAAAAACTGCATGTGTAGCATTATGATCGTACCTAGAACAAAAGACAGAATAAGGTCAGATTTGTTCACTTAACTGAGCCCAGACATGATCTAAATGTAACCTTATTGAAACACCGTTAGAGAAGACTTCAGAAATATCTATGGTAGAAGATTGAAAGTGGAAGATGAAAGAGTCGAATTTAGGCTGATTACCATCCAGAGTGTATCCACTTAGAGCAATTCATATTTTAATTCATGCCAAATAAGAAATCAATGTTAGGATAGAAAAGACACTGCAAAACTTACGCGGCACAATAAGCTGAAGTTGCAACGGACAAAAGGAGACTGCAAATTACAACAAAAGCAGGATCATCTCGTGCCCACTGATTCTTTGTTTCTGAGAACAAAAACAAAACAAATGCCAGCTCAACTAAAAATAGTATTTGTTTCTGTCATCAAAAAGATAACAATGCCAATCCAACTTTGTTTAGCTAGAAAGAGTACTCAAACACATGCACTTGGGAGTCCCAACCAGCTGAGCTACACCTTGGGATGCCAACCACACTTATAATGCCATCAATATCGAGTCTTGCATATATAACAAAGTACAGGTGGGAAGATGTAAATTTTATCAACCAGACAAGTCTTGCTATAGCGCACAAAGCTGGCTAAAATCAAGGGAATCAAGGGGATCAGATCAGTCTGCGAAACTAAGCTCTCCCTCGTCATACGAGCTATTTGAAAAGGCTATGCCAAAGAATTCCATTAGTCAGCTCCATCAAGACCATAGTTATCATTCCTTGCAAGATACCTCAAGGAAAGGTTAAGTAGTAGGCTATTTATATGTTTTAGGTATGATACTAGGCAATTTAGTAAAGAGTTACTAACTTCCATTAAAAACATATAAAGAATTACAAATAACAAGCAGACTTACGTTTTATGATACTTAGTGTGCTGATAGCTGCCTCCCATTGTTTAGTCCCACATGCAAAAATTATTAATATATGAGAATAGGTCGAACAGGATGCTGAAAAAGCAGTAAAAAAGGAACTCACACACACACACACACATGAGGTACAAGCTTAATGGGGCCCCACTGATCATGGGACTTGTGGAGGATGGAAAGAGACATTTTGGGGCCAATCCCATGCCTCTAATCCTTTCATCCATGGCCCACAAATTTAACGCCTTTATATTACAGAAAAAAGAAAAATTGACCCTAGATCCAACGGTCCAATCCATTCGGATAGGTGAAAACTCAATTGATACAGTGTAATTCAATGGGTCCCATGTGTGTAGATGGTTCGAATGTCTCGTAAAGCCGGTCCCACTATGTACTTGTCCCTCACCATAATATGGTGAGGGATGGATAAGCACGAATATTTTCCGTATATGTGTATATATACGTACTTGAGAGATGCTCCTGTGAGAGTAACTCTCATGGTATTATGAGAGTAAGGGTGGGGGCCCTCACATCCATATCGAATGCCAACTGCCTAAATGCGAAGGGCCCCCACCCCTTATACTCAAAGTACCGTGAGAGACTGAGAGCTACTCTCACAAGAGCATCTCCCTACATACTTATATATATATATATAGAGAGAGAGAGGATTTTGCTCCAATAAAAATACATCACATATGGAGCAATCCATACAAGGTAGCATGCTGGGCCCCACCTGTCACAAATCCGAACCAACCACAAAACAAAGAACCCCCCCCCCCCCCCCCCCCCCCAGGTTTTACACCCATCCAAATGGACTGTTGGATCGAGACATCGTTTATATATATATATATATATATAAAGATGTTAAAACTTGTGGACCACAGTTAGAGGCATGAAATTGACCCCAAATTTGATATCTGGGCCCCCTCACTAGTGGATCTTTCCATCCCCCTCGGTCTGATCTTCAATGGGGTTGGGCCCCACAAGTACATGTATAGGACTATGTTCTGCTAAAAGGTACCTCTCACGGATGCGCATGAGAGGTAACCTTTTTACCACCATGTGGGACACCCCATGACAAATCCGACCCACTCACACTCACTAGCCCCCCATGAACTAGCACTCACCCTAATTTGGCACTAATATGATTATTTCAATTATTATCAAATTAGAGTGAGTCCTAACTCATGGGGGGTAGTATGTAAGGGGGTTGGATTTGTCATGGGGTGTCCCATAGGGCTACAAACGGGATCCTGGTCGGAACCATATTGGACCCAGACCCATTTTTAAATACCGGTTCCGATTCTAGATCCGGTCACCTGTTTTGTTGGTTCTAGACCCGGATCTGGTTCCGGAACTGGGTCCAACTAGAGTACCAGAATCTAGTTCCAAAACTCCATGATTAAATATAAAAATGTCCAACAAAAGTTTATTTTGAGCTACAATCGGAACCAGATCCAACTAGAGTAACAGAATCTAGTTCCAAAACTTCATGATTAAATATAAAAATGTCCAACTATTTTGAGCTACAATTTATAACATTAAAGACTCATATGGCAGGTCCCGGGTCCATGGGTCAGAACCTTATGGACCCAGAACCGAACTCGTTTATCAATCGGAACCTAAATTGGATTAGGTACCCGGAACCGTTTATCAATCAGAACCTCCTGAAAATCGGATATCCATTTGCATCCCTAGTATCCCATGCGGTGATAAAAAAAGGTTACCTTTCATGCATTTCAACGAAAGGTACCACTTAGCAGAACATAGACATATATATACATATGGGTGATATTCCTATACATCCGGTACTAGTTGTTGGGCCCACCTAGGGCCCCACATATCATGGGACATGGAGGGTGGTGGAAAGAACCAATCATGATGGGCCCAGATATCAAAAATGGAGTCAATCTCATATCTCTAACTCCTTGATCCATGGCCCATAAATTTAATGGGTTTATATTAAAAAAATGACCCTCGATCCAACAGTCTAGTCCATTTGTGGGTGCAAACCACAGGTCCGGTGACTATCAAGAGCAGTCCTGTGTGTGAGAAAGTTGGGCGGGCCCTACTATGTTGCGCTCACCATAAGATGGTGAGATGAGATCTCACAGGAAGATTTGCATACATATATATCACACACACATACAACATCTATGTGAACCACCCACAGGGCCCACATTAGATGCATTCCAATCATGAATGTGAGTGTCTATGTATGAATTAGATATGCCATATTCTGATTATGAAATCAAATAATCAATAGGCATGGATTCTAAGGCCCTAGAGAACAATGGTGAAAATAATTGACAAAAAGTATCTCTCAATCCAACACAGAATATACGTCAGTTGAGTGTCAAATTGGATTCAGTGCCAATTCACGGGGACGTTAGTGAATGTAAGGGAAGTATAATGATCACAGGTGGGCCCCACCCTATAAGTAGAGGCATATATAGTTTATATGAGATCAATTCTTACATGAAATTTGTCCCTATAATGGCTATATATATAAAAAGATAGAGAGTTTTAAATGTGCACTTGAATCAGTAGGGGCCATTGAATGCATGCAAATCAACAAGGTAAAAGGATGTGACATGTCAATTAGGGATTGCCAACTATAATCGTGATCAAATGATTCAAAACTTTGATTATAGGGTTTCGAAGTTTATTGGTTTATGAATGCAGATTTTACCCTGATTAATCCACAGTTGGATAACAATGGGATGGGTATCAAATTGGGTTGAGTGCCAATTCTAGGGCGGTATATGTGTGATAGTTTGGATTCATCATATATGAGCCCCATTATACAAAATAAAAAAGAGGTGAACTTTCTAAAATGTAAACCAAGGATGCTTTGAGTTAAGAAAGAAAGACAAAAAGACTCAAATAACTAAGCAGTGGTATCAGGCTTGAAGAATTTGCACGCATAAATGATGAAACAAAGCGGACAAATTTAGTTTTTCAGTTTTTCATTTGTGGTTTCAGCTTTTCAGCTTGTTCCTCTGTTCTTCCCTAAATACAATTTTTGTTACCATTAAAAAAAATGGACAAAAAATTGAGTATAGATCCTTACACAACTTTCGGTGATGTGCAAAGATGAAGCATTTGCCAGAATGTATATTCAATGTCCATTTGTTGCCACTACAATAAACAAAAAAGACAAACCTCAATAGCAAAGAATATAAATATCATGTAATAAAAGTAAGAAGATGCCATAGACATCGCAAAGGCAAATGATAACAAGCATTTCAAAACTTCAATTATTGCCATTCAAAAAAGAAATTACAACTTCAATTATAAATTAATGCCATAATACACAATTGAAAAACACAATTCAAAATGCGACCAAGGAGTTGAATCTGAGTTGAATCCAACAACCATAAGAGGCATTGAATAGAAGGCGTATGTAAATCCAAGACCAAGAAAGAAAGAAGCAAAAACCCAAAAGTACATTCTCACCTAATCGACACCAATAACACTTAACAAACACAAAAGAGAGATGTGGATACAACACCCATTCCTCAAATGAAGGACATGGATATGGATACTGGCATCCCATCGTAACAAACTACTTCGATATATTTTTACTGTTTTACTTGAAACGTTTTATCTATTCTACCTTTTTTAAGTTTTATAACTTAATTAGTTTTTCTAAAACCTAAGTAGTATTTTTCTTTTTCCTGGTTGGTAACATGACTCAAACCCACAACCGCAACCTCAAGGTTGCAATAGTGAGCAGCTTACACTGTGCCATAGGCTTTTGACAGTATACTAAATGTAATGATACTAGTAACTGTAGAAGATAACTCGTGAAATAAATAGGCCCATGTACACTAATCTTGGCCCATCTAGGCCCATGTAGAATATCCCACGTGTGGGACTGGGTTAAGCCTTATACAGCCTGTCTTATGGATATACTTCTATGTATAGAGATTAGGATTCTTTTATTCTTTAATTTGTGATTGTAATTAGATTGTAATTACTACTGATTAATAGCATGTGATTAGGGTAAATTTGATTATAAAATGGTTGGTCGATTCTCTATTGAGGAATCAACTTTTCCTCCAAACTTTTCTCTCTCGCTCTGCTCTTTGATATTATATCATGGTATCAGAGCTTAGGTTCTGAGAGACTTCCGTCGTTAGTCTAAGAGTTTTTCCAATCACCTTCGAGTGCATCTCCCTATTATCTCTTCGTTTCTTCTCCTCTCTGCCTGGAGTATCTCTGATCAAGGTGGCCCACCTCTAATCAATCACTTGTAGCCAGCAACGTACATGGTGATGATCGACTATTCTTCAAAGTTATTTTGAAGATTTTTATGGATTTTTTTTCTCATCTGATAAGGTGTTGTTCACCCTCTTCTTCATCTGGCGACTTTGGTGTTTTTTTCTCAAAAGGATTTCATCTCAACCGTACAACTTTGTGGATATGTATCCAAATCCCATCAAACTTGGATTAGAGGACACACTTTTGATCTCCTCCAGGATGATGTCCTCTGATCTGTGATTGGATGAAGTTATGGGGCGCAGAAACTCAAGGTCGTCTGGCACTGGTCTTTTTTTTTTTTTGTTTTGGGGCAAAATCTGCTAGATGCGTATCTCAGCCACTACAACTGCCTCATTCATGCTGGGTTAGTAAAATCATCTCAGATTACATCATGGTCGTATGGCCCTGTCTGTGATTTTTTTTTTCTGCACTGTTACATGCTATCGCTGCTGGATTCCTCATCAGATAAATATATTGCCATCTCCCTGCTATATTCTGTGATTAGCCACCCACGGGAGCCCACGGAACAATTGCACTATTAGTGCTGTTTTGATTTGTTGGCAGTACTGTTGCTGCTGGCATTGTTAGTCCTCTTTGCTGCCATTGCATATTTGTTGTTGCTGTCTTTGCTGCTGTTGCATATTTGTTGTTAGTGTTTGCTGTCCTTGGTTGTTATTTCCTGCTGTTAGTATTGTTGCTGCCTCTTTTCTACTATGGACAAGTATGATGTTGTTCCTGTTAAATTTAATGGGAATAATTATATGGCTTGGTCTTTTCATCTGAAGAATTTTGTCGAAGGCCAAGGATTGTTTGGTTATCTTGATGGATCGATAACTAAACCTACTGCAAGCACTACTAACACAAAAGCATTATCCACCTGGTCTAAAGAAAATGCAAAGGTCATCACTTGGATTCTTAACTCCATTGACCCTTCTCTTGCCATTGCTTTTCAAGCATATACTGCCGCGTCTGATATGTGGGGTCATCTTAAGAATGTTTATCATCTAACAAATAAAGCTCGCAAATTTCAATTAGATAGTGAAATTTCAAAATATAGTCAAGGTGATAAATTTGTGCAGGCGTACTTCAATAGATTTCTCACCTTATGGACTGAGAGAGATGCTATGATTATTCAAACAATTTCCGTTGGGTTTTTTTTTTGCCTGAGGTTCTTAAATTACAAGAGGAAACCCACCTCAGCCAGTTCCTTATGAATCTCAGACCCGAATTCGAACCTGTTCGGTCTGCTCTCATGAATAGAGAAGTCTCAGTGAACCTGGATACATGCTTCCAAGAAGTCCTTCGGGAAGAACTTCGCCTAAACTCTCAGCGTGCCATTCTTGAAGAACCAAAGGCCTTCCTAACTCCTCTCACGGCTGATTCTGCTCTACTGGCAGCCCCCAATCAGAAGCCTGCTCAATGCTATGAGTGCAAAGGCTTCGGTCATATAGCAAAGAACTGTCGTAAGAAATTGGTTTGCAGATATTGCAAACGCTCTGGTCATCTTATTGATGACTATCGCAACTTACAGTGAAAGAATGGGCCCCAGTAGAAGCAAAATCCTTCCACCGTGCCCAGACAAAATGCTCTAGTTGCGTTCCAAGTTCAAGCACCTCTCCCTGATACGGAAAGCACTTCTTCAGGGGCTGTATCCATGACTCCAGCCCAAATTCAAGAACTGATTCGGAACACTGTGACCTCAGCCTACGCATCTATGGATTTTAATGGTGGTCGGTATCAATCTCATTCTCCTCTAGCATTTCCAGCTTTTCATTCTTCAATATCTCTGTCTTCATCCATCACCCCATCCACATGGTTTCTAGATTCAGGAGCATCGAACCATATGACTTCTGTAGAAAGTAGCTTTACAGCCTCTCACCCTTACCTTGGCAAAGACAAAATCACCACTGCTAATGGAGACCAATTAATCATCTCTAGAATTGGTACCATTACTTTATCTGGTGTCTCTGGCCAGTCTCTCCAGCATTCCTAATGTCTACTTTGTTCCCAAATTATCAGCCAATTTACTTTCTGTCGAACAACTTATTGATGATGGGTACCATATTAACTTTTCTTCCACTGGTTGTGTCATACAAGGGCGGCAAACTAGGAAGGTGATCGCGACGGGGAGTAAACATGATCGACTGTTTCTGCCAGACATTGGACATCATTCTCTCTTTTCTTCTTCTTCTCCTAAGTTAGATAAATTGTGAACTGTGTGGCATAGTCGTCTTAGTCATGTGAACAATGCTTATCTACTTTCCCTGTTTAAAATTGATTGTTTAGAACCCACTTTTGATAATAAAATGATGTCCTCTTTACTTCAATCTAAGTGTGAAACGTGTTGTTTGAGTAAGAGTCACATCTTGCCTTTTCCTATTCATAGTTCTCGTGCGTTATTATCTTTTGATATTATTCACACTGATGTTTAGGGAATTGCACCCACCTTGAGTAAGACAGGTTTTAAGTATTATGTGACCTTCATTGATGATCATTCTCGTTTCTCTTGGATTTATTTCATGTTCTTCAAATCTGAAGTTTTTTCTCTTTTCCAAAAGTTTTACAAAATGGTTCAAACACAATTTAAGAAAGAAATAAAAATTCTTAGGTCTGACTCAAGTGGAGAATACATGTCCCATGATTTTTCTGCCTTCCTTTCTAATAAATGAATTCTTCACCAAAAATCCTGCCCGCCTCCACAGCAAAATGGTGTTGCGGAGAGGAAGAACAGACATATTCTTGAAACTGTTCGTTCTCTTCTCCTTGCATCCTTAGTTCCTTCCACCTTTTGGTATGATGTTGCACAGACTGCTGTATATCTCCTCAATCGTCATCCTAGCTCCGTTCTAGGAAAGACTACTCCTTATGAAACTCTCTTTGGTCATGCCCCTTCATATTCTCACTTACGAGTTTTTGGCTGCCTATGCTTTGTTCATCTTCCACCTACAGAGCGCACGAAGTTGTCTCCTCAGGCTGCCAAATGTATCTTTCTAGGTTACAGTACTGAACACAAGGGATTTCTGTGTTATGCTCGATCCGAAAAACACATGCAAATATCTCGTAATGTGATCTTCTTGGAACACATTCCTTTCTTTTCTTTGCGTTTGGATAATCACCCTGTTGTTGTGTCTTATATGCCGCACTTCCCTGCGACTTCTCCACCACCTATTACCAATGTCTATGTCCGGCGTAACACGCTTCCTCCTGTGGGGACTCCTTCTCCTGATCCTCTCCCAGTGCCACCTACTGCACCCTCAGGTATTAATGCTTCCTCTACTCATAGTGTCATACCCATGCAACGCTCTAGTCGTCCTTCTGTTACACCTGACCGCTATGGCTTTCCTGCGCTTTTCACTTCTTTGGATAGTGCTCATGTCCCTACCTCTTATTCACAAGCCTCGAAGATAGCTTACTGGCAGAATGCTATGACTGAGGAGTTACTTGCTTTTGAAGCAAACAAAACATGGGAATTGGTACCGGCCCCTGTTGGCGCCTCTGTAATCGGCAGTAAATGGATCTATTCCATAAAAGTTCACTTTGATGGGAGTCTTGACCGCTACAAAGCCAGATTGGTTGCTCAAGGTTACAAGCAGGAATATGGGCTTGACCTTTGAACCAGTGGCTAAAATGACCACTGTTTGCACCCTCCTTTGTGTAGCTGCGGCCCGCAACTGGCCCCTATGACAAATGGATGTCAAAAACGCCTTTCTTCATGGCGACTTGCATGAGACTGTTTATTTAAAACCACCTCCGGGTTATGCTTGTCCTCCACAGCATGTTTGTAAATTGATGAAAGCTCTTTATGGACTTAAGCAAGCTCCCAGGGCTTGGTTTGATAAATTTCGGGCCGCTATCGATTTCGCCAGAGTCACTCTGATAGTTCTCTCTTCCTCCGATGGACACCAAAAGGCTACACATATCTCTTAGTCTATGTTGGCAATGATATTGCTGGCATTACGGATCTCAAACTTCATCTTACTCGCCACTTCAAAATGAAGGATCTTGGTCCTCTCACCTACTTTCTGGGGCTTGAGTTTGTGCGTAACAAATCTGGCATTCGGGTCCATCAGCGCAAATATGCTACAGATTTGATTACCTCGGCTAGGCTTGATGATACTCGCACTATTGATACACCTATGGAATTGAACCGCAAACTCAGTTCGGATGATAGCCCTCCCCTTGATGATCCCTCTATTTTCCGGCGGATAGTTGGTAGTTTGCTCTACTTAACTATGACTCGGCCAGATATTTCTCATGTCGTTCATACGGTTAGCCAGTTTGTAAGCAATCCCCACAAACCTCACCTTGTTGATGCTTTACGCATACTCCGCTATGTTAAAGGCACTCTTCACCATGGTCTTTTCTACCATTCTGGTACTTCTTTGTGCTTATTTGCTTATGCTGATGCCGACTGGGCTGGTTGTCCAGATTCTCAGCGCTCTACCACTAGCTGGTGTATGTTTCTTGGGAATTCTCTGATTTCGTGGAAGTGTAAGAAGCAAACCACAGTTTCAAAGTCTTCTGCTGAGGCAGAATATCGGGCAATGTCATCCGCTAGTACCGAAATCATCTGGCTACGCCGTCTTCTCTGTGAATTTGGTGTTCTTCTTGGTAGTTCTACCCCTCTTCATGGTGATAACACCAGTGCTACCAAAATTATCAACAATTCGGTCTTTCATGAAAGGACGAAGCACATTGAGATTGATTGTCACTTCATCCGATAGCATGTCGCTACGGAGAAGATATCTCTTCCTCATGTCTCTACTCTTAACTAGTTGGCGGATATTTTCACCAAGTCTCTTCCTTCCCAAAACGCGTCATCATGATCTTACTTGCAAATTGATGTTTTCTGCCTCACCACATCAATTTGAGGAGAGTGTAGAAGATAACTCATGAAATAAATAGGCCCATGTACACTAATCTTGGCCCATCTGGGCCCATGTAGAATATCCCACGTGTGGGACTGGGTTAAGCCTTATACAGCCTGTCTTATGGATATACTTCTATGTATAGAGATTAGGATTCTTTTATTCTTTAATTTATGATTGTAATTACTGCTGATTAATAGCATGTGATTAGGGTAAATTTGATTATAAAATGGTTGGTCGATCCTCTATTGAGGAATCAACTTTTCCTCCAAACTCTTCTCTCTCTCTATCTCTCTCTGCTCTTTAATATTATATCACTAACTTCATGAAAAAATATTAGAAAGATCGTTAACCTTTTATGAGTTGCACTGAACACAGACAAAGATTTCTAAGTGTCTTAAACAAACATTTCACATTTCAGGATACTCTGCCACTATCTACAGATATTCTACTTGCGGTAGGATATCTACATCAACATACCGCAAGTTGCGTCATTGAGAGAAACATGTTAAAAATGGAAAACAGCTAGCAACCCTTGGTGCCAACCCTTGGTGCCAGACAAGGGTAAAAAGTCAAATGAATCTGTGATGTTCCTAGTGAAGATTTTCTCTTTTTTCTTTTTAATGCTTCCCCATGAAAGAGAATCACTCGGAAAACAAGTCATCAACTTGTTTAATACAAGAACACAGTTAAGACACATGCTGGATACGTTTAATTTGTGACATCTGAGTTCACAGGTTCAGTTTGGATTCTTAGACTTTATTCACTAAGCTACATCACGGTCATGATTAAAAAAAAAGAATATAAATAAGAGTGGTGCTATTGGCACCACACTTTCTACTCTTCCCACCGCACTACAAGACAAAAAAAAAAATTTCCTAAACTACCCTTCCTCCCTCCCTCTCTTCCCTTCCTCCTCCTCCCTCCTCCTTCCTCCTTCCTCCCTCTCCCAGCCTCCACCCTCATCCCCCTCCCCTCCCCCTCCCCCTCCCAGTCGCCGGCGGGGAGGGAGATCGGCCGGCAGCCGGCGGCGGAAGCCCCCAGCCGGCTGGCCTCCCTCCCCCTCTCTCCCTCTCCCTCTTTCTTCCTCTCTCCCTCTTCTTTCCCTCTTCTCCCTCTCTCCCTCCCTCTCCTTCCCTCCCTTACTTTCTTCTCCCTCCCCCTCCCCCTCTGCTGCAGCGCCTGCTGCAGCCCGATCTCCCCCCCCGGCCGGCGACTGGGAGGGGGAGGGGGAGGGAGAAGAAAGTAAGGGAGGGAAGGAGAGGGAGGGAGAGAGGGAGAAGAGGGAAAGAAGAGGGAGAGAGGAAGAAAGAGGGAGAGGGAGAGAGGGGGAGGGAGGCCAGCCGGCCGGGGCTCCCTCCCCGCCGGCGACTGGGGGGAGGGGAGGGGGAGGGAGAAGAAGAGTAGGGGAGGGAAGGAGAGGGAGGGAGAGAGGGAGAAGAGGGAAAGAAGAGGGAGAGAGGGAAAGACGGGAAAAAAAGGTGGAGGGAAGGCTGGTGCCTCTGGGAGAGGAAACTGGAATTGTTAGGGAGAACGGGGCATGTTGGAAGTTTTTTTTTTTTTTTCCATTTGCCAATCCCAACTATAAATAAAAATTAAGTTGTTGCATTGGAAAAATGGTATAGGTGTTTCAACCATGTAGTGGGAACCATTTTCAACTCATCCCAGCCTTGGAACTATTAGAGAATTTAGACACAATTACAAGCCTAACTTGTAAATTTGCGCACAAAATTGGCCACATTTGTCTTTAATGGCACATTATGAAAATCTTAACCACATATTTCACAAATTGAATCCAGTAGGTTCCCACAAATTGGAAACGTTTAAATTTTCTTGGTTCTTTCTTCCTAGTAAAGAGGGGAGTTTAGAGTATGTGGAAACCAAGCCCACCATAGAATACTATCATTAGAACACAGTTAGTGGAAACACACACTCCAAACTACAGATTCCCACTCCATGTCATGATCAGTCCAACAAGATATCACAAAATACACTTTCTTTGATTATAAATACTAATGCATTAAAGCGAATTGGCAATGTCCAATGATCTGCTTTTCTCATTAGAGTGGAACACACATCTGCTTTTCTCATTAGAGTGGAACACAATTCGGGAATTTGTGTAGTTAAGGCAGCCAATAAGATCGAAAGAAGATCCAGACATGTCCAAGCTTCCACCTTTTCCACCCCCAAATCATCGTTCAACGTGTGCCCAAATGCACCCTAAAGCTATACCTTGAGCCGAGCATTTTCGTCAGAGATGAAAAAGGTTTCCAAGGGTGAATGAATTTCGGTGATGAAAGCATTTTCCATAGTTTCTGAAGAAAACAGGTTCAGGCGAATCAGGCCCGAAAGTTTAAACATTTTCTGCTGCGCAGGATACAGAAACACATTTCACTGCAGAATCAAACACTGGAAATAGAAACCAAATTCTTAAATTTTCATTTTCCATGGAAAAAGAAACAAAACATGCCCTAAAACAGCATCACATACGAACTCCACAGAGCAAAATCGGAACTAAAAAAAAAAACAACAACAACAACGATCTAACATCCACGAAGTCCAATGACTACCATTTGCAACAACATAAAGGCCATCGGATGAAATATTCTGATTCAATCCCCCAAAATCTGTGAAAATCGCAAAACTCAAGAAAACCCCACAAATCCACATTTACAAGGAAACCCAAAAATCCATTTAAATCACAAATCTGAAAAGAGTGAGAAAGACAGGACCTTGACAATCCTTCGGAGGTATTGGGGGAAGATGGGATTGGAGCGCACGTTAGAGGGCGTGCGCCCTCTGGATACCGTGGGCAACATGTGGATTCCTCGATCGCGATCACGCGTCTTTCCAAGCTCTGCAATTCCCCAAACGAGGTTGGATCTGAATCTCTGGGTTTCTCTTTATTCTTTTCTTTTTTTTTTTCTTGTTTTCCTTGGATCTGTTCCTCCTCTGAATTTCTGATTTGATTGTAGTACCAAACGGCTGTGATGATTTCGCGTGATCTTCTTTTCAAGGAAATCAGAAATCCTCCAATCGAGGAAGGGAAAACAGAAAAACCAAGAGAAAGAAAGGACCAACGATCTCTCTCCCTCTCTTTCTACCTGCAGTATGTTTCCATGTTTTTTCTAGATGGGAAGGGAATGGTTTGAGTGCTCGGTCCGAGAATGTGCAAAGGCTGCTCGGTATTTGGGTTGTGATGTGGGGTCCATGTGATTATTAATAACGAATCCAGGCCACCCGTTTGCTTCAAAATGACACTTTCTCAATTGTATGATTATGATGATGATCCAATTCAATTACGTAGGGAAAGGAATGGTTTGAATGTCATCATCACTTCGATGTGTATGGTTGTGGGAAGATTGATCATATGACCAATTACGTGAGGAAGATGACGCTTTAACTGGTAATTAATTACATTTTTTTCTCTAATTTCACTTTCTGTGTATTTTGAATAACGCATTATCAAGAGGGGAAAAAAACATTTTTTTTTTGTGTAATGCATTTTCCATGGAAAAAGAACCAAAAAAGTGTCCTATTTGTTATGAAATTCATTTTTCATTATTTGGGGTTTGTCAGTTTTCTATGAGGAAAAGCAACATTTTTTTTTTTGCTTTGTGTAATGTATTTTCCATGGAAAAAGAACCAAAATGTGTCCTATTTTTCATGAAATTCATTTTCCATCTTTAGGGTTGTTACTTTTCTTTTCTTATAAGCAAAAGCAATATAACTCAGTTTCATGCAATTTATTTGATTTTCTATGAACCTGTAAAAACAACCTTGTTGATGTGTATGGGATGCGATGGGATGGTAAAGAAAATGTGGAACATTTCATGGTATGCGAAATTTCATTTTTGCGAACACTAGACAAAAAGTGTCATTTTAAGGCAATTCTTGTATTTTTTATTTTTTTGTAAATTGCAATTCGTGAGCTTACACTGTCATTCTGCACTATGCAAAAATTCTTTTTCTCATAGGTGCTCAGGAGATATTCTAACTTTATAAGAAGAGCTATTTTACTAGAAAAGAGAATTTCTTGAAAATAAATTTTCATAAAAATGAAAAAAATTAGTCCAAAATTCTCTTCTTTCTTAAATTAAAAAGTACTGCACTAAACTGTGCAAAACATGCATGCTCGCTAAGAAAATTAAAGTATTTTCATTAATGTCGTTCTACGGAATTATTATTTTGTAAGATATGAGGATATTTCAAATTTGAGGGGGTCATTATCATAGAATATCACGAAGATAAATTACTTTAAAAATAAATAATATCAAATATTTTTAAAATGATATTTATTAAAAAAAACATGCCTCCCGTTGTGCCAAATATGTTGCCTCAGGTTGGGTTGATTTTTGAGCCTATAAACATGTATAGTCATATATCTAGAACATGCCCCATATTGCTGATGAATCTGAAAATCGGCCAGGACCCAGCACACGGGCCTAAAACCAGAGTCTTGCCCTCTGGTCTGGGCTAAAATCGAGCTTGGGCTGATGTGGCACAAGAACGATCCTATATTACACACATTTTTATTTTATTACAGTGAATATTTATCATTGGAATGAATCATGTAAGGAGGTACATCATAACATGAGCAAAAAAAAATGGTTTAAATCACTTGATTAACAAGTTATTCTCGTTCAATAATCTATTCAATATGACTAGGAATAATAGTACAAATAAACCAAGAACAGGTTTTTTATGATTAGTGGATTCCGTGATGGAGAGGAAAATTATTTTGTCTTTCACCCTTTTGATTTTGATGGTAGACATTTTCGAAATGAAATGATTTTCCTCAAGGGAGGATTCAATATATTTGCTAGGAGAGGTAATGTAATTTTCGAGCTATGCTAACGTTTTAACTGTTTATCCCAATACATTACCCGCGGTGGACGACCATTGTTGAAGCGAATCCTCCTTGTGTTGGTTTTCCATCTTTATAAACGCCATTATAAGTGGGGATGCGTTTCTTGCAATATTGCTCCCTTTTTCTTTTCTTTTTTTTTTTTTTGCTTTCAGAGGGTTCCCAACTCTTTGTGCTGAATTAATTCCTCTGAGACCAAAGGGAAGCGGGGTAAACTCCCATGTAGCCCCAGTGTGGTAGTACAGTTTCGAAGCCATAACATTCAGATGCAAATCGTGATACTAGGCCAACTAAGCTACCCCTTATGATTAATATTGCTCCATATTGGAAGTGCAAGAAGCACACACACTGCACGACCCTACTAAACACACAACGCCTACCATTTCTCCCAGTTTGAATCTCTTCACATCCATGCCCAATTCTACCACCACTCCTACGACCTCATGCCTTCATTAAAGTAAACAAATTACTATAATAACTACCACGGCATGAAAAATCTGCCAGTCTGAATTCAAATATACAAAAACTAAAAAAGGATATAATTCCCAACAATATTTGGGCTTTTTTCCCATTTATTGCATAGAATTTAATTCTGAAGGAATTCAAAGAAAAGCACCCTTTCTAGGAGGAGGTTGATACAGTTGAAAACAAAAACCAACCCCCCAACCCCAGGTTGATACAGTTCAAAACAAGACTACTCTCACCCTAGCAAATCAAATTCTATAAAAGTATGATTCCATCAACCACTCTATTTTATTTCATTTCCCCCTTATCTCTTTAATTCTTTATCTAATAATGAATTCTTAGGAATTTGGTTTCATGAAAACAAACAGGCCTGCATAGAGGAGAAGGAAGAGGACATAAAATGGATTTGAATTAAGATTAGAACAGTACTTTTCCTATTCTGAATATTACCTACGGTAATAGTCACATTAGCTTCCATACATTAAGAAAAAGTGATCAAATCTCTTCTAACTGAAACAAGTGAAATATATAACATATCCAAAATCTCTCTATTTTAAATTTTTGCACACAATAAGAAAAACCAACCTTTGTGTGTTTCCTTTTATTATTTTCTTTATGAAATGAAGACAGAATTCGGGAATGGATCCCACTCATGGGTCTGTGATATGAAAGTGAGATTTACATATGTAAAATTTGCCCATGTAAATTTCACCTATATGATTTAATCATGTGAAACACAACAACATATTTTTTTTTAGAAGAACCATTTTCACAAGAGTAAACATGAACGGTTCAAATTATATATGTACAATCTTTATATATCTCAAAAAACTCTAAATGCATGTTTAAGGTATGAAACTGAGAATTTTGGGATTTAGTGGGTGGAAAAAAAGCCCTTAACGGTTTAGATTAAAAATTTGGGGTCCATAGGAGTCAAAAAATAAAGGGTAAATTACACTTTACCACCCTCAACTATCACCCTTTTTCACTTTACCCCCTAAACTAATCCAATTGCACATCCGTTACCCCCTGAGGCCAAAATCTAACGGAATAGCGAAAATCTAACGGAATAGAGGCCAAAACCCATACAGATCCGAGCCCACGCCCGTCCGTGGCCCATCACCACCAGCGGTCCAGCACCCCTCTTCTCTTCCTCTTCGTTTCTCCACATTAAACTCTCCTCTCGTCTCTATCTCCCGATACATGCGCAGACTCCCCCTTCACCAACCCCTCTCTCATTCTCCATTCATGCGCAAACTCCATCCAGACCCATCTTCTTCTCCTACGCACGCAGAACCCATTCCATTTCCATGGATCCAACGCAGAACCCATTCGATCTCCATCTTCGTGCTCGTTTCCTCTCCAGATCTCCATCTCTCTCCCCTTCATCACCGCCACCATCCCACGCATCCCAGATCCCTCATCTCCATCTCACGACGTCCATCTCCTTCATCACACGCAGAATCTCCATCCAGAACCCACCCCTTGTGACCCATCATCCTCCATCTGCCGCACCACCATCGCCCTCCATCCTCTTCATCTGCGCCCGTCTCCCACGCACGCAGCCGGACTCCGAAACCAGATCAACGCCCACTTCTTCTTCCTCGCCTGCAAGCCACTCCACGCGCAGAGCTTCTCTCCGCCAGCGTCTTCCTCATGTGGATCGAGCCCCCCCTCGCCGCCGGGCTCCGAACCAGGTAGGAGCCTCCCCACCTCTCTTTGCATTGCATCTCCCACACCAGCAACTCTCCCCTTTCTTTCTTCTCTCTTCCTCTCCTTCTTTCTTCTTCTTTCCTTTCCTTTTCTTTCTTCTCTTCCTCTTCTTCTCCCCACCTGTACACTCCGCCTGCACCCTCTCTGTTCTCTTCCACCTCCCTCTCTCTTATTCTTTCTTCTCCTTCTTTCCTTTCTATTCTTTTCTTTCTCTTCTCTCTTCCTCCTGCACCTACACCCACCTGCACAGCCAAACCCATCACTGCCCTTCTTCTTCTCCCTTTCACAGCACTCACCCCCCTGCTGTACACCCTCCTCGTCACCTCCACTGCGCATCCCTTCCCACCTTCTTCTTCTTTCTTTCTCTTCTCACTTCTCTTCTTTCTTTCTCTCCTTCCTCTTCCTCCTTTTCCTCTTTTTCTTCTTCCCCATCTTCTCTTCTCCCTGTCGCCGTACCCACCTGCACGCCCCATCTTCTTTTTCTCTTTTTCTTTCTTTCTCTTCTTCCTCCCTCTCCTCCCCTACGCACCACACTCACCAACACACCCCTCACCTGCTGCACCCCATTTGTGCGTCATCCCATTATACACCCACCTGCTGTCACAATTGCACACCCATCTGCTGCACTCCACCTTTCACTCCCCACTGCCCTCGTGGCAGGGAAGGTGCATGGGCTGTGTGTAATGGAGATGTAGGTGGGCTGGGAAGAGAAGAGAAGGAAAAAGAGAGAGAGGGTCGTGCGAGTGGGGCGCAGTGAAGATGGGGAAGAAGAAGATGGAGGAGAAGAGAAAGAAAGAAAGAAAAAAGGAGATGGGGCATCCGCGTGCAGGTGGGTGCACAGGTGTGGGGTGCTGGTGGAGAAAGGAAGAGGAAGAGAAGAGGGGTGGGTGCTGTGAGGAACCCGTCCCTAGACATACCTGGTGGGACCCAATTTGACCAAGTCAATCATAGGATATCCTAATTACAGATGGGCTTCCCTTGGAGAATTGTGAATTTAACCTTAGGATGACCCAACTACCCGTGGCCTAACCCATTACCCATAAATTAAGAGGGCACTTTAGTCAAACCCTACCCCACCTTAATCCCATGTGAGCCCCACCTCACTCATCTCACTCTCATCACACCCCCCATCTCATTTTCCCCTTTTTCCCCATTCCCTATTCTAGGTCACGATGGAGACCCTTTCCCCTCTCTTCTCATTCACTCCACACCAACACAACACAGCAGCCCCTCCATCTCCATTTCTCTCATTCCTCTCTTCCTCTCATCTCTCTCGTTCTCTCTCCCTCCCTCTCGGCTTGCTGCCTCTCGCCTCCGGACCACGACGCCGGCCACCTCTCTTCTCCTCTCTCCTTTCCCTCATCTCCCTCATCCATCTCTTCTTCTCCCAACCCTTGCCGCCCACTGCCGGACTCCGAGCACGGCGCCATCGCCATCGCCGTGGACGATCTCCTCGATCACTGGCAGCCACTCCACCTCTCTTTTCTCCATTTTTCGTTTCTTCTTCTTCCCTGTTTCTCTGTTTCCTTTCTCTGTTTTCTCCTTCTCCCTTAATCCTCTCTCACTCCTCCCAGCCAACGAAATTACCCAGCCCCTCCATTTCTTTCCCTCTCTCTCTCTCTCTCTATGTGTTTTCCTCATTCTTCCCCTTCACTGTCTTACTCTTCCTCTCTAATTCTCCATTTCTTTCTCTCTCTGTTTTTCCCCATTTCCCCTTCACTGTTCTTCTCTTTCTTTCTTTCTCTCTTTTCACTCTTTATTTCTCCCTCACTCACTTCACTCACTACCCACATGACTGAGCACCACCCATCTCACCATTATCTTTCTCTCTCTTTAATTCTTTCTCTCTGTTCTCTATTCTTTCTTTCTCCATTCCTTCTTTCTTTATTTCTGTCTTCTCCTTCTTGTATCCAATGGACCACCAAAGACCATCATCACCACTAATTTAGTGGGCCACCAATCAAGTGGGCCCCACAACCTCCGATCACCATCATCTTTGTGTGGACCCCGCGAGCTCCCCATCTCCAATTTGCAAGCCACCACTCCATTCCCTTCTCTGTTTGGTAAGCTCTCCTTTTCCTAGGTTTGGTTTATGTGCTTTGGGTGTGGAGTTGTGTTAAGATAGCTTAGAGCTTCCCTTTCTTCTAATTTATGTTTTAATTTAGTTTTTACTTTGCTAATTATTCCTTAGGTTTGATTTGTTGGGCTTTGAGCTAGTGCTTTTGGATTTGGGCATCTCCAACGAAAGGCAAGTAGACATGCTTAGATTCTTTAATTAAATTGATTAACATGCTTAGATTGGTAATTACTGTCTTTTATGGATGTTTGGCATGATTTCTGTATTTGGATGGTTGATTGGATGACAAGATGTATAGAATTGTTAGTCTAAGCTCTTTTTATGTGTATTTGGCCATTGATGGATGAGAATCCCTCATTTGGAAGATCAATGGCCCACTTGTGATGAGATCATGATATAGGAGATGTGTTTGATGTTTGGAAGTGTTTGGTGAATATTGGAATGAAAAGGGAGAAATCCAGGAATTACGGTACTTGCAACAGTATTCAGCTAGGCAGAGCAGGTTAGCCGAGCTCAGTGCCTGGTTAGCCGAGCTCAGAGCAGGTTGGCCGAGCTCAGTGCCTAGTTGGCCGAGCTCAGAGCAGTTTGGCCGAGCTCAGTGCCTAGTTGGCCGAGCTCAGAGCAGTTCGACCGAGCTCAGAGCAGGTTAGCCGAGCTCAGTGCCTAGTTGGCCGAGCTCAGTGCCTGGTTGGCCGAGCTCAGAACAATTTGGCCGAGCTAAGTGTTTGGTTGGCCGAGCTCGGAGTAGGTTGGCCGAGCTCAGTGTATACATTGACATTTCCCAGATTTGTACCCTTTTATGATTTGATCATGTGTGGGCCCCGTTGACCTTCCATTTGAACTATTTGGGATACGCTATACACGAGTCAAGGGCTGGGCTTAACCTTGACCCGTGTAGCCATCTAAGTAGGGTCTTGGGTTGTAAAACGGAACCTGATTCAAGGGTTATGGATGTCTTATGATGCTAAATACCTACAGGAGCACCAAGGATACTTAATAAGCATCTGGGACTCCGTGATCACTGTCTTAGGTGGAGTGGGACCTTGGACCTGAATAGAGGGGCAGCAATCATCGATGGATTTGGGATGTGTGGTATCTATGTTGATGAAACGGACACTAAGGCTGGCTGGTAGATCCGAACCTTGGATGTAGGCCTTGAGAGGTACTATAAATCAGGGCATTGCACTTAGGCTCTGATACATGATCACGGTCCGTATTGGATGAGATGTCAGGACATGGTACTTGAAGTCCTGACCGATAATATTGGGAACTTAACGATAGATACTAATAAACGGACTGTATATTGAGATAATACTAATTAAGCGTATAGAGAAGCGGAGTTTACAAGGGTATGCACTATTAACTGTTGGGAACCACAAGGATGGACTAGCTATACCCGAACTCCGTGTCTCGTACCCTTGACTATTATCATCTCATATTAAGGATAATAAGGCTATCTAGTTCGGAGTACCCCCACCTAGTGATCTGTAGATTTGTGGTTGTACGATTAGTCTGCCGAGGGTTATGATGCCGGCATGGACATTGATATTGATTAGTCTGCCGAGGGTTATGATGCCGGCATGGACTTTGATATTGTGATGTGATTGACACAGTAGGTACCAGGTGTGGGTGGGGTACTGAGACCGCCGGCACTCGGACCGGGTGTATGGATGGACGGTGATATTGATCTAGCACGTAAGTCCAATGACTGGGACTTGGCCGTGGCTTTGGATATTGTTGGTTAAGATAGCACGTAAGACCAATGGCTGTGACTTGGCTGTGGCTATGGACATTGATGGATTCTTGTACGCTCTTATTCGACGTGACGACAACTGTGGGTGGCTATGACCCCCCCCCATGGTTGGTGTCAATCGACAGTTGTTGGGACGATGACGATGGGCTGGCTCTGACCCCCACGTCCTTTGTACTTCAACTGTGGACGTACCTTTGTGTGCTTCTATGTATGTATATTGGATGTATGAATATTATATATTATGGATATCATTGTTTATTGCCTTTAACTGCCGCCGTTGATACGGTTGGATCTGGATGCGATGGATACGACTATGGTAATGTCACTTCCTCTGTTTACTTTGCTACTGATGACTCTGATGTGCTTGTGTGGTTTATCTGATGTTTTGATGGCTTCTCTTATCTACTTGTTAGGTTGTATCAAACATCTGTTATATCATATCTCGATTTTCGTTTATGCACTACACTCTACACCGTTTTCTGTTGCACTCTGATATTCTATATTATTATCGAGATACTAATCATGCAGGTACAGCTGGGATCAGGTATGGTCCTCTTTCCTATCTAATTATATAATGTATTGCCATCTAAACATGCCTATTTGCCTGGCTCATCGAGCCTGACCCAATCCTTGGTGTTTTCAGGTATCTTCTCTTCCGCTTTCTTGATTTGGTGGTTTGTTTGGCGACTGATCCGTTGCCGCAGGGTTCAGAGAATGATGCATTTGGTGCATCGTGAGGCGTCTATCATATAGATCTCTATTCTTTCCTTTTCTTGTAGCTGGCCGTGTTGGCCTAGGACTGAATAGTTAGTTTAATTATGGAAAGTACCTTGTAATCTTTTAAAAATGAAACAAAATTTTAGGGCCTTGTCCATTTACCTGCTCATATGAGATTCACACTTGATTATATTATTGGATTTTCCGCATCTCTTAGGTACTTTCTCGTAGCGCCCCGAGATTCGAGGCGCCCGGATTTTGGGGCGTTACAGGTGCAACAAGTGTGGGGTGCTGGTGGAGAAAAGAAGAGGAAGAGAAGAGGGAAAGAGAAAAGGAGATGGGTCCAGGGGGTGTAGGACGTGTGTGCGGTGAAGAAGAAGAAGGGAGAGAAAAGAAGGTGGGTGAAGTGGGGTGCAACAGGGAGAGTGCGTGTGTGCTGTGGAGAAGGGAAGAAAGAAAAGAAGGGAAAAAGAAAAGAAAAGAGATGGGTGATGCAGGGATGAGGAAGAAGGGAAAGAAAGAATAAGAAAAAAAAAAAGAGAGAAGAAGGTGGGGGCGTGCAGGGGAGGAGAAAAGGCGAAAGAAAGAAGGAAGAAGAAAAGAAAGAAAAGGTGTGGGGCATGCAGGGGGGATTGTTGTGCGTGAGGATTAGGGATGAATGCAGGGGGAGATGCAGGGATGAGTGTAGGGGGAGATGTAGGAGAAGGGGAGTACCTATTCCGGAGTCAGGCGGTGCTGCAAGGGGCTGTGATGAGCAGGGTGCTGCATGTGGGATCTTTTGCGCAGGGGCTGAAGGTGGAGAGATCGTTGGAAGATGGGATGCAGGTGGAGTGGAGCGTGTTGGGCTCGTGGACTCTCCTCTCCCATGCAGGTGATGGGCCACGGACAGGCGTGGGCTCGGATCCATTTATTTTAACGATTTTGGCCTCAGGGGGTAACGGTCGTGCAATGGATTAATTTAGGGGGTCAATTGATACTTTTTAAAGTTTATGGGGTAAAGTGAAAAAAGGGTAATAATTTAGGGTGGTAAAGTGTAATTTTTCCAAAAATAAAAGATGATGATGGGTTTTTAATACTACGATATTTCCCAAGTGTTCTTTGGCACATTGATCAAAGAGGCCTTTTTAGGTGTGGAAATTTTCATATGAAAATAGTCTTCTTCACACACTATTTTCACACCATATATACTCATGTGATGTATAAATGACTACGAATAAAAGACTACAGTAGAGTAATTGTTAGGAAGTGTAACATGCATGTTGACAAACCCAAATTCATATTGGCCAAAAAAAAGAGAGAGATCGAGGGGCCAGCGGTACCCGGGGGCCAAAGGATAATAGGCCATTGGAATTTCATTCCTCATCCTATGCAGATCCGTATGATCAACTCCGCAGTATAGAACCTTAAAGGCTACATCTTCAGGACCCGTTCTTCTGTTTATGCACCACAAACCATATTGTTGGAAGATAAATAAATATATATATATATACATCATCATCAATGCTTAGCATGATCTTGATCAAGTGGGACTAAATCAATTTAGCCATCGGACTCATCCCCAAGCTAATGATTGGCGACCACTGCATGGCATGGAGTTATACCCTGATGAATTTGGTGGGTCCCGTCAAGATCTCTTGGATTCACGAAGGAGAATAATATGATTAATATAGGTTCAAGCCAACCTGTATAACCATATCATCCCAGGTCCAATGAAGCCCAAGCCAAATTTTTGGGCCTAAACCACATGATCAATTTTGGTTAAGTCAGGCTCAAGTCAATTTCTGAGCCAGGCCATGAGACCAACCTTTGTTGATGATGGCCTGAGCCATATGAACTTATGCCAATTTGTGGCAAATTTCTGGCCTGAGTCATATGAATTGGTCCATACTGCCAATTTTGATTGAGTAGAGGAGGGTCATTTCTAGCCTAAGTATGTGACCAATCTTGGTCTAAGCCCAAGCTAATTTCTGGCCTAGGCCTGACCTAAACCACATGGTCAATTTTGGTTGAGTCAGGCTCACGTCAATTTCTGGCCTGAGACATATGAATTAATCCATGCCAATCTGTGGCCAATTTCCGTCTTGAGCCATCCATGCCAATCTCTAGCCAATTTCTGGCCTGAGCCATATGAATTAATCCATGCAAATCTGTGACCAATTTCTGGCCTGAGCCATTATAAATTAATACCAATTTGTGGTAAATTTCTGACTTAAGTTCATATGAATTGGTCCATACGGCCAATTTTGATTGAGTAGAGTAGGGCCATTTTTGGCCCAACTATGTGGCCAATCTTGGTCTAAGCCAAAGCTAATTTCTGGCCTAGACCTGACCCAGGCTAAAAATGACAATCTATAGGACATAAGACCCATTGTTGCGGGACCTGTTTAGATGAGCCTAAACCCAGCTATGCAATGGGCTCACTTATGTGTTGACATGTTTAAATCCATTTAGCCATTGGGCTCACTCCCAAGTTGGTAATTGGCCACCTGTTATATCCAATGGCTAGTAATGGATCTCTATCCAATTAATTTCCCATGACCCATCAAACTCTCTCATATTTATGTGGTAGTGTGTTGGGGCCAATTAATATAAGACCAGGCTGGATTTTGTGACCATGTCATGCTAGTGGGCTGTTGTGAGGACCCGTCCCTAGACATACCTAGTGGGACCCAATTTGACCAAGTCAATCATAGGATATCCTAATTACAGATGGGCTTCCCTTGGAGAATTGTGAATTTAAACCTTAGGATGAACCCAACTACCCGTGGCCCTGACCCATTACCCATAATTAAGAGGGCAATTTAGTCAAACCCTACCCCACCTTAAGCCCATGTGGAGCCCCACCTCAACTCATCTCACTCTCATCACAAACACCCCCATCTCATTTTCCCTTTTGCCCCATTCCTATTCTAGGTCACGATGGAGACCTTTCCCATCTCTTCTCATTCACTCCACACCAACACAACACAGCAGCCCTCCATCTCCATTTCTTCTTTCATTCCTCTCTTCCTCTCATCTCTCTCGTGTTCTCTCCCTCCTCCTCGGCTTGCTTGCCATCTCGCCGCCGGACCACGCGCCACGACTCCGGCCAACTCTCTTCTCCTCTCTCTTCTCCTTTCTCCATCCCCTCAGCTCCATCAATCCATCTCTTTTTCTCCCAACCCCTTGCCGCCCACATGCCAGCCGGAACTCCGAGCACGGCGCCATCCGCCATCGGCCGTGTATGATCTCCTCGATCACTGGCAGCCACTCCACCTCTCTTTTCTCCATTTTTCGTTTCTTCTTCTTCCCTGTTCTTCTCTGTTTTCTCCTTCTCCTTAATCCTCTCTCACTCCTCCCAGCCAACGAAATTACCCAGCCCCTCCATTCTCTCTATTTTCCATTTCTTTCCCTCTCTCTCCTCTCTCTCTTTTCCCCATTCTTCCCCTTCACTGTCTTACTCTTTCTCTCTAATCTCCATTTCCATCTCTCTCTATTTCCCCCATTTCCCTTTCTCTGTTTCTCTCTTTCATTTCTCTATTCTTTCTCTTTCTTCTCTCTCCCTCACTCACTTCACTCACTGCCCACAAGACTGAGCACCCATCTCACCATTATCTCTCTCTCTTTTTAATTCTTTCTCTCTGTACTCCATTCTTTCTTTCTTTCTGTTTTCACCCTTTTCCCTTACCCAATGAACCACCATCGTCACCACTAATTTAGTGGGCCACCAATCAAGTGGGCCCCACAACCTTCGATCATCACCATCATCTCCGCATGGACCCCACAAGCTTCTCATCTCCAATTTGCAAGCCACCACCCCATTCCCTTCATTGTTTGGTAAGCCCTTCTTCCCCTTAGGTTTGGATTAATAATTGGGTGTAGTAGTGTGTTTAGTAGCTTAGAGCTTCCCATTGATTTATGTTTTAATTTAGTTTTACTTTGCTAATTATTCCTTAGGTTTGATTTGTTGGGCTTTGAGCTAGTGCTTTTGGATTTGGGCATCTCCAACGAAAGGCAAGTAGACATGCTTAGATTCTTTAATTAAATTGATTAACATGCTTAGATTGGAAATTACCGTCTTTTATGGATGTTTGGCATGATTTCTGTATTTGGATGGTTGATTGGATGATAAGATGTATAGAATTGTTAGTCTAAGCTCTTTTTATGTGTATTTGGCCATTGATGGATGAGAATCCCTCATTTGGAAGATCAATGGCCCACTTGTGATGAGATCATGATATAGGAGATGTGTTTGATGTTTGGAAGTGTTTGGTGAATATTGGAATGAAAAGGGAGAAATCCAGGAATTACGGTACTTACAACAGTATTCAGCTAGGCAGAGCAGGTTAGCCGAGCTCAGTGCCTGGTTGGCCGAGCTCAGAGCAGGTTGGCCGAGCTCAGTGCCTAGTTGGCCGAGCTCGGAGCAGTTTGGCCGAGCTCAGAGCAGGTTAGCCGAGCTCAGTGCCTAGTTGGCCGAGCTCAGAGCAGGTTAGCCGAGCTCAGTGCCTGGTTGGCCGAGCTCAGAACAATTTGGCCGAGCTCAGTGTCTGGTTGGCCGAGCTCGGAGTAGGTTGGCCGAGCTCAGTGTATACATTGACATTTCCCAGATTTGTACCCTTTTATGATTTGATCATGTGTGGGCCCCGTTGACCTTCCATTTGGACTATTTGGGATACGCTATACACGAGTCAAGGGCCGGGCTGAACCTTGACCCGTGTAGCCATCTAAGTAGGGTCTTGGGTTGTAAAACGGAACCTGATTCAAGGGTTATGGATGTCTTATGATGCTAAATACCTACAGGAGCACCAAGGATACTTAATAAGCATCTGGGACTCCGTGATCACTGTCTTAGGTGGAGTGGGACCTTGGACCTGAATAGAGGGGCAGCAATCATCGATGGATTTGGGATGTGTGGTATCTATGTTGATGAAACGGACACTAAGGCTGGCTGGTAGATCCGAACCTTGGATGTAGGCCTTGAGAGGTACTATAAATCAGGGCATTGCACTTAGGCTCTGATCCATGATCACGGTCCGTATTGGATGAGATGTCAGGACATGGCACTTGAAGTCCTGACCGATAATATTGGGAACTTAACGATAGATACTGATAGACGGACTGTATATTGAGATAATACTAATTAAGCGTATAGAGAAGCGGAGTTTACAAAGGTATGCATTATTAACTGTTGAGAACCACAAGGATGGACTAGCTATACCCGAACTCCGTGTCTCGTACCCTTGACTATTATCATCTCATATTAAGGAAAATAAGGCTATCTAGTTCGGAGTACCCCCACCTAGTGATCTGTAGATTTGTGGTTGTACGATTAGTCTGCCGAGGGTTATGATGCCGGCATGGACATTGATATTGATTAGTCTGCCGAGGGTTATGATGCCGGCATGGACTTTGATATTGTGATGTGATTGACACAGTAGGTACCAGGTGTGGGTGGGGTACTGAGACCGCCGGCGCTCGGACCGGGTGTATGGATGGACGGTGATATTGATCTAGCACGTAAGTCCAATGACTGGGACTTGGCCGTGGCTGTGGATATTGTTGGTTGAGATAGCACGTAAGACCAATGGCCGAGACTTGGCTGTGGCTATGGACATTGATGGATTCTTGTGCGCTCCTATTCGACGTGACGGCAGCTGTGGGTGGCTATGACCCCATGGTTGGTGTCAATCGACAGTTGATGGGACGATGACGATGGGCTGGCTCTGACCCCCCACGTCCTTTGTACTTCAACTGTGGACGTACCTTTGTGTGCTTCTATGTATGTATATTGGATGTATGAATATTATATATTATGGATATCATTGTTTATTGTCTTTAACTGCCGCCGTTGATACGGTTGGATCTGGATGCGATGGATACGACTATGGTAATGTTACTTCCTCTGTTTACTTCTGCTACTGATGACTCTGATGTGCTTGTGTGGTTTATCTGATGTTTTGATGATGATGGCTTCTCTTATCTACTTGTTATGTTGTATCAAACATCTGTTATATCAATATCTCGATTATCGTTCATGCACTACACTCTACACTGTTTTATGTGGCACTCTGATATTTTATGTTATTATCGAGCTACTAATCATGCAGGTACAGCTGGGATCAGGTATGGTCTTCTTCCCTATCTAATGATATAATGTATTGCCATCTAAACATGCCTATTTACCTGGCTCATCGAGCCTGACCCAATCCTTGGTGTTTTCAGGTATCTTCTCTTCCGCTTTCTTGATTGGTGGTTTGTTTGGCGACTGATCCGTTGCCGCAGGGTTCAGAGAATGATGCATTTGGTGCATCGTGAGGCGTCTATCATATAGATCTCTATTCTTTCCTTTTCTTGTAGCTGGCCGTGTTGGCCTAGGACTGAATAGTTAGTTTAATTATGGAAAGTACCTTGTAATCTTTAAAGTGAAACAAAATTTTAGGGCCTTGTCCATTTACCTGCTCATATGAGATTCACACTTGATTATATTATTGGATTTTCCGCATCTCTTAGGTACTTTCTCGTAGCGCCCCGAGATTCGAGGCGCCCGGATTTTGGGGCGTTACAGCTGTTATATGTGAGCTCGGTAATTTAGGCATGGTATCAATCATGTGATGGGGCCCATGTCTTTTGCAAATGTGTAGTCAAAGAACATGTGGAGCCAAGAGGAGTGCTCACTCCTTTGATGAAGGCAAAGGCCCATTCACTCATACGAAATGGGCAACCAACATGTAACCATGATCTCCTTATAGTTAGGAGTAGACAAGTGTCCCTCCACTCCAAGCTAGGGGAGAAGAACGTGCAACCATATCTACCCATTGCTTAAAGTGGGTAGCAACGTGGGGAACAAAGTGGGCAGCAACTGCCTTGGAGATGGCTCCAAGAAATCTATAAAAGGCCACCACCTGGTACAAGGAAGAGGGGGTTGGAGTGGAGGAAAAAGAGGAGTTCGACTGTGAAGAGAGAGGAAAAGAGAAAAGAAAGAGAAATGATGAAAAAGTAAGAAGACTGTTCTTTTTTTTTTACTCCCATCTTCTCCACTCCATCTCTCCCATCTCAACTTCTCTACATCATATTCCCTACCAAAGCAGTATCTCCTCGTGCTGGAGATGGGTGAAAACACAAAAAGATAAGAGCCCGTTTATTTAAAAAAGCTTTATTAAAATAGGGACAAGATAGCAAGATTGTTCCTGGAGAGAAGATTCATAGCAGGTTAAGGACTAGGATCATGCCTTCATCAAGAGTTGAAGCATGATTTCCTAGTTTTGAGCCATGTCCCCATTTTTTTTATATGTATCTTTATTTCATGTAAAATGAGGGAATGAATGTTATATTTTGTAACTCCTTTTGTATGAATGAAACGAATGAGTTTATATATTCTTGCATCCCCATTTTCTTAATTTCTGTGTGTACAGAAATTTGGCACGCCCGGTGGGACCTAGGCTCACTGTTTCCTTTTCTCTCCAAGATAAAAAAAAAAACTTTCAAGTTCTACCATCAAGTTTCATTAATGGCAATCGAGCTTGTCGTCACCTTTGACGATACCAAGTATAAGGCCTGTCTAGAGGCCAAAGTCCAAGTAAGAAATTCCCTACAAATGATCAAGACCCATGTAAAGACTGCAAAGAGAAGGTTTGAAGAGTTGCAAGGAGAAAATGCAGTTTTGGAAAATCAGAAGTTTGCTTTCTCCAAAACTCGTGAAGTGTCAAAAGAAGGTAAATTTCCTCATTTTCGAGTTGATCAGCTAGCTAATGGTCGACGAGCTCACAAAGGGTTAGCAAACTACCAAGTTCCAACAGACATGCAAGGGTAGGGGTGTGCATTGGTCGGTCAGTTCGGTTATTGACATATTTTTAACCTAACCAAAATATTTCGGTTAATTTCAACCATTTAACCAAACCAAAATTTTTTAGAGGATTAACCATCGGTTCGGTTAACCTAAAATATCGGTTTGGATTTCGGTCGGTTCGGTTAACCTAAAATTATTAAGTTTATAATATGATTATAGTTATATAGTTAATAGAGTTTAGGGTTTATATTTATAAGGTTTTATATGGTTTATGGTTCCCAATTCAAAAAAAAATTTGTTTAAGGTTTTAAATTGTTGGGACCTTTAACCTTAGGATTTAGGGTTTAATGTCAATGGTTTATATTTATTTTTTTGTCATATTATTAATTTTATTATCATATTTAATCTTGATAAATATAAATATATGATATATTGAAGGTGCTACATTACATGGTAACTTGATAAGTTACTAAGTTGGTACTTGGTAACATGAATTAATATTTATTAATTGATGTATGTTATAGTTATTTTGAATTTTTTTATATAAATATGAATAGATTTTCATATTATATACATGGTACACATTTTAATATATATATATTATATATTTATAGTATGCTATAATTTCGGTTCGGTTCGGTTAATTTGGTTAATTTTTTTTGTTAACCTAACCGTTAACCGAAAACCGAAAATATTCAAATATCTTTAACCGAACCGCCCGATCGGTTAAGAAATACCGGTAAATTCGGTTAACGTCGGTCGGTCCGGTTCGGTTAATCGGTTTTACCAAACTATGCACACCCCTATGCAAGGGACGTCCAACCATGGAGCTGATCGTCAGTTAGCTAACTCTCACCAACTCCATCAGCATATCAATTTCAAAATAAGGTATGGTTGAAAGGATCCAAGTTTGATCAATCCATTAAGTTCTAATCAAATATAAAATGTCAAATGAAAATGACGGAGATAATTTTGCAGTTCCATGCACCCATGCCTACCCCACCAGAGCGGTATGGGTTACGGATCATGAATTCTCAAAATGAAACAAAGGCCCCTTGTATCTAGCACTTACCCCACTAGAGTGGTAAGGAAGACTAGAACTTGGGATGATGTTACCAGGTCACACCCTAGAGCTTACCCCTCCAAAGTGGCTAAGCTTGACCGGATACAACAGCATAGGAAGACTTCGGTGTGGGACCAATTGTCGGTACCCATTGAAAATGCTTTTGAGCTTCTCACCTTGCTTAAGGGAGGGCATGTGATAATGGGTGAAAAGGCCCCACAACGCCACCCTAAGAATATGAGAGGTCCATTACCATTCAAATTTTTGCCAGGTTCAAGTGGGTTACAAATTGTGACAAGAAAGAATAGGTCGATGAAATTTAGACCTCAAAGCCAAAAATGTGGTCAAGATTTTATCACCAAGAAGCAAGTCATCCCACCAAATGTTCTATCTAAGAGCTATAAAGAAAGAATCAATAAGTTGATTGCGCACTCGATGACCACACTTGACATGATTAGCTCCAAGTATAAGAATAAGTGGGCCCCACATCCAAATGTAATTTCCACCTACAATGATGTCCTAGACTTGTCTACTACATCCATGTATCATCATCCATCGTGCACCCTGCAAAACCAAGTCCAATGGACCCCAACTCATAACAAAAAAAAGGCCAAGCCCAAACCCATGAAGTTAAAGCCCAAGTTCATGCCAGAAATACCAAGGCCCACTCAAACAAGGCTCCACCTATGCAGGATCAAGCCCATTACCAAGTCATACAGGGCTCAAGCCTATTACCAAGTCATGCAGGCTCAATCCCATTACCAAATCAACCCATGTAAGGGCCATCATCATGACAAGCAAAACCAAGTTGATTCATGCACTTTCAAAACTCAAGTCGATCCTTCACCAAATCAAGCAAGCCAAGACCCAATGTTACATAAAAAAAAAGGGTAAGGCTAAGAAGATGATTGATCCGGCCCAAATTGAAATAATGGGGAAACACTCAAGTGATTATATGCGGCGCCTCAATTGATTGTAAAATTTAAAGAAAAGGCAGTACATGATCAGGGGGCAAGCACAAAAAGGGCATGTTAATGGACACTTTGCAGGAAAAGAAGAGCAGCCCACAAGGCCAGCAAATTTAAGGTCACTCCTACATGGATCCCTAGAAAGTTTGAAGAACCAATTATTTCAATCAATGTCGTCGGTAAAGGAAAAAAGAAGAAAGATCCTTCCGCCTACATTATGTTTGATATTAGATCCATTGGGGGCATCAAGTGAGAAAGTGGTATCTCCTTCATCAGAATCAAGTATGGCTCCCATTTACATGATTGGTCACGATGATAAACCCGAATACTCAGAATCCAACCCTATATCCACCTTTGCACGACACATGCAAGTAAACAAATAGGTGATTTGCAGAAATGATGGCAATGTTGGCTTCATTACAAGATCAAATAAGTAAGGAGATAAAACGAACCTCACAAATTGATCATGATGGTCAACATGGGGACCACATTGATGGTAAGGATGAGTTTGCGGAACCTCACATTAGAGCTGAAGAAGTTAAAAACAGGGGGGGGGGGGGGGGGCGCTAATGAAGGATTACAGTTGTCCAAAAAACGATCAGCCCCATCATATCCGGCCTGGATGAATAGTGAGCCATTTCCACCTAAATTCAAGCAACCTAATTTGGAGTCGTATGATGGAAGCACTTCATCTTATCAACATCTGTGTCACTTCAAGGTGTTGACAGAACATGTAGCCAACAATGACGCATTGAAGATAAGATTATTTACTAGCACCTTAAAAGGGACAGCATTTGGCTGGTACATGCAAGATGTTACCTGAAGGGTCGATAAATACATGGAGGGACTTAGAACAAAAATTCCTAGATCACTTCTTTGATGCTGATACTTTGGTGACTATAGCTCGCTCGTGCTCGGAAAAGCAAGGAGAAGATGAGACAGTTTCAAAATATATCAAAAGGTGGCGGGCCCTGTCTTTTAAATGTCCAGAAAATTTGTCACATGAAAGTTTGACGAACATGTCCCAGACAAATATGCACTATCAGATAAGATCCAAGCTTGTAAGTGCAACACCTAAGAACCTTGGTGAATTGTTAGAAGCAGCAGTCAAAGCGGAAGCAATTATCAAAGATCGTGAAAATGAAAAAGATCTTTGAAAAGGTCGAACCACCAAAAACTGGGGGCACAAAAAAAAAAGAGCCTTTGGCCATCAAAATGGCTTCGTCCTTTGAGTAAAAAATATACTGCTTCAAAATGCCAAGTTCCTCAAAAAAAAATCCATGAATTATTTCCTCTTAATGTCTTTGGATTTTGAGATAATGCTTGAGTCCTTAAAAGCCTCGATATGATGCTTCGAAATCCAAAATATTTTGAATCTCGATATCAAGCCTCGAAGCCTTTAAAGTTTCGATATCATGCCTCGAAGTTCATAAAATGTCAAGTTTTATGATGCTAACTCTGATACCAAGCCTCGAAGCCTCAAAGTTTGCAATATGTTGTTAAATCTCAGAACCTCAAAAGTTTTGACACTATGCCTCGGAGATCCAAACTCCAAATTTAACATTTCAAAATGTCATGTGAGCCTTGACTGTGGCTTTTGAAGATATGCTGCAAAAAAAAAAGACACTTTAAGCTGAATCTAGCTTGCCTCAATCTGTCTACTTGGTATAAAAAAAAAAGAATTTCCCCAGCTCGTGTTACTCAGTCAACATGCATGTTCAATTTACATAGAGTATTGGGGATCTTTAACCATGAAGTTAGAAATGAAAGGATATAACAGAATAATATTGAGCCTTAAAATCAATAAGAATTTAGTCTCCGGAAATTGATGTTCCTCTCATTTATTCACATAAAAAAAATTGATGATGTGCAAATGAGCAAAAAGAAAAATATAGGCTTAAACCTATAAACTTCGCAACTTGTCCAGCTGCTGTTCAAATTGACTTTGAAGATCTTCCAGTGACAGAGTCTTTACCTCCACCTGGACTTCATTGGCAGCAAGTTCACCATCAATATGAACAATCGTATCTTCAATACTCTTTTGCTCATCTATGAGGCTAGCTAGAGTACGGGAGCTTGACTCCTCCTGATATGTCAACTTTCGCACAAAGGTGTCTACACGTGCAAGATCCTCTTTTAACTGACGCAACATTGTTTCTACACTCAGAACTTCAGATAAAATATTCTCCCGTTGCACTTTATATTCCGATAGACTATTGAAAAGAGCTTTCTTTTTTATACAGGCCGCTTCATGCGCAGTTAACACCTCATCTAAGCAAGTCTGATATGTGACGCGTGAAGCTCTGAGTCCCTCCTCTAAAAACTCTAGGCCATTCACCTTAAGTGCTTCTGAGTATTTAATAGCAATTTCAAAAATAGCACCAAATGTAGACTCAACCATGGATGTGTCAAGGCCAGCCTCCTGTGCATTTGGAAGCGTTATTTTCGCTATACCAAAACATGACGAAACAACTTCCAAGTTGCTCGACGTGACTGTTTTGACAGCATTGTTGAGAATACTTTTTGCAAATATGCGAGCTGGCTCCCGATATACATCTTCAGTTGTGTTGTTTTGGAAGCTGCTCTCAACTGCCAACCAAGGATTCAATACACCCTTATCCTCTAAGGACGTAGGTGCAAAAGAAGCACCCTGCTCACTACCAACCGCGGTGGAAGGAGGCGTGTTTGTAATTCCCAAACCTTTAGCCGCTTCGCTAGTCGATCCTGCACTCGACATAGGCTTCAAAATTGAACCCACATTTTCTTTAGCGGAAATTGGTTCATCTGCCTTTAGTAATGACGGTATGTTCCCCTCCTTCACTCCATGTAAGGTATGGATAATGTTCGCACTCCCTCGTACATCGTCAAAAGGGGATCCTGATGCCAAGCTGGGGCTCGACAAAATCTCCACTATTCTGTCTTTCTCAATGGCGAGAGGACGAATAAGCACGGCTTCATTTAAGGAAGTGATGACGCCAGCACCCTTAACTGAAAAAAAGAAAGGACAAATTGACTTTTCACGTAAATTAGTGTTAAGCAATAAAGTTGATAAAACATTGAAAAACTCAATTTATTACCATGCTGGCAATCAAGAATAGCTGAGCTTTGACTAGGTCGATCCTCTTTAGCCATGGCTGCAAAAGTGACACCTATGTCAAGACTTGCCAATAATATCATTAAGAGCAATTTATGATAAAAATAGAGTTGAACAAAGGTACTTCTCTTATTCTTTGTTCCCATATCGGAAGCTTCGTTAGCAACCAATTTTGAAAGCAAGGAAGATCCTATTTGTTCACCTGTACAGAGATTAGAGGATAAATATATATACATATATGATTCCTACAAATAAGAGGATACCGAAGATGAGATCCACTTACCTTGAAATTCAGCACTATCAGGATGAGCATTGTCATGAGAAGATAGATCAAGGCAAGGCGAGTCTTCTAAAAAAAATAGAGAGAGAGAGAGAAATAGGAATCATATGAAGATATTATTGGAGATGATAACTTGAAAGCCAATGGTTAGTCATATATAGTCGACCCTATCATCATACTTGTCTGAAGCTTCATGCTCTGGAGGCTCGGAAATTACCACGGCAACATTTGATGTTAAGATATTAGTGCCAGTAGATACTTTCCCCTTTTGTGAAACTGCTCCTGTGCTTAAACTTCCTGATAATGATTTAGTGGCACTAGTCTTTGAACGAGTTCTCTTTGCTGGCCCATGCTCATCAATAGGTACCACTTCTTCTGGTTTCTTCCTTGATCGAGAGGCCTTGATTTTAAGCCCACCCCCATGTGGAGGTTTTGTAGCTGTTGGCACATTGGGTATAGAGGGAAACTGTGTATGAGGAAAAGACACGTGAATATCAGCTTGACCCTCACCTTCATTAATAGTATGCAAATCCATTCGAGCATTCCCCCGATTAGTAGCTTCGGCACCGTTGATGTCATTGATGTCCTCATTTGTATTTTCTGTTGACACTTTTCTTTTCTTTTCAGCTTTATGAAAAGAGTTTGACAACTCAATGCCCTTGCGAAAACTCCTCATGCTGCCAATTTTTAGGTAGTCCTGGAAGACATTTTGAAACCAAGTAGTAAAGGCATGAGATGTACCTGCTTCCGGGTATGGAGTTTGGAATAAACAACCAGTGTAGAAAGCCGAGAAGTCTAGCCAAGCATTGAGGCCATCCATGCTAGTCCCTTGTAATAATGGCTTTAGACTTGGATTGCCCACATAGCCCTGTGAATATCCAAACTGTTGAGCAAATCTACTCGGAAGATATGGCTGAAAGTTGATATGAATTCCCCTTCTATAAACAAGAGTGCTGGGCCGGATACATATGAGCCATTCCCGCTCAGCCGATGTTAATGCCTTTTCATCAAAGGATTGTATATTACTTGAAGCACAATCACGTAACCAATATGAGGGGCCATCTCCAGGCTTCGGGAATATATCAAACCTATAATTTTTATGGTCTCAAATTATTGTGCGAGCATTTCCAAGAGTCAAATTACTAGCTTTAGCCCCATGAAAATACATTAGAAAAGGGCTTCCATCAACTACTTCTTCTAGCCGATGAAGACCGTTGCAGTGACTTATGAACCAGGCATAGAAAAAGTGAGCGGGGTATAAACCATGAAACGGTGCGCCCTTTCCAACCAGCTCTGTATGATGTTCTAGTCCTGTACACATCCAAGTAACCATGGCAGGGCATAAGGCATACTTAATTCCTTTCGCAAGTCGGAGAGCAGGTAGAAAAGTTTCGGGTCGGATGTAATCACCATTAGTCCCAGAGAAGACCATTTTACTCAGCCACATGGACAAATAAGCTACAAATGGCTTCACCTCTGTAATGCTAATGATATCGCCGCTCAACCCCATCGATGGTATTTCAAAATCAAATAATTATGCACTTCGCATTGGCTTTAGCTGAAGAAGATGCAACATCCCTTGTTATTCGATAATGAGGATATATCATACAACAAGTCTGCATATAAGAGTCTAAAATTTTCCTGATTCTCCGTTATATAATCAACTGTTGGGACATATCATACACCATCCCCAACTACAGGGAACCGAGATTACCATCAAGGGTGCGACCAGTTCCATTTGGCACCCCATTGACCTGAAGGAACTACACAGGCCTGGTACACCCATTAGAGTCAACTGTGTACGGGTGCCGTATGCCTTCAAGAGACCAGATGTAGCCGTCCAAACTTCCTATTGATTCCTAGACCAGCACGGAAATATGTCCACCTTCAATTTAAATCACCACCACGCGGTACGCCCACCCCTACCCATGGGTATTGTGTTTGCCCACTGACTCAGTTTGAGGCTCAACCACAAAGACCACAATGGGTGTAAGCTCTACAAAACATCACCTCCTAGTCGAGTGCGAGTAGTGGGCGTCATTCCACCCCGTTGGCTGCACGTCCCTGGGTAGGCCCGCCGAGCCGCCACCCTATTGGCCCAGCCAAGAACCACTTGACCAGACACGGCAGGGCCAAAAGCGTATAGCGTAGTCGGCTTGATACAGTTTTAACGCCACCCTACCATGCAATGTCGGCTTGGCCCACTGCCTCACGTTTGTTGAGGCTAACCACAAAGCCTCATGCTCGTAAGGTGTAAATCAATCACCCATCTCTCTAACCGATGTGGGACCGGACGTCACACGTCATTATAATGGAAACAGCTAGGGGAGGAAGTTGTGAACAAGGCCTCATTGGATTCATCATGAATGCTGGCTCAAGCATAGTGGTCTCGGTCTCATGCATCTCGGCAATAGTGCCAAAGTGCATCTCGGCAATAGTGTCATAATGTTTTCATGTTAAGGTCATGCCTGATCTCGGTACCATCTTCAGTCTGGTTAACCGAGACGAGCACTGACAGCTGTACCTCTATAAAGACTCAACCATGTCACAGAACGTGCGGAGAGGCAAGATCATGCGTCGGATAAGGACGGATAAAGATAAGAAGTTATCCTTATCCAATGGTTACATCCATAATCCCTGAAAGAGCGGGATCCATAATCATTGAGATATTAGGTATGGTCTGATAGGACGGTACTATTGAGAAATCAAGGTAAGGCCCGATGGAACTCTGCTTCCCAAGAACCAGGGTATGGTCTGATGGGACTTTACCTCCCAAAAGTCAAAGGACCTCCATCCTATATATATACATATATATATATATATATATAAGGAGCTAATCCAGAACAGGTACGCTCATGCTTACATACACCCATATTCTTAGCTTTCCCTCCTTTTTCATCATTTGTCTAGTTGTGGAACTAACTTAGGCATCGGAGTGCTTTTACAGGCTAACTGCAGCCAGGGTCTCTGATATTTGTTTCTCCTTCCCTTTCGGGTCTCTAGCATTCAATATTCCCAAAAAACTTTATAGAGATCCTAATCTATCATTTTAAGCCCGTATTAATTTAGGCACTTACACATAGAGTAAGGGGAATGGAGTGACCAATGCCCCCACCCACTTTCTTTGACCTGTTTTATCTAGTAATCTAGATAAATTGAGAAATATAGAGGAATTTTGGGATCCTCACCACCGGGAAGTGTACGTACAGTTTCCTATACCAAAGTCCATTGATGTGGGGCCCACTTAAAGGACATCCCACCATGATTCAAAGGGTTGAATTTATGGGACACATGGTAGATTAGAAAAATTAGAAGGCATTGTTGGTTGGAAAAGGACAGCGTAAAACAAGTGAGGGGCGTCCCTTATTGGGGTTAGGACCCACCACATACCATCATAAATGGTCCCACCAAGATTGCTAATATTGGCCCACACTCATACTTTAGAGGTTAACTAACAGACATTGATCCAACCCAACCCAGCACCATTCCCAACCAAGCTCATTGAGCAAAGCTTGAGCCTCAAAGCAGGGCACCATTAATTAATGTGCTGAAGTTGGGAAGTTTCAAAAATTAGTTCAAAGGCCAACGCCCTGATTCAGCCTGGTTTTTCACTCGTGGGATAACAATTCAATCGAGTACAACAGACTGACAAGAACTTGGTTGACCTTATGGCTGATAGAGTGCACGTTGGGTCCTAAGGCCCAACCTGCTGTATGTTGAAACAGTTAACCAAATCACACTCATTCAAATATTGTATTCCCTAGTCTATAAGACTGTTACTTGATATTTCTGTCAGCCACAACAGCATGCAAAGTGTATATAATATACCTATCTGATCTTAGAAAGAATAAGTTGAATTTAATTTATTGAATCAAAATTTTCATGGTATCAGAGCAGGTTGGTCCTCCTGTCATATCATTTTCATCCGCACAGGAATACATGGCATTTTCATCAGCTACCTTTGTCATCTTCCTCTGCTGCCCTGACTTCCTCCCCATCACCCACTCCCACCTTCGTCATTTCCAATATTGCCAACCTGGTTCCCATCAAGCTGGACAGTTCTAACTTTCTTCTCTGGAAGTCCCTCTTTCGCCCCATCTTGAGAAGCCATCGTTTAGAACCATTCATTGATGGCTCAGTCTTTATCCCCCCTAGGGATCTCACTGATTCTGCTGGCAAATCCACTCCCAACCTAGCCTTCTGCGAATGGTTTGAAAAGGACCAAACTCTTCTGTCTTGGATCAATGCGACGCTCTCTGACTCTGCCTTGCCATATATTGTCGGCATGGAGACTGCAAAAGCTGCGTGGGATTCACTCGATGGTCGCTATGGTTCTCTTTCCCGTTCTCACATCATTGAGTTAAAGAAACAGCTACAACATGTCAAGAAAGGATCCTCTTCCATGCAGGACTATCTTCATCAAATCAAAGTCCTTGCTGATCAACTTGCTACCTGTGGCTCTCCGGTCGGCGATGAAGATCTCATTCTTCATACTCAAACAGTCAACCAAATCACACTCATTCAAATATTGTATTCCCTAGTTTATAAGACTGTTACCTGATATCTCTGTCAGCCACAACAGCATGCTAAGTGTATATAATATACCTATCTGATCTTAGAAAGAATAAGTTGAATTTAATTTATTGAATCAAAATTTTCAATGGCGCCACTGACTCTACCCAATGCCCTTTTGAATCACTTGGAGCTAAAACAACAAATAAACATAAGTATTAGATCAAATTTCACATACTCAACCTAGCCCAAAAATTTAAGCCCAAGGCCATGCCCAGCCCAAAGGGGTCAGAGCAGAGCCGGCAGGCCATGAGCACCCCAAAAGAAAGGGTCTTCTTGTTGGGAAGATTTTCACGTGTACTATAGGCCCTATTCGAAAGTGCGCCCGGGGTCAGGGCTGGACCCATAAAATTCAGATAGGGTCCCACTTTTTGGGATAGTCTGGTTGAGTGCTTCCATGTAACAAATGGAGCAGGAGTGCTTCCATGTAACAAATGGAGCAGGAGAAAATTTTCCCCTTTATTGAGAGATCTCATACCTGATAGCAAATGATCTCAGGATTTTAGCCTGTTAGAATTTACTTATGTTGTACAGTAAACTTCTCTCATTTAAGTTCTGTCACTTTCAATAATCAATACTCTAAAAAGTCTGGCTATCTGTAGATACCATTGAAATCGCATTAGACCATTTCGTATTTGAATAAGTGGAGACAAATGAAAATGGTCAAAGGGATACATACTTTTAAAATGCATGAGTTGCATTGCCCTATTTACAATTTTAAGCATCTTGATTCTTGACTCATCTGCTCATCTTTATAAGAGCAATAGAAACAGAAAAGAATGTGTTCCAGTGAGATGTGTTTGCCTAGCACAAAAATGCAGTCCAACTTTGTTTCTTTACGTATATGTGGCCACTTTAACTAAAATGTTTTGGTGGGAACGCACTCAACGCAGGATGGCCTAGTGGTAATGGCTTTCACTCTCATTCCTCCACCACAAATCGATCCCTAGCAGGAGGCTTAAATTTTCTCCAACTTAGCCATTGAGCCAAGCAGCGAAAAAAAAAGTAATATGTTTTGGCTGATTTGAAATTTCAACAAAATATTTTAGAGTTACTTTAATATATATAATATTTTTCATATATGGTAATATTTAGGTGAGAATTAGTTCTCACATATTATAAGAGAACTTTTTTGTGGGGCCCAATTGTGGGCTCCATTTGGGATGGGAACAGGGGGGAAAGATCTATGTGAGACCACCATAAGTATCAAATTCGAATCCATGCCCCTAACCCCTTCATCCATGGTTCACAAGTATAATGGCTTCATATTCAAAAAAATATTCAACCATCGATCCAATGGTTCAGTCCATTTGGATTTCTGTCAATCCTTGGGATCAGTGACTATCATGGGGTTCTTATTGGTTGTTAAGTTTTGACGGGTTGTTAGTTGAGCCCTATAATATAGTTCTCATACAATATATCAGAACTAGTTTTCACATGAATAAGTGCTCATGCAAGATCAATAGGTCGAACTTTCTCTTCGTTAATAGGATGATATTGCTCATACAAGATATGGTTAGAAAGGAAGTGAATAGTTATTTATTCGAGATTGGCACGGGTCGTGCTCGATTTGACACCATTATGAATGCTATAATGGAACAAGTTGGAGTTAGGAAGATGAATTGATGATTTGATGAAGCCTAGATTCAAAGATGAAGATTTGAAAGAAGAAACAAAGGATTAGAAGAGAAGACCAGGTAGCAGACAATCAAAATGAAATGACTCAATCTTAGATGGTTTTTAGTTTTAATTATTTATTTTCTCTCTTTTTTTATGTAAATCTAATGTAAATATTAGTTTGTCAGGAATCAAATACCAAAATTGGAAGAGTCGAACTGCCAAAAAAAAGTTTCTAATTTGAAATGGGAGATCCATATTAGGAAAATTTTATTGTGCCTTTCAACTTGGTTAATTATTTTTAAGTAAATAAGTAGGAATGGAGATCCATACAACTTGGTTAATTATACTCCTGCTGATTGTTTTGGACATGAAACCATTGGCCTAACTTGGTCAATACCATGGTGTGGGACCTACTTCATCTATCTTTATTTACAATCAATGATAGGATTTTAACTCATAATTTCCTTGTATGTGCTTAATATTTACCTTTATTTTATCATTATAGCCATCTCGTGAGTGCCTAAATCATATTTCCGTCAACAATGAGTTGTTTGTTTTATAACCACGGGAAAGAAAGAAGACAAAAAACAAAAACAAAAAAAAAAAAAAAAAATGAGCGTAGAAACTCCAAATAATCAACCAATGCAAAGGCAAAAGGCCAAAGTCAAAGGTTAGCTGAACCCAACCACAATGGGTGGTATGTATACGCTACTAATGGAAAAACTTATATCGTATTAAATTATAGGCTTGTTTGGTATCTCGATTCTTTTATGGATAAACCCATTAAAATAGAGCCATTAAAAAAAGAGGCTAGAATCAAAAGGAGTATTTGGTAATGCAATGATCCATTTTAAATAGACTTTTGAAATCAATTATTGAAAGTTTTTCACAAATTTCACGAGATCCACATGGTATCAAGCCTCGAAGATTGACGCCATAGTCGTGTTTAACCTTCCAAAGAGATCTAACAAATTGGATCTTGTGTTTGGGGCACAAACTCAGAAAATACTATTCAATGGCTCACTCGCTTTCTACATACCTTGAGATTGGTGATAATCTAACGGCTGTAATTTGGTCTCATAGTCGTGTTTGATCTTATGAAAGATTTCAATGGTTTGGATCATGATTTACTATCCCGAAAATAATAAAGAGAAAATAGAAAAAAACATGACTGCTTACGGACTAATCCCGAAATTAAGCATGTTACATCGATGACTGGTATTGGTTTACACATATCTCAAGATCCACAATGTAACAAACCTTGAAAATTGACCTTATAGCCGTGGTTGGCCTTCCAAAGAGATCTAATAGTTTGGATCTTGTGTTTGGGTCCCATAGAATCCAGAAAATACTACCCAACGACTTACTTTTTTTGTATGTATATCGAGATTGGTGATAATCCAACGGTTGAAATTTGGTTCCATAGTTGTAGTTAATCTTAGGAATAATTTCAACAGTTTGGATCGTGATTTACTTTCTCTTATTTAAAAAAGAATAAAAAATTGGATTGGGGTATTGTAGAGTGGATTCTACTATTCTTCCGCCTCTTATTGTTTGCCTCTACTTTTCAAAGGCATCCTTTTAGGGGTTGTAGATTTAAGAGGCATTGCCTCTACTTCTCTAAAGTATGCGGAGGCTGAAAAAACTGTCAAATACCTCTAATTTCACGACCTTTATCCGTTTTAGAGATTTTGAGAAGTAGAGGAAAAAAAATAGAGATACCAAATATGAACTATCTCTAAACCAATTAAGAAGTTCGTCCTCACTTTCACAAACAATATCAAGGGTCGATCCTTGCGCTGCTGCCAGAGCATGAACAAAGACGCATATTATGGCATATAGCACGTATAAGAAGCATTCTACATAAAAGCACAAATGTTAAATACGTTGGCGGTGCACCCTAGGGATGAGCTTGGGACTCTAGATTAGACTACTTTAGGAATATGATAGTTTACCATCCATCCCATTTACACCAAAAAATTAAGATGTAGTTCTAGTTGTTGTTCGTACAATAATAAAGTAGTGAATGAATAAGAAACGTGTAATAAAATAGATATGGATTGCTCAAGGGCACATTAGAAAAGTCCATAGACTTTCAATACTTGTTTACGTAAAGCCACTGACCGAAACAGATTTCTAAAAGGGGGTGGTCGAACTAGGATTGCCCTTCTCTAAAGGAAAAAAGTATTTAAAATATCTCATCTTCTACGGAGATTTAACGCCCACCAGTTAAAGAAAGACGTTGATGAAAGAAAATGGATTACTGCTTCCGAAATAATGCTCCTACACAAACTTCTCCTAAACATTCAACCGAACATTCAGCCTTTCATGAATTCGCATCAAATCAAGCCTTTTTATTTATTTATTTTTTTTTGCTTATAAAATTTTATTCACATTAAACTATAGCTAGTAAATAAAGTAAAAAAAAAAAATATATATATATATCATTATATACTTATACATAATATGTATTTTTTTTTCAGTTTACACCAACGTTGAGAGCGTTATTCACATGTATGAAAAAGAGATTTGAGTTTCGTGCCAAGTGCCAAGTGCCAAGTGCCAGCAAAGAGGGGCTATTTCCGGATAGGTTTACAGGTTGTACAGATAAGCTCACAATCATGTACTTGTCCAGTTCAGAAACCAACTCTCTGTCTTTTATCCAAACTGGCACGCTGTGGAACACCCTGAAATTAAACTAATTTGTCCTCAACTGCTCGCCAGTAAGAGGCGGCAACGAGAAAACATCGAAACTCGATATTTTGTTACTCGCATCTTTATCGTCCTTTCTTGGGCCACCACAAGTCCATGTAATGTAAGTGAACTCGGATCACCAATGCTTGGCCTACAGAATTTTATCAACCCATGAGTAGGGATGTCAAGTGGGCCGTGCCGGGCCGTGCCTTAGTCTACGGGCTGTGGCACGGCACGGCCCGGTCAATGGCACGGCCTATGACGCGGGGCGTGCTGGGCCGAGCTGCGCAGGCCCGCTGGCCCGTTAGGCACGGTCTGCCAGGCCCGCCAGCCTAGTGGGCCAGCCCCTGCGGCCCGCCAGGATCGGCTAGGCACGGCCCGCCTGGCCCGCCAAAAAAACTATTTTTTTATATATATTTTTAATTTATAAAAATCTAATTCCCAGCCAACTAACAACCCTAGGTATTTTCTAATAAAAAAAATACTTACATAACTTGGTAAGGTAAGACTTTAGTGTAAATTAGTCACACTAATAATGAGGGGCAATGTGTTTTTGGGGAGAAGTAATAAGGGAAATATTTTGGTGTGACACACTTACCTTCACTAAATTTGCCCCCTTGCCTTCACTAATTTTGTTGTCTTCAGAGATATTTGAGAATCTCAAATGAAATTCCCTACCTGAATTCATCTATGTTCAAGAACCCCTGAGCATTTGAGAAGTTGAGATTCTTTATAAGTTGGAAAGCTCATAATTAAACACGGGAATATGTTCATAATTCAGTCATTTATGTTCAATATAATCTCGTCACATGTACCTATAACTCCACTCTCAATCACATCACATGAAGCCATATATTTACATTGATATGAACACTAGGAAAAAGAAGTAAAAAATATGTAACCATGATAAAAATAATGAGAATTATTGACTAAGACTAAAAACCCATAACTAAAAACTAAAGAAATTGATGCAAATCTAAATAAAATGAAGTCCAAGGTTGTGGTTTCATGGTGGGTTATTTGGAAGACTTGAAATGACTGGTGATAAAGGTAGAAATATTTAACCGCGCTAAGTTCTCGTTTAAAGTATGATAATCAAGCCAAAAAATAGAAATTGACTTTGCCATCTCAATTGAAATATCATTAACCATGGCATTTCAATTTGGCTGAAAAATGAGTAGAAAAAAGGACATGATATGTTTTTTTTTATATTTGAGGTTGTTTGAATGAAAGAGTGAAAAGTTGGATAAAAAAGGTGTTAGCTTCTCATCATCATCTAAAATGGTTAAGTTCTCAATATTCGTGGTTAGGTTCACATCCTCATCTAAGTAGTTTTAATATTGTTTGAATAAATATTAGTATATAAAAGTTAGGTAGTCTAGTGGTTGTGTTTATCTTTCACATCCTAATGGTTGTGTGATTGGCCCGCCTATAACTCTATTAGGAAAAAAAAAAAAAAGGCACGCCTAGGCCGTGCCGGCCAGGCCCGTGGCACGGGCGGGCCAGTTTTGGAGCAGGCCGTGCTGGGCTGCCTACCCATGAGTCCCCCATCTTCACAATTTCATTAGATTAGATGAATCTAATTTGAAATCAAAATTTCTCACAATTAATATTTCTTCATTTTCACTTTTTTTTTTTAAATTTTTTAACCATATCTTTAAAAGTGGTAAATATGAAATATTAAATGGCCAAGGCTCCCCTAAGCTCGAGCTTAGGGAGAAAATTTCATAAGCTCATGCTTGTGGGGCCCACATCTGGTCTATCCAAATGGACCAAACACATGACCCCTTAAATTGCACATCTCCACCAACTTTTGGTAAGATCCGAATTTACTGGACCGCTAGATTGACTATATATCAATCCGAACGGATTGTTGACCATTAAACTATTGGGCCCATATGGAGATGATAGTTATTACGGTTGGTGTTGATTTTTTGCAGAGAGGAAGATCGTAGGGAGTCATTGAAATCCCCCCACCCCGATCCCCATGTGGGTCCCCAAGTGGGCCCCACCACACACTTGAGCTTACCTTATCATAAGCTTGAGCTTAGGGAAGCTGGCCTTATAATAAATTAAATACTAGTCTCATCTAATGAACCCATATCAAGGAACCCATCAATTCATTTGTTTTAGTGATGCCCGTTGCTTCATCTCCTTTGATCAACGGCTAAAAAAAAATGTAAACCCTAGTTTATGTGCCCCACTAACATTTGACGGCTCCAAAATACTCAATCGTTATAGATGACTTAGGTTCAGTTTGGCATCTCTTAAATTTACCTCTTATTGTCTTAAACTGGTTCAAAACGAACATTATAGCGTTTGGGAATGCATTTTACTGTGTCCATTTGAAAAAGGGATAAGACATAAAATGTCTTTTTCATGTAGTATAGAAAGTGGCCAAAATTCAAATAGACACATATGTCTTAAGCGGAAAGACATTGTGCATGCACGTTACTCATGATAATACCTTTTTTAATTTTTTCTTACCTTATGGGACCCACAACCACGATCCACATCGTTAGAAATGTGAAGAAGGCCCAACATGGCCATGTGTCCAAATTTCAGCCGTTGATCTTTCTCGAATCTCGAGATATTTGTAAAAAACCGTGAACCGTTTGATGTAATATTTCTGACATTGTGGGCCTGATAATCACAATCCAAGCCGTTCATATTGTTTGGAAGACTAAAAATGGCTATGGGTCCGAATTTTAGCCTCTGATGTGGTCCATAACTCAAGAAAATGTGAAAATTTGGAGAACCGTTGGATTGCACATGTGAAAATCATCTTAGAAGAAACTATAAAATTGACAATCTGTGTTTTTTTATTTTTATTTGAATTTTGGACTAATAAATCACAATCCAAACCATAGGATATCTAGGGTAGTGAAAGAACGAATATGAGATTAAATTTGAACCGTTGATCTATTACGGATCCCAAGCAATTTGCAAAAACGAGTGGACTTTTTGGTCATTTTTTTTTAAATTTATGTGCCTCTATTTCAAGATCCGAACCATTCGTTCTCTTAATAATACCTAAGCCATCAATGGGGTAAAAATCTAGCATCAGATTCCTTGTGGGTATGGAGAAATTAAAGAAAAATCATTTATAATTTAATTTAAAAAAATATATTTTAATTAATTATATTGTGTTGCTAAACGCACTATTTCAAGAACATCTATTTCAAATAGGACTCATTTGAAATGGATCTTTTTCATTAAGATACTCTTAAAACCAATACAATAAGAGTTGACAACAATTCCTAGTTCAAAAAAGAAAAGAAAAAAAGAAACGTTGTAACTCCTAAAATGACACTTGTCCACACTTTCCACAATTAACAACCAACGATTTCAAAAAAAATCCACTTCTATAGATTTTCCTAAAAAAACGTAAATCTCACGAGAAAACTAGAACCTGAGAATTTTACGAATCAAACCTCACAATTTCGAATCTTCTCGCAGAATGCCGCGGACACGTGTACATTGACAGCTGGTACGAGAAACGTCCCATCTGTAAAAGCAGCAGTCCGTTTAAGTCATTGTAACCGGCAGCAGAGTCACCCTAAGTCACCCTTCTATATCTATGTAAGTATGTATCTGACCTCTCCCAAGTCCCAACATCCCTTTCTCATCGTATCCTACCAACTCCCTCGATAGAATAGAAGACTCTCTGCCATCGATGGCAACGTCCCAGGCCATGACGATAGCTACTGGCTCAGCATCTGAAATCGAAGAGGTCAGAGGCCGATGGAGAAGTGATGAAGACGAGAAGCTGATAAGGGCCGTTAACGAGCACGGCGCGAAGAACTGGTCTGTGGTCTGTACACAGATCCCCGGCCGATCGGCCAAATCCTGCCGTTTGAGATGGCAGAATCAGCTTTCTCCGGATGTGAATCACAGTCCATTCACTCTGGAAGAAGATCTAGAGATAGCCAGACACCAATCTCGGCTCGGGAACAAATGGGCTGCTATTGCTCGTGTCTTGAATCCTGGCCGCACTGAGAACGCAGTTAAGAATCATTGGAACTGCCAGCTTAGGAAAATGATGAGCGGTTATTCTCCTGCTTATGATCGACGTCGTGCTTATCATCGTTATCATTACCTCTATCGTCCTCGTCCTCGTCCACTGCCAAGTCCACCTGCAAGTAACCGTTCTGATTTGGTTCGCAGAAGTCTATCTCAACGTGTTATCAGCGAGGAGTCGAGCCATCGATTCTTCCCATCCAATGGTGGCGGTGAACCACATGGTTCTATTGATCTGACTCTGAGGCTCGCTCCTCCAGGTTTTGATATGAGTGACACTCTCAATGTTACAAATCGAGAGCTGTTTTTGCCATAGAACAATATAGGCTTTGATTCATCATTTTCTAAAGATCTTACTTTTAACCATGTTGTTCGTGCATGCAGGTCCAGGATTAAGGAGCTTGAGCCTTCCTTCTACTAGGGAGAGGGTATCGTTCGTGGAGGATGTGGCCAAAAATGAAGCGAGGGGTCATTTGGTCGAGCTTCGCGAGGATCAGACTGGCGCAGTAACCATGCATCTGAGAGCGTTATGAATCCCCTGGAGAATCAAGCTGGAGTTGGGAGGATATATATGAACTGATGTGATGGAGAAGAGATTCTAAGATGAGATCTAAAAGGAAAAACAAAATCTGAGTAGAAGATCCAGTCAGTTATGAAGGTGGCAGAATAAAAAACCTAAAAAGAGTCAATCTCTCAGATAGTTCTAGTTTCTTCTTTTTTTTTTTTTCTAATATGCATGTAGATTTAAAGTAGTTGTTTGTCGGTCCTGGTGAATCATGTACCAGAGTTGAAAGAGTCAGAATGTGAAGGAAAATGAAAAAACAGAATTTCTTATAAATGGCAATCGATGTTAGAAAAAAATCCACGTGTCTTCCATCTTGATTATAATAACTTTTTTTAATTATATTCCTTGATAAATAAATAAATAAATAACGCCAACACACTCATGGCTGAATGGTACTCGGGACTGCTGTGTTGGCACCTTAGTATTACTTGAGCATGCCCAAGGATCAATCTTCAAAAAGTATGGCCCCTCACCAGTAGCCCAACTTTGCAAATAAATAAATAAAAATTTTCCATTGCTGGTGAAATGATGAATAAATAGATTTCACTTGTGGCAGTGCTGTAGATTTTTTTTTCTCCCCATTGCATGTGTGGGAATGCTCTAGATTTTATTCTCTTCCTTGCATGTGTGAAAACTTCTTTCCAATGACCCAGTGTGCATGGTTCCACCGTTTTACATACGTGTTGTTCATTATTACAAGAATGAACTAAAAATTGTAACATGATAATAATTACCCTCTTACAACCAATACAAATTGTCACATGATAATAAGAATCTTGCAAAATCCGTTGGAGGTGAAGTTCAGCTGTATCACATTTGCAGGCGCGGTTACTTTATTATTTGTTCCAGCAACACGAAAATTAAAAATTGCAATGTAGTGGTTGTTATCCAAATTTTTGCCTACCTCCTTGCTTGGAAACTCGTTGCAGGGCATTCAACACCTTCCTTAACAAGTGACTAATGTTTCAATTGTATCATATAATACTATATTAAAACTAAGGGTTTTGGATTTAATTTAGACGGTTGGTTGGGAGATTTTGACTGTATTTTTTTTTTTCAAATCTTCTCTCCACACTTTTCTCATGCAACTACTCCCCACTTCCTATCCTATATAATTACCCACTTTAATCATTGTCGAAAGCACTAATAACCACTCAATTTTCAAAGAGTTTCACTTTTCTTTTTATGTAAACACTCCATTTATATCCAAAATCTATCATTTCGTTTCTACTTAAATTCTTCTCTTTCCTTTCTACGCGCTACTAGCTTTTAGATATCACAAATATGTACTCTCATAACCTTCTTTTCCTTCATTTTTTTCTCTAAAATATATGAATTTCTTTAATGCATGGATATTTAAATTGCAATGTTGCCAATATACTTGCCGAGCACGTGTTATTATGCTAGTTGCAAGTTATAGCATTGATTGTCTCCGTAACATTGAAGCTGATGGCAATAATAATCTGGTATTCCATTATAAGTGTGGTTTAACTGTATCGTACTTATGGCCTAGTCTATTAGTTGTCGTTACGACACAAAGCAAAAGGTTTCATATCATACCCTAAAAGGTATCGGCACGTATAGACAAAAAATTACCCTAAAAGGCATTAAATGATAAAAAAAATTCCACATAAAAGATCGTTAATTACAATTATAGCTTCGACACCTGCTCATTTGGGATTATTTTCCAAATAGATAAAGGACAAGAGCAAGAAAAAGGCGGCGATTCATATCAATATTCCTACGATACCATATGTCAAATAAAAAAAAATATACAAAAAAGATAATGGAGCAATATTATATCAGATTAACGGTGCAATGTTGTATCGGACTATTTGTCTCATTGTAGTTGGGTCTCCAAGTTTTTGGAATGCTCTAGCTTGTTCCCAATATTCAGCAGCTTAATCAAACCAAGAGCTTCGGTTTTCAGCCTCAAGAAATCTAGCTCTCCTGGCCCTGATGGGTTCTCTGGCAGCTTCTTCAGCAGTTGCTGGGACATAGTTGGCATGACTGTAATAGCTGCAGTTAAGAATTTTTTCACTACTAAAAAGCTCCTTAAGGCATCAAACTCCTTCTTTATCTCTCTCATTCCAAAAGTTACTGCTCCCTCTTCCTTTGGTGATTATCGTCCTATCAGCCTGCTCAACTTCTCCTACAAAGTTATTTATAAGATCTTAGCCTCCAGAATGGCTGCTGTCCTCCCAGACATCATTTCCCTTCATCAGGTGGCCTTCTTAAAAGGAAGAAAAATTCAAGATTACATTGCTCCGGCCCATGAGCTAACTCAGAACCTTCAAAATGGGGCCAAAGGCAAAGGTATTTGTATGAAGTTGGATATTTCTAAAGCTTTTGATACTTTGAGTTGGCCATTTCTTTTCAAAGCTCTGGACTTCTTTGGCTTTAGCAAAGAGTGGGTCTCCCTTATTCAGGCTTGCATATGCTCTTCCAAAGGTTCTGTCCTTATCAACAGAGAGCCTGCTGGCTACTTCGATGTGGGGAGTGGGCTTAGGCAGGGAGACCCTTTATCCCCCTACCTATTTATCCTAGCGCAAGAAATTCTAAGCTTGAACATTGCAAATCTAGTTTCTCAGAAGCTAGTGTATCCGATCTACAGAGCCCCTGCTTCTCCATCTGTCTGTGACCTGATGTTGCTGACGACATCCTTATTTTCTTCCAAGCTTTTCCTCGGAGTATCAAAGCTATTAAGGGTGTCTTGGAAGCCTACCAATCGGCAGCTGGTCAGCATTTCAACCTAAGGAAGAGTAATGTCTTTTTTGGTAATAGCAGGCAGTCCTTTAAAGCCAAAACCTTGAGACCCTTAGACATTTCTCAGGCCTTCTTTCCTGCTAAATACCTGGGAGTTCCCCTATTCATTGGCAGCCCCAAAGCTTAAATCTTTGAGAGCTTAAATGATTCTTTTAGGCATAAGCTTGCTGGTTGGAAAAGTGTTTTGCTTTCCTTTGCTGGGAGAGTCATCCTAGCTAAGCATGTGTTCCAAAGCCTCCCTATCCACATCCTTCTTGTGCTCCCTCTTCCTAGATCAGTTTGTAACTTTTTGGAGAGATGGATGAGAAACTTTCTCTGGTCTAGGGGTCTTGATCGAGTCAAGAGGAGCCTCCTAAATTGGCATTCAGTCTGTCAGCCTAAGTCTGAAGGTGGGCCGAGTCTCCGTCGCATTAATGACTTGATTTTGGCCAGTTCGGTTAGGCTGGGTTGGGCTGCTTTCTCCTCTTCTTCCCTGTGGGCTAGCTGGTTCAGAGCCAAATACTATAAAGGTTTTTCCCCTTGGCACCATATCTCCCTAATCTCTGGCACTTTCATTTGGAGGTCTATTAAGAGAAGCTCGCATTTCATTTTTCACAACAGCCACTGGATTTTGGGAGATGGTAGAAGCACAAGTTTCTGGTATGATAAATGGCATGGGCCGCTCTCCTTGGCGCAGATTTTTCCGAGGTTGTTTTTCCCTGCTATGATTATGTGAATGGCATTTTTTTTAATAGTCAGAGGCTTCCAAGTCTTCATCTTCCTCAGCAGGCGGCCTCTTCTCCTCCTCTCTCCTAGCCTCCTTCTCCCTCGTTGAAGAGCCAGATGTGCTGCTTTGGTCAAGCTCCAACTCCATCCATCTCTCTTTTGCTGCTGCTTGGGAGCTCATCAGATCTCGAAGCCTCCCCCTGTGTTTGGTCCAAGTTTGCATGGAACGATCTCCTTAAGCCTTCTATATATAGCTTGTTTTGCATGGAAGTTGTTCCACAACAAACTCCCCACCAATGCATGGGCCCAATCTATTGGAGTTCATTTGGCTTCTTCTTGCTATCGTTGTGGCACTCACCAAGAACTAGCATACAACATGTTCTTCCTTTGCCCCTTCGCCTCCTCCTTTTGGGCATGGCTTGAGGTTAAAGGAAAGTTTTGGTTTCTCCCCTGTACCTCTGTCTCCTCCAAATGGGTTTCTTTCTCTGCCAACTCCTGCTCAAGAGCAAAGAAGGGTTTGGGTGCCCTCTTCATCATTGCCATCTTCAGCATTTGGAAGGTAAGGAATCAGGCCTGTCTTCAATAATAAAATTCCCTCTCTGGACTCTGCTATCAATTTCTTTTTAGAGGATGCTTCACTCTCTCTTAGCAGAATGAGTTCTTCTTTTCCAGTGTTTCTTTAGACTCCTTCTTCTTTCTTTGTAATAAGCTCTATCCCAATTTAAGATAGAGCTTAACTTTTCTCTTTCTTAGTTGTCTTTTCTTGTCCTTGTGCTGCCTCCTTTGGTTGTTGTTTTCCCTTTGCTTATAATTCAATTGCAATTCAGCAAAAAAAAAAAAAAATCAAACCAAGTCTCTACAATTTTAGAATCTCCTTGTCGAATGACTTGTTCTCCTTGGTCGAAACATGTGGGTCAATTCCTTCTCTTACAATTGTAGTGAGACTTGCAGGAATGAATTTGTAATAAGACTCTAATTCTCTTGTTAACAAAATGATCTCTCTTATCATGATTTTTTTTTTTTTAAATGTGAGTAAGCTTTTATTTTAATAAACATAAGATACAAGAGAGTGGGTTATCAACATAACCCATAGGGGATACCCCATCAAAAAGTCCACAGCCCAAGCAACAAGCAAAACCAACTATGCAAAAAAAGCAAATAACACTTGAAGATCATTGGAAGACAATCGCATAGAGGCACTATACATAGCCTTAAGCTTTCTACTAAACTGGAACATGTCATACACTGCTTGAAAAGAAACCACATCATATATAATAAACTCATCAATAGGAATATCCTCATCTCTCTTATAAATCCCAACCAAAAAAGATTGTTATCAAACAACAGAGAGAGAAAACCCCGCTGGTGGTTGAATCAACTGTTGTTGGTGGACTCCACGATGGTAGATCCCACTTACTTTGAATCGTCCCAGAAAAATAAAGACCCAAGAAAACTGCCCGCGCGTCTTCTTATTTTCTTCATAATATCATACTTAAATAAATGAAAAATGTTGAAAAAAATAAATTTTCCCCATCGAAAAAACTTTTCTTCACCTTCACTGCCTTACAAATTAATAAAACAAGAGATTTTGACGGTACAACTACCCCTAAGTACATAATATTTATTTTAAAGCTATTAAAATTTAAATATTTTTAGTAGAGTTGTTCATACGATAATAATACAATATCACACATATTACACATGTCGCCGGATACAATATCCTAAAGCCGTGACATATCTCACGGCCATATAGAAAATACTTAAACTTAGGCTGCTAAAATAATATAAATATAAGTACTGTCGGGAAATATTCCTAAAAGATAATTAAAATCCCCAACTACAATGAGGATGCACGAGTCCTGTATTCTAACCGTCGTTGGTTATGGCATATCATTTCCTTCCATCCCATATACACTCTGTCCAAAATAGCTTTCAGTCCTTAGCTTCCTCAACCTTTACGCCTGAGCATACCCGCGCCCATTGGAGAATCCTCTCTCTCTCTCCTTCTTCTCAAAAACCCTAACCGTCATGGGAGAAGATCTCGACCGTCCATCCTCACCTATCAAGGACTCATCAACACCCCCTCCTACGCCGCCTCCAAAATTCGTCCACAGCGCTCTCGGCGGAGGCCAAGGTTCTTCCCCAATCCATTTTCCGTCTAAAACTTCTACTTCTTCGATCAAACATCAAATCGAGTCATTTTAGGGTTAGATCTTTTATACTTCTTCGATCCGTTACCAGCATCTCCATCTCTCTGTTTCGGATCCGATACTCGCGTCCACTAATTCTTTCAAATCTCTGTTGTAGCAGTTGCCGATGTTCTTCTCTGGAAGCGTCGAGATGTCGGGATTTATCTTTTCATGGTTTCAAGCACCCTGTGGTTCCTCTTTGAATGGGCTGGATACAGCTTGATCACGCTCGTTGCAAATGTGCTCCTTCTGCTCGTTGTGATCCTCTTCTTTTGGGCGAAATCGGCGTCTCTTCTCAATCGGTGCGCCTTTCACTGCATTGGTTTTGATCTCTTGGTTTTCCTCTTTTAGATGCTCTGATTGTTGTTATGTTATTGTTATTGATGGTGATCCAGACCTCTTCCTCCCCTTCCTGATCTGGAAGTTTCTGAGGATTTTGTTATAAAGACTGCTGATGCAGCTCAAGTGTGGATCAATTATGTATTGGCCATTGCGAATGACATTGCTCTGGGGAGAAATGTGAAGCTTTTTGTACAGGTTTAGTAATTTTTGCGATTGAATTTACTTGAATATGTTGTGTTTGATCTAAACAGTTCATAGTTCATGCTAGCATCTTGTGTCAGCGAGTATTCTGTTTGGTGCAATATTTCCAGTGATCTAGAGCATTTTTTGGTAAGAGCACACACGGCAGACAATCCTAACCATCTAAGCTTTGACCTACAAATGTATGGTTGAACTTGGAAAATTAATGTGTTGGTGTGGTACATATGCATCAAGGAAATGTCCACCAATCAAGAGTCTGGAATTGTTTGATGGGAAGGATTTTGATCCGTTGCATTTCAATGGTGGGGTCTCTAGATGAACAAACTGAATTACTGGTGGGTGGTTTTCACTTGTATGGAATGCTGATACAAAATAAAGCGTATTCATTTGGGCTATGGAATTTAAAATACCGCATTTGTTTATCCTTTATCTTCAACTTGTTTTTAGGTTGCTTCTGGACTGTTGCTTGTTTCACTTATGGGAAAGCTCTTCAATTTCTTTACACTTGTCTACATTGGTAAGGTTCAAAAGAGCTTATCTTTTATTGTTTTATTTATTACCTTGCTATGGTGCTAATTTTTGTTGCTGGATGATGAAAATTCTGTGCATTTGCATACTGTGTAAGCTAGTTATTCTTAATTTCATGTATATCTTATATCTTCTGACCTTTGAACAGGCGTTGTTCTTTCACTCACGGTTCCCACTCTTTACGACAAATACCAGGATCAAATTGATGACAAACTTTGTGTAGCACACAAGGTCCTCTCAACGTGGTTTAGAAAATTTGATGATGTTGTCCTTAGCAAGATACCTCTATCCCTAAACAAGGAAAAGAAGACGCAATAACATGACTGTAAGTCTCTCTCTCTCTCTCTCTCTCTCTCTCTCTCTCTCTCTCTCTCTCCCTACAAATATATATGGCTATCTTTCTATTTATACACATGTGCACGCTTGTAGCCATGGTTCAAAATATCAGTTGATACATGTCAGGTACCTAACATAGTCCCAATTACCAGAATTAGACTATCTAATGAACGCCAAACGACAAAACCTCGATTGATTCATAAAACCATCAACAAAGGTCAACTCTAACTGGTTCAACAATCAAATAAGCAAACACAAGAGCAAAGTAGAATTTAACTTACCCCAAATCTATAATCCACTACTTGAATAGTCTTCAATACTTGATAGATGCACTCTCACACCAACAGAGAATAGACAGAAGTGCATAAACATGCAACATTCATTGAAGAAGAAATATACTCAAGTTAACATGGGGTTGAACGTCCCCATGCTTATTTTATAGGGAAATTTTCAAAAAACTATAAATTTTTTTTTTGGTTCATTTTCAAAAAGGTACATGAAGATTTGGATATTTCAAAAAGCTTAGAAGTCTTCCACAATTCTTTCAATCAAGTCCCCCATAATTTTTTTTTTGAGATATTGCAAAAATAACCTCATGTCATTTTTCAAATTTTCCCTTTAATAAATCATTTAAGAGAAATGATCAAGTCCAACCCAAATGTCCTAGTGGGGCCCACTTCAACTACCTTTATGCATGGATGGTTAAAAAAGGGGATTACAAATGACTAAAAAAATAGCTTTATTAAAAGGTTATGATCATTAAAATCAAAATGACCAGTTTAGGGAGAAAAAAGGTTAAGAAAAGATAAAAACCTATCATAAGGGAAGGGTATTTTTGTCATTTTAAAAAATTATGGAGAGGACTTTCACTTGATTGAAATAACCGTGGAAAACTTATATTTTTGAATTATTCAAATCTTCATGTACTTTTTTGAAAATGAGCCAAAAGTTTTATACTTTTTTGAAAATTTCCCTATTTTAATATAGTGCTTCTAAGAAAACGACCCTAATCTCTATATTAAATCCTTGTCATTCATCTATCCTATCTAATTAAGAAACTTACTAAATAAATCCCTTACAAAATTCATCAACTTAGAAGAAAATTGTAGTCCCTAAGAAGTCAAAATTCAAATTGGAAGTCCTCTTTGGAGGACTTCTCTTTGTGGATCCCCATTCCTTGAAGTGCTCCTTGATTGATGGAAGGCTTCCTTTTCTTGGATTCTTAATTGGAAATTTTACAATTCTCAAACTTGCTTGCATTAGTAGTCATTGGGCATCTCACATTGCATGGGCTATAGGTTTCACTTTTTGAGCATGTAGAGCCGAGTAGAGAGGTGCACAGATGGGCCGAACTTACATGTTCATTATGTGCCTGGTTAGGATTCAATTGGTTTGCTTTGGACCCACATTAAGTTCACCATTATTCTTTTTGAATTTGAAACCCAAATTGAGCCCATTCTACTTCAAATTTGAGCCCTTATGCTTGATTGGGTCCCGTTTAAGATGGGTCAAGAGGCCATTTGACCGATCAAATCAACCAAAATAATTGAGGGTTTGATCAATCATAGGATTGACCAGATTCAGACCATCCACTCCTGTGTGTGACTCCCCTGCCTAAAAAAAGACTCGACCTCAAGTCTACGTCCTCCACTTGCTGCTTTTGTTTTCACTTTCTTGTCCACTATTGCTTTCGCTTTTGACCTTCTAGAAACACTTTAATAGGTGGAGATCTTTCATGACTCGATTCGAAAGATGGACTGATGCAATCCATCTTAGCCTGCAACTCGATCTGTGATAGATCTCACTGTTAGATCCCTTCCTAGAAAGGATCTGTATAATACATTGTTGGCACATCTAATATTTTGCAAATCATACTTCTCATTATCTACACAATGTGTCACAATCGCGCCCTTTAAATTATCATTTGTCACATCTACACCTTCCAAAGTGCTTTCTGTCATATCTGCACCCTTTCTCAATCAGCTTATCGTCCAGGGGTCATCAAACTTTTTATCCATATGCTCTCCAGGTGTTTTTGAATATTCAATTTCTGCATGTGGGTAATCATTGAAATTCAAAACCTTTTCTTGATAATTTTGATACACCAAAATTGATTGTAATCATTCGTCACACTTTACGGGAGGCAAATTATGTGGCTGATAATCTTGCAAAGGAGGGAGTTTTTCATTCTACTGTCACTTTTTATGTTTAATTTCTATTTAGTTCTTTTCTTTAGTTTTGTACCCATTTTTTGTTTTTTCGGAATGGGAACAATAAAATTTTTACTGTTATAAAAAATCATTGACACCTTTATTAGAATGCGTGTCAAACATCTGACCACAGACAACACCACCATAGTCATAAATATCAAATTTCAGTATCATCCACATCTTGATAATTGTCTTAGATCGAACCATCAACAACATTTTTACCAAAATTCAATTTTTATCAAATTCATGTTCACCAACTGATTGAACTGTTATTTCACCATTACGATCTTCGTCCAACTCATTATTGTTAATCAGATCATCATAATCATCATTATATACCCCATCACAATCACCGTCATATGAGTTGTGATCATAATCCGGATGATAGTCGTAGCCTTCATTGAAATATAGGAGGGAATTGTTGAATCAGATTCTCCACTAGTTCTCACAAATTCTGGTTTTTAAAGTCAGGATGATCTAGTTGATTTGTTCCTCTCATCATTCTCTACATCATGCCTACAGCCACGTTCTTTGCGATGCGACTTCCTGTCAAAGAATGGAAACAAAATAATCAATCCAACAGAACCCTTCAGCTTTGATACCAACTAACGTAGTCCTGAATCCTGATAGCAAATTTGGACTATCCGATGAAAGCCAAACGATAAAACCTCGATTGATATGGAAAGCCCTTAACAAAGATCAACTCTAATTGGATAAACAATCAAATAAGCAACCCGAGAAGAGCAGAAGATCGCTTCCGCCAAATCGCTAATCCATTACTTGAATGGTCTTTAATCCTTGGGAGACATGCTCTTGCACCGATGGAGAGGAGAGAAGTGCATAGACATGCAACATTCATTGAAGAAGAAATATATTCAAGCCAACACAAGGATGGATGTTCCCATTCTCATGTTTATGTAATTCTTCCGGCAAAACAACCCTAATTTCTATATCAAATCCTAGCGATTGATCTATCCTATCTAATTAAGAAACTTAGTAAATAAATCCCCTATAGTATTCAACCACTTGCTTGCAAAAATTTGAAAGTCTCAAAGAATTCAAAATTCAAATTGGATGTCCCCTTTGGAGGACTGGGCAGGCCGGGCCCGGGGTTGTCCTTACGCTACCCTTAATATATGTAGAGCCGGGCCCGGGCTGGCCAAAGCCCTTGGAGGGCCTGGTCTACCTACGGCATTACCCTACCCTTAAGGGCTAGGGCCTGAACACGAGAAAACCAAATTAATTTTTTTTCCTACATTGCCATCGAGCATTGATTGTCAACCGAACATTAAACCTCCTCCTTTATTAGGCTTGGGACTGCCAATGCTTGCAATAAGAAACATGGTGGAGTTAAAAAAAGTTATTCGATTGGCCAATGGAAGATAAGAAAGCATTTATTATGTGAAAACAAATGAAAATAGTAACTTCTAATAATACTATACTTAATAATATCTTCAAATTTCGTTATAAAAAATATATATCTTCAAATTTTAATAATTTACTCTTCTTTTAATTTATCTAAAAAAATCATCTTGTGCATCATTATCATCATATTCACCCTTACTGTTTCTCGCCACGTAACCAATCATATGCACAAACTAAGATGTACCTTCTCTCATTTTAAACAAGTTCTATATGGGAGAACAAGAAGAGAAATGCTGGAGAAAGTTGTCATGAGTTGGTTGTCCTTGTAGATCTACAAGATGCTTACAACTCTGATTGCAACAACTAAAGTATTGGAGCAAATCATGTAGATTACAATAGGATTATTACTTAATCTAATCTAATCTAATCTAGTAAAGGTATGGTACACTGCAATACTTTAAAAAAGCTGTCAAAATTCTATATTATGTGGTCTACAGCAGCTTATCTACAGAATGAGTCTTTTAGGGTATGTTTGGAATATTTTTTATGTGTTTATATAGTAAACAAAAGTAAAATTAAAAAATAAAAAATCGTATGATTCCTCTAAATTATGAACAAGTTTTGGAGTATGACATATTTCTCTTAATACCAACTGTACAATGAAAGTGTGCATGGAGATTTGGAATTAACCCATTTATTTATGTTGACATATTTAAGCAATAATAAATTTACCAAATCGACTATTTATATATATACTATATTTAGATATGGAGAAAAATACAAGGGCCGGACCGGGCTAGGCCTAGTACTGTCCAAGCCCAACCCTAAAAAGTAAAGGGCCTACGAAATTTTGTCCAAGCCTGGCCTCAGGGCCTCTTAAGAAAAATGAAAGCCCTCATTTTAAGGGTTCTTTGAGGGTTTGGCCGGGCTCCCTGTAATTATGTGATTTGTTCCAACTTTTTTTTAGTTATTTTGTATTTTCGGGATTTTATTATTTTCAAAGTTTTCCCAAATTAATCAAATACCATGCTTGGATTTTTTTCTTTTCTAATTTAGATATGCATCATTGGGCAATGAATGACTTATGTAACACCAAGGTGCTAACTAAGCACGGAACCTTTAGGCTTTAGCCCTCAATGTCTTAGATGTTATATAATTTTTATTACAATCTTCAATATTCATTTGGTGTACAAATATAAGCACATAAGTATATAACCATACTTTATGAGTTATGAGTTATTTATTCTTTATTTAAGAAATAGCAATTGGTTATTTTTTCATGAGCAATTAATTTATTAATTACATGCATTGGACTTCTATTTATAATTCCATAAGTTTGCCAATTAATTCATTAATTACATGAATCAAAATATCCCTATTGTTTTGATAGGAATATTTTAGGGTCCAAGTTCCAACACATACCTAAATACTGCCTGAGAATGCAAAATTTTCCTTAATTGATGCAGTTTTTCTTCAGCAGCAAGAATATATATCTCGTTTCATTTTTTTATATTTTCATAAAATCAGTTACTTCAGGAAAATCACTTGTCATTGCACTAGAATTTCCTAATGATATATTTATGAAAGAACAACATTTGATCCACGGCTAAGCAGGATAGAAATCTCTCCGAAACAGTCTTATTTTCACAATTTAGTATTCAATTTCAGATTTACTCATTGCCTGAACTTTAGAGTGCACATGAATGGTTTCCGACTCAAATAGTTTTTGTATGAACAACCACTTCGTTATTCTTGGATCAATATTTAATAAGTTTCAAATGCATACAAGTAGCTGCAGAATACTTTTTATGTGGTTATGCTACGCAATTATTATTATTTGGACAGAACAAGAGTAATGCATTGTTACCATTCACGAAATAAAAGAGAGAAAAAAAGGAAGAAGTAATTAATTGTTACAAACTATTGCAATGAGGGACATCCTTGGGGATGGTACTATTTGAGAACACTGATGTAGCATGATGAAGCATACTATTTACGGTAGTAGCCTAGAGTGTGGAAGGGCTGTACTTGATGCACATAGCAAAAAAAAAAAAAAAAAGGCTTAAGTAACTGAGGTGTCTCTGTGTTAGGATATGACTAGAGCATGCAGTGGTTTAGAGCAACAGATATGGCTTTCCCGGGACATGTGGAGATCAGGGACTTCAGAATATTTAGCTGAGTATCATGATCGTGATCATGAGTATCTTAACCATCCTACTGATCAATATTTAGCTCTGATGTGTGCAATAATAGGGAAATCACCATGGTCACAATTAATGAACTGAAGATTAATTGTAGATCATCCTCACATGGAAAGATGACTTGTTTGAACTGTGTTTAAGAACTGGGAGGCTAATGATAGGATCATGTGCAAACACATTGCTGCTGTCCAGGTGGTGCACTGTTTCTGTTACATTATGACCAAGGGAACTTAGATGCCACCTTCTGAAGTGCTTTCTTTAGCTCCTAAGTGCCTTGGAGCTGGTGAATAAGGTCGTTTCAGTGGTTAAACATGTCATGATAGTTCTGTAGAGATAGGGACCATCCAAATCCCATGTAGATAGGGATCACCCAAATCCTGTGTAATTCCTTCTTTTGTAAACTTTCCAAATGTACATAGATCGGATAATAGGAAGATTTCATAGGAGATTTGATTGCATTGATTGACTGTAATTTCATATGATTCTAACGTAAATTGGGCAATTCCCAACCTACAAATACAAACGTAATTTGTATTAATGCTTGTATGGTTATTTACCTTCTTATTCTCAATTACGTGTTTTTGGCTGGCTTTTCTTTGTACATCTTGTGTCATATGATAGCACTAAGCTTTCTCATGCAACTAAATATGCCTTTCCTGAATATAGTGATGGCAAAAAAGGATTTTTATGATAGGACCTTTAGGCCCAATGCTCTCGCAGCTCTCGTAATGTTGTTTTTAGTGAACATATTCCATTTTATTCCCCTCTGTCAGATTATGCCATTGTACAGGTATCTTATCCTCCAGGGTTTGCCACTTAATCTGCCCCTCCTGCCATTACTGAATTTGATGTTAATGTCTGAAGGTGCTGCCCCCTATTGATCCTGCTCCTATTCACTCTCCAACGCCAGGATTTTCCACCATCCGCATTCAATACTATACTTCCACCACCACCTGATTTATTTAAGGTGTTCTACTCGTATTTTTAAACCTTCTGATCATCTATTCCTTTTCACCACCTTAGATTCTATTACTATCCCTTCTTCATACTCACAAGCCATCAAAGAATCCTATTGGTGGAGTGCTATGACAGAAGAACTATGGCTCTTGAAGCTAACCAAACCTAAGTCCTGATTCGACATTCTGTATCTGCTTCTATTGTTGTCAGTAAGTGGATTTACTCCATCAAAGTCAAATCTGATCGGAGTCTAGACCTTTATAAAGCTCGCTTTATTGCTCAGGGATTCAAGCAAGAGTATGGCATTGATTACGAAGAGATATTTTCTCCTGTCACTAAGATGACTATGGTCTGAACTCCACTAGCCTCTCTGGCGAATGGGCTCTGGTCGCTATGAGATATTTGCTCCAGACTGTTGTTGTCTGTAACTAGCCTCTATGGCAGATGGGTATCAGAAATGCCTCTCTTCAAGGTGATCTCCAAGAACCAGTTTACATGCGCCCTCCTTCTAAATATGCACGTCCTCCTAAACATGTGTGTGTTGATTAAAGAAATCTCTTTATGGCTAAAACAGGCCCGTTGTGCCTGGTTTGATATATTTTGTTATGCAATTCTTCAGCTCATTTCTATCGAAGTATGAATGTTAGTTTTCTCTCTATCCAGTAGACTACCATAGGATATACTCTATTGCTCTTATATGTTGATGATATCATTATCAGTTGTAATGATACTACAGGCGTCGGGAACTCAAGGACTTTTCATTGCGTACTTTCAAGATGAAAGATTTAGGTTATCTGACATACTTTCTTGGGCTTAAAATCTCTCACAACTGCAATGATGTTCATGTTCATCAACGAAAATATGCAGAGGACTTGCTCTCTTTAACACTTCTTACTGGTTCCAAGATTTCGGATACTACTCTCGTGTTCAATGTTAAAGTATTGTAAAGATGAAGGAAGCCCCCCTCCTGATCCTACTCTATATCATCGACTCGTTGGAAGTTTACTCTATCTAACTATGACTCGACCCGATATAGCACATTTTGTACAAGTTGTCAGCCAATTTCTGGGCAATCCTCACAAAACCTCGCCTTTTAGCACTATATCATATACTTCAATATATTTGTGGAATGCCTCAATATGGATTGTTTTACTTGGCATCTCTCTTAAAACTCTGAGCTTAGGGTTGGCTATCCTGATACGCATAGATCTACACTGGTTGGTGGATGCTTCTCGGCACCTCCCCGATATCTTGGAAGTACAAAATGCAGACGACTGTCTTCAAATCTTTCGTTGAAGCCGAATACATATCCATGTCTTTTGCTAGTACTGAAATCATTTGGTTGCACAGTCTTCTCCTAGAGTTTAGAGTTTTTCTTAGTGGACTCACTCCACTATATGTAGACAACACAAGTGACGTCCAGATTGCCACGAATCCAATTTTTCATGAGCAAAAAAGGTTCGGTGTCACTTTATTTGTCAATATGGCACATTACGTCTACCTCAAGTGTCTTCCAATATCAGCAAGCTAATAATCTCCCCATAAAGGCAATGGCATAGTCTACATTGATTTTCTTGCTAGCAAATTGATGCACCGTCAAACTCCTTATTAATTTGAGGGGGTGCTTAGAGATAGGAATCCTCCAAATCCCACATAGATAGGGATCAACCAAATCTAGTGTAATTCTTTCTTTTGTAAACTTTCCAAATGTACATGGATGGGATAATAGGGAGATTTCATAGGAGATTTAATTGCATTGATTGACTGTAATTTCATATGATTGTAACCTAATTTGGGTAACTCTAAACTTATAAATACAATGATCAACTACACAATGTTGTGCGCCATTCAGAACATCTCTCTTCCTCAATTTTGTAACAAGTTCTATTTATGCTCCATTATAATGGAAATCCCATTTGTAACTACCATTTCTGCCTGTTTGTTTGCATAAAATAAGTAGGAATTGAATACACAGGAACTCGTAGTGAAATGCGCTCCACCGAAGGATTATTAAAGAGGCGAGGGGGTGAAGGATATAATCATATAAGGTAGTTTCGTAGATGGGACCTTGACTTTCCTAGGTATTGAATTACTATTGTGATGGCCGGGTATTCACTTCCCATATTCCCATGATGTTCCATTGAAGGGTAGATTATTATTATTATTATTATTTTTATTATTATTATTATTATTATTTTATTTTATTTCAATGGTTAAAGGGGAGATTATTTGATAGTCATTTTTAGATATTCACCTTTGGTTCTTCATTTTTAACACTTACGGAATTACAATCCTAGGTATTCAATTACATGAAATAAACAGGCCCAAGGTGTTTTCCCACTCTATGTATGCATTGCAATTTTCCTTCTCATCACTTTGTTCTTAATATGACATAAGCGTATGATGAGAATAGTACTTGCTCAGCAGATTTGATTGGCCTTTTTCTTTCATGTCTCAGCCATCTTGCTGCATATATTGGACTGTGCTTCCTAATGCTGTAATGTATATATTCGAAGTTACTGACAAAAGGTGTATATACTTGAGCTTTATGATTCTAATATTGTTTTGTCTATGGGTGTCCAGAAGTATTATTATCGGCTTTTTGCTAGCATCCATCCCTACTATGGTGGTGGAAGGATCCTATCAGCTGCATTTTGTCTTTGGATGAACGTCAGTTGCCTATTCTGATTGAGTGACTCGTCAGCTACCTGGAAAATTTTGTTCATGTTAATAGTTTCGTAGATTTTTAGCTGCCACACATGTGACATGACAATTGTTTAGTGTCTCTCAATATGATATATGCAGATGGTTCCAAAACTCGACTTTAATTATGAGACTGAAAGATAGAAGATTTTCTCAGGAGTGCTCAGGGATTTTGAACTATTGAGATTCAGCTTATTGACTGCCCTAGGTGTGCTCACATGTTTTTTTTTTTTTTTTTTTTTTTTTAATTATGCTCGCATTTATTAATTATATCCTCTTCTTTTTCTGTTTTTTTTCCTAATGCACCCTATGCTTAGTAGAAACCCTTAAATTTGGTTGCCTTCATGCTTGACTGTATTTATCCATTCTATCTAATACAAGATTTGGTTTCAGCTGTTAGAGTTCTGTTGGTAGAATCTTCAAGATTTATTTTTCACCAGCACGACATTGTTTCCCTGATGTTGATTTCTGGTTATGCCTGTGATCCCATTTTTAGTTAATATCTACTCAGTACTCTGTGTAAATTACCTCCAGTTGAGCTTGGCTTTATGGATCTGATTTTCACTCATATGGAACTAGATGACAAGATGCTAGGGCGATGGATCCACCCACAACCAATTAAAGATAATCATTAGACATGGTTGATGCCCCAAAGAAATGTGAAGAGGATTTGGCAAAATACAATTAAGCAAGTATAGATATGGCTCATTGTATCATGCCTCATGATTCGGGAAGGTGGATTTATGTTTAAAAAATTATTAAATACTGATGTCAAGCACAGGGCTTTTCAATCCAGATAAAGTTACTTGGGCTTATCACGTCTTAAAAAAAACGCGAGTTAATTTTTCAAACACTACCAATCCAATGGTGTAATTCTGCATGGGGTGAAATTACATTTTGCTTGCTATTGATGATCTTGATAATTTGCAGTGAGACCAAGAATTATCTTGAAACAAGTTTTGATATGAAAGACATAAGCAAAACCTCCTGTGTGATGTATTTCAAGATAGATCTTGTGAATTACCTTGAATTATTACATAAGTTTATATCAAGACTTTGCTTGAAAGGTTAAAAATGCAGAATTATTCGATTTGCAAGGCATTTGTAATCAATAAGAAAGGTTCGGTCACCCCATGACCCATGTGCATATGTTGTGGGAGTCTTATATATGCTGAGATCTTGCATAAAACCAGACATTACCTTCGTACTCTGTATGATAGGGGCAGGTATCAGAGTATCCGAGGATGGATCACTAAAAAGCATCTAACAAAAAAAAATTGATATGGTACTTAGAAAAGACAACATGTTCTAATCACCAAAAGCTGATTGGGTTTTCACACCTTGATTTTAATGGATGTCCATTCATTTACATCAAGATTTGTCTTCCTTTTAGTAAAGGGGTCAATTCTCAAGAATAGTGTTTTGAGTAAATGTTTGTTACCTCTTCCATGATGGAAATAGAGCTTGTTGCATGCTCTGAGGCCACAAAATAAGCTCTCTCTTTTATCTTAGAGACTTTTATTTTATTTTATTTTTTTTGCTTGAATATCTTAGGACTTCACATCATGCATTCTATTGCTAGGCCACTGAGAATTTGGTTATGATAAGTCTCTATGCAGTGGCCAAACAACAAGAAATTGCACAAAATTAAAGTGTCTCGTTGTTAAAATGAAACTACGAAATCATCTAGTGTCTACTGCAGTAATCATGATTGCTGAATGCATTGGCACCGAAGGTCTATATAGGACACATTATGGAAAAAAAAAATTACCAAAAAAAAGACACTATGGAAATTGGCTTATTGGTACTAACTGTGTAATTGACATTGTTGAGGTTGATTATTAGGTTGGTTATAAATGTTGATTTTGTTTTCTTTCTTTATTTCATATGCACGCATGATAAAAGCCAATAATAGATATCAAAGTTATGAATTACTATCAAATCTGATAAATATGAAATATGAATACAATGTTGTAACCTATTTCCCCCATTTAGAGACTTGGTTAGATGGAGTTGCCAATGTTTATTATGCATGGAAGAAAGCATGTTTTCAAGGATTTTGTTTTCGAAGCTAGGTAGTCATTTTGCAAAATTACATTTTTTCTTTTCTTTTCTTTGGAGTATATTACATGTGGTATTTGGACCAAATATGAGAATGTTAGACGCATGGGTGCGGTATATATGACCACACGCACAACATATGGGGCCCCACTTGGACAACCAAATGTATTATTGTGTATTGGGAGTCATGGTTTTTGGGTTATCCTAAACTAGCTTGAGCATAAGGAAAGTTTTCAATCATTAAGAATTCTTGTTAGGTTAATGGCATGATTTTCTAAAGCTTGCTGAAAGTTGGATTTGATGATGAGAAATAAATTATTAAAGAAAACCAGTAACTAACTATTTTAGAGTCTTACCTTCCTTCAACGAAAGAGATGGATCAATTTTCAGATCATGTGTCAAGGAAGGAGAGGAGTGTAATAATTCCATGGTGAAAGGAAGTCGTTGATTGCACGAGTCAAGGAGGAATATCCCCAATCATGGAGCCAGATATGCGTTTAAGCTTAGCCTATGTTGTTTAGGTCTATTTGAGAGAAACAATTTCATCCAATTTAAATTTGTCAACCGTGTATAATCTCTTTGTTAATTTTTTCCATTCCAAGAAAGTAATTGAGATGGTGCATTAGTTGACATAAAATTTTACACGGTTGGAAAATGTGAAGGGAAATTCTATATGTACCCCAAAAATTGCTGAGCACACCCACATTCTAAAGAAAAAAATCACTGTTCATTAAAGAATATGGGTGTGTTAAGCAATTTTTTGGGTGCATATAGAATTTCCAGAATGTGAATTGGATGAAACAGTGTCTCCTTATTTTTACCAAAAATAGGAAATCCAAAAATAGGAAATCTGGACTCCTTGATTACTGCATATTCTATTATTGTGTGTTGGTCATTAGCTGACACTGGCCACTAAAATGATCGATCCTACGAGGAAGAGAAAATAACCCAAATCATCACCATCATCTTCTCGGTCTTCTTCAAAAATTATAGATTTCAACCCTCTCGTGAATGACAAATTGCAACAATTGTCCACATTGAAGTGGAAGAAGGCCGAAGGTTGAAAGGTTAAGATCTTTAACTCCAAGAGATTAGAGAACACCCTAGCTAAGCCCATTCCACATAAACTAGGAGATAATTGATCAGATTTCACATGGAAAATTCTTCTCAAAAGCAAAAGCACTCTTGTTTTAAAAGCATTTCCTTTTAGCTTTAGGGTAAAGTTATGACCTTTTTCCTCTTTGGTAAAATAAGCTTTGTTGGATGATGCAGCCTTAACTCTTGATTTTGTTCATCCAATGACCTCATCTTTGGCATCCTACTTGTGTCAGAGAAGATGCTGAAGTGACAATGAAACTTTTTATATACTAATAACCATGAAGTAGCTCGAGCAAAAAATGTAAAGAGATTCAATAATGAGGCATAAAACTAGGAATTTGTAAACCAGATCAGTACATTTATTGAACATTCTCCATCTTTTAGAAAGTAATGCTAGGAATTTGTAAAGAATTTTCTCACTAATCCCCACATTTATCCTTTTTATGCATTCAAAGCAAAGGTCACACTAACACCCACCTTGCTTTCTTGCTTTCTTTCCTTCTTTTTGATGACTTTTTTTAATTATTATTATAAGAGGCAGGTACGTTAACCTAAGATCATAATAATATATAAGACTGAAACATCTTCATCTTCAACTACACCAATAAGAAAATGGAGGAGAGTAACTACTACTGAGTGAGATATCACAGGTGTGCATGATTTGCTTTTGGTCCCCGGTTAGGGTTGGGTAGACCAACAAACATGAAGTTGAGGAAACAACTACATATTGAAATTTAAAAAGGGAAAAAAAATCATAAGCTGGCGGCCCATCCCATGGCAGAATCCAATAGTTAAACTATATTCACCCTTCTTCATTCGTTTTCCTCTTGTCCTGACTTATATTTTTCATGATGCATACAATTTATTCTGAATTCTTATATATTCAATTCTCGTATATTTTATATAAATAAATAATACTTAATATTTGTTTATTCTTAAATATATATAGGAATTTATAGTCGAATAAACTCTACTAAAGGATTATTAAAAAGAAGTGACCTTTGACTTTTTAAGGATTTAAATTAGCGAGTGATGACTAGATATTCATTTTTCATCTTCCCTCTTGATTTAATTTTAATTAAATTAATAGTTATCTGGAAGTTATATTTGTATATTCTTCTTTTATCTTTTTTTTTTTAAACTACTTATGACATAAATGTTTATATATGAGGCCAGCTCTCCTAAGCTCAAGCTTAGAATAAGGTAACTTCAAGTGTGTGGTGGGGCTTACTTGGGGAACCACATGGGGATGGGGTGTCGGGGGGATTTCAAGGACTCCCTACGATTTTCCTCCCTGCAAAAAATCAACTCCAACCGTAACTTCTATCATCTCCATATGGTCCCAAGAGTTTAATGGTAAAAAATTCATTCGAATTGATATATAATCAATCCAACGGTCCAGTAAATTCAGATCTTACCGAAAGTTGGTGAACATGTGCAATTTAAGGGGATCATGTGTTTAGTCCATTTGGATCGACCAAGGTGGGCTCCACAGGCACGATCTTACGAAATTTTCTCCCTAAGCTCAAGCTTAGGGGAGCCTTGGCCTTTATATATTCAACTATTTTGTGTAGACAAACAAGCCCTAAAGGTATTTTTAACTAAAAATCTTGACTGCAATGACAGATGTCATCCTCAAGATTTGTGGTGAGAATTTATGAAACATATTATGTAAAATGTCACTTCTAGCCCACACAAATTTTCAGATTTTCAACTTCCAAAAAATGCCACAGGAGAATTCATAAAACCCCCCAAAACATAAATCCTCATAATTCTTGCAAACAAATAGTCTGAATTATGCTGTGAATTCTATACAATGAAGGTGTCTTGAGTTTCCATGAATTCTATCAAAAGCTGGTGGCACATCCCATGGCACAACACAACGGCCAACATTTTCACCATCTTCCATTCCATTCCCTTCCATTCCCTGTCATGATGTAAGCCCCACCCACATTTTCGTCGGTTTGTACTCTTGTCAGTGGCGTTGAGAGATTTCTGATTTTCTATTGATTTAGATCGACAAGTTTCGTTGTGATCTTGGTGTCTCTTTCATTTGAAAGGATCCGAACAGAAGATTCCCTCAATCTCACAAGTCAACAGGGTCCCACCTAACTGAAGTCGCTTTATTTTGGCTGTGGCCATCATGTTCCTGTATCAGTATGGCTGTATCATCTGCGAAACTTTTTATAGGTATCGGATGATATATCGGTTGTTGATTGACATTTTGGTAAGGAAGTAATTTATAAAATGTCTTGAAAAAATTTTTTAGAAGATTTTGAAAATGTATGGCCAACCCAATCAAGAGTGAAATTGGGGCTCTTTTGGGTTTTGGCCGTGCAGGGTTGAAACCCACGAGAACTTGGGTTTTGGGTTTTGCTTTTGCTTTTGCATATATTATGTTTCAGTTGGATATGCTACCCCGCATGCAAACTTATGTATATGTTCGACAAGCATTCTTTCTTGCAGGAGAAAGTTTTACAAACCCCTATATTTATAAAACCAAAATCACTCTATCAAATGCAGCGTTGTTTTGGGTGCTTTAAAATTTCCAAAGTTCTCCATATGTTAGAAAAAGTAGGACGGGCGCCGCGCCAAAATTCGCATGATCAATCGAAATATATTATACAATTCTGATTTACAACAAATTTGGATTAATACTAATTCAGGAGACAAAGACAAGGAACACTTTAAAAAGCAAACAGACACTAACAAGCTTGCCGGACTCAAGTCAACATGTACCAACTAATACTTTTGCAGAAGATTTATAATTCAGACAACTTAGTCAATTTTATGTTAGAAAATTAAAAATCATGTTTTTAAACCATGCAATTAATGGAGATTATTCGACGTTGGCGTTGATGATTAATGATCTACGATAGATTATTTTGACTTTGCAATTGAACATTCTCACCCCCCACTCAAAAGAAAAGCTTGGGTTGAGCCAGTAATCTGCCCAAGCTGTACAGATACTTTGATGATGGGCTGGCATTGCAACCTCTTTATTTAACAAAGGAGATGATGAGCACACGACTACCTGGTTCCGGACAAATTTATGGTGCAACAAACCTAGCTAGTTTATGAGCTGTGAGTCTCTGACTGACTTTGTTGTTTTCTCACTCTCCATCGACTCCTCACATGCCATCTAATAAGCCTACGGATGTAGAATTTTGGATTAGATTATCAGCAGCAGGGCCATTTATAGTCACCGTTAATTCCCAGGCCAAGTAATCAAAGTCATTGTAAGTGCACAAAAATTCACGAACCCGGTGAGGGTGGTGTTCTTGAGACTCACTGAGGAGGACGAAGGCCGGAGCCGCCCGTCTCCTCGCTGATGATGGAAGAACCACTGCCTGAGAACCTGGAAGAGGGAGAAGAAACAGGTCAGAGGACCCTGGCTGTGGGCAGCGCAGGGCTCTCCGATGCCTAAGTCAGTATGTGTACTGGACAGTAGGAGGAGATTTTGGGGGAGAAGGTGATACCAGTGTGGTTCTCTCGGACGGGAGAGAGAGAGGGCCCCTTTTATAGAGGAGGAGAGGGAGATAGTTGACTTTGGAGAGAGAGGAGGCAGGAGACAATGAGGTGGTTAGCCGTCCCATCACAGCCCACTCTGGCGTCTGTGGACGCCGATCTGTCAGGAAGCATGGGCGGCATGGGAGGCTCTGTCTGTCAGAGAGTATAGGCGTGCCCTTGTCTTGTCGCGCGTGCCGTAGCGTGCTTAAGTGCCCATGGGAGGACAGCTGTCAGGCCCCGCCTTGGCTAGTCCTGGCATCCCGACCGAGGTCGGGGAGCCGAGGTCGGAGAGGACCTTGACTTGGCTAGAGACCTTGCAGAGACGCCGAAGTGGAGGACCGGGGAGAAGTCCCTAGCCGAGCTGGAGAAGACCCGGCCGAGGTGGAGCTATACTGAGGTGGTGATGTCGTGCAAGGGGCCGAGATGAGTATCTGGCCGGAGTGGGGCACTTGGCCGAGCTGGTGGACATTGAGACGGGCCTTGCCGAGATGGCCTAGCTGGCGCCGGAGCATGAGATAGAGCATCCGGACAGTCATCCGGCGAGTTCGGAAATATCCCCCACACAATAGCCCCCCAGCTTCTGAGCTCAATAGACTGCTCTTTTGAGGTCAGAAGGTAAGTATCATGGAGGATGACTGGCTGGCAATGGACCAGAGCTAGAGGTTTTGGCATCACTGCTAAGCTGTGACAGAGTGCCTCTGCCGAGCTGGAGAGTTACACGACTGCCGAGCTGGAGAATGGGTACCAAGATGCGCTCATGGAGGTCCCACTGGCTCGTCACCAGGGGCCTGTGCCGGGCGTTTGGCGCGTGGCCGAGATGCGCCTGCCGCACGCGATGGAGATCCCACTGGCTCTTCACCAGGGGCCTGTGCCGGGCGTCTGGCGCGTGGCCGAGATGCGCCTGCCGCACGCGATGGAGATCCCACTGGCTCTTCACCAGGGGCCTGTGCCGGGCGTCTGGCGCGTGGCCGAGATGCGCCTGCCGCACGCGATGGAGATCCCACTGGCTCTTCACCAGGGGCCTGTGCCGGGCATCTGGCGCATGGCCGAGATGCGCCTGCCGCACGCGATGGAGATCCCACTGGCTCTTCACCAGGGGCCTGTGCCGGGCGTCTGGCGCGTGGCCGAGATGCGCCTGCCGCACGCGATGGAGATCCCACTGGCTCTTCACCAGGGGCCTGTGCCGGGCGTCTGGCGCGTGGCCGAGATGCGCATGCCGCACGCGATGGAGATCCCACTGGCTCTTCACCAGGGGCCTGTGCCGGGCGTCTGGCGCGTGGCCGAGATGCGCATGCCGCACGCGATGGAGATCCCACTGGCTCTTCACCAGGGGCTTGTGCCGGGCCTCTGGCGCGTGGCCGAGATGCGCATGCCGCACGCGATGGAGATCCCACTGGCTCTTCACCAGGGGCCTGTGCCGGGCGTCTGGCGCGTGGCCGAGATGCGCCTGCCGCACGCGATGGAGATCCCACTGGCTCTTCACCAGGGGCCTGTGCCGGGCGTCTGGCGCGTGGCCGAGATGCGCCTGCCGCACGCGATGGAGATCCCACTGGCTCTTCACCAAGGGCCTGTGCCGGGCGTCTGGCGCGTGGCCGAGATGCGCCTGCCGCACGCGATGGAGATCCCACTGGCTCTTCACCAGGGGCCTGTGCCGGGCGTCTGGCGCGTGGCCGAGATGCGCCTGCCGCACGCGATGGAGATCCCACTGGCTCTTCACCAGGGGTACGTGGCTCTGGACGACTAGCGGCGGCAGAGGACCGTGCGATCAAGGCTGACAGCAGAGGACCGTGCCGTCGGAATGACAGCAGAGGGTCGTACGATCAAAGCTGACGGGCGGTCGAAGCTGAAAGACGATAGGAGGCTTCAGCAGCCCCCCGAGCTGGAGGAGACTTCTGTCATGGAGGCGTCCGCCGAGATGGAGGTGTCCGGCGCTGCTGCGGAGCTGGAGGCATCCGCCGAGATGGACGCTGCTGCGGAGCTGGAGGCATCCGCCGAGATGGAGGTGTCCGGCGCTGCTGCGGAGCTGGAGGCATCCGCCGAGATGGAGGCGTCCGCAGAGATGGACGCTGCCTGTTGATTGTCGTTGAAATGCTTCTGGGCTCGGGCTTCGTCTGCTTCTTGCCTGACGAACTGGTTTACCCTGGTCATCAGTGCTGCCATACTGACCACAGGGTGCATGACCAGGTCCCTTCGTAGCTCGTTGCCTGGTAGGAGGGCTTGTTGGAAAGACAGGATCGTCATTGCATCTGAAGTGTCCTCGACCTGGCTGTAGACAGTCCAGAACCTTTTGGCGAACTGCGTGACGCTCTCGGTCTGCTTCATTCTAAGGGCCATCAGGTCGGTGGCCGACCTGGGGACGACCTTGTGGGCTTGGAACTTCGTCATGAAGGAACTTCGGAGCTGCTGCCAACTTTTGACCGATCCTTAGGGGAGTGCGCAGAACCACTTTAGGGGGAGGTCCCCGAGGCTGGAAGAGAAGACTCTGCAGTTCAGGTGGCCTGCCTCGCCCCACACCGACATCCTCTGAGTGAAGTGCCGGAGGTGTGCTGCTGGATCCGAGGTTCCGTCGTAAACGACGAACCTCGGGACTTTGAAATCTTCGGGAAGGGGGAAGCTCCTGATTTCTGGAGAGAGGGGAGATGTGCCGAGACCGTCAGAGTTCAGCCGAACTCGAGTGAAACCGGCAGCCTCCAAGTTTTGTCGTACTGCTTGCTCGATGTGTCGATCAAGCCACTTTCTGAAGTCGTGGTTGTTGCCCGGAGCTTGGTTGCTTCTGTTGTCCTTCAGGGTGCGCCTTTTGGAAGGTGGAGTCGAGGTCGAACCCTTAGAGGATGAATTCGACTTAGTACCCTGCTGTTGGACGCTTGCTGGATTAGATCTTGCTCCTGACCTTTCCCGGTGGGGGACCGTCGGCAGCTGTGTCGACAGTGTCAGCGGTTCCTTTCCCTTTCTGGTTCTCCGAGGCATGGTGTTTGGGAAGATGGCTTTTTGTAGCGTTTCCCACAGACGGCGCCAATTGTAAGTGCACAAAAATTCACGAACCCGGTGAGGGTGGTGTTCTTGAGACTCACTGAGGAGGACGAAGGCCGGAGCCGCCCGTCTCCTCGCTGATGATGGAAGAACCACTGCCTGAGAACCTGGAAGAGGGAGAAGAAACAGGTCAGAGGACCCTGGCTGTGGGCAGCGCAGGGCTCTCCGATGCCTAAGTCAGTATGAGTACTGGACAGTAGGAGGAGATTTTGGGGGAGAAGGTGATACCAGTGTGGTTCTCTCGGACGGGAGAGAGAGAGTCCCCCTCCCGTTCTGGTTTGGCCCCCCTTTATAGAGGAGGAGAGGGAGATAGTTGACTTTGGAGAGTAGGAGACAATGAGGTGGTTAGCCGTCCCATCACAGCCCACTCTGGCGTCTGTGGACGCCGATCTGTCAGGAAGCATGGGCGGCATGGGAGGCTCTGTCTGTCAGAGAGTATAGGCGTGCCCTTGTCTTGTCGCGCGTGCTGTAGCGTGCTTAAGTGCCCATGGGAGGACAGCTGTCAGGCCCCGCCTTGGCTAGTCCTGGCATTCCGACCGAGGCCGGGGAGCCGAGGTCGGAGAGGACCTTGACTTGGCTAGAGACCTTGCAGAGACGCCGAAGTGGAGGACCGGGGAGAAGTCCCTAGCCGAGCTGGAGAAGACCCGGCCGAGGTGGAGCTATACTGAGGTGGTGATGTCGTGCAAGGGGCCGAGATGAGTATCTGGCCGGAGTGGGGCACTTGGCCGAGCTGGTGGACATTGAGACGGGCCTTGCCGAGATGGCCTAGCTGGCGCCGGAGCATGAGATAGAACATCCGGACAGTCATCCGGCGAGTTTGAAAATATCCCCCCACAGTCATAATATTAACTCTCTAACCGGAGAGATGAGATGATCCCCCCAATGTAGACGTCTCAGATCCCAAAACCTGATAAAGAGATAAATTAATTATACTCTCTGCTCCTTTCTATTTGGGCAGTCCCAGTCCCAGATACTTGTGGCTCCCACTTCATGATGTCATCATATAATAATGCTCAGTCCCCTCCCTCTCTCTTTTTTCTACTCTCCTCAGTCCCCACCCCCCAGGCCCCCACCCTTCCTTTAATAGATTCGGTAAGCAACTCCTCCAAACCATAGTAGCAGGTAAAAGCCAGGTATCCTCTTCTCTTCTCCCAATTAAAAAAAAAAAAACAAGAACAACCCCATTGTTCCTTTACACTTTCCCTCTTCAAAGACACAAAGACACAACACACACACTGTGTGAGAAATGACTCATCATTCCCAGGCAACATGACATTCAGACCCACAATTCTCCACTTCCCATGGACAATTCCCACATTCCAGTACATCATCTCTCTCTCACTCCTCCTCTTCTTTCCTCTTCCACTTTCCTCTCTAAACTCTGACGGAATTCTCCTACTCTCATTCAAATACTCCGTTCTAAACGACCCTCTCTCCGCCCTCGAAAGCTGGAGCTACGAAGACGACACTCCATGCTCATGGAACGGAGTCATGTGTGCAGCAATTCCAGAAGAATCCTCCAAAACAACAACAACATCAAGAGTAATCAGTCTAGTCCTCCCAAACACCAAGCTCTCCGCCTCAATCCCTCCCGATCTCCCCTCCATCCAACACCTCCGCCACCTCGATCTCTCCCACAATTTCATCAACGGAACTCTCCCTCTCTCCCTCTTCAACAACAACGCATCCGAGCTCCGCATCCTCGATCTCTCCGACAACTCGATCGCCGGAGAGCTGCCGGAGGATGTCGGGAATCTCAAAAGCCTCCAGTTCCTCAATCTCTCCGGCAACGCGCTGGTTGGGAAGATACCTGATAATCTCACAGCTCTTGTGAATCTCACTGTTGTTTCTCTCAGCGATAATTACTTGTTTGGCGATCTTCCGAAGGGATTCGATCATGTGGAGATTCTAGATCTGTCGTCGAATTTGGTGAACGGATCTCTGCCTGCGGATTTTGGCGGTGGAAGTCTCCGGTCGTTGAACCTCTCTCACAACAATCTGTCTGGATCGATCTCGCCGGAATTCGCGTCGGGGATTCCGGCGAATGCTGGCCTGGATCTGTCGTTTAATGATCTCAGCGGCGGGATTCCGGACTCGCTTCTCGGTCGGATGCCGGAATCTTTCGGCGGGAATCCGGATCTGTGCGGGAAACCGCTCGAGAATTCATGTACGGCTCCATCTACTCTCTCCACGCCGCCGCTAATCACCTCGTCTCCTCCTGCTATCGCGGCGATTCCGAAGACGGTTGCCAGCTCCGGCGAGTCTCCGGTGCCGGGAAGTTCAGATCAGCGGTCGCGTGGAGGCCTGCAGGCAGGGTCGATCGCCGGGATCGTGGTCGGAGATTTGGCCGGAATTGGAATTCTTTCCATGATGTGTGTGTTCATATACAGAGCGAAGAAGAGGAAGAGAAACGAGAAGGCGGTGGAGGAATTCGGCGGCGGAGGATGTTCGTGTTTGAAGAAGAGAGGCGGAAACAACCGCGACGAAGAGATGACCGAAACGACAGAATCCGAAACGGAAGAAGGAGGGGGAGAAAAACGGATTTACAGAAATATGCAGAAAGAGAAGATGGGTTCGCTTGTAACGGTGGATGGAGAATCGGAGCTGGAGCTGGAAACGCTATTGAAAGCATCGGCTTATATATTGGGTGCGAGTGCTTCGAGCATCGTGTACAAAGCGGTTCTTGAAGATGGGACTTCGTTTGCGGTGAGAAGGATTGGGGAGGGTGCGATCGGGAGGTTGCGGGATTTCGAGAACGAGGTAAGGGTCATCGCTAAATTGCGCCACCCGAACCTGGTGCGCATACGTGGGTTCTATTGGGGTGCGGATGAGAAGCTCGTTATTTATGAATACGTACCAAACGGCAGCCTCGCCAACGCCACTTACAGTAAGGAAATTCTGATAACCCTCTCTCCAATTTTTCATAGTTTCATCATCTGGTGGTGCTTATTTTAGCGGATTTGCATGGTACGTATGTGCTGTGCTTAAAATCATACACTAAAATCTAAACCGAGATGTAAATAATCTGACGGTGGAACTGATTGAGAGCCTTTGCCAAATTAATTCCTTGTGATGAATGAGAATTGAGAAGACTTTTTGGTTCATAGAGAATAGGAATTTATTAGTTGGCCTATGAAGGGCCATGAGGATATGAAGTTGGATCTAAGGATCTAATGGCCCCACCAAGTACAAGGGGTCACTATTGGTAAGTCATATCACAAACCCATAGATAATTTGTAATAATCCACATGAAGGTACTGAAAATAGACAGTTTAACAGAAATTGCCCTGTATTGACAGTTGGTTTCGTTTTGATTGTCTTTAATTGTATAGAAAAAGGTGTTTTTTTTTTAATTAAGTTCCCATCATCTTAAGGTCAACCTGAAATATTTGACCATGCACTATATTGAAATTGGGTTATGCTCTTAAGCCCATGGGCTAAATTAATAGAGCCTGATGTTTTAGTCTGAATTACATATTTAGTATGAATAAAAACATATTTGATGATTTGCAAATTAGTAGATGGGCTTTTGTTCTTGTCTAGGCTCTAGTCTTATTTTTAGGCCTCATAACTAAATGGATTATGGTTCACAATCTTTGGTTTCGTTAGACTAGGCTATAAAAAAATCATCATGATCGTGAAGGATCCCGGCCAATTTCTTTTAGTCCAATCCACATCAATAAAATTGCCTTGTAAATTAAATCCAAACCGTTTAGAAGATACAACAAAAGACTTTTAAAGGCATGGCAACCGCCACCGACTTCATTTGTTTTGACTAGAAATCTCTTTTGATCATTGTAGAAAAGATGGGCTCTTCATCTCCATGCCATCATCTATCATGGGACGTCCGGCTCAAGATAGTAAGAGGAGTAGCAAGGGGCCTAACATACCTACACGAGAAGAAATACGTCCACGGCAACCTCAAGCCCAGCAACATCCTCTTAAGCCTAGATATGGAGCCCAAAATCTCAGATTTCGGACTTGAAAGGCTCCTTTCAAACATCAGCAGCAGCAAAGCGGCGAGCGATTCGGCCCATTATTTCGGGAGCAAGCGTTCGATGCTCTCCCGCGACAGCCTCCAACAAGACCTGCCAACGGGCACCAGCCCAAGCTTGTCCACCGGTTGCGCATCTCATTATCATGCGCCCGAGTCGCTCAAGAACCTCAAGCCCCACCCAAAGTGGGACGTCTTCTCCTTCGGAATCCTCCTTCTAGAACTCTTCTCGGGGAAAGTATTCTCAGACGCGGAACTGAGCGAGTGGAACGCAGGGCTCGTGGTCGAGGACAGGTGGCGGCTCTTGAGGTTGGCTGATGTGGCACTAAGAGCTGACGTGGAAGGGAGAGATGAAGCATTGGTCGCTTGTTTTAAGCTCGGGTTCAGCTGCGCTTCGATGGTCCCGCAGAAGAGACCTTCCATGAAGGAAGCACTCCAAATCCTCGATAAGCTGCCGACATCCTCTTCTTCGCATTACCGCCATCACTAACAGGAGAGTTTGTAAAATTTCCTTGTACGTGCTCTTTTTTATTTGTGAAAGTTGCTCTTAGAATTCAGCTATCCGATCCATTGATTTGTTGGGCCTCACTTTAGTGGTATAGCCATAAGATTTAGGATTCTCCCATGCAGGTTTAGATAATTTCGATACATGAGAATCCTTGCTGGATGGATCATTTGAATTGTGATGAACCATGTAACTTGTACTAAAGCGCAGGCAGGATGGGGCTACATTTGAGGCTGGGGCTGTGTATATGTCTACCTACAACTACAATAATTGGGGTATCCATTGCTGTCTCTTTTGTTTTCCTACTTCTTGTCTGAATTGGATTTGGGTTGGGAGAGTGAGTTTCCAATGGCTTCTTCGATAGGGATGTTGATGGGTTAGAAAAAGTCCAATTCCTCAAAATTCCTCAAAATCCAAAGGCCAGGTGTACGTTAGTGGGTCCATCCACCCCTTAAATCAAAATGGACAAAATTCTTAATTTCCGTGCTTTGGTTGGGTCATTGTATCCATCATCACGTTGAAGTGACTGACATCTGAAAAGCGAATGGAGTGAATCGATGCAGATTACATAGTTTACATCTGATTAATTAGTTTGCTGGGAATTTTAGTTGTGTAATGAGATTTGTCCCACCATATAAAATGTGAGCATGGTTTTGACATCTGAGTTGAGCCTCTTTGATTGACATGGGATGGCTCGGAGATTTCTTTGGTCCCGTGCTCATTTTGTTAGGAGATTGTTTGCGTCTTACTATTTATTTATTTATTTTTGGATAGATGTGTTTGGCTAACGAGCCCTGCTCCTTGGCCTGATGCCAGGCCTGAGTGGCCTGATGCCAGGCCAAGGAGACTTTCTGTTGGCTAAAAGTTATTAGCAGACGTAGTAGAGGAAAGAGGACATCAAGAGTTGACTACGAGCGTATCGCTCTCTGAGAGGTGAGCAGTTTTGTGACAAGTGGTCCACTTGGTCTTAATTGTCACTGTTTGTTTGTGCGGACTAGGGGTGTACACCGGATTTTAAAATCCGGTCCGACCCAGCGACCCGGTCCGACCCGGATCTAATCGGGCGGGTGGCATAGGCTCTTTTATCGGGTCGGGTCTCACCCGGCCCGATAAGTCCTTATCCGGACCGGGTTCCTGGTTAAGAAAGTGTGGTTAATCAGATTATCGGGTGACCCGATAACCCGGTTATACTTTTTTTTTTATATATAATTATTTGTATATATATACAAATATATACATAGGCTCTTTTATCGGGTCGGGTCTCACCCGGCCCGATAAGTCCTTATCCGGACCGGGTTCCTGGTTAAGAAAGTGTGGTTAATCAGATTATCGGGTGACCCGATAACCCGGTTATACTTTTTTTTTTATATATAATTATTTGTATATATATACAAATATATACAAATAAACATTAAAAAAATATATTTATATTTACTGTATGTTTACTGTATATATATATATATTTATAGTATTTTTTTATATCAATTATTGAAACTTTTAGTTGTTCTAAAAAAAAATATTTTAAACTTTATAATTAACCGGGTGACCAGGTAACCCGACTCGGTTGACCCGGTAACCCGAACTCGGATAACCCGGATATAGTTTATCGGGCATTCGGGCGGGTTTCTTGTATTTATAAAATTACCGGGTCAGGTCAAACCCAGCCCGATAACCAGGGACCCGACCCGATGTACACCCCTAGTGCGGACGGATTATATGGCGAGCCGATACCCATTGACTTATTTATTTATTTCCCTTCGGGTTTAAAGATGAAAAAAAAAAACGTAAAACGAGGCGACTCAGCTTGCTTATAGTCAGTTTTGAATAAGCAGGTAAATGGATATCTGGAACTTCTGATCCACCGGACCACCGTAAATTGGGTATGAAACTTATTTTAGATTTTCATTTATAAATAGGTTTGAAATTAGAATTCAATTTAAGTTTTGATTGATAAATAGATTAAGTTTCGGATCCATATAGGTTTCGAGCTATGGACCCGGAACTCGGCATATGAGTATTTGATATGGCAGATTATACCTCAAAATCATTTTTTTTTTTTACATTTTTATGTATAATATTGGAAGCAGTAGACTTGATACATTGTTATAACTTGAATGATATGCTTATTTTAAGAGAAAAAAAAATAAAGAGAAATTAAAATTGATTTTAGAACTAGATTTCAGTCTTCTAGGTGGATCCGGATCCGGAACCAGATCCGGGTTTTCCTATCGGAATCGAGTATGGAACTAACAAAATAGGTACCGAGTTAAAACGGGATGCAGAACTGTTATTTAGAAACAGGTTCGGATCCACTATGGTTTCGGTCCGGAATTGTCCCGTTTGCAACCCTTGTTTTGAATCTTGAGGCTCGCCTGGGCACCTTTAACTATGCTAATGAACCCTGGGCGGCCACCTTCCCTTCCAACAAGGCTTTGTCACCTCACCCAAAGTCTACTTCCCTCACCCTGAGGTCTGCTATACTCATCCTCTTCGGGTGGGAACAACTGCCTATAAGTGGGGTGCCAAAAAAAAAAAAAACTACGCCAATCAATTCACACAAACATATCTTCATTATGAATTAAGAGTGCTCCTAGTTTTACTATGTTCTGGGCATTTTTTACCCATACATATATCACAATTAAGTTGCATGGTGTATACAAACTTTGATTTAAAAAACTAATGAGTTACGATCATTTGATTGGAATAAAATCCTACATTATCCTTAGCTATATCCATTCTCTTTACTTCTTTTATGATTGTTATGCATCCACGTGGGTCTTATTAAAAGAGAGTAGCTTGCAGTGAATGGTGCCTCTCTCCCTATTCACGCTTTTGTTAAGGCGATGGTTTCAAATTCCCTCAACCCATAAAATTTGTCATTGCACACTTTTACAAGGGTTTCTCACAAAGAATGACATGGGGTCCTCATTTAGGGCTTGCTTGGTAAATAAAAAGATTTTATTCATTCACTTGGAACCAAGCTATCCTCAAAGAGGATTCCCAAGAAGAGATTCAAGTTTGGCAAATAGAGAGAAATCCTATCATTTGTATTCTATGTGATCCAACATTTATAAGTTTTTTTTTTTACAAGTTTCTCATAAGTCATGAAAAATCAAGGCTTGAGTTTACACCCCTAACTTTTTAGGCTCTCTAAAGAATTTGAACGGTTTGGATCATGCAAAAGTGACCCACATGAATAAAAAGTCTAATTTTAGTGCCTGAACTATTTTATAAAGGAAAATATTCAAGTGAGAACTAATTCTCACCTATTATATAAGAACTTTTTTGCGAGACCCCAACTATCAACCCATCCAAATCTAGCAACCAATAGGGATCCCCTTGATAGTCACTAATCCCAAGGATTGACACACATCTGAATGGACTGAACCGTTGGATCGAGGGTTGAATGTTTTTTTGAATATGAAGCCCTTAAACTTGTTGGCCATGGATGAAGGGGTTAGGGGGATGGATTTGGGGTCAAACTTGATACTTGGGGTTGTCTCACATAAATTTTTCCATCTCCTCTGGTCCCATCCCCAAATGTGGGCCACATAAAAAAGTTTCTCACATAATATGTGAGAACAGTTCCCACCTGAATATTACCCTTTTATAAATATCTCAAAGTTCATGATGGATATATGGCTGAAATTTGAGTCTCCAGCCATGTTTGGTCTTCTTGAAATGATACATGGTTCAGATCATAATTTTGGTGCCCTAGGAATAAAGAATCTGGGAAAAGGACAGCAAGAAAATTCTCTCTCTCTCTCTCTCTCGCACTACGGTAGATCAATAGTTAAGGTTTTTTTGCCTTTTTCTCATGATCCATAATGAGTGTGCGCCATATTTGAAGTACTCACCATTTTTAGCCTTTTAAAGAGTTTGAATAGTTTGAATTTTGTAAACGGGGCCTACAAAAGTTCAGAATTTGTGATCGAATGGTCTTGATTTTTATTCAAATAACTCAAAATCTATAAGGAATCATGATTGATATTTGATCTCCCAATCATTGTGGGCCTTTTAAACACAATCAACGGTTTGGATCATTATTGAAAGACCCATAAAAACTAAAAAGTGAAAAAACAAGCGACCTCTATAACCCCGCCATCATCACTCTAGTTCCACTTTCTTCCCAGCACAACGATTTGCAAAGCAAGTTTGATCCTTAAAATAATCAGAAATGGAGACTCGGGTGCGTTTGGCATCGTGCCATTTGGATGTTCCGATGTTCCCACGAGATAAGAGTGTAGAAAACATATTTGGTATGTATAAATGATTGTTCCGAATTTTGTTCTCATGGAAAGGAATATCAAAATCTTAACCTGTGAGCATAAGAAACTTGGAACAAAAAAACTTTATTTTTTTTAAAAAACAACTTGCTGGCACAATTGTTTCTTTGTTATCTCTTGCCTTTTAAAGAATATCATTTGAAGATTCTAAATTCTCTCACTTATCCTAAATGTAGGCCCCACGTTTACAATCCCAAAGGAAATGGTCCCATTTTATAATTCCTAAAAGTGGGTCACATGGTCACAATCACAAAAGGTGGGTCCCTATTATAATTCTATAATGGTGGGACCACATTATAAATGGTTTATAAAGGTAGGCATCACGTTGTAATTTCTCTAGGTGGGTCTCGTGTCCACAATCACATTTTAATGATGGCCTTATATTCGGATTTCTAAATGTGGGTATCACATTGTAATTTTTTAAAGGTGGGTCCCGTGTTCATAATTAACAAAAAATATGGCCCCATATTCGGATTTCTAAATGTGGGTACCACTTTGTAATTTTTTAAAGGTTGGTCCCGCGTTCACAATTAACAAAAAGTATGGTCCCACATTATAATTTCTATACAGGTGGGCCCACATTGTAGATTTTATAAATGTGCTACCCCATGTTCTAATTTTTAAAGGTGGGCACCACATTCAAATTTCTAAAGGTGGGCCCTTTGTCTACAATTACAAAAAAATGTGGCTCCACTTTGTAATTCATAAATATGGGTCATATGGTCTCATTTATAAAAGGTGGATCCACATTATAAATCCTATGAATGTGAGCCCCTATTCTAATTTCTAGAGGTAGATCCCATATTTACATTTACAAAAAGTTGGCCCACATTATAAACAAAAGGTGGGCCCACATTGTAAATCCTATGAATGTGAGCCCATATTCTAATTTCTAAAGATGGATCCCAAATTTACATTTACAAAAAGTTGGCCCACATTATAAATCCAATGGATATGGGTTCCATGTTCTAATTTTTAAAGGCAGATACCACCTTGTAACTTCTACAAGTGGGTCCCATATATGATAATAATAGTATTGCTAACAATAAAAGGTGGGGTCCCACATTGCAAATCCTATGTTTGCCTCTTGGAGCAAAACTTTTATAATGTTACCAAACAAGTTTCGTACAGTATATTTTTAATAGAGTAATTTAATATAATGTTGCCAAACAAGTTCTGCAGAGTATAGACTCGACACAACCTGATCTCAGCACAACCTGATCTCAACACAACCTAATCCGAGCACAAAATTGAAAACAATATGAGAAATATGCCAAAGAGGCCCTTACTATTGTGTTTCCATATTGAACCAAATGTGGGTTCTTCCATTAGAGTGAGAAAATCGCAAGGAATCCTCGGCAATGATTGCTGCCAAACATGCCCTTGGGTCTGTTTGGGAACTTAACATGCAGAGTGGAGTGAAGTATAGACTCAAATAGTGAAATAATAAAATATAAGTGGGTTATGATGATATTTTGTCTTTAGTTGTTTGGTATGAAATTTTTTATACTTTTTTGTTTAAAAAATATATATATATTTTGTCTCTTAGTAGATAAAGGAGATTGCATTTTTAACTCTTTTTTTTTTTTTTAAATGAGAGACTTCGCTAATACATTACGGTGACCTTGAGGCATCAAGATCCTATTCTATTGCCGAGTAGTCTCACCTGCAGCCATCTTAGGGCTCGTTTTTGTAATGTATGCTGAAATTATTTTCGAAAATTTTTATTCTTACTCTTCTTTTTTTTTTTTGTTGGAAAAACAATTTCTTGCTTGTCACAAAGTGATTTTTTATGAACTTGCAAAAAAAAAATAAAGCCTTTCGTTATCACTGGGTCGACCCGGAGCACAAATAGTAAGAGTTAAATCAAATCCAATCCAACTGAAACTTTTAATTACCAAGTTGGGTTGGCACTTCTTGATCTTGGCTGGGATCGACGCTTCATCTTTTTGATTCAGCTCGGAACATCCGCCTTGATTGATTGAAGCTCGAGTTGAATCAATACTACCCAATCAACGCACTAAACCAACCAAAACAAAATCTAATTATCATAACATGACAACCTAACCCAAATCTTAAGAACTGTAAAACCCGAACAATAAACGGGTTGGGTCCATACTTAAGCAGTCCTCAAAAAAGCCAAACCCAATTCTTTCCAACCCATTTCTATTTGCACTCACACCTACAACTACAAGCGTTCATGGCTGGGCCAGGTTGGGGGTAATAGCCCGATTTTAGAAACATAGGCCCTTCTTTGGCTCAAGCCGGCTTGGCAGTGCCTTCTGTCAATTGTACGGGCTTTATAGCAATTGTTTGGAGAATCTATCACTAAATTATAAGCACTCTTTAGCCCGACTTAAACCAACGGGGTAGACTTTGAGCTTTCTATCACTTAATCTAATCTCGGCTCAAATTAGGCATCGCAGCCGCCGCTGGGCCAGGCCCATGAGCACCCTGCCCACCTCCACATAACCGTCTACCCTATCCACGTGTATGGCTGGAGTTGCATGTTAAAGACTTATATCCGTTGCATAGGACTTTCAAAATTCAAAAACCGAAAGCAAAGTCCCTCCCTCTGTCATCAGTCATCACTCATTACACTAGGGTGGTGGTCCCCACCGAAATTTGAATTGCAATAAAATCCCAAAGCCCGCCCAAACACTCTATACTCCTATTTCATACTCTCTTCCTGCCATCCACCTCTCTAGTCTCTACCTCTCTCCTTGATTCCAAGAAAAGGGGATTCCAAGAAAAGGGGATTTCACGGAAATGGCAGCGACGAACATCGGAATGATGGATTCGGCCTACTTCGTGGGCAGATCGGAGATTCTCGCATGGATCAACTCCACCCTCAATCTCAGTCTCACCAAAGTAGAAGAGGTAGTGATTTCATTTTATGAAGAAATTGAAAACTGAAGACTTCATCATTTCATGTGAATTTAGTTTCTCTTCTTTGAAAGATTTTTCCCGGCCGAATAGATTCCTGCCGTTTGCGTGCACAAACATGCCTTTTGCAAGTGAAAATTGTTGTAAAAAAACAAAAGAATCATTGCCCTTGGAAACCATTTTCATTTTCTGTGGAAAGTCCTCTGCAATGTGCTTTTAGGGACTGTTTGCAAGAGGGGAAAAGGTGGAGAGAACTGTCCACAATTTGAATTTCTCCACCTGTTTCCTAAAAAAAGGCAAGATCTTTGATGATAATCTTCTTCCTCTGTTTTTTTGTTTGAATGTGATGCTAAAAGAAAACTCAAAACTTTGGATCCAGGCTGCGTCGGGTGCGATCCAGTGCCAGCTGATGGACGCCGCCCATCCCGGCATTGTGCCCATGCACAAGGTGAACTTTGAAGCCAAGAACGAGTATGAGATGATTCAAAACTACAAAGTCCTTCAAGATGTCTTCAACAAGCTCAAGATCACAAAGGTTCAGAACTTATTCTATGATGGGTCTTCTTTCTTTTCTCTGCATTTTCCTTTTTAATTGTAGAATTCTTGGATCTGGGGCTATTCTTTGTGGTATTGGTTGATTTCTGGAAAAGGGTGTGCTTTTAATTGTGCCTGGAGTTATGGGTTTGGCTTTATTTTTACTTGGTTTTCTTGGTTTGTTTTAGCATATTGAGGTGAACAAGCTTGTGAAGGGCAGGCCCCTTGATAATCTGGAGTTCATGCAGTGGATGAAGAGATATTGCGATTCCGTCAATGGCGGCCTCCTGTGCAAGTAATTTCAGATTCTCCCTTTTATTTTGTGAAATGCAGTGCTCTTCTTTTATTTTTTTTTTCCTTAAAAATGTGTTTTTGCTTCTTGTTCTTGCCTCAGAATGATGTTATCCACCAAAGTTATGTTCTCTCTTCCAATGGATGAACATATAATTAAAGGATTTCTCAAAAAAATTCCATTGGAGTAGGAGAAATGATGCCAAACATTTTTTTAACCGTGATTACAAAGAAAATGTTTTTTTTTTTTGGTGAAATGCAGTTGTTTGATGGAACTGTAATGCCTGCTTTGTATTGAATTCCTAGGAATTAATACTAAATGGGGTTTTATCAGAGGTGTATTAGAGAGGTGAGGAGGGAAGGGTCTAGGTAAAGAGGTAGATGAGACTTATCTTCTTCAGGTATTAATTTCCTAGGGTGATGGATGGGTAATCATTTCTTATCAAAGGGATGGTCATTTGATGGATCCTTGTGCATCTTATCTTTACCTCTAATCAATGACATTTGGACTTTTAGTAGAAAGACATTCCTTTTTTAAATCCTAGGAAATGAATACCGGTTCAACTAATGGCATATTAAATCCTCTGTAAGAAATTTTAGGCTTCTGTAAGGGTGTCTGAAGAATGAAAACTTGTTTCGTTGCGCAGATTTCTTTTCTCCAGGATTTGTTTGGAACCAAACAATTGCCATTTGGGCTGAGCTTGAAAATCTGGGAGGAAATGTGGGAAATGAGCAGTCACTTCCCACTATTGGCCAAGGCACCCAAATCCTGGAAGGATCCATATCCCAAACCGTCTCTTTACCATTGTGTATACTTGATCAGAGCTGTTTGTTTGTTACATATATGCCTGAAGAAAAATAACCTTTCAATAAATGGAATTTAATATCATAAACATATGCTGTGTCTTGTTGTTGATTGTGTCTGAATTTCTATTCAGTTACAACCCCTTGGAGAGAAGAGAGGCTTGCAAAGGAGGAAAGGAAGGAAGCAAGAGGGCTGCTCCTGCACAAGCTTCAACCAAGTCCTCAACTGCTGCTGCAAGAGCCCAATCGTCTCACGGCACCCGAAAGAATGAAGGAAATTCTTCCGTCACAGCTAATCCATCTGTTAAGACCGCGAGACCTGCTTCTAGTGGTGGACCTGCCTATGATGAACAGGTGACTTGTCTCAACACTAGGGCCAAAACTCTATTCAAGAAGATTCTCATTCTAACTAAGAATTTGAAACGCAGATCACTGATTTTTTTTGGGTAAATAATGCAGATCACTGAGTTAAAGCTCTCTATTGACAGCCTTGAGAAGGAGCGGGATTTCTACTTTGCAAAACTGAGAGATATTGAAATCTTGTGCCAATACCCTGGGATAGAAGATTTGCCTGTAAGGAGTAGCACCCCTTTATTCAAATGAAATTAAGGCCATGTTTATATAGAAGGTTTGAGTAAACTGGTTGGATATCTGCTGAATCCATGAAATTCAAATTTCCTATCACCAATAGAAAGTTGATTTCATTATTATCAGCACTCCATGCATAGTAAACCCCCCTTGACTTTAGTCCATCCAGAAACTTCATCTAAATTCTAAATTATTGTGGTTCTCTTACTACAGATAGTTAAAGCTATTCAGAGGATACTTTATGCTACAGACGACAGCCCATCCGTGGTTGCAGGAGCCCAGGAAATGATATCTAAGCACCAACAGGTAGAACAGCTCTCAGATTCTATATCTGATGTAGTTGATGACAAACCAAAGCTGGAAACACAAAAGAGAAAGAACATCTTGACGCTAGAGGTTGATGCGGCTGCTAATTCTAACTTGTCTCCTAGGCAGAGGCTTTCAGATATTTCTGATGTTCATCAAAATGGGCTACCACTAATGACATTCTAATTTCTTATGGTTGAGGATGGTCAAGGAGGTAGAGACCAGGTACTGTTCTTTTTTTCGTTTTTTTGTTGTTTAGTTCTCACTTCTTAACAGCAGTTTGTGTACGCGCTGTGGAAAATTTTTGTAATCCTCACTTTTTTCGTGGAAAACTGGCTGCACTAACGTGTCCTAAGGTTTCCTGAATCATGGATCTGGCCATCTGAACCTGAAACTAGTTTTTTCTGAATTCATGGGGTGGTGGAGTCTCTCTTCCATTTCACACAACACAAGGCAGGGTTACCTGAATGCAAGGACCACTAACACTACTACAAGCAGTTCTACACCTTTGATCATGAATTATGCTTTTAACACTTTGAATCACATGAAAGTGGTAGTACACTCTAGAAGTTTGGGATTCAAAGAGTTCTATACAGTGTCCTTGGTGGAAAAATTTGAATCAGGTCCTCAAATCTGAGAAATAACCAGAATTATTGATCTTTCTCAAATCAAAGATAAATATTATATTGATGTTATCTCATTGATTACTCCTAATGAATTATTCAGTTGTATGGGTGGTCATTCATTTAGTGCAATGGTTGAAAAGTTTTAAAGAGCCCTATTCCTAATTGGCAGAATGCTTGGGTTCAATTCCTGTTGGATGCACGCCCTGGAATTCGTAGGTTTCTCTTCTTTGACCATCCCTCGCTTGAATTGTGGCACCAAGTCTGTTGTGGTAGAAACCACAATATCTGTGGCCTCTGGTTTTATACCTAAACACAATATCCCTCACTTGAATTCATGAAATACTGCTACCTGATTCGTTACCTTCATTACTTTCATGGTAGGTCCTCAAACCATGTTTTCTCAGAACTCACTCTTTATTATTATTTTTTTAGCATCTGTTTCTCATTGGCGTTAATGCCTCCTCATACTAACACCAGACTGATCTTGTTCTTGTTTCAGTTTCTCCCCATGCTGTTGGGTTTGCTGAATCCTGCCTGGATGAAGAGACCTGATTTTAAGGGGTCTAGAGAAGTTGAAACCTCCACAAGAAAGTGTCAACACTTATTTGTTGAGCTTACAAGTGCTCAGATCTCTACAAATAATCTCGTTGTTCACAACAGTTTATCAGCAGCTATAGGTTTTGAGTGCCAAATTTACTTTTTCCTTTTATTGTCTGTCTGTCTTAGATTTCTTACTATATACTATGGAAATGCCGGTTTCTATATTGTAATTTAGGAAACTGGCAGTTTGGGACCTAATACATGTTTTTGTCAGTAGTAGAGCATCTTCTACAATTTATATGATTAATATTGTGTGGTTACTGAATGGATTTGGATGGCTATGTTGTTGGTGTTTTAGATATGCATGACGTTCCATGCCTGATGATCATTAATTAACCTCTCTTGATATGTATGTATGGATGGATTGGGTGGCTATGTTGTTGGTGCTTTAGATATGCATCCTTTACGTTCCATGCCTGATGATCATTAATTAATCTCTCTTGATATGTACTTTCAAATTTCATATGTAGAAAAGAAAGCATCAGTATCCCCATCTCATCTTTTCATACATTGTTGGATCATTATAGACTTCCCACAACGTAAGATGCACAGATACAGCAAAGGCACACCATAGACATGGCATGGACACAAATTTTATACATAAAAAGTGAAAGTATTGGATGCAATATGACAAGATATATGTTGCCCATTTTGAAATTTCCATCCATCATAGCACAACCATTCCAATGGAGAGGATGCAGCTGGTTTTTCCCTTTTTTTAGTAGCAGGTCAAGGCTATGAATACTTGTTTGTCGACAAGTTTGTTTTTCATAATTCCACCTTCCCTGTACGGTAGCCCTTGTCATTTGTCGATAAAGGCCACGCCCTCACAAGCACTGTTTAGGGATGGCAATTCCGTCCGGTCCGATCCGATCCGATACCCGCTCCGTTTGGATATGGATTTCGGAGATTTTTTCGGAGATCGGGTCGGATTCGGATATGGATTTTGAAAAAAATTCGGAAATCAGATTGGAGGCGGATATGGAGATATCCGATCCGAATATCCGTTTGGATATCCGACTCGTATCCAACCCGTTTGGATATCCGTTTAACCTCTTAATTGCAGTTTTCCCCTTATTTTATATAACATTATATATATTACACTACATATATATCAATATATTACAGAGAACACTTTAATAATTGGGATTTGTATGACTTGTGTAAGTGTGTTGAAACTTGAATGATTTTATTTTGGAAGTTTGTTTTTGGATATATTTTGAATTGTATCGTCTTTTTAATATTTTTAATGTTTAAATTATATTTTGAATTGTATTGGTTTTTAATTTTTTTTTAATGATTTGGATATCCGATTCTTCGTTTGGATATCCGGTATCCGTTTGGAGGCGGGGATAGAGGATAGAATGGATATCCGTTTGGAGATCTGAGTGGATATGGAGACGAAGAATTGGATTTTGTCATATCCGCCTACGATCCGACCCGTTACCATCCCTAGCACTGTTTCTCATGAGAGATCCTGGTACTGTTTGAGAAGAAGTTTGGAACTTGGGGGTGCTCTAGGATTGTTGTGGTTTACCGTGACATCGGTTCAAGCCTGTACTTTTGGTCCATCTTACCTGTATTGGCTAAACCCAATTAAGGATTGGGTCAACCTGGCCCAGAGCAATCCAACTTAGTCATTAAAGGTCTAGTTGATCTCCTTATTTTGTCTTCAAGCCCAAGTCCACCGGTTATGTTTCAAGTCTATTAATAGATTAACACGGTAAATTGTATAAACGAAGACAAATTTTTAAATAAGAAATGGAATCTCAAAAGGTTATTTTCTATAGGATTTTTAGTTGGCTCAGTTGGCCTAGTAGGTCTACGGTTTGTATCGGGAGGTTGTGGATTCAGAACTGTAATACCACACTGGGCCATAAGGAATTTTACTCGGCTTTCTCTCCTGGGCCCGTAGGGATTGTTCTGGCCCAAAGGATTGGGAACCCTATGTTAACAAAAAAAAGAAATGGGGTTTTCAATATTTTGTTTACATGAATATAAATGCTTTCCAAGAAAATAAAATCTAAACTTTGGATTTCTTATTTTTAAAAATTTCCAATAATCCTCCATAATTTTTAAAATTCTCAAAATATGTTAATAAAAGTGCCTAAATTAAGGCAAATTACAGCAAATAAAATCCTTGAGTATGGTATACATACAATTCAATCTACAATAGAAAGTTTGACTAATTCTATAGAAATAATACAGCAATTACAGCTATTCTTCTAGAATCTAGAGGCTTGGGCTAGGTTTGTGACTTTATTGGACGGGGCCTCTTTCGTGTAACTCTCTCTTTACATTATAAGCATGAAGATCGAATTGTATATCTATATATATATATATAATAAGGATAAATATTTAAGTACATCTATTCCTTATTATAGGGTGAGAAACACTTCTCTTTAAAAAAAATCTGAAGCATAAAAAGTGTGTTTCATATTGTAATAAATGATAGGTGCATAGAAATACATTCCAATGTGAGATTAACCCCATCAGGCCGCCGCCTCCACCCTTCCAGAGTACAATTCCTTGGTCTGCCCTTTTATTGTTCTCCTGTACGATTTCTAAATCAAACTGTTATTCATTAATACTCGGCCGCAGTATATCACACTGACATGTATCAGAGAATTGGTGTGAGTTGTGACATCCAACTCACAGAAGACAAGTTGCATTGCAATTCAAACCCATTTGGTAGGTATTCAAAATTCAAACCCATTTGGAGTATCCTTCCAATTTCTCCTGGTACAAAAGAAGACAAGTTCTTTTGCAGACATTTTGGGACTACCTATGAATGATCAGTCAACTCTTTTCATAGACTCACCTACCACAAAAATCCCTTCTTTCCATAGACACCCATCCCTTTCTACCATCTAGGCTTCTACCCTATGTGAATTGGCGCCGGGGGGGGGGGGGGGGGCGCGATGGTGTACATTGCCATTAATCCAGGGTGGGGGGTGGGGGGGGGGGGGGGGGGGGGGGGGGGGGATGTACATTGCCATTAATCCAAGAGTGGGTCAGCAAGAACACTTTTTTGGCATTGTATAAAGTCATTAAACTTTGAGTCCAATAATTAAGAATTAGGATAATTTGACCCAAAATGAAATTGGCCAATCTCTCATCTGCATTCAGAATATCCACATTTGAAATGGGCATTCTTAAGTGAAAATCAGCTGGTTGTTTTTACTCATCCTAGAAAAATAAAATCACACTAATACTCCTGAATCCTGATATCAATATTTTTTCCCCCAAAGTCTGAAACTGATATAATCCCATAGAAGAGATGTAATCATTAATTGAATGGTTTGGACTTAAAATGGTATGCCCCTCATCATGTAACGAGGACTAACCTTCCACCAGCAGATCCTTTTGTAGCACGTAAACATTCACCAACCCCCTTCTTTTGTAGCACGTAAACATTCACCAACCCTCTTACTACGCATTTCAACAGGAAACTGGCCTCAGGCTTTCCATACTAAAGAAAGTCCCATTGGCCATATATGATTTTGTGATTAGAAAAACCATGTCCATTAAAAATCTTCCTTGTTAATCTAAGGATATAAAATGTGCAGTTAGGCTAAAACCTCACTCCTTCCATCTCATCAGTCATATCAGAAAGATCCATACATCAGATTAGCCTATTATTTGTAGACCACACTAGAGCCAACCAGGGCCGGTCCTAACTTTTCAAAGGCTCGGGGCGAATTACTAAAATAAGCCCTTTATTCATTTTCATAGTTTTTTAATACATATATATATATAACATGTTTTCGTATATGGCCAAGGCTCCCCTAAGCTCGAGCTTAGGAAGAAAAAATCGTAAGCTCATGTTTGTGGGGCCCACCTTTGGTCCATCCAAATGGACCAAACACACGGCCCCCTTAAATTGCGCATGTCCACCAACTTTCGGTAAGATCCGAATTTACTGGACCGTTGGATTGACTATATATCAATCCAAATGGATTGTTGACCATTAAACTCTTGGGCCCATATGGAGATGATAGAAATTACGGTTAGGGCTGATTTTTTGCATGGAGGAAGATCATAGGGAGTCCTTGAAATCCCCCCACCCCCATCTCCATGTGGGTCCCCAAGTGGGCCCCACCACATACTTGAGCTTACCTTATCCTAAACTTGAGCTTAGGGGAGCATTTCTCTTCATATATTTAGCCCAAAAATAGTAATTTCATTAAAAATCAAATAATATCATATGATAAATACATTTAATACATAAATAAATAAATTTCTCATATAAGTCAAGCAAAATGTGACTAGAAGTTCTGAATTATTAATTAATATTAATGTCATACATCAAAATTATTGCTAATAGCTTACAAAATTACAAAATACAGACTATTATATTTATGCTTGGCTATTTTGATTTAGCAGTGGTCGAGTGGTCCATAAACCATCTCAAACCAGTTAACCAGATAGGCAGATATAAAGAATTAAAGATATCTTATTCTGTTATTTATTTTTCAAATTTTATATGTATAAAACTATGAAAAAATCATATGATTCAGAATTTCAATTTTCAGATAATCAGATATTGGATAAATACATAATTACATATTGTAACAAAATAACAAATCTATTAAAGATTTATAGAATAACTGAATAAGATTATTAGATTATAATTTATAAGAACTAAGAAGTAAGAAGATAGACATTTACAAAAAAAAAAAGCAAGTTTATCTGGTTTGGACTTTGGATGAGATTATGAACTGTTTGAGAGTCTTGAGACTTGAGAGAGAGAGAAAAGCATGCAGATTGCAAAATGCTGAGTGACATGACGTCTGGTTTGGAAGTTTGCTGGAGAAGATTTGGTTTGGTGGAGAAAATTGAATAAATTGAATTAATGGGTGATTGACAATTGGGCAACAGAGGCGATGGATTGTTTTGATTGGCTCTTTGGGACGAAATAAATGAAATAAGCTAATTTAAGAGTATTATGACATTGAATTAGGATATGAAACACACTATTAAATACCTTAATATAATGGCAGTAGTTACATAGTTTAAGCAATGTGCTTGGTTTTATTTGTCATCAGGCTATTAGTAAGTGATCGGACCCCAAGTATAGGGTGCGACTGTAGTACTAAAACTGGTGAGACCAGGTCGATCCACATGGAGCTTTAAAAATAATGCTTTCCAACTTTGTCACCTGCCCTAAATAAAATATAATTTTAGCCTAAAATCTAGAAAAGTACATTCATCATTCCTATTTTAAATTAAGATTAAATACATTTCAAAAATAAAAAATCCTAAATCTAAAATGAATCACAAGTTGCTACAAAAGAACACACAAATTTAAAATATCAAATTAGAAACAAGTTAAAAATAAAACTAAGAAGTTAAATTAGAAATAAAATAAACCTAAGTTGGAAACCAAATTAATCAGAACATGCTCAACAAGAAACTTCTTAAGTTAAAATCTTTAATTAACAAAAATTAAAAGGATCTTTTATTTCTGGAAATTATCTAAACAATAAAAAACACAAAAATAGAAACTAATCATAAAGTTAGAAAGTTAGTAATGCAATGTATGCCATAAGATGTTAAAAAATTCTAAGTCTAGAAAACTAGTATGCAGGGCTATTTTTATGCATGATTTTTCCTAATCTAATGCAACCTAAAACTGAGTTTAAGGGCTGGATTTTGAACTACAAGGATGCATGAATCAAATAAAAAAAAAATGAAAGTGGAAAACGATTTAAAACGAATGAGATATGAGTTTATAAACATGACTTAAGAAAAATCTGTGCAGAAATTCTGTACACTGGTGGGTCCGACCAACCATGTTTGAGCCACTGGTTCACCATCTTTCCATATTTATTTTTGTTTGAAATTTTGGAATTTGAAAGTACACTGATCAAACTTTAGTTTTCCCAAGTTTCATCGAAAAATAATGTGTTTTGTTCATGTTTCTAATTGTAAACTTTTCACACAAAATCTGTCCTGAAATTCTTGCAGCAATGTGTTGAATTGTGCACTTTATGTTGGGATCCGAATTTTCAAAAAATATTTGGCCAAAATTATTGACTCAAATCTTTGATTTTTCTTTCTTATTCAATCTAAAACTCTGATTCCAGCAACTTAAACAAATCTAAACTCCACCAGTATGAATATGCATGCAATGCTAATTAATTCCAACCATAAACTATGCATAAAAAATTCACATGAACATATAAGAAGCAAAAGAAGAAAAGAAAACAACAAGTGCTTCAATTTAAATGTGTAGTGCAAAAAAAAAAATAAATGTGTGGATTTCATAAAATTAAATGTGTGGCATTAACAAGAAATTAAATGTGTGAATTTTTCAATAAATATAAATGTGTGGGAATTGCAATAAAAATAAATGTGTGATAAGTGTAGTCTTTTTTTTATTCTCAAACTGGGTTCATAATTACTTATTTCATGCCCAAAGGATCTTGGGTTGTCAATCCAAGAACAACAATAAAAGAAACACAATTCAAGCATTAATCACATAAGAAAAAGAATAATAAAAAAGAATGACACTTTTACTAATATGCAATGTTTTTACATAAAAGATGGAGAATTAAAATTCCAAATAAAAAAACAATTACATAGTAGGATGAAAGGAACTTCTCTAGTTGAAGCATCAAGTTGGGACAAGACTTCTTGAAAAGAGATGAGCTATGGTAGAGGAAGGAGTTGGGTAGAATGGTGGAGGAATTATAGTGAGAGGGCTTTTTCCTTCATGAAAGGGAGTGGACGTCCAAGGCCTTCTTTAAATAGGGTATGGGCCGCCCTATTCTTTTTCCCTAATCCAACTTTATTGCAAGAATCTTCTTCACTTAGTAAGTTTTCTCATTTCTTTTATTCATTCTATCTTCATGCACTTGTCATATGTCCTTCTTTAGCAAATCTTCTTTGACTTGACATTTATGAGAGATACATGAGGTGGCAAACTCTAAGTTGGAATCAAGAGAAAATTGAATGCCCAATATGTGTAGATTCTTTCCTCTTTTATCTCTTTGAAAATCTTCTTTCTTGATTTGGCCCTTCATGGATTTTCTTTGATTATCTTGAATTATCTTCAAAATGAACTTGGGATTTTCTACAAAGAAAGTGGACCCCCTTTTGGACGCCCCACATGTGTGACTTACACATGTGCATGTGTGGGACCCTTTTCATTTCCTGCAAGCAAAAAAAAAAAAAAGAATTTCATGTGAAAAGACAGATTTACTGTTAATTCATAATTGCATGACTGCGGGCCCATCTGTCATAAAATGCATGTGTGAAAGGAGGAGGGTGGGCAAAAATGTAACTTCATAGGGTTTTTTTAATTTTTTTAAAATGCATGTGTGAGAAAGGAGATTTTTTATGTGCCAGTAGCAGCTCCCTAATATAATGGCAGTAGTTACATAGTTTAAGCAATGTACTCAGTTTTATTTGTCATCAGGCTATTAGTAAGTGATCGGACCCCAAGTGTAGGGTGCGACTGTAGTAATAAAACTGGTGAGACCAGGTCGATCCACATAGAGCTTTAAAAATAATGCTTTCCAACTTTGTCACCTGCCCTAAATAAAATATAATTTTAGCCTAAAATCTAGAAAAATACATTCATCATTCCTATTTTAAATTAAGATTAAATACATTTCAAAAATAAAAAATCCTAAATCTAACATGAATCACAAGTTGTTACAAAAGAACACACAATTTAGAACATCAAATTAGAAACAAGCTAAAAATAAAACTAAGAAGTTAAATTAGAAACAAAATAAACCTAAGTTGGAAACCAAATTAATCAGAACATGCTCAACAAGAAACTTCCTAAGTTAAAATCTTTAATTAAAAAAAATTAAAAAGATCTTTTATTTCTAAAAATTATCTAAACAATCAAAAGCACAAAAATAGAAACTAATCATAAAGTTAGAAAGTTAGTGATGCAATGTATGCCATAAGATGTTACAAAATTCTAAGTCTAGAAAACTAGTATGCAGGGCTATTTTTATGCATGATTTTTCATAATCTAATGTAACCTAAAACTGAGTTTAATGGCTGAATTTTGAACTACAATGATGCATGGATCAAATAAAAAAAAATGAAAGTGGAAAACGATTTAAAACGAATAACATATGAGTTTATGAACATGACTTAAGAAAAATCTGTGCAAAAATTCTGCACATAGGTGGGTCCGACCAACCATGTTTGAGCCACTGGTTCACCATCTTTCCAAATTTATTTTTCCTTGAAATTTTGGAGTTTGAAAGTACACTGATCAAACTTTAGTTTTCCTAAGTTTCATAAAAAAAATAATGTGTTTTGATCATGTTTCTAATTGCAAACTCTTCACACAAAATCTGTCCTGAAATTCTTGTAGCAATGTGCTGAATTGTGCACTTTATGTTGAGATTCGAATTTCCAAAAAATATTTGGCCGAAATTATTGATCAAATCTTTGGTTTTTCTTGCTTATTCAATTTAAAACTCTGATTCCAGCAACTTAAACAAATCTAAACTCCACCAATATGAATATGCATGCAATGCTAATTAATTCCAACCATAAACTATGCATAAAAAATTCACATAAACATATAAGAAGCATAAGAAGAAAAGAAAACAACAAGTGCTTCAATTTAAATGTGTAGTGCAAAAAAAAAAAGTGTGGATTTCATAAAATTAAATGTGTGGCATTAACAAGAAATTAAATGTGTGAATTTTTCAATAAATATAAATGTGTGGGAATTGCAATAAAAACAAATGTGTGACAAGTGTAGTCTTTTTTTAATTCTCAAACTGGGTTCATAATTACTTATTTCATGCCCTTAGGATCTTGGGTTGTCAATCCAAAAACAACAATAAAGGAAACACAATTTAAGCATTAATCACATAAGAAAAAGAATAATTAAAAAGAATCACACTTTTACTAATATGCAATGTTTTTACATAAAAGATAGAGAATTAAAATTCCAAATAAAAAAAATTACATAGTAGGATGAAAGGAACCTCTCTAGTTGAAGCATCAGGTTGGGACAAGACTTCTTGAAAAGAGATGAGCTATGGTAGAGAAAGGAGATGGGTAAAATGGTGGAGGAATTACACTAGTGAGGGGGCTTTTTTCTTCATGAAAGGGAGTGGACGTCCAAGGCCTTCTTTAAATAGGGTATGGGCTGTCCTATTCTTTCTCCCTAATCCAACTTTGTTGCAAAAATCTTCTTCATTTAGTAAGTCTTCTCCTTTCTTTTCTTCATTCTATCTTCATGCACTTGTCATATGTTCTTCTTTAGCAAATCTTCTTTGACTTGACATTTATGAGAGATACATGAGGTGGCAAACTCTAAGTTGGAATCAAGAGAAAATTGAATACCCAATATGTGTAGATTCTTTCCACTTTTATCTCTTTGGAAATCTTCTTTCTTGATTTGGCCCTTCATGGATTTTCTTTGATTATCTTGAATTATCTTCAAAATAAACTTGGAATTTTGTGCAAAGAAAGTGGACCCCCCTTTTGGACGCCCCACATGTGTGACCTACACATGTGCATGTGTGGGACCCTTTTCATTTCCTGCAAGCAAAAAAAAAAAAATGAATTTCATGTGAAAAGACAGATTTACTGTTAATTCATAATTGCATGACTGCGGGCCCATATGTCATGAAATGATGAATGAATGCACCTGATGATTAATTAATTTCATGAGAAAAATACGTTTGAAAAAAAATCTTTCCAAAAATAAAATTAGAAATGGCAGGTTTCATGATTTGATGCAAAAATGATAGTTTTTGAGCAAATTATGCATGAATGTACTACAACGGATAAAAAAATACATAAAATCATGATATGACACAAAATGAGGCTCTCTTGGCTTGATAAGTCTCTAAACTTATCAAAAATAACCATGAAAATGTGCATTTTTAAGGACTTATCAGTAAGATTGTTGTAGTTGAAGTTAGGCTAGTTGTAACCTTTTTTTACTAATTCATGTACTATATATATAATTTTATAAAGTAGTAATATAGGCCATGAGAACATTTTTGGCAAGTCTCATCTAAATCAATTAGATTCTGATTAGGCATTAGACCTTTATCTAAAAAATTATTTAGTACGTATGGTTCAGATAAACATTCGACCACTTTTGAATTAACATTAACCTTAACTTGAAATTTTTTGAAACATCACCATTGGATTTATAACAAATCAATTGAACTTTGACTACCGAAGATGATTTGATGCATGAGTCACAAACTTTTAACTCTAATGTAGAGTCCACTTGAATGAAACAACAACAATCATAAAAGTAAAGGGATAAAAAGAAATTCGCATTGACCATTGACTAGTGGCTGACACTCAACCCTAGCCAATGATGATATTGATGGCCATCCATCTAAACTCTCAAACTTTAGTAGCTTACATTGGTGAAAATCAGTCTCATGAATGACAGCTTGAATCTCTTTCTCTTTGAAGAACATGTCCATGTTGTGCAAACATAGAACATAATCAAATAAAAGCGACAATAATTGCACCTATAAGTATATCCATTAAAAAACTTTCTAAGATTTGATTATTATTATTTGATAAGATATCAAGTCTTTATCATTAATTGCAAATAACATGAGTTCTTTATATATATATTTTTCATAAAAATCCCTATATACTATACATGTTATTTATTTTATATATTAGTAGACAAAGGTCGGGCAGGCTAAGTCAAACCCTAGCTTGCCCCTCAAGGTTCGTAAAAATCCCTATATACTATACATGTTATCTATTTTATATATTAATAGACAAAGGTTGGTCAAGCTAAGTCAAACCCTAGCTTGCCCCTCAAGGTTGCGGCCTTTCAAAATTGGGCCCTACCATACCCCCGGGCTTTGGGACACAAAGAAATGCCCTCGCTTTGAAGGCCTTTTGTAAGCCGAGCTAGGACCCCTCGTTAAAGGGTTGGATTGACAGCCTAGATGGAACTAATTTTTTGTTGAAGTAAAATCTTGAGACATATGAAGAAGGGGAGAGAGTTTGCTCCTCACACCTCTTCTGTGCCAAATCGCCCTAAATTTTCCCTGCGTGTGTTTGCATGAGTTCATTAGTGCCACCTGAGAATTAGTCCGATTTGGTCAAAGTGTTGGACCGGTTGTGTGGTCCACATGACTAGAATGAGAGGATCATCATCCCATATTTGTTTCCTCTTTTAGTTTTATTTTATGTCCATCAATGATTTTATTAAATTGCCATTTATGCTAAAAGGTTAAGGATAAACATGAATTTAGGTCGGGGTGTAAAGAAAATCGAGAAACCGTCTAACCAAGCCGAGCTGAACCGCGGTTAATAACCGTGTTTCGTGGTTCGGTTACGGTTATTGAAATAAAAAAATCGTGCTTCACGGTTCGGTAATATTTTTTGTCTCGACTCACGATTATTAATCGAATCGAACTATTAACCGCGGTTCAGTTACCCGTGTTCCTAAAACACACGGTTAACCAAACCGTTTCGCTAATAAGAAAAAAACCTAAAGGCCTAAATAAAAATTACTTTTTTTTATTTTTTTACAATAACATATTATGTCATTCTCCAACTATTTTTTTTCCGCAGTAAGTTTGATTGGTAAATAGCAAAATGTTCACAATTTTTTTTAAGTGATAATCAACCACAACCGAACCGTTAATCGCAGTTAACTGCTGTTCAATTTTTAATGGGGTTACGGCTTTTAAAAACTAAAAATCGTGAAACACGGCTCGGTTAACAATTTTTTCAAAATAAAAAATTAACAAGAATGGTTACACCCCTAAATTTAGGAAGATATATATATATATATATATTTATTTATAAATAAATGCTTGGCTAATTCTCTTGACTCAATTTAAAAAAAAAAACCTTGAAGCCTTGTTCTTGCATCCATGCTAAAAATGGTGCATTCAGGTAACCTTCAATCCACTCAACGATTCATCATTATTAGATTGTCGAGAGCTCTTGGATGAATGCAAATCGTAACATATTCTAAGAGTAAGACCTCAAAATTACCCACACCGCAACAAAGAGAGAGGGGGCTAGTGCCTAGTGGGGAACCAAATAAGCATCAGTGTTTTCCACAGAGAAACTACACTCGAGGATCTACTCTCTGTGGATTCCTGATTCCACCTTCCTCCTTTTTTCCATATAAATAGGCCACCAACCTCCCGTGCTGAATCAAATCTCTCTAAAACCCCTCTTCCACATTTCTTCTGATTTCTTCTCCGGCCAAAAAACCGAGCCATGGCTTCAACAACTCCATCCAACCTCCTCTCCGTCCCTACTCTCAGAACACCATCTCTCATCTCTCCCCCATCTCGACTCTGTTTCATATCGGCTACTAGCCACGCCACTCGCCGCGGCTCGACCATAGTAGCCCTAGCCATGGACGCCAAGCCGACTGTCCTCGTAGCCGAGAAGCTGGGCGAAGCCGGTCTCGACCTCCTTCGCGGCTTCGCCAACGTGGACTGCTCCTACAATCTCAGCCCCGAAGAGCTCTGCACCAAGATCTCTCTCTGCGACGCCCTCATCGTCCGGAGCGGCACCAAGGTCAGCCGCGAGGTCTTCGAGTCCTCCGCCGGCCGCCTCAAGGTCGTTGGCCGCGCAGGCGTCGGCATCGACAACGTCGACCTCGCCGCCGCCACCGAGCATGGATGCCTCGTCGTTAATGCCCCCACTGCCAATACCATCGCCGCCGCCGAGCATGGGATCGCGCTCCTCGCTGCGATGGCTCGGAACATTGCTCAGGCTGATGCGTCTACTAAAGCTGGTATGTGTCCAGATTTGGATCTGGATCTCGCTTTGGGTTGTGCTTTTTGTTTTATTTTATTGTGTCTTGATTCGTTTGGGCATTTTCACAAACGGGTGTGGATTAAGTTGGTTCGAAGTAGATGAAGATCTGATCTGATGAATATGTTGCATGTTGCATGTTGCATGGTCTAGTGTTGTTGTTGTTGTTGTTGTTGTTTTATTTATTTATTTATAGATATAGTGGGTTTTTTATTTGATTGATTACATAGGAATTAAATACATAAGAATCCAAGGTCAAATGAGCTCCACAAAGGACTAATACAAGGGGACGAGGGAAGAAAATAAGGTGGCGATGTAGATGTAAATGAGACCGTGATTTTCTTAGGCATTAAATTAATATCGTGATGACTGGGTATTTATTTCCAATCTTCCTTTAATTCAATTTTCATTAAAGCGGAGGTTATTTTATTTGATGGGCATTTTTGGATAGTTGCATGAGATCTTCATTTATGACTTTTATGGGATGAATTATCCCAATTCCCATGTATTCTAATTGAAAAAAAGGCCGTAAAAGTTTAAGGGTTATATTCTTAGATGATTATGATAGTCAGATCTTCCATTTGGGACCCATTTAAAGGTTACAAGGAAAACACAAGTGGTAGTGAAGGGAAGATTTTGTTCATTTAGTTCTATCTTTTGTATTTTATGGACGCTTTTCTGAAAAGTTTCTGATGATAAAGATTTTATCTCATGGTTTTTAGCCTTGATCTTTGTGACCTATATTGTAACCTCCAAGTGAGTGTGAGTGTGTGACATACTCACCTGAGTTTACTTTCCTGGTTTGAATTATGGTGTCTTCTTTCTATCAACTCTTGTCACTCAACATTGCTGAAATGTTGTTACCACTAATGGGTTATTACCTTTTCCCAAGTCGAGCAAAAATCCTTAACCATTGTGCTTGGGCTAGTGTAGCTTGAGACTGACCATTTCACTGGCAACTTAATCTTCCATGCACTTGTTTCTTATGTTCACACACCATCATTTGCAAGTGTTTGAATAGGCATGACCTATTCCAACTAAATTGCAGTCAATTTGACTTGGTGGCTTTCCACATGAAAAGGTTTTGCTAGCAAGATTCTTGACTTCTTGTAGATTCTTATGTAGTGAGTCGAAGCTTGTTTCTTTTCTTTTTCCCTTTCTATTTTCCATGACTTGTACGGCTTCATAAGTTAGTGTTTTGGTGAAAACATTCAGTTATTTCTTCTTGTTTTGTTAAATTCAGGGAAATGGCAACGAAGCAAATTTGTTGGTGTGTCACTTGTTGGAAAAACTCTTGCTGTGATGGGATTTGGGAAGGTTGGATCAGAAGTGGCGCGGCGTGCAAAGGGGCTAGGGATGCATGTGATTTCACATGATCCATATGCCCCAGCAGACCGTGCTCGTGCAATAGGCGTTGAGCTAGTATCCTTTGACGAAGCTTTATCCAGTGCAGATTTCATCTCCCTACATATGCCTCTCACCCCTGCCACATCAAAGATTCTCAATGACGAAGCCTTTGCAAAGATGAAGAAGGGAGTGCGGATAGTAAATGTTGCTCGTGGTGGTGTGATTGACGAAGATGCTCTTGTGAGGGCGTTAGATGCTGGAGTTGTTGCCCAGGTACCTTTTTCCTTCACATTATACTTAAATTTCATGAGATTGGGGTGTTACTTTATTTGTACATGTGAATGTTTGAGTGAGTGATCATCATTATCAAAGTCTTATCCCTATCCATTTGGGGTTGGTTTTGTGGCTTCTACTTCTTTTCTCATACCCATTAAAGGTAAAGGCTAAGTGTTCTCTATCAATTTCCAATCTAACATGTTGCTTCTGGTTACTTCATTCCATTTTTTTATTGGCATCCTTCATCTCCTAGTACCTTTTAGTTACAACACATCAAATATTCTTAGGAGGCCTGTTCTGGTCTTCTAAGCACATGGGCAAACCATCTCAAATGACACGTTGATTTTCTCATTGGTTGGAACCGCTTGTAGATTGCTCTTTTATATCGTTAACTACTTCTATACTTTTTTGTTGCCTAGCAAATCCATCTTAGCATACACATCCAATATTCCAACCACATTTTCTCTGTCATGTTGTTTCTTTCATGCCCAGCATTCACTGGCTTGCTATAAAAGGATGTTGGTTAAGTCTAACCATAATCTTATAAAAATCCCACTCTTAAGATCACATAATGCTCCACTATACACACATGCATGATGGGCACCCATGGAGAGATGGAATTTGTGGGCACATGGAGGTGTGATGTGTAGGGTATAACATGGATAGGGGGAGAGTTAGATTCACTGACACAATCATCCTAGGTGTGCATGATGAGCCTAGAAAAAAAATCAAGGGTTTATAAAAGTCAATTTTTAAGACTTCAAATCACAGCCCTAGGATGATTGGACCGGAATGACACTTGCCCTATCCCCTATGCACATTCCATCCAGCCCCGACAATTGGCAATCATGCGTAGGCTTCGTTGCACCATTATACTAGATTGCTACTTGTAAGTATCCCATATTTTATCACGATGACCATAGTTAGAATATCTCTCTCTCTCTCTCTCTCTCTCTCTCTCTCTCTCTCTAACATGGAGGTGTTGTACACCATTATACTAGATCGCTACTTGTAAGTATCCCATATTTTATCACGACGACCATAGTTAGAATCTCTCTCTCTCTCTCTCTCTCTCTCTCTCTCTCTCTCTCTCTCTCTCTCTAACATGGAGGTGTTGTACACAAAGGTGTTTTAGTGAACACCATGAAGGAAAAAGAGAATTAATTTTTAGTGAACACCATGAAGGAAAACGAGAATTAATTTTCTTCTTTTTGATCTTTAAAATCTCGCTTTCTTGAAACAGGCGGCACTTGACGTCTTCACTCAGGAACCACCTGCTAAAGACAGCAAGTTGGTGCAGCATGAGAATGTAACTGTAACACCACATCTTGGTGCTAGCACCATGGAAGCTCAGGTACATAGGATGAGATCTACAACTCTGGATTATTTTGAACCTGTTAATTACATATTTCCAAATGGCAAAGCCTCTGAGTGACATTAAATGCTTGGTTGCAATATTATTTCCAGGAAGGAGTGGCCATTGAAATAGTTGAAGCTGTGGCTGGGGCTTTGAAAGGGGAGCTTGCTGCTACTGCAGTAAATGCACCCATGGTTCCTGCTGAGGTTTGCTCATCCACTCATGCATTCATTGTACCTTTGTAATTTGTTGCATGGTTAGGCAGTGTTTTGGAACTGGACTTGACTGGACAGTCGGAGTGTCAATTTTTTTAATATAAAGCTGTAAACTTGTGGGCCATGGATCAATGGGTTAGAGGCATGAGATTGACCCATTTTTGATATCTAGGCCCATCATGTGTGGATCTTTCCATCCCCCCTATGTCCTATGATTTGTGGGGCACCAGGTGGGCCCCATCAGCCTTACCATGCACATCGGATGCGCAAAGAATATTACCCTTGTCCCTTGTCATGTCAAACCACTTTTACTATCATTGAACTTAGTATTAGCATGTAGCATTTTTTTTTTTTTTTGCTTAAAAGCATGTAGCACTTCTACTATCATAGTGCTACATCCTAACGGTAAGTTCAATGATAGTAGAAGTGGTTTGATATGACACGTGGTCTATAGAATCACACAACATGTGGGAATGACATGCTTGCATGAAATGTAAGTATACCGGCCATGCTGCCTTTTTAGCCTATATAAATGGATGGTGATCCCCAACTAATGTGAGGCCCAAATAGAACTTTTTGGTATAGCTTTTTGCAGGGCCTTGGTTTACAGCTGGTTGGCTATGATCATCTTGGTTGTTATATTTAGTCTGCATGCAACATGGGGCTATTAGCCTATTACCATTACAATGGCCTCTTCATTAAAAACGATGCCTTCAGGGAAAAGCGGTACTAAGAACATGTTGGGGCTGTTACCATTACAATGGCCTGATTATTAAAAAAGATGCCTCTAGGGAAATGCAGTACTTATGTGCCATGTTTGTTAATGCAGGTCCTATCCGAGCTTGCACCTTTTGTTTCACTGTCAGAAAAGCTTGGTAGATTGGCCGTACAATTGGTGGCAGGAGGGAGTGGAGTGAAAACAGTGAAGGTGACCTATGCATCTGCTAGGGCTCCTGACGACCTTGACACTAGGCTGCTGCGTGCCATGATCACGAAGGGTCTGATTGAGCCCATATCAAGTGCCTTTGTGAATTTGGTGAATGCTGATTACACTGCTAAACAGAGAGGTCTGCGCATCTCAGGAGGAGCGAGTTCTCTTGGATGGATCAGCCTGAGTGCCCAGCTTGAATTCATCCAGGTTCAGATTGCCAATGTGGAGTCAAAATTTCCAAGTGCCCTGTCAGAGACAGGGGAGATTAAAGTGGAGGGAAGGGTTAAGGATGGGATACCTCACTTGACAAAAGTGGGATCCGTTTGAAGTGGATGTGAGTTTGGAAGGTAGCCTTATCCTTTGCAGGCAAGTCGACCAACCAGGGATGATCGGGACAGTGGGGAGCATTTTGGGCGAGGAGAATGTGAATGTGAGTTTCATGAGTGTTGGTAGGATTGCCCCACGAAAGCAAGCAGTGATGGCCATTGGTGTGGATGACGAACCAACCATGGGTGCACTCAAGAAGATTGGGGAAATTCCTGCCATTGAAGAGTTTGTGTTCCTCAAGTTATAAAAACAACATCAGAACCAATTTTTGAGAACGTGATGAAGTTTTATAGGTTTAGAGAGTTGGCATTGATTCTGAAGGGTTAACGGAGACAAAATCTTTTCTTTGAGGTTTCATTATCTATGATTGAGGTTTTCCAATATACCTAGATGTTTTCATTTTGGTTTCTCTAATAATGTTGAAGGTTTATTAAATCTGCATGTGTGTTCAAGTTTCTTTGTTTTTCATTTTGGCTAAGAAGATCAAGTGCCTGCGTTATCTATGGTGTTGTATGTGTGTTTGCTCTTGTGCGCACGTATTTTTTTCTTCTCTCTTCTTTTCTCTCTCCTTTTGAGTCGAGAAGATCTGAGTTTCAGGTTCGCTATTGCAATAGATGCACAGGGGATAGTGGCCCCTAGGTAGGTTTCTCTGTTCTCACGACTCCCCACCAAATGACTATATAAAAAAAAACTGTTTTCCTTCCTATCATCTAGTCTTAAACTTCACATTTCTTGTATGATACTTCTCTAGATTGCTCTTAATGGTTAATGATTTTTGTTGTTTTTGGGACTCCATGTTTGAAAATTGTGCTGTAGCGTTAAAGATTAGTTTGTTTAAATTTGTCCCAATCCTATGTCTTGCTATTATTATTTCAAGTTTTGCATTTTATAGTTATTTATATTAGAGTTCATTTAGTTAATAACCATTGAACCAACAAACTTTTAGTGTAGCCTTAGTTCTTTAAGGAGAAAATTTTCTCCTGCGCGGAAGGTGGGATCCCCCATGAATTTCTCTCGGGGTCCCAGTGACCAACTGCACCAGTGTGCAGTATGCAGGATAAAATTGTTCGTCTTGGAAGGTTTATTTGCATCTTATGCTTCTTATGTGGAATGGCCTGCGTGGTGGTTCCCTCTTACAATTCCAGGGTCTTGAGTTTCTTTTCTAAGAATGCAGGTATTGAGGTAAAAGTTTCATTGTCAACATTTTGGTGTAAAAGGTTGAGCAGTCAATATATGAACGGTTCAATCGAAGCAAGAGTGCATTACTTTGTGTGTTCATTCCTTTGGTTAAGCCAAGTTCCAAGGATTCAGAGAGGCCATAGAGCCATCTTGGCTAATTTCACAACAGTTATTTCCATAGGGTCCTGATCGCAATTGTCCTTATTGTGTCAGCTGGATACTTAGCTGACCTGACCACCATCTTCATTTATGATTGGAGTTCAAATTTTTGACCCAATTATTAAAGGCCCGTCTCAGCCTGGTATTTAATATACAGTGAGTATTTCGTTTATTTGGGAGAAAAAAGTTCAAATAGTTTGAGGTTCCACTTAGTAATGAAAAATATATCGGTTTTTTTTTTTTCCCTATTCTCTCTATGGGGCCTTTACACTGAGAGGAACATTTTTTTTTTCCTTTCGCTCACCTGCCAATGTCCAAACCAACTGAGCTACATATTGAAAAACCTTCAAAGATTAAAAATAAATAAAAAAAAATCTTACAATACCAAATATAATAGTCTATTCATATTCTCCATCAAGTATTTATAAAAATTTTGAAGCAACACAACAGACAGGGTAGTTGTACGACATTTTTGTAGTTGGATCTTTTTATGAAACTATATTCCAGGCAAATGACTCGCTGAGTGGAAAGGACCCAACTATTCCTTGGAAAAGGCCCAAACAACCAACCTTACATGGACCCTTTCCAACCACTAGATGTCCCTTCACAAGTAGAAGCTGCCACCACGCATGCAAGGTGTCCCAAGTACCAACCACCAATTAAGATCATCAAACAAACCCCTTCCGTCACCCATGGCCAGTCCATCATCACTAAACTATTAATGAACACCCTCTCTTAGAAGTTAGATCAGAAGAAACAGACTGATAAAATAAGAGAGAATAAAAAGGAAACCGAGATCAGGTTCTTTTCATTGACATGGCATCCAACAAGAGCGTAGAGGTGATGCATCCAACCCAATTATCAGGGGTTCTACAATTAATCACTGTTATAGTTGTCTCAGGAGTTTTTATAAATTTATATTGGCCCCCTCTGTTAAACACAAGCGTTTACCTTATGCTAATAATTAACATCAACATTCTCAATTTAATCTGAATCAAGTTAAGAATACTTGGCTGCCCGCGGTTCGAACCTCGGGTACATCACATCTTTTCGATTGTGCAGACTCCTTTCCTACTTGTGTGGGCTTTCTTCCCGCATGTGCGGACTTCCCTCCCACTTACGTGGGTTGCTTTCCGTGTGTATGCAGGCCCCCTCTCTTGAGTACCAAAAAAAAAAAAAAAATTCCTAAAATTCTAAGAGATGTAATATTGTTCTCTTTTGATGGTAATTAATTTTCAGGTGACTACTAAGACAAATGCAGACGGTAGTGTGACAGAAAAGCGAGTGGAGACGGTGGATTATCTGGCTCAGGCTGGACAGGGACAAATGGAGAGGAGAGAGGTGGAGGTGGTTCATCAGTACCACCCAACTGGGGCCAACACCGGCAACAGCGCCGGCGACCTGCTGGGCGAGGCGATTCAATCAGCAAAGGAGGCTATTGCAGGCAGTGGCAGCACAAACACAATCCAAAGTAGCCAGTGATCCTTAACAAATTAAGCTTAATAATATTAATATTAATGCTAATATTGGGCACATTCCTTTGTTCAGCTGTGATGTTAGTATTAACAGAATTTGGCGTTTAAATCATCCATTGATGGATGTCAATGTACATTGGATGAATGGTTTGGATCATGAATGTGGAGATTTGCATGTATGTTTGAACTTATATCAATGTTTTTTGGAATCAGATCTACCTTTTCTTGAGAAATCTTCCATGTCCACTGTCAATGATTATGACCAGCAATACAACAATCTTTTTATTTTTTACGAATCGATCATACCAGCAATAAAACAATGGGGGTTATATTATAACAAACCACATATGTTTTTACAACTAAAAAGAAAATCATCCAAATATCTGAGTCAGTCACCTTGATTAACTGTCAAAAGCCAACTTTTGATTGAACGTTTAGAATCTGATATATTTATAAGACATTAAAGATTCTCTTAGAACGACTAAGATTTGTTCTAACAAGTTTCTGATTAATACTTTAATCAAATTGACTCAATTTGAAGGGCATGTTTGTGCCAAGCACTTTTGTTTTTGCAAACCTCTTTTGTGTCCTACCCTCACTTTTCGTGATTTTGGAAAAAAAAATGCATCACTTTTAATGCTTTTCTTGTAAAAGCTAGCATTCACACTAAATGATGAAAAACATTTATTTTCGAAAAAAAACATTGTACTTTTTTGCATTTTTTCTGCATAAAAGCTGTAACATATATAGAGGTGCCTAAATTTTTTTACAATAAATTCCACATTCACTGATCATCCATTTGCCACGACATAAGTATGGCCTCAATCCTCATCAACTGACCGAAACATGGCCCTACAATTAAATCAACCTGAGCGCCCATTTGATTATAAACATTCCTAACATGCTTTATCTTTTGTCTGAAATTTTTTTATAGTACTACAATTATTATCTCCCTGGAATTCCAAATAACCTGTTTGAGTAAGAAGAATTCTGAAAATTGAAATTTTAAATGAGGTTTGCTATGCTATAAATATTTAGATAACGCAAAAAATACGGAAATGCTTGCAACCAAATAGACCCCTTCATTGATAAATGTAGTTCTTCGTAAATATACAAAAGCAATTTTTTTTTCTCTTAAACATCAGGGGTCATTTGTAAATTTGAGAGAGAGGGAGAGAAAGAGAGCAACACACGTGTGGCTGAAATTGGAATTAAAATCTGGTGTGAGTTGGGAATTAGATAGGATTTGAGAGGGCTTTGGACTGTCTCTCGGAGATTTTGGATAGAGAGATCGAGTTCGAACCATGACGCAAGCTCTCCTTTCTGCTTCTCTCCACCTTCCCCTCGTACGCGGTAAAACCTCTATCTTTCCTCCCATTTCAGTTTCTAAGAATCGCAATCTCTTTCTGGGGTACTCAAATAATCCGCATTTCTCGACGCCCAGATGTCAATCCTCGCAAATCGACACACGCCCGTGCTCAAATTCCTCGCACTCAGATTGCTCGAATCACTTCTTCTTCCTTCGCGCGAGGCTCTCCTCTCTGTAAGATTGAACTACTATGGCTCTCTTATATAGCTACAATGTTATTTGTTGTTTTGATAAGTTTTTTTTTTTTTTGTGATGGAGGAAGCTTCTTGAACTATTATTAGTCTGTTAATGGTTACCCAAAATCATCCTCTGTGTTTTGGGGAGAGAAAAAATGCAAGAGGTGACAGGTTCCTTATTTTCTGGTAAGGGTTTTTTTTGTAAGGCCCAGATTAATCCATGGGATATCAAAATGGTCCCAATAAAATCATCCTACACCTTGCTTTAGGGAGCTTTCTAATTTCAACCCTCAGGCATTTTTTTTATATGTTTTTTTCCTTATTTTTTTTAAACAAATGGTTTTCTATCAATCAGATGAATGTCAAATTAGGATGAGTGTCCATACACAAAAAAAAATCAAAATCTTGTCTCCAGCTTTAGCTCAATAGTTAGGAGCATGAGTATGAGAGTGCGCGAGTTTGAATCGTCCCAAAAGAAAAAAAGGGAAACAAAAAACCAAAGTAAACTTTTTTTTTGTTTCTAGCAAATACCTGTTCTCTCTTGAAAATTCTCATTGAATATAGATAACAAATTTTCATTTGCATGAAAAAAGTAGGGTCGGTTAAATATTTATGTGAAAATGCCCCTGTGATTTAAAAAGTTTCATTTTTTGTGTATTATACAGGTACTTGTTGTATATAAAGACCATGTAATGTAATTCTTGTTTGAGGAACACCCACCCCACTTCACCACATATTTCTGTGGTAGGTGAGGTCACAACTAGGCAGAAAGATTAGGATCACTGGAGGAAAGGAGGAAACGTGGGGTCTTTCTTAAAGTTGTGGTGTATATGTTATCATTGCCAATGTTTTATGCTAACAGTCGATGTGAAATGTGTAGAAAGATATGGTTTTTAAAAGCCCTTTTGTTGCTTACCATTTGAACTTCTTGCATTACTTATTGTGATCTGATCACAAGACTCTAGTGCTTTTTTACTTGTGAAGATCTAAATGAATTCTTAACATTTTGATAGGTAACATGACAAGACTGAAGTGTTTAACAAGATAATCTTTCATTGCAATCTGACAAATTCGTTTGACAAGTTATAAATATAGGTTATCCTTTTTCTGGGAAAAGCATATTATCTCGTATATACCCCTCTTTACTATGGTTAAATCCTAGATTGATCACAAATTGGTAATGAGAAGTAACTTTTGCCAAACTTATAAAGGTAGGTAGTCCATGCTTAAAGTAGACCCTTGAGGACACCTCGAAGGCTCCAACTGAAGGTTGAGATTAACACTACATATCACATATTGGAGAGACACGGCTAAGATGATGATCACCAGCAACCCTGATTTATCAGACTGCTTTCTTAGATACTCTCTCAACCATACCAACTCTCTACTGAGGTTGTATATTTATAATATCCTTTACCGCAGTTGATTATTCATGGGATTGTTGGGGGAAACGGGTCTAATATGGCATGCAGCGAGGAGAGATTTTTGGGGTGTTACGGGTATTTTAGGATCTGGAGAGACTGAGTATATCTTACAGTTGAGGATCTTTGTGCTCAATTATTGGGTCCGAATGGCCCATATTCCAACACCAACTGCTCCTGCTGGGCACCCATAAGCTTTGTCAGTCCCCAGCTGCATTGACTGAATGATCTTAGTCATCATGGACTACTACATGCATGAGTAATTTTCATAAATGCCTTTTCCAACATGATACTGTGGTGGACGGTTCTCAAAGTGCAGCCTCAAAGAATTGTGAAACTATATCATTTGTTTCAATGCAATATATGAACAATGTGATAATCTAACATTTTCTCGAAAAAAAAAGACAATAAATAGTTGATTTATTTTGTATTCAGTTGTTCAAAGAACTTCTAGTCAAAGGAGATCTAAATCTAAAGCAATGTCGGTTTCCATAAGAGCTGAGCAGAGTACGAAAAAAGAGAGTAGTAGTTTGGATGTATGGCTGGGCCGCTTTGCAATGGTTGGATTTGCATCAGCTATCACTGTTGAAATAGCAACAGGCAAAGGACTTTTGGAGGTATTGTCATACTGAAACCTATTGTAACTTCCTCTCAGGGTAATGCTGAACATACTTTTATGAAACTTATTTTATTGGAAAAAAAAAATTGCACAAAGCTGCAACAGGTCGATCCATCTCTTCATTTATCTATTGGCTATGTTTATTGCTGCAAAGTAATCCACCATAACAACCTAGCTGTCTAATAATTGCATTATGTTGTTCCTTGTTAGGAAGATCTTAACACTTAAATAAATAGCTTGCAAGTAGATGGTTTACAATAAAATATAGTGGCCAGATGGAAGCTCGAAGAATAAAATGCGATTGTGATCTTCCAATCTGGAGACTTTTGAGGACATTTTCCCATCCACAATGAAGCCCACCAGAAGAAAGGTCTGGAATTGGATTGCAGAAACATCAATCTTGCATGTAGGAACACGAGGAATATGAAAGTAAAGCAATCTCCATATATATATATATATATATATGTTGTGCCATCGGACCAATAATTCCTCTGTTCCACAAAAAAGCCACTTCTCACTAAAGACTTTCAAGAAGAGTGAGTGGTTCCAGAAGATGTCCGACCCACCAACCCTTGTGGGATTCACTACTTGGATATCTTCTGTAGAATTTCCTTTGCTGCAATCTCATCTTTTTTGTTTGCATGCTCCTGAAGACAAGCAATCTGAAATTCTTTCTCTATTTTGCAGAACTTCGGCCTTACATCTCCCCTACCCACAGTTGCATTGGCAGTCACAGGGTTGGTGGGTGTTCTGACAGCAGTTTTCATCTTTCAATCTGCTTCTAAAGATTGATCACTCAAGAGCTACAATTTGTTTTTGGCAAGAGTAAAGCCTCTCTGTTTGTAATCATCTACACATTACTTAATTTTCTTGTTTCTGAGAACAGTGCACAGAATATAAGAAATTATGCTGTAAAAGGCGTGTGTAATTCTATATTGCATTTTAGGGGAGAGCATAAGGGCCTTGATGTACTTACTGAAATTTTATCATTTGAGTTGTGTTCATGGATATTTCCTATTATTCCAATTTACATGTTGATTTTCTAAATAAGGGACCAACCTTTCTATGATCCAGATTGTTCGTCTGGTGAAACTCACTTTGCATAGGCAATTAATACGAAAAGAAAAATCTCCAGTGCTGGGCATTGCATAGGCATCTGATTAGTTGATAGGTGGTGGCTATATTATCTTTTTAACTGCAGCTTTGCAAGAAGGCAAACATTGTGAGCTGCAAAGGAAATGAATGAATATGGATTATCAGGTGGGGCCCCACCTGCACAAAGTGGTGGAGAGATATAATCATCGACTCCCAACCTTCTAATATAATATTTTCGTACGAATTTAAGTGTCACTGGACTTGTGCATGTGCTGCCATGACTAGTTCTTAGTACCATGTGTGTGGGCTTGTCTTCTCTCCCATGTACAAGGCTCATTTTTGGAAGAATCAGAAAGCTAAAAGTGAGCAATGGAATGTCAAAAGGCTCAGCTCAACTCAATGCCCCAGTTAAACTCATGCCAAAAAGTCTTCTCATCTCTCCAAGGGAGAAGACTTGTGAAAAACTTGGATTAAGGAGGATTCTTGAAAATGGATGAGAGAGAAACAATAGTTTTTCATAAACAAAAGTGAAATATATGCATTGATGGAAATGGTTAGATGGAGAACGTGAAAAAATAATTTTTAAACAGTGTTAGTCATTTTGCCTTTGGAATATATAGTTATGAGCTGATTGAAGGTTCTCTTTGGTTCTTGATCAAGTTTTAAGAAGGCTCTCTTCCCTGCCTTTCTACCCATGATTCTTAGAGGCACTTGATTTTGTTTCTTTGAGAACTTTTCCTCAATTTCTCTTGAAGAACTACTTTTCCTATTCCTTAATTGAAACATATAATTTTAAGAATTATCTTTTAACAAGAGAATTTTGAGGATAAGGACCTTTGGGGATTGGGTTTAATAAAAAAGGAATGCTGTCGATTCCCATCATCAATGCAATCTCTCAAAATCAATTAAGCCGGTCCAGCTTCCCCCGTGTGGACTCTAATTGCAATGACTAGAGAGACTGTAGCAACGTTGAGGTTCTCATCATTGGGCTAGTGTCATGTTAGCTACCAAGAAATTGTAAAGAAGACAGAAGAAAATGATAATGTCAGAATCAGTGCCTTCAAATGTAAGGATACCTGTCCAGAGCAAATCAGAAATACTAAAAATACACAGCAGGTGAGTGAGTCAATGAAAACCCTAGTACATGCTTGAATCATTTATTACATAAAATCATCTGACAGTGTTCACAAAATCAGCTGCAGTCTACACACCAGTGATTTCTGAGAGAGATGAGATGGTATTACATGGGCTGAAAAGCGAGAAAGAAGAAAAAAAAAGCAACACATGCTCAACTTCAAAATTTCTAGTAAAGAATTGGGAACCAACAACATCTTTGGTTTCCCTTTGGCAGCATTCTTTGTTACTCATGCTCATCCTGGAAACAAAAGAAAACCATAATAAGAGCTCAGCATCATAATAAACATATAGAATATATACATTATTGGCAGCAGGGACAAGCAGCACCCACCAGAGCTGCAGTGTCAAAGGACTGACAATTTTTGTATTTCCTAACTGGTGGATGGGAGGCTCATTTCCTCTGGTGGGTCAAGTATAACTGGCCTCTGGTTAGTTGAGAGTATGGTAAACCACATGGTCACTTTGATGATGTGATCACCACCACCACCATCATCAAAGCCATACCCTATCTGTCTTGGAACATGAAAGTTTTGATATTTGAAGAACAGCCTGTATTTTGAAAGGTGATGCTAAACAGAGTGATTTTTTTAACGTCTGAATTAGAAACCAAAAAATATATTGGTTCAGTAGTGCTAGTTCATCACCAGTTTGTCAATGCATACAATTTCTACAAATTTCTGCTTCAGAAAAATGTCTCTTACACCTAAACTGATTTACATATAAACCACCAGTTAGGGTCTAAAACCATTGTTGACATTAAATGCCAGGACTCAAATAGAGGCTGATGGTGATGATAGGGCATTGTTGACGATACTTCACGAGCACCATTCATCTCTAGATCTGTATGAATTACACTATTCATTGCCTCAAGGATATACTCCGAATATTTGATTCAAAGCAAAGCACATTACATCCATACTTTGTAATCTTTACAAGCGGAGTCCATGGATCAGAAAATTCAAACTGTTGATATCATGGCCTCACTGCCACTGTTGATAACCTATGCATGGACTGCCCATATGGGAGCTCCTAACTCTCCAGTTGGAGACCAGAATATGCATGCAAAAGAAAGAAGATAGCAACCTCCACTTCAACAGATAAAAAAAAGAGCCAAACATTGACGGCTAAAATCTTACGTGGGGGCACTATTCGACCCATCCTATCAACAGTTTGGAACACTTTAGTGTGGGGACAACTTTATAGACCAGGCATTATGCATTTATTCAAATTTTATAATTCTAATTGAATGAAATTTGCAGAGAGGTACTATTTCATAGTTAGGAGGGTTGATGGTGTAAAATACTCCTTCCACCATATAACATGCTTGTAATAAAAGGCGAATAACATATTTTGCACTTTGACTGCCAATAGAAAATTTTTAATTAACTAATTCACACAAAGTGGCTTCAGAGTGGGAGAGATCACTAAGCTTCCATGTTGAATAGATATCAGAAAACATATGGATGTTCCAGAATATATCATCAAAACAACTAAAAGACAGAGATCAGTTTAATACTCTTAAAAGGCAGCTTCAGAGACATAAAATTCAGGTCCTCTCATACCATGGATTAAAGGTAGAGGCATTCAGTAACAGCAGGTTACAGCTTGACAGCTGATATAAAAAAAAATGCAAGCACATGCAAAAATTAAATGACACTAGTACTTGAAAAAGATCTAACAAATCTATATAAGAACTAAGAACTGTTGTTTTTCTGAGTTCTCAGTTAAGTTTACCATTAATAAATTAAATAAAAACAACAAATAAACAAAATTTCTCCTGTAAGTTTCACTCTCAAATGGATCTAAGATCTTAAACATTTTCCACATCATTTCTTCATTGATTCATGAATGTCTATCACAATATTTATCATATAAAGTTATAAACTACCAGAGTATTCATTCAATCCTTTCCTCATTGATGATAACTCACTTCTCAAGTATTTCCTAATTTTTGGCAAATAAAACTGCAACAGTTTCTTGAAGGAAGACTCTAGGGGCTAAACCCAACAATAAAGTTTGGATATGTGAACTTGCCTACTTGGTTTTTGCAAGATAAGATAGTGGATGACATGTTCATCACTCTTCTTTAATAGATGAAATGCAATTAAGCTTGTCAAAATCATAATTTCATCTGCTAGTACAGATGACAGAAATTATAATCAAGATGCCACTTTTTATGTGCATGTGTGGCCAGATTGGGGTGAAGGGAAGTGCGGTGTGCATGACCATGGAAAGATACTGCTTCAGTTGAAATTAAGTTAATTTGCATTTGGCTCTAAGTCTTAACAATAAGAATTTCAAATGGCTCTTAGGAAGAAGGTTTTCACCCCTTAAGCTTCATGCTTTCCTGTTTAGTGTTTATTTTTGTCATATTGCTTTTCTTAACTGTGGGTTAGCTCCTCCACATCCCCTAACCAACCCCACAATTTTCTCCTTTCTCAGTAGAATTATTGACGCTTATGAAAATAAAATGTTAATTTGACAGATGGATGCCTTCAGTAGAGATATCTCAATAAGTCCAACTGTCAAATTTGTCAAGATGTTAAGAGCATAATGTGAAATAACATTATTTAATCCATAGAAATGTGCAACTCAGGCGCAAAAGCACATGTATGCTTACAACCCTTACTTGATTAGAAGGCAAAGGAGGAACAGTTGAAACTCTTGGTGGTGTCCACTTTGGAGTAGACCCATCAAATATGTTGGAGCACTCAGTATATGCCGTTCCTATGCCCACTCCAGCTCCAAAAGCTACAGATGCCCATCGTGTCACAGGACTCCCTGGGATGATAAATCAAAAGCATCAATATACCAATAGCATGATGACCTTTTATTTCTATTTTTTATAAGCAATTGCACGATAATGATTAGATAGAAAAAATTAAATAAATATCATTTTCTAAAAAAGAAATAATTAAATGAGTCCTTTACCAACCAATGATTCGAGAATCAATAGGATGTAAAATAGAACACCTTTCAACTGTTAGAAAACTCAGCCTAGAGATCAATATGCAATGAAAATCCAGTAAATTGCCTACAATAAGTTACAGATACTATCCAGTTGCAAACAAACAAGTAGTGAAATATAGATGTTTCATTCAAGATGCAGAGACAAATGAGCCTTCGAGAACAAGTTTCTGAACTTCAAGATAATAATAAATATAGATTACAGATATTACAATTTTCTTAAAAAAAAAGATATTACTGTCACTTAAAAGAACAGAAGAGCAAACGTAATTATGACAATTTCTTTGGAACAACTGTTATTTACTCTCAATAACAATTTTCTTAAAAAACAGATATTACTGTTACTGAAAAGCACAGAAGAGCAAACATAATTATGACAATTTCTTTGGAACAACTGTTATTTACTCTCAATCTTTTCTATGACTTCCAACTTTAGGCCTGAAATTTTTATTATTTTTATTTTTCCCAGTTAGGCCCACTATCGCTTCAAATACCCTATTCAGCTCAATCTTGGGTGTTAATTTCTTAGACCTCATCAAGCTTTTGCTTGGGTATCAATATTCGTATTGATTCCACTATCCAATTTAACATACACCAGACCTTCCCAAGGACAACTTAAACCACTAAACCAAAAAAGAGATAATCATCTTCAAGGTGATCATTTGATGCTCAGATTTTAAGATGAGTGGCTCCAATCAACAAAAATAAGCTTCAAACCGTCAGGCAACTACTACAAATCATCACACCAACTGCTATTTTTTGGCTAGTCAAGTGGGAATAGGCATTGATGTCAAAAGAGAATCAAAAGAAACACATGGAGTGGAAGAAAGCAGGGCGGGATAAAGGTGTCAAAAAAGGAGCAAGGGAAGAAGCATCCGACATTGGTAGAAAGTGTGATAGGAGAGAGTTAGAAGCGAGACTTTGGGGCAAATTAAAGATGTCACAAGACTTTTAGAAATCACTACTTTTAATGGCAGTGTTTGTATAAAGCATCTTATGAAATCGGATGATATTCTGATAATGTTGTCGACAATCAAGTAAAACAGGGAATCAACAATTGCTTCTGTTTGGTGATATGATTCCTTATCTGTATGGTGTCTTTAAACATTTTGTTTTTCTGATTTCTGTTTCAAGGGGTGTTGTTAAGGTAGTTATTTTGTAGTGTGGAGAGGTCATCTCAGCCTTCTTCCTCAACAATTGGTTTGTCAGTGGCATATTGCTGGTTTCATTTAGTAAAATTAACTTTGACAAATCAAAAAAAGAAAAAGGGCAATCAATCACTATTCCCATACTTCTTGTGTTCAGTTCTGTTCATGATCTTTTTATTCAATGACCGCAACAAACCATGGCATACGGCTTTACAAACAGTAGATGGGAAGGTGTTGCAGGATTAGAGATGGCCCAGAAAACCAGTATGTTCAAATCAAGATTGGTATGGATTTCATGGCCCCAAAGTCTTAATCATTAAAAACTGGTACTTCAATGCAATGGTGCATGTAACTCAGAGTAGGTTCCAAGTCCAGTGCATGATATGATAATAATTAATAAGTCACTAGGTAGCGGAGAAGTTTGAGTACAACGGCTTCATAATTAAGGGAAAATTTGTTACCCACAGACTGTCAGTGTACAAAGTACACCCTTCTCATAACATCGACAAATGGTGTGAAGGAATCCTAACATTCATTTCATAGTGGCCCCTTGTAATAGGTTTCTCATTTACAATCCGTGGATGATAAGAGATAGTACATTGATATCACATTAGAAGTTGCAATTTGCAAATACCAAAGTCAAGCCATATAACAAAAATAGCAATTATGATGATGGTGGGTCTCATAACTGAATACAACAAACCATTGGATTTGAAATCTCCAAATACGGGATGGGGTCACCATCTGGGGCCACAATAGATCAGTCAGGTACTCAGGTTAACCACTATGGGTAACATATAGTCTCAATCGAAACTCATCCAATTTACTAATCTGGTTGAACATGTCCACAAAACACAACCCGCATGGTTAATGGGTCCATCCAAAGCCTTACCAAGTAAAGTTCCTGTTAGGTTAAAAGGAGTTGGAAATGTCAACCTAAACCCTAAATCAGCAGTTCAAGTCCATTTGGGTTAGTGGGTGAGCTCAGGAATTTCCACTCATAGTACCATGGAACTGAACCAGATTATCGGATGTGATTAACTTCCATAACCACCATGGGAATTAATCACATCCAACCTCACGGTATAATCAAACAGCATCACCCATACACAGCCAGGCCCCATTGCCTATCACATGGGAGGAGGCTGAGATCCAATGGCTTAAGAGGTAGCCCCCCCACAAGCACAAAATTGTTTTTTTTTTTTTTTTTGAACTTTTGATGAATAAGTAAATTCTCACTGATGATAACCATCAATCTCAAGGAAACTTAAAACAAAAGAAGAATTATACAAATAGCTAAGTAGTTAGTTATATCTCCATAAAATCCATAAATAAGACTTGTTCTCTTGTGCACTCCAATCAATCATATTCTACTAACCATCCAGCCTAATGGGTAAACATAGAAATGCTTCACCTCTCCACAAATCATTATTTGAACAGAAAAATTGATGCTAGTCTCTTTCTATACATAACAAAAAGCTAACACTTTCACCAATCATCATCCAAGTAAGACAACATTTTTCCCCTTGAGAGTTGAGAGCACAACATCACAAATCCCCAGACTTTAAAATGAATACCAACATAGAAAAAAAAACGCCAATGGCCAAACTAAGCCCTATCAAGCCCTTTTCTTTAACAAGACAATCATCCATCATTCTTCTCCTAGAAACATTCCTTTCATATTCAAATAAACAACGAACGAATTACTCTAAAAGCCACCGATCAAATAATATAAAAAATATTAATCAATCCATCATTTTTTATTTTTTATTATTATTCTCAGATTAACGGGAATGCAGCCTAGGGTTCCCGAAATCCTCGGAAAACATCAAAAGTAGGGGGTGAAATCTAAGAAATAGAAGAAAAAAAGAAGGGGTTTGAAGATTGAAAACATTGAAAGGTGATTTCGTGATTGGGAAGGGGAGAGGGAGAAGGAAAAGAAGAAGAAGTATGGAAAAGGGAACTGACTGAAGAAAAGGAGGCCGCCAAAAGCACCAGCCAAGGAGGAATAGGCGAACCGACGGAGGGTCAGATCGATGCAAGCGTCCCATTTCGCATTCAGATCGTACGGTGGAAGAGAACTTTCCTTCTTAGTATTCTCTGCCATTTTCAGTTTCAGGGACCAAAACGCAATGCAATAGAATTGAAGGAGAGACGCAAGAACGAAAAAGATGATGTTCGTTTTGGGTATAAAAGATGCGGAAGGGTATGTTCTCGTAAATTACGAAAAAAACTGGGGCTTTTATGCAAATACCTCCCTTTGAGGAATTAAAAAACAAAAACGTCGACAGCAGGATTCGAACCTGCGCAGGCAAAGCCCAACAGATTTCGAGTCTGTCTCCTTAACCACTCGGACATATCGACGGCATTTGACATAATTTTTCTATATTATTATTGTATCTCTTTCTTGAGAGCCCATATACATAACTTATATACAGCTTATCAAACCATGATTAAGTAACTTTATTTTACCTAGAGGCTATCAAATGGCTTACAAGTCCCTACTAATGATGTGCCCTAATATGCATGGGTTGGTCCCGTCGTGTTTCCTGAGAATGCTCTCCACATTTGAGGCTTATTTGTGTAATAATGTGGAAGAATGAAGAATGGGAAGTGGGTTAAAATCACATAAAATGAAAAAAAAAAGTTTTCTATGGTGTCTTACTAGGCCGAATAACAAAGCAATGCAAGAAATGCAACTAATAAGAGTTCCTTTTCCACGAAAAATAGCTTTGGACAACTTTGACCTTCGGACTTATTTGTATCACGAAAGGATTCCATGTTCTACATATTTTTGTTATATATTGTTTTCATGTGAGAGATGAATTATGCATTCCTTACCATCTTATAAGGAAATTGAAATCCTCTTCACTTGATAAAATCTATTCATTTTTCATTTTTTTTCACATGAAAAATGTGCCACACCAAACAACAAAATAATAAGTTTGACGGAAAAGTCAGAAAAATTTTCCTATCTAGAATCCTTCAAGGCACAAACCACTGAGAGGGGTGGAAAGTCTGTCGATAGTTGCTCATCCACATACCACAGTGCCTCTGCAATCATCTTTGCCTTGGCATGTGTTTTGATGATTTAGGTATTACGAGGGATTGCATTCGGCTTCATTAATCTAGACAAGAATATATGTCTGGTCCGTACTATACTTGGACCCAAAACAAAACCAGCAGTAAGACCTGAACCCGAGCCTGTAACCAGATCGGGCCCAGGTTGCTCGATCTGGTTACAAATGTATTAAAAATGGATTGACCCAATCTTAGACCAGTATTAAAAATGGATGCAAATGTTAGACCCGAACCTTTTTCTTTTTTTTTTCTCAATTCGGAGTCGTGTATTTGGGCATTTGGGGACCCTATTTCATCCCTTTTGAAGATCCATTAGAATGGAGAAGTAGGGGTCCTACTTGGCAGTTCACCACCGAGTCCAACTAAACCCTTTAGGTTTGAGCATATTTAGATCAGGTAAAGGTCAAGCCCGAAGATCAAATTAAGTAAAGGTCAGGTTCTAATTGGGTGTTTTTTTTTCAGAAATATATAAAAATTAGTGGTCCCACTGGGTTGAATTTGGTTTGATGGGTTTCAGTTGGCACTTTGAGAATTCAGGTGATCAGGTCAAGTCAGGTTAAGCTAGGTACAGGTTTGGGTTGGGCCTTTGAGAATTCATGGTGGGTTGTGTTTTAACCCAATACCGAACCACGTAAGTGATACCCAAGACCAAGTAGAATTTTCACCCGCGAGAAGACTGCTTCTGCAGTCAAGCTCATGGGCCCATTTGGGCCCATCTTTGATTAGTACATCTCTTATCCTTCTATGATCTGAAATTATGCCCAGTTTTATACTCTTTAAATCTTTACTCACCGTTGGATTGAATCTTAAAAAATCCTATGATTAAATAACCAAATCAAGGCTAGGATAATTTGATGGGGCTGATTTTTTGTACGATCCTTATTGATATGGAGACCTTTCCATCCATCATAATCCGTGAGATTGGCCCAATGAGATGACCCCTAAATCTAAGAAAGCATCCAAATGGGCCCCATGAGATGGATTGTCTAAGCACATATCCAAGTGGGCCCCATCCATCCTAACACCAATGATAGAAAAGCATCCAATTGGGCCCCATGCGATGGACCACATAAGCATCCAAGTGGGGCCATGGGTGCTTTTCTTTTCCTTCACAAAAACATGAATCGAACCCAAAACTCCAATGTTGAGCACCTTCTGCTGTGCCAGGGATCTTGTCTAAAAAGCACAATGTATTTTGCCATTGTTTAAATATGGTCGATCAACCAACTAAACAGTCTTGACCGTCTCTACTTCCTAATGTTCTTTTATGGCCCATTTGCCTACTTCAAAGTTCCTAATAAAGTGGATTCTAATTAAGTAATATTATCCAGGACGCTTCATTGTAACTGTCATTCCGCAGAAGAGGGAGACATTTTTCGGTGAGATTCTATTTCATTATTTGGTGCGAACACTTTCTAAAAAAAAAAAAAACATCAAAATTAGTATAATTTTTCAAGATTAGAGGGGTACGGATAAAATGATCGACTCAATTGGCGATGTGATCACTTCTTTAAAAAAAATTTAGGGTAATGGATCGTTAATCATCACCTATTATAGGGGACCTCATTTGATGGAAATTATGAATTTTTCCTTTAATCCTTATTTTTTTTAACATTGTTAAGAAGGCATTTCTTAAAATTTATAAAAACTCAGTTCCAACTAAACACATGGGCCCCAATGTTTGCATGCTTGTGGGAATTTAGAGCTAGTATTTAGTCCCCATGCCGGCATGCCCTGCGCTAGCTAAGTGTACTTTAGCTTATTGGAAAGATCATGATAGGAAGTCCAAAACTACTTCTCTGTGAACTAAAGATGAGTACCCTGTTCAAATGAGGGTTTTTTTTTTTTGAAGGCTTTAAGGTTGTTCAAATTCTAAACATATTGAATAAAGTGAGAATGGTACGATAAATGCATGATAAATTTGAAGGCTTATACAGCGTAAAGTTTGAGTTTTGTAGCAGTATTGGAGATAATTTTTGTTTCTGTGTTGCTCCCTTCTCTTGCAGGGGAGAACAACAAAGATTTTGCACTTCTACTTAATTTGGGATAGAACACTTCTCTAGTGTTTTCCTGATAGAGAAGGGGGGCTAAGCTACGAGATAATTCTAGTCCATTGATTACTTCATGAGTGGATGATCAACTTTCTTATAGAAGTAATTTTTAACCTTCTCTCTTGTGAAAATGAGTTTCATAGTGCAAAGAAGAAAGTTGATAACACTTTAATTAGATTTCCACTTATGAATTCCTTCAAGTTTTAACGCCACCCTTTGCTTATAATCCAATTACACAAGAAAAAAAGATGACAAACATTCCCAGCATTCATGAAAGGGAGACTTTCGTCTCAACACCCCTCCACCTGCCTAAGTATTCCTCACAAAGTCCAGATCGTCTAGACCTTTGCATAAATAGCAGTGGAATTAATCAAGAAATTTTCCCAAGGAAGCCACTCTGTGAAAAATTATTTTGGAGAGTGGGAGGCAATGTATAAAAAGATAAAGTTCCCCAAACCATTGAGGACTTTTTTTAAAAGTTTCTCGGGGGACAATGGCCACCTCCTGCCCACTAGTTAGCCCACACTAAGGCACTTATAAGATCCTACCCACACTAGAGATTTAGCACCACGTGACTCATGGAGTTGCTTTTGCCTAGAACAAAATGCTTCACTTCTTTACTGGTTTCTCATTTTTTTTGTTTTGTTTTGTCTTTCTTTATCTCCATACAGATAGCTCATCTACGATTGATCATCTACCTACGTACCTCGAAATGGCACTGGTTCTAATATTATTGTCAGAGTCACCATGGATTTTATCACAAGTTCATATGATGTATGAAGGTTTGAAAACCCCAATGTAGGGTTTAAGGTCCGAAATCAGATTAATCAATATGACATTCAATCAACACATTCAACTCATATAGAAAAGCAAGAAAACAATCACCATAAGAGAGACAATGATATACGTGAAAAAACTCAACCAAGGAAAAAAATCACGGGTCCTGGAACTCAGTCCAGTGAAGAGATCAAACACTATCAACCCGCTATTCATCTTCACTCATGCTTGACTCTCCATCTTCGATCTTGAAGCAACTCCGAGACTGGAACGAAATGCAGATTGCAGATGTGATCTCTAGATATGGAAATCTTGGATTGGAAGGAGGAAATCTCTAGAGATGTTGATCTTGTTGGAAAAAATGGCTAGAGGACCCACTAATTTTTGGCCATCTTTGTGCCAAACTAAAAGTGGGACCCACTTATAGTTTTAGGTGGGAATACATGGGAATGTAATCTACTCTATGAGTAGATTAAAAACATGTATTGGGTTGCTCTAATCCATTAAGGAGTGAATGAGAAATTGCCTCCTAAACACTACTACTTGAACATGTTAAACATGGAAAGAAAGGGAAGTGAAAAACTTGCTTCCCACATTGCTTGAGAGCAATACATTTCTTTGGTATAAATATGTTTACCTTAGTGGTATAAGATGAGCCCCAAGGGGCATCCCACTTTTGTGGAGGAGGGAGGACGTAGATCTTTTTGGGTCACCACCGGGTCACCACCACACACGCGCACGCGCCCCGCCCCGGACCGGGCCTGGCCTGGGCTTGGGCTTCACGCGCGGGTCGGGCCTGGCTCGGCCCACTACCCATTATTAATTTTTTGGAGAAATTTTTATTAAAAAAAATAATAATTTCTTTTGGATTAAATAGGGTGTGTCGAAGAGGTGTGTGTCCTTTCATTTGTGAAATGGTGTGTCCAAAGAAGAAGCATCTGTTCACTGAACAGTCACTGTTCTGAACAGATGACTGTTCTGAACAGATGCAACTCCATTGAAAAGGTTTCCTGCAGCAGCCTATTTAAAGCCTTCAATCCCATTCATTTTCAATCATCCAATTCACTGCTGCTGTTGCACAATTTCGAGTCTGCATAGTCAAGAAGAGAGAGTCCTGTTTGCACTACTGGTTCGCCTGTCACACAGTTTGCAGTGCTGCTACTGTGTGTGTTGATCATTGTATCCTGGGAGACAGACGCCATTAAAGCCCGTTAGCACCGTTGCGGGGGCGAATTTTGTCTTAAGGACATAGTGTTAAACACTAGCCTTGATCTGCCTTCTACTGCGAATTTCTGAGTTTCGTAAAAGACAACAACGAAGTACTGTTATTCTGCCTTCAAACAGTAAGAGAATTTCAATTCGAAGATTACTTTCTGTAACTCTGTTTTACTATTGCTATTGTGAGGATCTGTTTCCTAAATACTGAATTACTTATCTGTGTACTCGGAGAACAACAATCTTAAGACAAAATTCATCTCTCTAACAGAGTACACTCTGTTATCATATTTAATTCAGTATTTCTGGTTTCGGTTTATGTTAGTTTTACTGCTGGTTTCTACTTCTTCTTTGATGAAACTAGTACTGTAAAACTAAGTATCTCTCTTTTACATTAAGCAGACCTGTAGTCTGTTCTGTAAGTTTTCCATAAGTAACCACTTTGAGTTACTGTTTATAGTAAGCAGACCTGTAGTCTGTTCTGTCAGTTTTCTATAAGTAACCACTTCGAGTTACTGTTTACATTAATATTAATTCTGCAAAAATTCTTTGTGTTGGATACAGTTATGGGTATTGAGAAGAATACTCCAGTCAGTACCCATGGCCCTGTTTTGGTGAACCATGGGGAGAAACCTGAGAAGTTCAATGGAACTGAGTTTAAGAGATGGCAACAAAAAATGTTGTTCTATCTCACTACCTTGAACTTGGCTAGGTTCCTCCGTGAAGAAGCTCCTGCTTTAAAAGAATATGAGACAGACAAGCAAGTTGTTGCTGCTGTAGATGCTTGGAAGCATGCTGACTTCCTCTGTCGAAACTATATTCTCAATGGACTAGATAACACATTATATAATGTGTATTGTTCATTGAAGACTGCTAAGGAATTGTGGGATTCTCTTGATAAAAGTACAAGACTGAAGATGCCGGAATGAAGAAATTCGTTGTTGGCAGATTCCTTGACTACAAGATGATCAATTCCAAGGCTGTAATCAATCAAGTTCAGGAACTTCAAGTAATTCTCCATGAAATTCATGCAGAAGGAATGTCTCTTAGTGAATCTTTCCAAGTGGCAGCAATCATTGAAAAATTGCCACCTCTTTGGAAGGATTTTAAGAACTACCTCAAGCATAAGCGAAAGGAGATGAGACTTGAAGACCTGATTGTCAGATTGAGAATAGAGGAAGACAATCGTGCATCTGAAAAGAAAGCAGGAAAAACCTTCACTGAAGCTAAGGCAAATGTGGTGGAACATGGGCAGAATCCCAAGAAGAGGAAGAACCCTTCCAACGGTCCAAAACAAGGTCCCAAAGACAACAAGAAGTTCAAAGGGAATTGTTATGTATGCGACAAACCAGGCCACCGTGCTAAGGACTGCCGTAAGCGCAAGGACCAAGGAAATACAAGTAAGAAACCAGCGCAGGCCAACATGACAGAAATGGACAATCTCTCCACTGATGTTTCAGACATCAATCTTTCTGCTGTAGTCTCAGAAGTCAATCTGGTTGGCAACACCAGAGAATGGTGGGTGGACACTGGGGCCACTCGACATGTCTGCTCCAATAAAGATATGTTCTCCACTTATCATGCTACAAACGGAGAACAACTCTTCATGGGCAACTCTGCTTCTTCTAAGGTTGAAGGCCAGGGACAGGTGGTATTGAAAATGACTTCTGGAAAGGAACTCACCCTCAACAATGTGCTGCATGTACCTGATATTCGTAAGAATCTGGTATCAGGCTCACTACTGAGTAAGAAGGGTTTCAAACTTGTATTTGAGGCGGATAAGTTTGTCCTCACTAAGTCTGGGATGTACGTGGGCAAAGGGTACATGAGCGATGGGCTCTTTAAAATGAATGTAATGACCATTGTACCTAATAAGAAAAATTCTTCTGCCTATATGCTTGAGTCTTCTAATGTGTGGCATGGTAGATTAGGTCATGTTAACTATGATGCTTTGCGTAGATTAGTTAATATGGAATGTTTGCCTAAATACAGTTTTGATTCAAATATCAAATGTGAAACATGTGTAGAAGCTAAACTAACTAGAACTTCTTTTCATTCAATTGAACGAACTTCTGAACCTCTTCAGTTAATTCATTCTGATATCTGTGACCTAAAGTTTGTTCAAACTAAAGGTGGTAAGAAATATTTTCTTACATTTATTGATGATTGCACAAAATACTGTTATGTTTACTGAGAAGTAAAGATGAGGCCTTGGAAATGTTCAAACATTACAAGAATGAGGTTGAGAATCAACTTGAGAAGAAAATTAAGGTAATAAGAAGCGATAGAGGAGGTGAATACGAATCACCTTTTGGTGAATTTTGTTCACAACATGGTATTATACACCAAACTACTGCTCCTTATTCACCTCAGCAAAATGGTGTTGCTGAAAGGAAAAATAGAACTTTAAAAGAAATGATGAATGCTATGCTAATAGGTTCTGGATTACCTCAGAATTTGTGGGGGGATGCTATACTCTCCGCAAATTATATTCTCAACCGAATACCTCAAAAGAAAACCAATAAGACCCCTTACGAAGTATGGAAAGGCAGAATGCCTACTTACAAATACTTGAAAGTGTAGGGGTGTTTGGCTAAAGTGGCGGTTCCTACACCTAAAAAGGTTAAAATAGGACCAAAGACAGTTGACTGTGTTTTCATTGGGTATGCTCATAATAGCAGTGCATATCGGTTTCTAATTTACAAATCTGAGATTCCTGATATGCATCCTAACACTATTATTGAGTCAAGGAATGCATCGTTCTTTGAACACGTATTTCCTAATAAACCCTCGCAGGAATCAAGTTCTCTTAAACGAACTCAAGATACTGCTAATAGCAGTGAACAAAACCAACAAGAGATTGATGAACCTAGACGGAGTAAGAGGGCTAGAACATAAAAAACATTTGGTCCAGATTTTCTAACACTTTTGTTAGAAGATGAGCCTCAAAGCTTTAAAGCAGCGGTGTCCTGTCCCGAGGCACAATATTGGAAAGAGGCAATAAAAAGTGAAATTGAATCCATTTTGCAAAATCATACGTGGGAACTAGTGGATCTTCCACAAGGTTTTAAAACTCTTGGGTGCAAGTGGATATTCAAGAGAAAGATGAAAGCAGATGGATCAATTGAAAAGTACAAAGCCATGCTTGTTGTTAAAGGATATAGACAAAAGGAATGCTTGGATTATTTCGACACTTATTCACCAGTTACGAGGATAACATCCATTCGAATGTTAATTGCAATTGCTGCCATACACAACTTTGAGATACATCAAATGGATGTAAAGACCGCTTTCTTAAATGGTGAATTAGATGAGGAAATATACATGGAACAACCCGAAGGGTTTAATGCTCCAGGACAAACTAAGAAAGTTTGTCGACTTGTCAAATCTCTATATGGATTAAAACAAGCACCAAAGCAATGGCATGAGAAATTTGACAGTTTGATGATGTCAAATGGGTTTAAGATCAATGAATGTGACAAGTGTGTATATGTCAAGAGCACTAACAATGGCTGTGTCATTATTTGCTTATATGTTGATGATTTGCTGATTATGCGTAGTAATGATGAAATCATTCAAGCTACCAAGCGAATGTTAAACAATAAGTTTGATATGAAAGATATGGGTGTTGCCGATGTCATACTTGGAATAAAAATTTCTAAATCATCGGATGGACTGATATTATCTCAATCACACTATATTGAGAAAATACTCCAGAAATATAATCAAGATAATAGCAGTCCAGCGAGAACACCTATAGATATTAGTATCCATCTATCCAAAAATACTGGAAAAGGCATATCACAATGCGAATATGCGCAAATAATTGGGAGCCTAATGTATGTCATGAATTGCACTCGTCCTGACATTGCATATGCTGTTAGTAAACTGAGTAGATACACAAGTAACCCAGGATCAGACCATTGGAAGGCCATAGTCAGGGTTCTAAGATATTTAAAATACACCTAAAACTATAGATTGCATTACTCGAGATATCCAGCAGTACTTGAAGGCTACTGTGATGCCAACTGGATATCAGATACCAATGATTCAAAATCCACAAGTGGATATCTATTCACACTTGGTGGTGCAGCGGTATCATGGAAATCTTTTAAACAAACATGCATTGCTAGATCCACTATGGAATCTGAGTTTATTGCACTGGATAAAGCTGGCGAAGAAGCTGAATGGCTTCGTCAATTCCTAGAAGATATTCCAATATGGTCAAAACTTGTGCCTCCTATCTGCATTCATTGCGATAGTCAATCAGCAATTGGAAGGGCGCAGAGTACCATATATAACGGTAAGTCTCGACATATTCGTCGAAGGCATAATACCGTGCGACAACTACTCTCTAATGGCATTATGACTATTGAGTACATAAAGTCCATGGATAACATTGCGGATCCCTTTACCAAAGGTTTAGCGAGAGAGCAAGTAAATCGTTCATCGAGGGGAATGGGCTTAAAGCCTATGAATGAAAAGTCGCCATAATGGCAACCCAACCTAGCTGACTGGAGATCCCAAGATCTAGGTTCAAAGGGACAACCGAATTGTGTGTGACTTAATGATATCACTATGGAGATAATATCTCCTGCTCATTCCTATAATAGTGATACCTGTAGTGGAAATTAGGGTAAGCAAAGCTTTTAATGATTCTTATATCTTGACTAATCAAGTGGGGTATAGCAGGATACTCTTAATAAGAATCACCTATGTGAGTGTGAACTGGGCCGATTCTATGAGAATAATAAGGCTAAATTCTCTAAAGCACTCATGAAAACCAGGCATTGTTCAGGGCCAAAATGAACACAATCATGAGAACCAACTGTGTCTGGAAAGATTCTGTGTGAACTCTATTGTCTCGGTTTACGCAAAAGGTTGAGCAGTTCAAGACATCATGTTCACTGTTCGACCAGTAAATTCGATAGTACTTCACAAGGGAAGGTTCAAGGCCACAAGCTACCTTTCTCTATACAGAAAATTTCCAATTGTACTCTCTCTGTGTGTCTGCATATCATTTCATTGTTTTCAGTCAATTTCATTCATGTGGGGGATTGTTGGAAAAAATGGCTAGAGGACCCACTAATTTTTGGCCATCTTTGTGCCAAACTAAAAGTGGGACCCACTTATAGTTTTAGGTGGGAATACATGGGAATGTAATCTACTCTATGAGTAGATTAAAGACATGTATTGGGTTGCTCTAATCCATTAAGGAGTGAATGAGAAATTGCCTCCTAAACACTACTACTTGAACATGTTAAACATGGAAAGAAAGGGAAGTGAAAAACTTGCTTCCCACATTGCTTGAGAGCAATACATTTCTTTGGTATAAATATGTTTACCTTAGTGGTATAAGATGAGCTCCAAGGGGCATCCCACTTTTGTGGAGGAGGGAGGACGTAGATCTTTGTTGGGTCACCACCGGGTCACCACCACACACGCGCGCGCGCGCCCCGCCCCGCCCCGCCCCGACCCGGACCGGGCCTGGGCTTCACGCGCGGGTCGGGCCTGGCTCGGCCACTACCCATTATTAATTTTTTGGAGAAATTTTTATTAAAAAAAAATAATAATTTCTTTTGGATTAAATGGGGTGTGTCCAAGAGGTGTGTGTCCTTTCATTTGTGAAAGGGTGTGTCCAAAGAAGAAGCATCTGTTCACTGAACAGTCACTGTTCTGAACAGATGCAACTCCATTGAAAAGGTTTCCTGCAGCAGCCTATTTAAAGCCTTCAATCCCATTCATTTTCAATCATCCAATTCACTGCTGCTGTTGCACAATTTCGAGTCTGCATAGTCAAGAAGAGAGAGTCATGTTTGCACTACTGGTTCGCCTGTCACACAGTTTGCAGTGCTGCTACTGTGTGTGTTGATCATTGTATCCTGGGAGACAGACGCCATTAAAGCCCGTTAGCACCGTTGCGGGGGCGAATTTTGTCTTAAGGACATAGTGTTAAACACTAGCATTGATCTGCCTTCTACTGCGAATTTCTGAGTTTTGTAAAAGACAACAACGAAGTACTGTTATTCTGCCTTCAAACAGTAAGAGAATTTCAATTCGAAGATTACTTTCTGTAACTCTGTTTTACTGTTGCTATTGTGAGGATCTGTTTCCTAAATACTGAATTACTTATCTGTGTACTCGGAGAACAACAGATCTCTCTTCCAAAAGTGCAGCAGCCTCTTCTCGAGGTTCCAAGAGATATAATTGGTTTGACATAACAGTTCTATATATAGTGAAAAGCTAGGGTTTTGCAGGACTGGGGTGAAAGTTCGAACTCCTAAATGAAGAGTTCAAACTCTTGAGTCTCTTGTAGCAAACTTCAGATTTTTGGCGGGCAACATTCAAACACTCAACATAAGAGTTCGAACTCTTGAGCTTGCTAGAAACATTGGCCATGATCGTTCGAACTCTCATGCTGAGAGTTCGAGCTCTTGAGCTTGCTGGAAAATGGCTTTGGATCAGACTTTGGCCATGAACATTCGAACTCTCATGCTGAGAATTCAAACTCCTGAGCTCTCTGGAAAATGGCTTTGACTTCGCTTCTCATCAACGTTCGAACTCTCATTCTGAGAGTTCCAACTCTTGGCTTTCTAATGTCTTGGCTTGGACTTGGTTTATGGAAGCGAGCCTTGCAACTTTGTTTGTTCTTCAGGAAAAGGAATTTGCAGCCCAATCTAGAAAATGAGAATTACATTTGATTGAACCAAGTTTTGTTCAAGCCCATGAAAATTGCCAACACTCAAAACCTTACAATGTATGGCCATTAATCTTTGATGAAATAAAATTAAAGGCTAAAATCATTTGATTGTCCCATTATTGCACGCTGCTACTTCACATCCAAACCCTGTCAGGTCTTTTACAATCTTGATCTCCATGCATTTAAGTGGCCCTTTACAACCTAGAGTATCCGAGAACTCCCATGTAGGGGACAAAGTCTATCCAAATATGAATATATATATATATGAGAAATTTTCATGTGCATCCATCCCTCACCATGTTATGGTGATGAACAACATAATGTGGCCAACTTTTTGATCTATCCGAACCATCCACACACACGGGACCCCTTTAGTTGCACTGAATCCATTGGATTTTCACCAATTTGAATAGATTGGACCGTTCGATTGAGGGCAAATTTTTATCTTTACTATTAAGTCATTAAATTAGTGGGTCATGGATGAAAGGGTTAGAGACATGAGATTAACCCCAAATTTGATATGTGGTCTCATCTAAGATGTCTCTCTCCATCCCCCACAAGTCCCATGATCAATGGGTCCCTCAGTGGATCCCATTAAGTTTGTCCCTCACCAAATATATATATATATATATCTATATATATGGGAGTATTCAAGTGCATCCATCTCTCACCATTTTGGTGAGGGACACTCCCCTTTTGGGAAGTGTCAAGTACAAAAAGGGGAGTCCTATGTACTTGACACTCTCCTTTTTGTACTTGACACTTTCCAAAAGGGGAGTGTCCCTCACCAAAATGGCGAGGGATGGATGCACTTGAATATTTCCCTATATATATATATATCCCCAAGAAAGACTAATTGCTACCTTTGTGGGGTGAGCCACTTGAACCTAGAATATGAATGCTTGTCAATGGCCAGCCTGTTCTCTTGTCAGGTGTTACCTATGTCTGGCTGGCTTAGGCGCCCTGGCCATTATGTCAGGTCCCCACAGCAGTTCCTTCTGATATTATTGGGTTGTTGTCATTGTTCGATCTTATACATTCACAATGTACAAAATTAAAATAAGGCTAATAGATATCACTACATATCACAAATAAACAAACAACACCTAAGTTGTCATACAAATCTGCCATCCCTTCTACATTTTTTTAAATCTTTTATCCATAACCGATAATGGATAACATGACGTTAACCCAATTCATGAACATAAAATCACAAGGTTGAAACAATAAGCACCTTCCACTAGTGTCCATCAAACTACTCCCATATGCCCACCTCCATAAACCCATCCTCAGTAGCACAGCCTCTAAACATTCCAGTAGTGTTAAACCCATAAGCCACCTTCCCATCCTTGGAGACAGCAATGAGACCAGCCTTGCCTTCATCCAGCCTCTCTTTGATAACATAATCCACAGCATCTTGGAGGGACAATCCCTTATACTCCATCACAGCTGCGACATCTCTGGCCAGTGTCGCACGAATGATTGCTTCGCCTTCACCGGTGCATGAGATGGCACATAGGTCGCATGCGTAGGTCCCAGATCCGATTAAGGGCGAGTCACCAATGCGGCCACTCATCTTGTTCATGAGACCGCCTGTGGAGGTGGCTGCTGCACATCGGCCCTGACCGTCAACCACAACACACCCAACAGTCTCTTGATTGTAGATGCTGATAGGGAGGCCGTTCATCTGCAAGGGGGTCTCGACTGAGGCCATGGCCCCTGCGCTGCATGTGTTTGTTGGGACCCTGTAATCAAACTGTACATCAAACAGAACGAATTTCATTAAGAAGTTGGACATATTAGTGATGGTTCTTTCAAGATTTCATAGTGATGGAGATAAAATATCATTGCAATTAAAAATGGTGATGTTCATATATGCATGTATAAGGTTAGAAATGAAAGTAGTTAGGGTCAAATGAGTCAGGCCACAGAGGACCACCCTCACTGAAAAACAAACAAGCAGCACGTGATTATTAGCAATTTCCGGAAGAGCTAATGTGCTATGAGCGACAATTTCTTTGGAGAAACAGGAGAGAAGATAGGGAGAATCTCTTATGACCAAGGAATCGACAAGATATGATGCTAACAAATAAGAGGCCCCCCATGTGTGCATGCATGTAAACTACTATATGTCTGAGTCATTACTCATTAGATCGAGTTTACTTTTGCTTTAATTAAGTAGAATGTAATTAGGGGCAGAAAAATCATTAAATGATTTTTTAATATCAAAAGCGCCGATGCGGATTAAGATTGAAAAATAAGGCTCAAATGATAATAGTACCAAACGCAATCATATGGACAATAAAAAAAAATATATTTTACTTAATTAACCATTAATTCCACCACTTTTATTTTTATGGGATATTAGCTTGTGCAATGAGAGAATTTGATAATAGAGAGAAAAGTTGTTCTCTTCTATTGTTTAATTGGTACAATAGTTTTGACATGCAAAAAGGAAAAAAAAAAAAAAGGAAGTGATTTTCCTCAAGAAGAGGTCTTCAATTTTCTATCTTACAGATAGGAATTAAAGATTCATCATCTTTTCTGCAGAAAATGGAAGTTGGAGGATTGCAAAATCCTCTTGTTATACAAGCACATCCTAAAACACTGGAAAAACATGCAAGACTTATATTGTAATGTTTGTGGGCTTGTTGGCTCCACTGTGGGCAACGGATCAGTCATCCAAAGCTGAGATTTATAAGACATTGTGGGGTGCTCAAGATAGGCTGATATTATAAGGCTAGAACTTTGTAGATGGCAAACACACTCAGCTGAGTGCTGTTGGCACCTTTGTTTCATACATATGCACCAGGAGCCCAGGGATCTCTGAGTCTTTTTAAGTTTAAAATATAACTTCAGACCAGCAATCCAATGTAGCCAAATAAGAAAAATAAAAATAAGAACAACAGGCAAATGGGCCATGGACTGCGAAACCTCTCGTGTCCTACTTTTAAGAAAGAGCTTCTTGTGCATAAATTACGGAGAATCCATGCCCATTTTTTCTATGCTCCATGGCCAATCAACATCACTCTGAGCATCTTTTTGGCCAATGAACAGAAGAAGATCTTAAACGCATCAAGTGGCCATTCGGATCTTAGCTTTTGTCGGATTTGTGCAATATTTTATCAAGTGGTGGCCACTTTTCTGCTGCACTTGAACATGGGCTTTTTTATATTTGTACTGTACTGTATTGTTTTCCATTTAACTTTAGGCAACTGAGGCTAACCAAAAGAATCTTTCAAGGTCCTACCTATCAAAAAAGATTCTTTTGAGGCGGCCTTGACTTTGGTATGTGCTTACAATAATTTGATTTATATGTATTTCCCAATTACAGTAGATAAATCACCATCCCTTGAATGATGACAGCTGCTCAATTTGTGACCACTTCCATTAATCTAGACCGCACAAAATAACAACCCTTGAGACAAATTCGCCAGCTAGGCTCATCAGATAACCGCTCTCGTTTGCGCCAATAATATAGATCAATCAGTGGGCCTCACCTTTGGATTAAGGGCTCAAGATCATTGACATAAATTTTGTTATATTTTGAATACCATGATCATGTCTGAATATATAATTATTAAAATAATAAAAACAAAAGGAGTTAAACAAAGCTTTTACAGTTGACCGTGGTGGGCAAACTTCACTTTTGAGTGAAATTGTGAAATTCAGCATAGTGATAAATTATGGTAGGACAGTAAGTTCGTTAGTTTGGATTTCAAAAGTACAACCCTCTATAGAATTTATATTTTGATGCACTCAAAAAAATTTCTAAGTGACCCTCTACACATATTAATAGGGCCTCTTTGGTTGAGGGCTTTTCTGATCCCTTTACCATTATTATGTTCCAGGATGAGAGATTTTCTCATTTTTATACACTCATCAATAAGAGAGAGAGAGAGAGAGCTTTATTTTTAATTTGCAGAAAAATAGATATGCTATGAAATTAAAGATAAGACCATGGCCTGCTGCATGAACATAAGATCTAAACACATTCAAACTTAAGATTAAAATTCAAAATCATTTCGTCACATCTCTAACATACGCAACTGTCGACTCTTCAAGTTTGAAGTATCAAGAAAACCGTGTGCTAAGATAAGTTTCCTAACATGGTATTCTTAATACGAGTCATGGGATGGATATTCGGTCTTATGGTTACATCATAGGCAGGATGGATTAAAAAGATTATTAATGTAAAAAAACCATAGTTCAATTGTTTAATCAACTAATCTCAAATCACTCTCATAAGAGAGAAATTGACGACCATAGTCATGGGGCTGCTAGATATTCATAGCTTTGATCAAGCAAAGTGGGCCCCAAATCAGTCGGCATAGGCACATAATAAATGGCAGATAATAAGTAGAATATAATAAACAGGTTGAACATAGTTCAACATACCACTATGGCATTCGCCTCTTTAGCCAGCTTCAACATTCCCACGTTTTCCTCAGTGATAAAATATTCATTATCTACCAACTCCACTCCCTGCAACATGTCACATGTGTCAAAGAGCACATACATCACTAGTACTCACTAGCTACCTACCAAGAAAGCCTCTCTTTTTTTAAATTTCAAAAGACAAAAGGTTCAAGGAAGTCTGTGGCAGATCGATCCTAGCCATCCGATCTTGCCTGTATGGTCAGCAATGTAGTGGCTAGGATCTAAGTATGCCAGCTCTCCACATAGAGGGTGGGACACCATCTATGTAGATTTGACATAAGATTATTACCTGTTTTCTAGCGAATTCCTCGGCACCTTCAAATGCGAGATAGGAATGTGGAGATTTTTCCATGACAAGTCTAGCGAGAGAGATGGGATTCTTCACAGTAGTCAGTCCTGAGACAGCCCCACATCTCCTCCTTGGCCCATCCATGATGCTAGCTTCCATCTCCACCGTCCCTTTCTCAGATAGAGCAGATCCACGGCCAGAGTTGAAAAGCGGGTCAGTCTCCAGTTCCCGTACCTGAAAAACCAAAGAATTGGTTTATTAGTTTTAAGTTTTATTCAAGATTCCTACTGTCTTGAGTACAAACATGAAATAGCCGGTGGCCACTTGAAAGTGTTGGGACAAGTGTAATGTGCCTCCTGCAAATTCCCAACATAGAGATTGAGCAACTTGAACGTTATGCAAAAGGTTCATCAACTTTTCCCAAAGTTTCTATATAACAATCATCAAAAAAAAGTAAGGCAAAGGGCCACTTCAGGAGAATGGTACTCTCCCATATTTGTTTTTAGCAGTACAGGTAAAAGAGAAGCAAAATAAAAAGAATGGTTAAGATGTGTATATGTAATGCTTGTCATCCATCAATGATAAGTAGTAAGGATAAATTCAAAGGAGTCAAGGCCTAGGATAGAGGAAAATGTGGAGAAAGCTCATGCAACATAATTGGTACAAGGCTCTCATGATGATGATGAAGAAGAAGATAGGATAGAATAGGAAATCCATCAATGATATTGGGTTATAAAAAGGAGAAGAAACATACAACTAGTTCAACCACATCAATGGCAGGGAGAGAAGAGCGAAGGGCAGAGATGCCCAGAAGAAGGCAACGGTTGAGGAGTTTCTTAGCCTCTTCTTGGCGCTCAAGGGGGAGATTTGGATCCACACCAGCCCCTCCATGCACAGCTATGGCCCAACCTCCCATTCTCTCCCTCCCTTCTCTCTGATCACTCTCTTTTTCTCTCCTCTCTTTGATACAATGCCTATGGCTCATCCACCACCATTTATAGAGCTTCACGGACCTCAAACTTCAATCCATTGGAATTAATTAATTAAAAAGTTGCACTCGCCACTCACCACTCACCAGTACTCTCCCACTTTCCACTTCTGTCCGTTCCCCAGGATTCTGAAACTCCCTAGATTCTCTTTAGAACACTGTATATTCATTACCCGGGGCCATATGGAACAGAAAAACCATTTTAAATTATTCAACTGTGCCAGATTTCACTACATTCTTAGTGATCATAGCCAAGACGTATACAAGATCACCCATACTGCAATTAAAGTGAAATGTGAGAGCTGTTTTCAACCGTCAGATTTCTGAGATGGTTGATTTGTGGCCATGGAGTAAGAGAGGAATGTGGATTCGAATCTTTTGCGGCTGGATCTCATTTTGGAATGAATTGACCTGGACCATCGTTAATTTTGGAATTAAGCAACCCATCAATGGTAAATGGACAAATATATCCCTGGCCCTTTAAGTATTGCAGAGACAAGTGTCAGATAGCTTGGCCCCACTGGCTATGCCTATTCAAAGTTATATGGATTCTTGGAATCCTGTTTCCTCAAGGAGATTTTAGAAGATGTGAAAATTCAAAATTGAAACAAGTCATACGTGGCAATGAATACACTCCTAAAAAAAAAAGTGTTGAGAGAGAGAGTCGGCAATTGAGGGTTGCTTTCGATCTTGAACATTGGGAAACGGAGGTCACGTGGTATTGGTAAAGCCCAAGAATGTAAAAATTTTTGGTGATTCTTCTTCATTGGTGTTTATGCAGTAAAACTGTTTTAAATAAAGAGAAAATTATATTATCTGAAAAATCATCTTAAATGTTGGGTGCACTAAAGCGGCTCTCTCGTAATTTCTTTGTAACAGTAAAGGCCCTTCAATCAGTTTTCATTTTTATTTGAACCGATGATATCAATGCTTGTTTCAATTGAGTAATAATATCGTGGTTTTTGTGTGTCGAGTTGCAAGTAATTAGCGAGTAGGCAGTCGGGTGAGATAGTTATGATTGGGAAGATGGGGTTGCTGTTGTATAAGTGGGTCAAGTGGATTGTGAGGATTAGAGAGATACATGTGGAGGGCAGTGGATGGTTCGGCTTTGGGTTGCTCGGCTGGGATAGGTATAGGTGGGTTTTGGTCCGTTTGGGTGAGTTTTGAGAGAGATGGTGAGGCTGAAGGATGAGGATGTTATAGTATTGTTTAATTGGTGATGGGTTAGGTGGCATGGGTGTTTGGCATTTGGAGTGGGATGGTGAGGATCGACTATGATGAGTTGGTGTGCTAAAGATGGGTGGGCCTGCAGTGCAGTTGGAAATTGATGATGAAAAGATGGTGAGTGAGGATCGTATTTGGCTAGGGCCCGGGGCGATTGGGAGGTGTGAATGTGTGATGGAGATGGATCGTGCAGGCAGACTTGGTTTGATGGGTTGGTTTCGGCTGGTGATGAGGGTTTAATTTAATGGGTTACTTTGGTTTGGATGAGTAATGAAGTGGGGGAGATAGAAAAAGAGGAGAAAAGGTATAAATAAAAGATGAGCAACAACATCGCCCCTAAAATAAAAGTGAAAATTGACAGGAGAGGTCCTTATTTTTACATAGGAAATATGTAAGTTGTTTTTAGTGCACTAGACATTTAAGGTGATTTTTCATATTATTTCCCTTTTAAATAACCATCTCATTGTTCATGGGATTTCTCTAAATTTAACTTTAAGAGGTTTATTTATTGAGTTGGCCTAATACCTAGGGCCTCTTTGTTTGCTTGTGAATTGAATGCATAAGGATTTCTTATAAAATGAGCTCCAATTTAAACTCCAAATGCTATAAAATTGAGATGGAGTACAGCTTAGGTGATACTTTCACTTGAGCCTTCATCGATCTGTAAACATATATATGAGACTAAGATGCCAACGTCACTCAACCATAAGTGCATCGGTTGCTCCAAGGTCTTGTTTAAATGAAGAGATTGATTGAACTTGTAAACTATAGGTCTTGCTAGTACGTGTTAAAAGGACCCCATTTTTCAGCAAATGACACACTATGGCTTTCCTTTTTAAAATCAACCTTCTTTAAAGTCATACCTTCTAACTTTGTAGCATTTAAGATCACCCCTTAAAGTATATTCATCTGTGCACATTTGGTAATAGGTGAGGAATTTATCTGAAACCCACATATTAAGGATTCCTCGTTGTCCTTATAATAAGGGTTTCTAATTAAAGATTTGTGTACCTAAGGATTGCACATTAGTGTTAGTGCATATCAATGCGTACAGCTGAGAAAAATTCATATTCATATGTAAATCCGCAGAAATGAGGATTTTGATCAAATCCTATACAAGAAGATTACACCCTAAAACTAATCCTCAAAAATGAAAATTTTCATGACCCCCCAAATCCTCATAGATTTAGCATTTCGAAACGTAAATTTTTCATGATTTTGTAAAAACCAAGTAACGAATTCCTAAGAATTTGATTGCCAGAGCATGATCAAAGCTCCAAACTTTTGCTTTCAAATGTGTCCTATATATAGATCATCACTAACACAACATGAGTTGCTTAAATTAGCTAGCTAGGACCATCCAACTTAGTTGTGATTTTTTAATATACATCAAAACACATTAAAAATAAGGCTATTTAGAAGGATAAAAAAAGAGCATCTGTATAGATGGACTTTATTTATTCAGGCATCTGCGAGTAGTTTATTAATAATCCTATGGCATCCTTCACAAAGCCAACTAATAATAAGCAATTTTAAATTCTTCCAACCAATCCTCTGGTTGCCTTTCCCTTGTAAAAACCCATTTCACACCTGAAATTAGGAGAGAGATAGACAGAGATCGACCAAAGCTATTTTGACCAGCATATTGAAATTGCACCTAACCATATCATGATATGATGAAGTAGTTGTCTTAAAAAAACATATATAACAAAAAACTAAATAAAAATTTTCTATTGCTTTAAGTTGTCCACGTCTCAAACCTTCATTGCATTATCCATGCCATTCATGTGTCAAAGTTGGTATAAATGAATGCCAATTGAAAAGTGTTTACTCGTGAGCCCCATAATTAAATGTGTACCAAATGATCCGATTCATACCAGTTAAAACAATCTTTACCAAATAAGTTATTTATGTATAAATGACCGTATGCAAATTTTTAGCATTGGAGTTACCATGGATGTGAGGCGCATCTTTGCTTGTACGTCTAAGCCGTTCACAGCGTATTGCCCACTGAGTACGAAGTGGCCCACATACATCTGAATTGTTATACGTCGTTGGATTGATAATTGTATATAAAACGCTATTTAATGTCATTTTCTATGCTTTGATGAGTTTTAGGTCACGTTTGACAATCAAGTCCTTGAGATTTTTGCTCTCCACAAAAAAAAAAAAAAAATTGTGTTTGGCAATTATGAGTCTCCGAGGATTTGGATGTATGAAAATCCTCATTTTTTAAGATTCTCATATCCAACCTCTCCACTTAGGATTTGGAAATCTTTACTTTTACATATTTGCGCTTTTGGGCAAATTTTTCCAAACCATATGCATTAATGTCAATATCATTGTGAAATCCTCAACTGCACATATCTTCGTCAGGAATCTGAATTTCAGGGGTAGTAAGAAATTCTCAAATCATCATGTTTGATAACATATGAAAAAGCTGTAGATCTAATAAGTCTTCATTGCTGGGGATTTCTTATAATGTTATCAATATGTACTATAGCGGGAATAAAATTGATTTCAGTGCCTAAATCCACTAAACAAGGATTTCCAAATCCTATATGGGAGGCGACAGGACCTTAACATTTCAGGTTATTTCCATACACGTGAAATTTGGCGCCATATGCAACTCATCATCACGTGGTCAGCTCTCCTAATGTTGGAAGCTAAATAGGATCGACGTACTGCATTGACACATTCTTTTGATATATATCATTAAAAAACATTGATTGAAGGCATGTTCGGTTTTTAAATCAACATGCACTCCTGCCATGTGTTTCTCGGTTTCGAGGAGGGTCGTTGGCATTTCCAACCCTCGAACATACAGCGTACAATCTTTCCTTTTTATAAAAAAGGAGAATTTGTGCACCAAACTTGCACAACCAAAATACATTTTACCAAAGTGCATGAATGCATACATTTATAAATATATAAAAGGAAATATTCAAGTGAGAATTAGTTTTCAATATGTTTCCATGAAAACTATTGGTGGGGCCCACTTAGAAACCAATCCAAACCGTGCATAAACAGTGACCTCCCTTGATAGTTACTAATCCTGAGGTTTGACACCCATCCAAATGGATTGGGCCGTTGGATGGATGATTAAATTTTTGCTTAATATGAAGCCATTAAACTCGCGGGCAATTGATGAAGAGGTTCGAGGCATGAGATTATGGTCAAACTTGATACTTGGGGTGATCTCATATAGATCTTTCCATCCCCTCTGGTCCCATATCTAAATGTGACCCATAAATACGTCCCATAAAAAATTCTCACGGTGACTATGTTCTCACTAGAACAAAGCCCATATATAAATATAGGGATTTTTTTTCTTACCAATAAACTACATATGATCATAGATTTCTTGAGACTCAACCTAATGATGCGTAAAGATTTGATGAGAGTAAAATTGGTCCTGATGCTAAATTATAGGGAGATGAAAGTGTAAAAAGGCTTTTACTAATGATAGTTGAGAACGGCCACTTACATCACTGGTAAGTGGCGGATGTTCTCTCGTGACTGTCCAAGAATTCAAAAGCCACATCTTTCCTCTTGTGTGGTTTTTCTTTCCTCTTGTTCGGGCTCCTTTCTCACTTGATTGGGCCTTCTTCCCGTTTGTACAGATTGTCTTTTCGTGTATATGCAGGCTCTCTCTCTGATCCCAACCTCTTTAATTAGAGTTAAATATATATATATATATATAAATAGCTGGTTGAAGCAAGCCCTAGCTATCAAGGTGAACCACACATGTTGTTCTCGTATGAAAACAATTCTCTCTCTCAAATAGGGCAATATTGGAATTATGAAGCTTAATTTTCATAATTCCGACCAAGAAAAGGTCTTTTTGGTGGCCAAAACAGCGGGTATCCAAATGATCGGGCATACTCCCATTGAAGGAAATATCAATGGAAGAACTACCAGGACTCACTTTTGGATAATAACGTGTGGGAGAACTACAAGGACAAGAGAGTGCCGGTTCGCACTTTAGCATTGCTCGCCAATAAAGTGAAACAGAAGAAAAGATTTTGTTTTTTCTTAGGTGTAATGTTTTTAATGGGTGAGAAAGTTTAATCACACAAGAAATAAATACCTTCTAAGAGTAACATAACTAAAGAAAGGACCCTCTGTTTTTTTTCTTTTCCTATTTTTTGGGTAATAGAAAGGCACGTTAAACCGATATTTTAAACACCACTAGAGACATAGATGGACATTCATTTACCTAATTATCTTTAAGGCCCATACTTGAAAAGATTAAATCCAAATAATTATCTTGTATCCTAACTATATTTGCCATCAAATTCCTTTGAGCAGGCCCGGCCCTGAGGCAGGGCAGTAAGTGCGCCTGCCCCGGGCCCCCCGGGCCCCCATTTTTCAGGGGGCCCAAAAACACTTCCTCTCCTCAAGAAGAAAATATTTTCACTCCTCCAAATCCACCGACCTCCTTCTCAAACCCCTTAACCTTTCATCAATCGAACTCCTTTGAACCCCATCTCAACCAAACAGCAAGCCAAAAAAAAAAAAAAAAACAAGGAGAAGAAGAAGAAGAAGCAGCAGAGAACTGGACCGCCATAACCGGTTAGGCCCAAATCTCCGCCATCGCCAGAACCGGCTGGCCCATCATCTTCGTGCTAGCGTCTAGCAGTCAAGCATCATCAGTCCATCACCACTTCGGACGAAGCACCCAGGCTACCCAGCAGTCAAATCCCTTAACCATTCATCAATCGAACTCCTTTGAACCCCATCTCAACCAAATAGCAAGCCCAAAAAAAAAAAAAAAGAAAAGAAAAAAAGAAGAAGAAGCACCCAGCAGGCCAGCACCACTGGTTGATTGCTACAATAGCAATCAAGCACCATCAGTCCATCACCACTTCGGACGAAGCACCCAGGCTACCCAGCAGTCAAACTGTCAAACCCATCAACCCTTCATCAATCGAATTCCTTTGAACCCCAATACCCCATCTCAACCAAACAGCAAGCCCAAAAATTAAAAAATAAAAACAAGAAGAAGAAGAAGAAGAAGCACCCAGCAGGCCAGCACCACGGGTTGATTGCTAGTGCTGCTCCACGCCTCCACCGTCCACCCACCCGCCACGCCACATCTCTTTGTTATGTACACTTGAATGCTTCCTTTTGTTTTTCCTCCAACACGAAGACCGAGGCAGCCCAGTCTTCTTAGTTCAGGTAGAGTTCGGGTCGGGTTGGACCTGATCCAATGATCCATTCCGCTGACAAGCCATTTCATTTGGTAACAAATCAATACAGGTCAGGTGGACCCATTCACTCTCCTGAGTTTGAGTTATGCCCAAATCCAAAACAACAGTCAACAGCAACTTACAAAAAAAGCCACTTGCATCAGATTTGTAGACATCAACACATGGGCCCATAGCTTATAGATCTTCTTCAATCTTCATAAGATCCATATCATCGTTGTCTTGGTAGATTGGGGAGATTCCAAAATTCAAAGTGTGGCTTTTTTCATTGCAAAATTGGTCGTTGTAGAAATCAATTGAAGGTAATTTCATGATTAGAAAATCTTGAATTTGAAAGCATAATTGAGGATTTTGCTTCTCAAAATGCAAGAAGAAAATCATTTCAATAATACTTTTTTAATTGTGATTTTGTTTTTTCAACTTATCTTCTAGATGGTGATGCTAGTATGAGAAATTATTTGGCCGACGATCTGGTACTCTTACCGAGATGTTTGGTATGAGAGATTCATTTATTTATGTATTAAATGTATTTTATTTATGTATTAAATGTATTTATCATATGATATTATTTGGTTTTTAATGAAATTATTATTTTTGGGCTAAATTTATGAAAACATGTTATATATATGTGCATATATTAAAAAATTATAAAAATGAATAAAGGGCCCATTTTAGTGATTCGCACCGGGCCTTTGAAAAGTCAGGACCGGCCCTGCCATTGAGGTGAACAAAAATGTATGGTATATATTGGTAGGTCATTTGGTGCACTTTTTGCGAAATAAAATACATATGGCCGGCAACAGAGGAAAAGAAAGAAAGAAAAAAGAACCCAAATGAAACCTAAAATGAATTATAAGGATGTGGACCACCCTAGATTCAACTCAAACCTAAACGGTTTGGTCATTTCAATAAATAAGTGGTTCTTCTATGACTCTCTTCCATTTCTCTCCATCTGTTTTTCCACCTTAATTACGTATTAAAAACTTTAGTCTTATCTTAAGATAAGGCATTTAATTCCTGCACCAAAGTCCAAAGGGATCCCCTCATGTATGTATTGTCTTGGAGTGATAGATTCTCTGCTCCTCCTCAGCTGCCCCCACATTAGAGACTTGATGATCATAGAGACTAGAGATTCTCCAATGTCCATATAAACTATAGCGTCTACACTTACGTGCACCCACGTGCTTCTGGAATCCATGCTGTTGCATTGCAATTTGCAAGTGGTGGGACTCATGCACTCACGTGCTCCTGGAATCCATGCTGTTGCATTGCAATTTGCAAGTGGTGGGTGGGACCCACAAGGCGCCCAGGTCGCGGGAGAACGATGACCTAAGCAGGTGAGCGCATCGCATGACTGACTACTCATGGTCATTTCAAGTCCGGGACCTAGCTTTTGATTTAGCATTAAAAGAGTTAAATGATTTCTTAATTATAATTCTTATTTTGAGATTCAATCAAATGGTGAGTGACGTTTTGATTTACATGAAAATGAGCATCATTTTAATCATTAAAAAAAAATTTAACCAAGTAAGCCTTATAAAGCTGGACTAAATATGCAGTCCATTGTCCACTCATTGCTTTACCTTTTGCCTTCGTCAAATGCTCATAATATTTATCTTCTTTACAGCCCCCACCACAACCAATTTAGCTTTGTTCTAGGAATTTGGGAGTTGATATTTTGTGGGTTGAATGGATAGTCTATGATATCATTATTAAAGTGCCAGGAGAGCAATATTCATGGTCATGACAGCTAATTACAATAATAGTAAAATGTATTAAGAATTTGATAATCATATTATATATATAAAACATAGTTTGATAAATCAGTTATATTGAAAAGAATTAATGAATTGATATTACTTAGATGGTATGATTTCTAGCCATTCACTCGGAAATGGAATGATAGTTGTTTTGTTCTTTGTCACAATTATTAAAACTAATTAAATTTATTGGTCGATATAGAGATATTTTGATAGGGTTTTCAATTAATGATCGTACATGATTAATAGCGTAGCAATTCCAAGTCACCATTTTTAGGACTATTTAGAGACGGACACATGGCATATGATGGTGCCAAGAAGAGAGATATTTTGACCTGCAAAATTGAATCTGAATCTAATTCTCAAAAGGATAATCATATATCCATTTCATATTGTGGGACTCACCAGTCACGTAAGATCAGTCATTCTATACACCAAATCAACTTATCTTTCGTTAATCTGACTATTTTTCCACTTTTGCAGCAAATTAATTTCATAAGTGTACCTTTGAAGAAATTCTGCCAATTGGAGCCTGGCATGATTTTTTAAACCTTGGCTGAATTCATGAGATATATATTTGTATCAAATTGGCCCTCCCATAGACCATATGGTTTGTCCTGTGAGCCTGTTGTGGTTAAATTAACTGGTAATCTAATACTGTTGTCATCTAATAATCTATTGAGAAATCATATTAGTAACCCTAACCTGCACTAAATATGGATTTGTTGCAAAACACTCCCGCAAGCCAACCATTAAACGAATGGGATTGGTTGATTTCTAAGTTCTCACATTTGGGGAGGGGGGGGGGGGGGGGGGGGGAGGGGCTTGTTTGGTAACTCTACTAATAGAGTCAAGTGGGGGGGGGGGGCTTGTTTGGCAACTCTGCTAATAGAGTCAAGTGGGGGGGGGGGGGGAATAAAAAAAACACTTATTTCTTTCCACTCTGTATGATAGTCTTGTTTGGTCATGTAACATACACAAAATTATCGGGAAAAGCCTTAGGGCATGTTTGTGCAAAAGAGTTTTCATGAAAGCAAAACTTCATTTTTTCCATTTTACATACTGTGTTACTTTCTTTGGTTCAACACAAAGTCTCTACCAAGAAGTGGAGAACTTTCATTTTTTTTCCTCTGGAGAAAAGAAACCCGAGTCCAACATTAACCCCTATCCTTGGTAATTCATTTTTGGGAAGGCACTACACAAACAAACCCTAAAAACTCTTTGCTTTTTCCTCATAAATAAGGAACATGAAGTCCGACCCCTCCCATGGAAAACATTTTTCTCTTCCGCAGCATTACATGTATATGAGTTGGAGACTCAGTGTAACTCTTTAGGCTATGTGTGACTAGGCCAACTTGATGCATTAATGCCACCTTTTACTTTCCAACATACGACCAAATGTGGATTGAAACCCCTCCCATATTGTCCATGTAGTTCGAAATGTCATCTCATTAATTTAATGATTGCCAAATGCCAACTATAAAACTTGTTAGAATAAAAGTCGTCTGGCAAAGTCCGAGGCAGAGAGGTGTCTCGCTATAGCGAGAATGACGGGAATGCCCAGTTCAAGTAGAATTCTTAAATAGAGTTTGGGGCTGATTTCTCTTCTGATTAGAGTTTAATTAGAAGACTAATGCATGAACTTAGGCCTATAAATTGGGTGTTTCTCTCAACCCAAAGGAGACACACAAGAAGTTATTTCTCTCTTGATCTAAGATTAGAATACCCTAAGAGAGATTCTCTTGTTTCTCTAGAGCCATTGAGAGATTGTTCTGAAAGACTGCTCTAGAAGGTTTTGTTGCTTCTACTCTTTTGTAGAAGATTGATCATCTTGGTAGACAAGGTGCGAGGAGATCAGGTAAGGAGAACGGTGCACGGTGGAAGCCGTGTTAGTGAATTTTGTGCAAGAACAACTACAGTCCTGAGGTCGAGGTACAGACTGAGGTACAGGAGCTTGTGAGTATATCTTGTAAACTGTTCGTGAACTCTTGATTTCTGGTTCGTGGTTTTTCTCCCGGAAAGGGTTTCCACGGTAAAATTTGTGTCTGCCTTCTTGTGGTGTGTGAATGGTAGATAGCTAATTCTATATTGTTTGATTGGTTTATTTCCGTTGCATGGATTGGTTAAATTGGAACTAGTAATTCATTCTAGTGGATCCTAAAAAACCTTCACGTGGTATCAGAGCGGGTTACACTATTTTATTGTGTTGATCCATAATTGTTAGAATGGATATCTACCGCGAAGGCACTTCAACCAATAAGCCTCCTCTGTTGGATGGCAGCAATTATGCTTATTGGAAAGCCAGAATGATTGCCTTCTTGAGAGCCATAGATCTGAAAGTTTGAAAATCCGTTGAGAATGGTTATTCCTTGCCCACTATTACTGCTGATGGGGTAACTGGTCCCAAACCTGAAGATCAGTGGAATAAGGAAGAAGAGTTGGCTGCCACTTATAACTCTAGGGCTTTGAATGCTATTTATAATGGAGTTAATATGTCTGAGTTTCGTAGAATTTCTACATGTACTACTGCAAAAGAAGCTTGGGATAATCTACAGACTGTACATGAAGGGACTGACACTGTCAAACAGTCGAAACTTCAGAAATTGTATACAGCATTCGAAACCATAAAGATGGAAGATGATGAAACTTTTGATGATTTTAATTCGAAGCTGAATGCAATTGTGAATGATACCTTTACTTTGGGAGAACCAATTCCTGAAAACAGAATTGTTAAAAAGATTTTGAGGTCTCTCCCAGAAAGGTTTGATGGAAAGGTTGTGGCCATAGAAGAAAATAAAAATTTGAATACACTCAAAGTTGATGAGTTGGTTGGCAACCTACAAACTTTTGAAGCAAACCTTAGGTCTAATGGGATGACAAAATCTCAAGGTATTGCTTTGAAAGCGTTGAAAGAATCATTCAAGAAAGCGTCCAATGAATCATATAAGAAAGCTGCAAGTGATTCAGATTCCGAGGAAATTGATCCCCAAGTTGCTGTACAGTTCATGAAGCAATTTAAGCTTTTTATGAAGGGACAGAAAACCAATGTGAAGATCCCTAAAAATTCTGGAAAGAAGAAATCTTTTAAAGGGATTCAATGTTATGAGTGTCAAGGCTATGGACACATTGCTAATGATTGCGGAAACAAAAAATCTCAAAAAAAGGCCTTGAATACTGCTTGGGAAGATGACACTTCTGATGAGAATAATGAAAACTCCGAGTCTGACACTGGCAAGGGGAAGTTTATTGCTTTTATGGCAACTTGTAGTTCTGTTGCTTCTCATGTTTCTTCTGAAGTTGAGACTGATCATGATACTGAGTCAGACGAAGAACCAGATTGGAAAGGTGAATATGAAACACTTTTCAAGAAAACCATGAAGATGGTTAAAGTGAATGAAAAAGTTGCTATTAATTGGCAAATGTCTGAAGAGCAGAATTCCTCCTTGAAACCTGAACTTGCAGATTCACTTGCAAAAGTACAAAAATTGGAGGATGAAAATAACAAGTTGGCTGACAAATTGACTGCAGAATCACAAAAGTGTGACTTATTTGATTCTGATATAAAGACTTTGAAAGCAGAGAATTCTGATCTAAATGGAAGACTCAAGATGGTTCTATCTGAGTTAGACACTGCTAAAGCTTCATTGAATAGGATGAACACTGGATCGAGAAAATTAGATGACATCCTGTGCAGTCAAAAGGCAAACACTGATAAACATGGTATTGGCTATGCCGATGGAGCATCCACTTCAAATGCCAAAAGTAAAAATTGTTTTGTTAAAAATTCAGTTTTTACTAATCCGGTTGTTAGTATTGGAAAGACAGCTCCAAAGAAGCAGAATGTGTTATGTCCTGAACGAATCCCCACTTGTTATCATTGTGGAATTAAAGGACACATTCGACCCCATTGCGATAAGCTGCAAAGTTTACCGAATCAAAAGCAATGGACAACGCAGAAGGCTGAGCTGCAAAAGAAGAATACCAAAGCTGTCTGGGTCAAGAAAGAAGACCTCTCTTCTGTATTGGTACACACTTTGCTGAAATATTTAAATTTACAAGTGTGTGTGCCTAAGCTTCATCACCCTTGATCTGCAAGATCAAGCCCTCACCCCAGTGCTGATACGAAGATCTTTTTGAGGGGGAGTCACTATTAAGGGGGAGCTACTGCATTCAGGTTGACAGAAGTTGCATGATAATATTTGTTTGACAATTATGGACAAAAATAGGGGGAGAAGAATGGAGTTAGGGGGAGCTATACAAGCCAATGCAATTCAAGAGCTACATGTTCAAGCAAAGGGAATACATGATCTACATCTACAGAGCTGATTTTTTTTCTTTTAAAATTCAATGTATTTTGGGTTTTACTTTTGGGTAGATCGTATTGTATTTTTTCTAAGGATTTTATCCAAGAATTGCCAAAAGGGGGAGATTGTTAGAATAAAAGTCGTCTGGCAAAGTCCGAGACAAAGAGGTGTCTCGCTATAGCGAGACTCATTCTCGCTATAGCGAGAATGACGGGAATGCCCAGTTCGAGTAGAACTCTTAAATAGAGTTTAGGGCTGATTTCTCTTCTGCTTAGAGTTTAATTAGAAGACTAATGCACGAACTTAGGCCTAGAAATTGGGTGTTTCTCTCAGCCCAAAGGAGACACACAAGATACACAAGAGGTTATTTCTCTCTTGATCTAAGATTAGAATACCCTAAGAGAGATTCTCTTGTTTCTCTAGAGCCATTGAGAGATTGTTCTGAAAGACTGCTCTAGAAGGTTTTGTTGCTTCTACTCTCTTGTAGAAGATTGATCATCTTGGTGGACAAGGTGCGAGGAGATCAAGTAAGGAGAACGGTGCACGGTGGAAGCCGTGTTAGTGGATTCTGTGCAAGAACAACTACAATCCTGAGGTCGAGGTACAGACTGAGGTACAGGAGCTTGTGAGTATATCTTGTAAACTGTTCGTGAACTCTTGATTTTTGGTTCGTGATTTTTCTCCCGGAAAGGGTTTCCACGGTAAAATTTGTGTCTGCCTTCTTGTGGTGTGTGAATGGTAGATAGCTAGTTCTATATTGTTTGATTGGTTTATTTCTGCTGCATTGATTGATTAAATTAGAACTAGTAATTCATTCTAGTGGGTCCTAAAAAACCTTCAAAACTTGATCATGCGTTAAGTGTGGATGGTAGTCGACTATAATTCCTTATGTTTAATTTTGTCATTGTAAGAGAATGGACTAATAAAATCATCATCATTAAAGCCTTATAATCATGATTAAAACAAGCTTATAAGATTGACATTTGACCAACCACTAATCAAGATGGCACCTTCTCATTCCATATACAAGTGATTGGATGCAAAAAAACACTCTCTCTCTCTCTCTCTCTCTCTCTCTCTTTCTCTGACATAATATGGGTCCTTTGAGGCGAGCCCTACAAATCAGTTAGCAGGTCCAATGAAAGCTTAGTCCATCAATAGTTTTTCCCCCTAAAAGATGAGTCGTTTTTAAAACATGCATAAGCCACCACTAATAGTTAATTGCATGTAAATGTAAAATATGTGATTTATATAATGAGAAATGGTCTGGTCAGGTCTGTGAGCTGAGTTTATAAGACCCGTATAGATATGTGCCAGCCATGTGGGGCAGAAAGATTGAAAGATCTTAACAAGACCTAGGCATGTGCAAAAAATAACCCCATATAATTTCATTTGATATGTAAAATCACTACACCAAAAATGGAAAATTGGAACGGATTACCGTTCCTAATCCGTGTGTTCCTAATCCGTTCCTAAACCGTTCCTAATCCGTTCCAAAAATAAGAAATTGAAACGGATGAACGGATTAGGACTACACGGATTAGGAACGGTAATCCGTTTTAATTTTCCATTTTTGGTGTAGTGAATAAGCTATTATATTAAAACCTCAGATGAGATGAGGGAATGGAGCCCTCGATCGAGTGAAAGAGGAAGACCTCATATGAGAAAAAGTTGGTCTATCTTGAATCCAATCCTGAACAGCGAAAACTATTGTTTCTTATCACTGAGGTAAAGAGCCAATCTCTCTCTTAAACCTTTTACAAATGTGATCAGGAGAAGGATTTAGATTCTCCAAAGCACAGAAGTCGGTAGGCTAAAGTACCAAAATGCATGGAACAACGTGAAATCAATCAAAGCTCAAAGGCATGATCAGTTTTATTGAAAAAGAAACTATTAAAAAATGGACAGTTGCATCATGGAATTTTTTTTTTTTTTTAATGAACAAGGAATGGCTCTTTGTAGCCACGAAAGAGCATATGGTTATGTGCAATGCACGTCAGAAATGGTTAGACCTAATAAAATAATTTGTCCTCTTCACTACTCCCCTTTCTTGGGAAGACACTGACAAAAGGAAATTGCGTAGAAAACCACAAAAAGAGGTCGGTAAACGCATAATCTATATAAATTTTCAGATTAAGTGTGATTGATTGAACAGCTAATAACAGCTGCAAAAGCCATTTATAAATAGATCATCTAATAAACCACTGTTTCTTATGATATGCTACTTGGCCACAAACCATGCCAATTGCCATGTGTCTTATATTCACTTGGAGTCTGGATCGATCCCCTACTGCAGCAATTATAGTATTTCCTTGTAACTGGTCTCTAGAACTCCACCATGGAGCCCTCGTATTGATAGTCCAGACTGTCAAATTTAAATTTCATCACATCTAGTGTTATATTCTCAAATTTCAGTTCCATAGAAGTATGCTTCACCGTAGGATTGAAAATATGATTGAAAACTTAATGGGGCATTAATATGGCATTGCTGTTGATGTTTGTATCAATCATGTTTTCAGTCATGTGCTCACTCGGATGGTCAACTGAGATTTTAGGATTATCAATGGTTGAGATGAAATTCATCTTAACGATTTAGATTGTATTTATGTGGGCCCCATGATGGAGTTATGGAGACCTGTTACATTACATGGGAAGCATGTAATAGCTACGAAAACATAGCCGGACTCTATTCATCACTTGTTATCGCTGTAAAGATAGAAGATAAAACTTATGTTTTACAAATTTTTTTGGAGGTGTTAATCTTCCAATATTCTCTTAATCCATCGTATACACCTATTTTTATTTAAAAAAAGATCCGGTAGTTATTTCAATGCACCAATACACTATACCAAAAAACGAAAAATTAGAACGGATTACCGTTCCTAATCCGTGTGTTCCTAATTCGTTCATCCGTTCTAATTTTCTGTTTTTTATACAAATGAACGAATTAGGAACGGTTTAGGAACGGATGAACGGGTTAGGAACACACGGATTAGGAACGTTAATCCGTTCCAATTTTTCGTTTTTGGTGTAGTGATAGGACACTATTTATTGTAACCATTCGGAACTTTTTTTTTTATTCCTACTTTGTGCTCTTAATATATAATATTCATGAGACCATTTATTTTAAGATAATTTGCCTTAACTTCTATAGAGCGAGTTGAGGGTAGAATCGTATACCAAACACTCTTATTTTCTAAATCTCTATCCGCTTTAGACATTTAGATAAATACATGTTAAAAATAAAGATGCCAAATGTGGGCTAACTTATTTTTCTTAATGAGTGATCTCAAATAACTTCTCAAAGTTCCATTCAGGCTGGTACCTAGATACCCTACCCCTCTCTAGAGATTTATACTTCTACGTCAAACTGCACTAGCTAGATAAGACAATATTCCCCTACAAGTTGGATAGCCTGTGGGGCCCACTTGAATGCATCATATCATGGTGGGTTGGATGGATGAAAATGTATCTTTATGGATAAGAATCATGTAAAAAAACGGTTTCATCGAGTAATCTAGCCATTAAATTAATACCAATAAGATTTGAGGGTCTATTAACCATAGATGTTTTTTTCTTCCATATTTAATCTAGTGGTGAGTAAAGTTCCACAAGCATAAAAATCGGTTTAATGCTAGTTATGGATAAATAAGAATGTAAAAGAGACAGCACTGAACAAAGTACTGGACCCATAGAGGTGAACCGCATGCAGTCCGCTCGTAGGAGAAGATTCTCCGTATCAGGCAACTAGATAATATAAAACTAACTCATTAATATTTTACTTAATCTTGGACATTCAAAATATCAAATTTAACCCTAGATGCTTGTTCGTGCACATACCGCTCTAAGAAAAATGTCAAGGCTGTGGTCAAAAGTCTTCCTTGTTTGTTGGAATTCCTGTCTCTTATAAATTTTATTTTTTTCTCATTTTTTGTTTTATTACTGGAATTCTTCCCCCATACGGTGCACGTGCTGCCGGCATGGATTTGGACTCCTCTCTATTGTAATTTATATTTGAAAAATCACTTCTGTAGATTCCATCTTTTAAGACCATTATAATACGCTGACCAAGAAAAAAGAACATTATAATATGTATCTATATTATCTATTATTATATAGGGGAGGATAGTTGATGGGACGCGCGGGGGGTGGGTGATGATTTTTTTTTTCTTTTTCTGCTTATCTCAATCTCAATCGCCCATCACATTTTTTTGTGGACCTCATTTCACTATTCATCTCATTGTTTTTCTCTGGTTAGGGAGAAAAATAGAAGAAAATAACATAAAAGAGAAGCAGGGGAGCCGGGTCCGATTTGGTTGGCTAGAGTGTTAAAAAAAATTAAAAGTTAAGAACATTAAAAAAATAAAGTTTTTTAAAATTTGGAGTATAAACTCTTAAACATTAAAGCATAAATCCTATAAGTAAACCCCTTATAAAAAATCCGAAAAAGAAATCATAAATTCTAAATCCAAATGAGTTAATTTACGATAATTTTTTTATCGTGCCAACGGCACGGGTTACCGCTAGACCCATACATATTTAACATCTATAAAACAAACATTTTGATGATGTTGTGAATATTATCATTATAATTATCACCCACCATCAATGGAGAGAATACAAAAGATATTGGATAGGAGAAAAAGGTATAAAAAAGATCTTTTCACCTATGATGCATAGATAGGGCAACAAGGACGCGCTGTAGACATGGCAATGATAAGAATTTCACATATAAAAAGTAAAGTATCGAATATGATACGACATGATATGTTGCTCAATTTAAAATATTCGTGCATCATAGCTTTCCACTAATACGAAAACAATGCATACATTTCTCTCGATGCAACTTGTCTTTATTATATTAAAAAAGCTAGCTAATGGAAGTATGTTAATGGGTCAGATTTCGGTTACAATCACCTTTGTTTAGGCTTGAGTTCATTTACAAGTCTAAGTTTTGGTCCAAGTGTGGAACGGACCTTGGAGCTTAGAATTAGGTCGATCCATTCTAGAGTCTTCCCACCATTAGAAGAAAAAACGAAAAAAATGTATATATATATATATATATATAGTTATGTATGTGTGTGTACTCAATGAAATATTTGGATATGTATATCTTAGAAAATATCAAACAAGTTTAATATGAGTCAAATGGACTCCTGACCCTAGGCATGGATCCAGTCAGTTATATGGCCTGTCGGACCTAGATGCTTGTCCATGCCTGCTGCAATAGGCTTGGATCTAATGCCAAACTTTGCCACATTAAGGACTTGTACCATGAGGGTATTTCAGCTCAAATTTCTATACCATGGGAGAAATAAATCCTGCAATGCATTCATCATCCTGTGTGAAATCGATCCTCTCATCTATAAAATAAAATCAATTCATTTTTTTTTCCTTTTTTTCTAAAAAAATGTGCCGCGCCAAACCACAAAACAGTGGACTTTAAAAAAAAAAAAAAAACTTAAAACAATTTTCTTTGCTTTTGTTAAATTCTTTCTTTGCACGAATGCACTCTAAAAGCCTACCCAAATCACCACCTAAGAAGTCTGAAAATCTATTTACATGTGTTTCTTTGAGGATAATCAACCAGCTTATAATTTCAACATAAAACTAGGTTATAAGGTGTTTGGGCCTGATTTTATATGGGGCTCACCTGATGTATGCAAATCAAGGGAGAGTGCCACGATATATTTGAACATGGATCAGGAGTTCATGAAACATTTGGTGGATCAAACGATCTATTAACAAGAAGAACATGGCCAGCACCAGCACTGGGCCATTGGTGTCATAACCCAAGTCAATTGAGCAAAGTCACTTTAGTTGGAGACTAACGGGCTCGGTTTTATGGAAAACAGGTAAGTGACGGTAGTTCTCACCTAACTGTTCTAGGTTCAAATCCTAGGTATGCCACATTTTTCCACTTGTATGGCTTTCTTTCCATTTGTGCGGGCTTTCTTCTCGATTATGTAGGCTTTCTTTCCGTGTGTCTGGGAGCTCTCTTGGGTACCGGCCCTTGCTGAGCTAAAAAAAAAAGTCTCAGTTTCTTAACTGTATCATTTATGTACTGAAACTTACTAATTCTTGATTAGTTACAAGATTCTAATAGTCATCTCCTCTTATTATAAATAGAGAAACATGTGTATCATTTGTTTCAATGAAGATCAATGAAATTGAGTTTTCCTCCTCCTTCCTTTTTCAACACTTCTGCCATCAAATAATAACACCTATATTGTGCTGTAGCCATTTACAAACCATCATTTACGCATGGGTGTGAAAATAACTCACATCCCTCTTTGCAGAAGGCTCTAGTATAGCTTATTACATGGTGATTTTTTTTCACGTGAGGACCCATAAAAAAACCTTTTTTTTATAAGCTGGCCCAAATTTGTAATCCATATCACTCAATCTATTTATTGAACTAATTATCCTATAGTGCTTGATGCCGATTATCTTAAAACTTTATAGGTTTTGAGTAATTCGTGAGGAAATTCCAACCTATATATAAATCTAATTTCCTAATCTTTTGTAGGACCCTAATTCATGATCTGAACCTTTTAATATTTAAATATCACGACATAAAGTTTCATTTCTTAATTCTTCATATATTTGAGAAGTTAGTGAAAAAAAGTCAAAAAATCCAAATAAATCTAAAATTGTTGGATATACTCATTTCCTGATGAAAATGATGATTTTAACAAACATGGTAATGTATTTCACATTTATAACAATTACATAAATAACACATGCATATATATTATTTACATATGTAACATTTACAGCTATAAAAGATGAACAACTCCAAAGAGTAGAGATCTGAGCTCCAACAAAGGCCCTTTTAATGGATTAGGGTGGGGTCGGGGTTGACCACCGTCGCTACAATGTATAGCCCCAACGAACCCAACCTATTTATTCACTACATTGAAAAAGTCAACCACGATCCATCTTGAAAGTTATGAGAGTCCACCCGATGTCAGTTTGGGTTGTGTTTTCCGAGGGTTTTTTTTTTCGTAGGTTCTTTTTTTTCGAGGTTCTTTTATTTCTTAGGTTCTTTTTTTTTCCCGAGGCTCTTTTTCTTCCGAGGTTCTTTTTTTTCTAGTTTTCTTTTTTTTTCCGAGGTTCTTTTTTTTCCAAGATTTTTTTTGTTCTAGGTTCTTTTTTTTTCCGAGGTTCTTTTTTTTCTAGGTTCTTTTTTCCGAGGTTCTTTTTTTTTTCTTAGGTTCTTTTTATTCCAGTTTCTTTTTTTTCCTAGGTTCTTTTTTTTTTTTTTTGTTAAGGTTCTTGTTTTTCTGAGGTTCTTTTTTTTTCCTAGGTTCTTTTTTTTTTCTAAGGTTCTTTTTTTTTTCCAAGTTCTTTTTTTTTCCTTAGGTTCTTTTTTTTTTCCTAGGTTCTTTTTTTTCTAGGTTATTTTTTCCCCAGGTTCTTTTTTTTTTCCTAGGTTCTTTTTTTTCTAGGTTATTTTTTCCCCAGGTTCTTTTTTTATCCTAGTTTCTTTTTTTTCTCCTTTTTCTCCTTCGTCTTTGGCTATCGGTCGTCCCTCACCCATGATGGATGGGACGGAGTTCCCCCTCCCTTTGGGAACGACACCCTCTAGTGATCTACATTCCAAGATTCATCTGATGCTTGACTATGTAGAAGATAGAGATGCAAAAATCTCAATCATCCAATCCATACATGGTGCTGCACTCCCAATGGATCTTCCACGTGATCTGGTTCTAGAAGCTAAAGTGCGTCTTGGGAAAAACTCTGCTCGTCGAGGATCAGGTAAGGGAGGTGATCGACACTAATATGTGCAACGCTTAACCGTAAGACTACGGTGTCATCAAGTAGTAAAGGACTAAAGAGTCCGGATTATCGATCCCACGGAGAGAGGTTAGAATAAGCAATAAATCCGATTAAAGTAGAATTGAACTAAGATATAGCTAATATAGACAAACAATTAAAACTAATAAACTATGTGTGAAAATGGAATTAAACTAAATAAAATATAGAATAAAACTAAAAATAGCAATTAGACTACTCTAATTAATAATCTAAAATATGAAATTAACAAGATCTAAGCTAATCTAACAAACGACACTAATCTAGTGGATGAATGGTGGTGGAAATGGAAGATTTAATGTGAAAATATGGTGTGAAGTGTGTAAGATTTTAAAACAAGTGATATGAAGTGTAGATCTAACAATCTAGAAGTGAAAATAACAAATCAAACAATGATTTAAATTAACAATGACAAAAGAAGAGATTAGGCAATCCAAAATCTAATAAATATAATTAATTCAAACAATGCATGTTCTAATTCAACTCACAAATCTACAATCTAATTACCAATTTCTTGCCTAATTGGATTGGATGATATAACAATGAAGATTAAAGTAAAGAAAATAAAAACCAAAATCCTAGATCATTATCTAGCTACACTAACAATTAATCATCAAAATCAAGCTATAAAAAGATTAAAGATAAGGGCTCAAAGCATGCTATGTGAGAGAACTTAATCCAACTACAAAACAACAATTGAGATTATCAAAGCGTCAAGTGTAGAGAGAGCATGAGAAATGAGAGAGATTAATACAATTAGATCTAAAATCTACTAATCAATCAAGGCACAAGTAGGGAATTTAGACTAAAATATGCATGGAATTAAACTAATCACATTACTTAGCTTCAAAAGGAGACCCTAATCCAAGAGCTTTAGCCACTAAACATTAAAAAAGAGCTCCAAATCTTCATAATGATCTTCAATTACACACATACTTTCTAAATTAGTTACAAAGAAGCTCCTATTTACAATCTAAAAGTAAAAATAAAATTTAAAAAAAGACTAACTTGCCAAAAGATTTTTTTTTATCTCTACAAAAACATTCAAATTTATAGAAACATTGAAGATGGGTATATGTAAAAAAAATAATATACAATTGTTGAGATTTGAACCCATAATCTATCTTATAGCAACCCAAGCTCTAACCAATATACCAACTATTCCATTATGTTAGAAAATGACTTCTTTTATTCTTAAAGTCTTATCCTCTTATTTTGGAATTCTTCAACTCTTTCTAAGATTTCCTCAATAAGATTTATTCATGCAACTTCTTTATTGAAATCTCATCTTGATGCCTCAGGACACTAACCGGAAGGTTGAGGTAGTCGTGGGATCTACCTACACAAGAGAAATTACATAAAAATGCGCTATAAATAATCAAATTTATGCATGATAATCCGATAATCCGTTAATGTAATAGAATGATAAAATCTCTGTGTAAAGCAAATAATATGCATATGAGATGCTAATAAAACACGAATTAATGAGGGGTAAAATATGCAATATTTAACACTCATTAAGATGTCTTCCTATTACGCCTCTTAATTTTGAAACTTCAAGTGCAGAGAACTCTTCGACCCTGATCATTGCCAAAGAAAAACAAGTGGGCCATATGCTATCTGATGATGAAACCATCTCTGTCCTAAATACTGATCAAGATACGCCTTTGCTAGAGTGTGCATTGAGGTAAGGGTGGATGCCAAATTACCTTCAGTGATTCGTATGAAGTATAAAGACAAGGCCATTATGCAAAAAGTGGAGTATGCGTGGAGGCCAAATCCATGTAAAATTTGTAGAACATTCAACCATGGAGACAAGGCTTGCCCTTTCAAACCTGGACAAGGTAAACCCAAGCAAATCTGGATTCCAAAGAAAATTTCAAAAGATGACGCTATTGCTATAGGGAATGAAGAGAAGAAATTCAAAATAAAATTCAGAAGTTGAAGCTCTCTCTGTTGGTACTTTTAGAATAAAAAATCAAGCCTTCATCTATTTGCTATATCAAGAACTCTTATCTTACCAAATGGTTGGATGGAATCCTCAAACACGGCCGTGTGTTCTTCAGCAAGAATATGGGTTCTTTGGAATCCGAAGTTGGTTTGTATTCAGAACTTCCAGATAGATACACAAGTTATTCATTGTGAAGTACGGTGCGAATCGGAGTTTTTTCATCTTTCTGCATGCTATGGTTTCAATGATTACACTCACCGGAGGAATTTTTGGCTTTCCATTGTAGAAAAATCCAAAGCTCTTTCCCATGGGTGGTTGCAGGTGACTTTAATACAATCAGATGGTCTCAAGAGAAAAAAGGAGGCTCTACTCCGAGAGCTATGGGGCTGATAGAGTTTAACAATTGCATTCAAGAGGCAGGTCTGGAGGAATTCTAACTATCCGGATCTTCTTTTACCTATTCTAATTCTAGTGTTGGAGATTCTAAAATCGAATGTAAGCTGGATCGAATCTTGGTTAATGCAGCGTTTATGCAGCGAAATAATTTTGTAGGAACAATGTCGCTCCCAAGTATTTTTGATAATTCTCCATTATTATTGTCTCTTCAGCCTCAAACTCATATTAAAACGCCATTCAGGTATTTTAATTATTGGGCAAGGATGCCGGGGTTTTTTCAGGTTATGAAGGAGGCTTGGGATCTTGACATTCTTGGAACCCCGTTATATAGAGTTGTCATGAAACTCATAAAAGTCAAGCAGAAACTCATGGATTGGAAGAAAGAGCAGCACCCTTTATCCTCAAGATTAGCAGAGGCTCGTTGAAAGTTGGACGCACTTCAGAAGGATTTAGTTGATGATACAGAGAATGTAGAGATTCAGGAGGAAGAAAGAAGGGTTCAGTATCAGGTTGACCATCTGTCAAGGTTTGAAGAAAGTATGTTTCAACAAAGGTTTCGGGACTTATCAGTAAATTTGGGTGATGGAAATACTAAATATTTCTATAATCTTATGCGCACTAGGTAGGCCCACTCCTATATCTCTCAAATTGAAGACAAAGAAAGTAATGTTTTCTCTTATCATGAAGGCATAGCTGCAATTTTTGTCTCACTTTACAAATATCTTGGCTCCGGGTAGGTAAACCATCCTAATCTTTCTCATATTATTCCCCATGGATATGTTACTGAAGAGGAAGCAACTGCATTAACTAGACATGTTACCATTTCTGAAATTGAAAAAGCCATAAAGCATGCAAACTCAAATAAGGCTTCAGGCCGGATGGCTTTAATGCTCATTTTTATAAAATTTGTTGGCCAATTATTAGTAATGATGTCTGTGAGGGTATTATGGATTTCTTCAAGCATGGTTCATTGCTGAAATAGTTAAAAGCAACTTTTATTGTACTGGTTCCCAAAGGAGATAATGCTGCCACTCCTGACAAATTTCGGCCAATATCTTTAACTAATGAATTATATAAGATCATTAGTCGCATTCTTCTGCACAGACTGGAGCCAATTATTGTACAGATTATTGGGTGTATGCAATTTGCTTTTATTCCCGGAAGAAGCATTGCTGATAATATCCTCTTAGCCCAGGATCTAATTCATGATTTCCACCTAAATCGAGGGATTCCAAGAATGGGCATCAAGATTGACCTTGTTAAAGCTTATGATAGTGTTCGATGGGATTTCTTAGAAGCCGCCCTTCAATGCTTTCATTTTCCTCCTCACATTATAAAATTGATTATGGCCTGTGTAGTTGATGCATAATTCTCAGTGCTGGTGAATGATAATTCTAAAGGATATTTCAAAGTTACAAGAGGATTAAGGCAGAGATGCCCCTTATCTCCATTTCTCTTTGCCATTGTCATGGAATTCTTCTCTATGATGATGACAAAATCTGCCTCAACGAATTTAATCCCTTCTCCCTTTCAGAGGAATGATATCATTGTTTCCCATCTTATGTTTGTTGATGATCCGATTGTGTTTAGTAGGGCTTCTACTTATGCAGCAGCGAATTTGAAGCATTTCTTAGATCATTTCAGGCGTTTCACAGGCCTTGGGGTGAATTGGGCAAAAAGTTCTACTTTATTCGCTAACTATCATGAAGATGATCAAAGGGTTATCTCATGTATTCTGAATATTCTAAAAGCCAATCTTCCGGTTCGATACTTGGGTATTCCTCTTTCCTCAAAGAAGCAAAATTTCATGGATTGTCAACCTTTGCTTGCAAAGGTTCAGAAACGATTGACATGGTGGAAATCAAAAGTGTTATCTTGTAAGCAGAGTTGAATTGATAAAATCTACTCTAGGATCTTTTCACTTATTTTGGGCCACAGTTTACATGCTCTCAAAAGCTGTGTTACATTCTTTGGATAGGCTGGTGCGAGATTTCTTCTGGAATTGTTGGTCCCCTCATTAATGCAAAGTACCTTTCGTGGGAGACTTTTCTGGGATGTCCCTAGTCCAAAGGACGCATCTTGGGGATGGAAGGGTATTTTGGCTCTTCGTCAGTTGGCTTTACCTCATATGAAATATTTGATTGGAAATGGTCATCTAACAAAGTTCTGGACTGATCCTTGGCTACAGGATGGTCGTTTGAAGGATTATTGTGGAGTGAGTGCAATATATAATCTAGGGATAGGAGATGATTTATATGTTCATCAATTCATTGCTAATGAGGAGTGGCATTTCCCACACTGTACTTTAACTGATCTCATGGATATCTTTACCAAAATTCCTTTAGAAGCCGGGCCTTATTCAGAATTTGAAGATGAGATTGTCTGGACCCTACAAGAGAATGGTTGCTTTGCTCTCAAATCTGCATATCAATTGGCGAAGAATTTAACAAACCAAACTCTACATTGGAGTTCGTTGATATGGTTCACAAGATGTATTAAAAAAGCACACAATGTGTGCTTGGATGTACCTAAGGGGAAAACTGAAAACAAAGGATTTTCTTTTACAAAGGAATGTTGCTTGTGACTCTTGATGTGTGTTACATGATTATATTTGGGAGACTGCTTCACATTTATTGATCAAGTGCCCTTACTCTCAGCTGATGTGGACTCTCCTCCTTCAAAAGATTAATCTAATACCCATCAAGTGTGATTTAGCTATTGATTTGGTGGAGTCAATTACACTTCGGATAAACCCTCATCACAAAGGTTTACAAACTCTGGGTAAAATTATTTTTTCTGCATTTGTTTGGCATATTTGGCGTGAAAGGAACTGGCGCATCTTCATTTGCAAACTCAATCAGCTATGGCTATGGTGCATCTCATTATCAATACAATCCAAACTCGTATCTGATATCTTGGTATAACCTTACCTGACGATATTTCCAGCCATTGGCATATTCCCTCAAGAGCCTAGAATTTACACTCCTATGTAGTGGATGCCGTTCGACCTGGGTGGTGATTTCCTATCTGTGCAACTTGGAACATGATCGTTGGTATTCTTTGGAGTGATGTTTGTCAATCAATGTATGGTGCAATTGAATATTCCCTTGATTATTATATGGCCGTGCTAAAAGTTATGGAGATCATTCCTCATCTTGTCACAAGAATATACATTGAAACCGATTTAGATCACATCCAAGCAATGCGCTGCCCATCATATTCTCCATGGATAGTGAGATTTCAACTGCGGAAGATAGTGTCCAAGATCAAGCGGTTTGAAGCAATCCAGTTTTCCAATTCACATCCTCACACAATTCTGTTTAGCAAAAATGTTATCAGAAATAGAGTGCCTTCGATTCGAATCAATGCAAATGAAATGGAATTTCTTTCTCATTTAAATGAGCTTTATCTTGCTGCCCGGGCTGTGGGCATGTATCTTGTTAAATTTGCTAGTTTCTTTCTCATTTTGAAAAGGGTATGCCCCTTTGAAATCTCTTTCATCTTTTCGATGATAGGAATTCCTTTTGTACTCTATTATTATTTTTGAAAATGAATAACTCACTTACTCTTAAAAAAAAAAAATACAAATTGACTGAACTCAAAACCAACCCATTTATTAATCAGTTTAAAAATACACACCTCGAACAAACTCAAAAGGAAAAGAAAGAGAAAAACAAACGGAGTCAACATAAAACTTAACTTATTAGGTCAGGTTCTGGGTTGAACTTAGGATTTGGCCAAGAATTGACACCTAGATGAATGGAGGGTTTATTGATTTACTAGTTACCAAAACATGCATATGATAGTGGGCCACTAAAATGAATAGGCACTAGAAACTCTCCCCTTCATTTATCTATTTTGTAGCCTTATATTGAATGAGTAGGAGCTCATTTATTTCATGAAGTTAAATTCCTACTATTTATAATATAAGTATTTATAAGGGGGATATTGTTTATTGGAGGCATTTATAATGGAAATCCCATATCTCAAATAGCACTGTCTATGGCGCATTTGTAGTTTTTCACTTTATCAGTGGAATTTCATAAATTCAATTTTTTGAAATATCATTTTTGGCTTTTGAAATTTTACAAATTTTACGTTGTGGATGCTAGAATGTACTTGAACATTTGCGAACTTATTGGGAAGTAGAATTTGATGAATTTTTAATTTACTAACCCTGTAGTAAATTTGTAGCATGCATGCTTATTTGCTAGAATTAAGGGACTATTAGTTTAGAAGAATTTTGAGAGTTCTTGTTGGGGGTGATTTTAAATTCTCCATATGTTGTCCGCTTAACATGTGTTTCATATCCTTCCTACACCATATGTTGAGATGTTGTGAATTTATAAGGCTAAAAGTGATATTTCAAAATAATGTATTTTGAAGATTACATCAATCAATCAAATGAGGACAAATGCTCTATAAGCAATAATTGATATTGTTGTTAAGAATTCTCTTCACATAACTAAACAAATGGCCTCTAAAGGTGGTTAAAATTGAAGAAACAAACATAAAGATTGGCTTGGTGTTGCTGTGTAGCTGCTCTGCTTTGTTGTGATGTTGCTGTGTGCTATATGCTGGGCTAAGCTGGGCTCTTCTTTTTCTCTCCCTGCATATCTTGATGTCCCCTCTCCCCCTAGTTTGGCACTTTACTTTTAAAATCAAGTGGAGTGAAGTGAAATAAAAAATATGAATAAAAAATATAATAGATTATGATGGTATTTTATTTTTAGTTGTTGGAGATGGAATATTGTTGACTTTTGGTATGGAAAATGGAGTATTTTTATCTTTTAGTTAATAAATATAGTTGATTTTTGACTTTTTTTTTAAAAGATGGAGGGAATTTTGGTAAAAAGTGTTTTTGATGTGATGTTTAACTTGACTTCACTCTACTTGACTTTACAAGTGGGTGAACCAAACTAGCCCCGATTTCCCCCTCTTCCATTTCCAAAATCTGTGAGTTGGGAGTGACTTCTAAAATAGATGGGGTTCTCCTTGTTTTTCTTTTTTCTTCTATGCTTTTTAACATTTTTTGGGACTGAACCTGACTCGGCCGAACGAGCCGAGTTGGGTCTCAAGTCCATCTTTTTAAACCATGATTCTAACCCATTTTAAGGTGGGTGGACGGAAATTAATTTTTTATGCAAATAAATGGGCTCTAATAGATCTACTTTTAGGGGCTGTTTGTTTGCACTATTTACACACGTAAAAGGTTCACATGCATAATGGTTAAATACATTTATATTTGTTTGGGTTCCATTTATGCATGAGGTGTGTAAAATAGGTCTGAAAATGGTCACCAAATTCTTCAGACCTCAACAAATAGCCATTTGTTACGTAGGTTGCCATTACAAAATATCTGGTGGTGAAAAATGGGCAGTTAGTTTTTTTTTTTTTTTCAAACATTTGTAAGCTCCGAAATGCTAATTTGAACCGTTCAAACTCTTCTAAAGGGTCAAAATGAAAATAAAATCAATTTGAGCATTCATCATAACTTTTAAGATATTTATAAAAAAAAAAAAGTCCCAAACATTAGATTATCATTTTGATTTTCGACGGGACCCATTTTCATGATCCAAACCATTGGAACTGCTTAAAAGGTCCAAAAAGGGCATGGGACCAAATTTCATGTATTTATTCTTTATGGATCTCAAAAGAATTGCAAAAACCTCTGAACCGTTGGATCACCAGCCACTCATTTTTTTTGGGAAATTCTATTTGAACACAAATTTTTTCTTTTTTCACACAAATTCTCTCTACACACTCCTATAATTTAAAAATTACATATTTCTTTCCACACAATCAAATTTCCCAAGTACCCTCCTTCATCCCTCTTTCTTCCCCACACATCCTCTTCCAACAAGGGCTCTCCACCATTCCATTTCATTCTTCTTCCCCATTTTTTTTTATCATTTTTTCATCTAGCTACCTTGTTTTCATGGAAACTTATTATGGGGAAGATTTCTTCAATGTAGATTTACTTGCTATGTTTTTCATACATTGGAGTTGTTTTCATCCATCACGCAGGGTCAACCCAGAAACTGATTGTTCGGTCTCTGGTGGCCGAACCAATGCAAATGTTCGGAACTGTAGTTCCGAATAAAGGGCCGTTCGGACCTTAGTGTCCGAACAGAAGTGTTCGGACATTATCTTTCGAACATGTTCCTTCTGTTCGGATGTACAGTTCCGAACAGATGCATATGTTCGGACCTGAAAGACCGTACATATCGAGACCTGCAACTCGTTCCAAGCGAGAAATGAAGAAACGGACCTTTCCACTACTGCTCTGATTGAAAGACACATTTGATTGTTGTTTTCTTTCTTCATTGTATTAGAAATTCTTTAGAAATAGAATGAAAAAAGATAAAGTACAAGAATAATGAAAGATGAAGGAGATGGAGGAAGATGAGTTTCCCAAGAGTAGAAAATGGAGAAAGATGAGTTGACCAATATGTTTTGAGTTTTTTTGAAAAGTGGAGAGTGAGATGGGTGGGAGGGAAGAAGAGATGGGTGGGAGGGAAGAAGAAGAGATGGGTGGGAGGGAAGAAGAAGAGATTGTGTGTGAAAAGAGGGGTAATGGATATTTTAGTCATTCATGAATGGGTAAAAACGTAATAAAAAAAAAAGATAAATTCATTGTGTTGGGAAAGAAAAAATTGGTGTGCCAATAGCAGCACTCTTTTTTTTTTCTGCACACTGTTGAAGCGTCCTTTCGCCCAATCCGGTTTTTCTGATCTGACCTCTTTGAAACAAGCAGACAGTGGTGACGAGCGAGGGAGGTCCAACGGTGGTGCTGGACGCTGGCGGTCGAGCCGACGGTGCCAGGTACGGTTGGCAACGCTTCTTCTATTATCGATCCCTGCTCTCTCTCCTCTTTTACTCTCGCTGTGTGTGTGTGTGTGTGTGTTCGAAGGGAACAGTGGGGTTGGCTTGGATTTGGTTTTGGGCAGGGTTTAGGGATGGTTGGGTCGATTAGGTTTAGGGTTATGACTTGGGGAATTTTGGGATTCGTGTGTATGGGTTTTGCAGTGATGGGGTTTTCAGCAGGGGATACAGGGATTCATGTGTATTGGTTTTGGATAGGGTCGCAGAAGGTGGGTTTGGCTTGGATGAAGGACAGAAGTCCATCCGGGAAGGACAATTGTCTTCACGGAAATTGGGATTCGGCTCTGTACAAAAATTATGCAGCCCCCTGTATCCGCCGCAATTAAAAAAAAAAAAAAATAGACCAATCTCCAATGGGATTGATCGAATCCAAGGATTGATTCAGCCACTAGGGCACACTCCAATTAGAATTCAACTTGTTGGCTTAGTTGATTTCTTGGGTCTAATCCGTAATGCATCACTAAGCTGAAAAAAAGTTGATAATAACACTACTGAAGATGGAATTGTGGCGTTCATTTTCAAAACAATACTGTGAGATGTTTTAGATTGAACTTTTTTTTTTTTTTTTGAATGGTTATTTTAGATTGAACTTTAAACATTCCATTCACATTATTTACTTAAAATAATAATATAGTACAGAGGAAAACCACAAAACTCTTTGAAAAATAATACAAAATCTAAGTGATGCTTATAGGGGTTCTAGGGTTTAGACATTGGAAAACCTAAATTTTGAATAGGCATGGTCTGATTAGTTCAAGATCTAGGTATGACCCATTTGTGCAGCTGCATTTCCTCTTTTTTGTTTTTTCCTTTCAATATTCCTTTTGTTTCTTTGTTTAATCACTAATGAAACTGAACATGTGTAATTTGTAATTTTGTATGATGATATCTTTCATGAAAACAAAGCAGACAATGAAGAATGCAGTACAAGATAGGATGATTGTGGGTTTAAAAGAAAAGAAAAGAAAAGAAACAGAAGTAAGAGAAATTTCTTGAGCTTGAGTTAAAAGATTCAGAATAGAGGAACTTCTTTTATGAATGAGATGGTTTAGTCTTGTACTTGGACTATCAAAACCTATTCGTCACTTCAAGTGAATCCCAAAGAAGTTAATTAAGCTATCCAAATAACAGTAGATATGCATCCTTTTTGAAATTTATAGCAAGTTCCATCCTTGCTGGGCCTATTATGGTTAGCAGTCTGTATTAGCAGGTTTTATTGCATGCATGCTTCATATGTTCTTTCATACAATGTTTTTGAGTGTTTTGCAATATGAAGCAGAAAAAATGGGCCATTACTTCTTCAAGTGCATGTCTATGACATCACTTGATTATATTTTACTTTCTTGCTATTATCTTCTTTTGATTTCTGTTTCTTAACTGCATGTCATGTCTCCATTTAAATAATGAAACAGTGAAAGCTCTTCTTTTTTCCCAATGTGTCAGCTTTGGCAAAGGCTTTTTTCTTTCAGAAGTGTTCCAGTTGAGCTGTGAAACCTTTTTCTTTTCTGTTGGTGAAGATCAAAGATTAGTTGTTTGCTGACGGATAGTTATATGCTTGATGGTACTCTCTATTTCTCTTACCTTTTTTTTTTCTAAAAAGTTTCACCTATGTTTCTTGTTTGAATTCTATATTTTATATGCATTGAATAAGGTATGAATATTCTTTGGTATGAAATTGGCACCAATGCTGGCTTCAATGAATTATGCCTCTTATTTTATTAACTTGGTCTGAATTGTAAAGTTAAGTTCTGGGTAAAAGGGCGTGCAGCATACACGATGGTGCCAAATTATTTATCTTGCCATGGATTCATGGGCGATGGTTCTAAATATCGACTAATGCCTGAATATGCACATCTCAATCCTCATTCCTCAATGGTTGATATCTCACTATGTTACAGTTCAAAGCTTAGCATTGATATAGATCTCTTATAAACCCAAACCAAACAAAACCAACCACACCCCCGCCCCTTCCCCCTTGCATAAAAACCCCCCCCCACTCACACACATATTTGTAAGTGCATTGTGCCATATTCTTTTATGATGCAAATGTGTATAAATACTTTAATTGGGCACCAGTGAAATTTAATTTTGTTAATATATTGTATATGACAGGAAACTTGACTGTCATCAAGGAAAAAACAAAAAAAGTCCGATATGTACCTTATTGGCCAAGAGAAAGAAATGCTAAAATGAATTCATTGCCATTTACAAACGTGTTAGGGCGTGTCAGCTGATATATCAGGTGTATTAGCTGATGCACCCTAATACATATTATATTGTATTTCTCGTCCTTGGAAAGGACAATTGCGCTCCCCTTTTAAGCCCGGAAACCCTTTTTTTTTTTTTCCCATTCATTTCCAAGGAGAAGGCTCCGGAAATGGTTTTGTGCCTTAAACACTTTGTTTTTCTTGGGTAAGTGAGCTAAAAATTATTCATAATGCATGTGTTGGGCATGGATTTTCTGGTTCGTTTCATCTGAACAAGCTGAAATTGTTGAGTTTGATTTTCCTGTCCTAGTTTTGGACCAGTTTGGCCATTATTGGCTATTTTCTTATTCCTTTTTTCCCCTTGAATGGGGCCCTTATTGGCAGTTTTGATCTGATTTCAGTTTTTCGGCTGAAATGGCTGACCGAATAGGGAAATACCTGCGTTAGTTAATTCCTTTTCTGTGAGTAAATGATTCAGAAGTGCATATTCTCTTGTAAACATGCTCTCCATTTATTCTGATCTCCTACAAAAGTAACTTTGCTTTTACCAATTGGCTGTCTTGTCCATCTGTCAATTACTTTGGGTTAATGGTAGTGTTATGCATTTTTATTTGACTGTCCATGGAGAATTAAAGATGCCAACTGCTGAGAATGAATTATCTTGTTTGCAGGATCAACAAATTGATGGACTGCCAAGTTATATACATATTGAACAGAATGATTTCTTATATCGGAAGTAAGATTCTCATGTTACATACCTTTTGCACTTTCAAAAAATCTTTTTTTTTTTTTTTTATGTCTTGATCGACAAGCTAAACAGACACTATGAACTGTTCTTTTTAATAATTATTCTTAATGTCTTAAATCTGAATATATGAAGAATCTTTCTATTTTATTCTTGAGAAAGTATTTTTTTAAACAAATTGCACATTAATAGAATGATGGTGTCATTTATTTTATCCATTAGATTGTGTAACCTGATAATGACAATTGGCTTTCCTAGACATACGATCTCAACGTACACACAGTTTTTCAAATATTGCCTCTCATTAACAAAACAATTATAAGGGTAAAGATGTTAGATTTTGTTGCAATTTGGCAGCAGTCATGTTGGGTGGTTTCCATGTTTCTCATGAGTCAGCGGAGCAGGTGCTGCTGGTGGAAGTTGCTTTCAAGTTTTAAGTGAATGGAACAGCTTGCATCAGCCTGTTTTGGCAGAGATTGGTTCTGTTCTTTCCAATGAAAATGGGTTGGTGTGACCAGTTCTTTCTGGACAGTTGGGAATTAAAGATTCAAACAAGGGTGAGCTAGAGCTCATGACCCTGTATGAGCAGTTCTTCAGAGCCAGGTGGGAATTACGGATTCAAACGGGGCAAACTTCAAGTCGATTAAGAAGGGAATTAAAGATTCAAACAAGGATGAGCTACAGCTCATGGCCTTGTATGAGCATTCCTTTTCTGGGAGGTGGGAATGAAAGATTCAAACGAGGCAGAGTTCAAGGTGAATAAGTAGGGATTGCACATTTTGAGGAAGTACCTTGTACTGCAGAGCAAGATTCATCAAATGCTATTGAATAATAATATTCATGCATTTGAAATTATGACTCTAGTGGCAGAGATCAAGTTACTTTGCAGTTTGATGGTGGTTCATTTAATAGAGTGGGATGAGCAAATGGAGTAGTTGTTTCTTTATTTAAGGCTGGGTTAGATTGGAAGCTTCAATTGTAGGGTTATCCACTGCGCTGATACCTTAAAGCAAATAAGTGTCATATTAGTTAATACTCTAGCTTCTCTCAATTTAAAAAAAAAAAAAAAAATCTTTTAAGTGCTCGGTTTTCAAACGACCAACACTTCCTATTTTGCAATGTAAAATATTTTTTTTTTTTTTTTAATTTTTGAGAGGGTTATTGCATTTATTTTCATTTGATAAATGTTATATTGAATACTTAATGTGACTAAATCATCACCATCATTCGTCATCAAAGCGTTGTTCGAATTCTATTGGGGTCGGCAACATGATTTCTGCTTTGCTATTCGAGTCTAATCATGGAATGTCAGTGTCTTAGAATACATGTGGTAGTTGTGACATACTAGCTGTCAACCTAGTTGATGCAACCCCTCCTTCTTTATTCACTAAATATGTGACTAAATATATAAGTGTACTTGTCGAAAGATGCCTAACATAATTGATGATGAAGAACTGCTTAAAAGCATTATTTGCCAATGATTGAGTTCTCAATTTCAACTTTAGGCTATTATCTCTAGCAAAAAAAATCATGAATGCATGGGCCCATAAATAAAAATGGAATAAAAGATAGAAGTTTTCATGGAAGGTGTAAGTTTTTATTGAAAGCTGAAACTCTCTTTTGGGATTTTTTTTTTCCTTTTTTTTTGAAAGATCAACATTCTCTTTAGAAAGGTGATTTTTTTGAAAGAAACTTAAAAAAAATACAAACCAAGTAAGCCCAAATACAATATTCAGGTTTTTAGGATTTTTACGAGGAAATAGGGGAGATTGAAAGATACTATTGGTGTTGCTTGAGTGCTTTCTTAATGAGTTCGACTTTGGTAAAGTGGATTTATTTGGTCCAAAAAGGGTGAGGGATTCAAATGAAGTTTAGACCATCATGGAAGCATTGAAGATTTAGACACTCTTGTAGTATTCTGGCTTCCTGAACATGGAAATTAATTCTTATAATGCCGCATTTGAATTGTACCATTTTCCTTCAAAATGGGGTAGGTAGAGAACTACGTATTGTTTTAAGAACCAGATCAATTATTGAACTAGTGCAGGCTAAGGTTTTGGTTGAACTTGGTTCAACCCATGGTTCATTCTGGTCAAATCATGACATCATAATTTTTATAATAAGTAGATTAAAAATAAAAATTCTAAAAATGTAGTTTAATAATAAAGATTTTGTAACTGATCAAAAGAAGTAGCAGATAGCATACAATATATATATATATAGCATTTAAAAAAAAATCATACAAAAGATTTAACATGTTTATAATGGTTAAGTTTTTTTAACAAAAAGTTGCATTTTAAAGCTTTTAAGACGTAACTAACGACCATTTAAAATTTTCAAAAAAAGGAAAATAAAAATTTAAAACTATGAACTTAGTTTGTAAGATTGACTCGTTAGCCAGTTCTTAAAAAACTTTGCTGGTTTGTGCGATTCAAATGGTTTTGTGGTTGGAGTGACTACACAATTCATATGGTTCAACTGAAAGTAATTGGTTCAATAGAGGTGCAACATTACTCTTGGTTGGCCCGGCCCAATTTTTAAAACCACCTCTAAAATGAAGTAGACCCAGCCCATGTTTATCATCTCTATTTCCAACCTCTATTTGTCTAAATGTCTAAAGTGCGTAGAGGTTTGGAAAACAAAAGCGTTTGGCACACAATTCTACCCTCTACCTACTTTAAAGAGGTAGAGGCAAATCCTCTTAAAAAGGAAGGCCCCATTTCTGGGCTTGTGAAAACAAGAGCTTTAGCTTCTTTATTTTATTTTATTTTATTTTAATCTCTTTTTTGGATGGCTCTGTTGGAATAAGAGTAGAGATACCAAACAAGGCTCCAGTTTGGTTTGACAATTTTTATTTCTAGCTACCTACCTGGTGCCAACCCAACACGTACCAGCTACCACTTAACAGAATGAACTTCCAAAGTGGACAATTGAATGTGACATCTAAGTATGGCATATGAGGAACCAACATAATGCTAACATAGTGCTTGTTTAGAGAGCAGGACCGTTGAAGCAGAGGCTACCTTGAGGTAGCTCAGTGGATGGATTAGTTTACTAAAGGAACCATTTTCTTATAACTGTAAATTTTATTACTCAAAAAAGAAACAAAGAGAACAAGCAGAAAGCACGGCCAAGCAAAACCCGAGAAAACAAAAACATCACAACTAAAGGAACCCATTAACGGGATCAATGAAGTAGAGGCTGTCTTTAAGGAGTGTGGTGAATGGATTAATCTACTAAAGGGACCATTGAATTTGTCTAACCTCTAACCCGTTCATGCGCATTACTGGGCCACCTAGCCCTTAATAATGTCAGGACTATCGCACTGTTTTACTTTCATCAAACATTCAGATAACTGAAATCCACTGTGAAAGCTTATTGTTATCTTCAAAGAGATCAAGTGATTTGCAATCTTTTGAATGTGGAGATCAAGCATTTATTATGAGACCTATTAAAAAAAAAAGAAAAAAATCATGTATTAAGAGTCGCTAACTCATTGATAAATAGGTTGTTGACAAGGCCATATATTTTGCTCCTGTGATGTCATTTTTTTCTTTTTTCTTTTCCTTTTATTTCTCTCTTTTGCCTGTCCGTGTCTTCTCTAGTAATTATCTCTTACATGATCTCCTTTTCTTTCGTTTTAATGAATACTCATAGTTACTGATTAAGAAATCTATCGGCAAGAGGAAAAGTATTTAGTTGACAAATAAACTAAGTAGTGTTATTAGTAATGAGATAGGGTAATAAACGGCCATTAATAGAATTTTTTAAGCCACTGAAAAGGGGAAAGTAAGAGCTACAAACACAACTAAGATAAACCAGTCTCAAAGTTTAAAATTCAATACCTTAATTCTTTTATGGATTAAAAAAAAAATCTCTAAAAGTCCTATTAATAGAAGAAGCAAATCAATCAAAATTGAAGTTATATATTTTTTCATCAAGGAAAAATGATGAGAATATAAAACTGAAGATTAAAAAAATCAATGAAGGTGGTAAAGTAAGACAATAACGAAGGAACTCAAGTGAAAACAAAGTATTTAAAGTTAATTTTCTAAATTTTGATAAACTTTCAAGAAGTAAGGAAGAAAGGATGGGGGCGGTACTTTTGGTAAAAGAAATGAATTAGTTGAGAAAGAGAAGGGAAAAAATATTGGTTATGCAAATGGAAAAATAGGAAGTAGAAAGCCTGGAAGCAATATAGTTAAGTAAGAGAAAAACAACTAAAAGAAATGAATCCAACATCTACAATTTCATAGATTACTGAAACAAGGCGTAAAAAAGCGTAAAAAATAATTTTGTTAAAAGGTTAGAAATTGGTGAAAAAGGCAATGAAAGTCTTAAATCTGACAAAATAGAAAATATTTTAGAATTAGATTTGCTTGCAATGAAAAAACAAAGTCAAGAGATTTACAGTCAAATATGTCACCCTTGCAAATAATCAATGTAGCTAACCAATGTTTGAATTTTTTTTTGAAATAGTTGAACCTGATTGAACTGGTCAAATCATGTATTGTAATTTTGATCAGCTTATTTTAGAATGCTTGCTATGCGTAACTAATGATATAGAACTGCTTCCATGCAGTTTTTGCCAGTGAATGAGTTCAGTTCTGCCCTTGGAATCTAATTTTGATTTAAAATTTTTATTTATTACTGCATGTAACCGATATGACCTATTTTTTTTAACAGGTTATGATTCTGTCTTTTTGCTGCTTTTTTATTGTGTAGGCATAAGAAGCAAAAGGAGGAAGATATTGCAATTTGTGTATGCCAGTATGATGCCAATGATCCTGACAGTGCATGTGGGGAGAGATGCTTGAATGTGCTGACTAGCACAGAATGCACACCTGGATTTTGTCCTTGTGACATTTATTGCAAGAATCAGGTCAATGTGAAAGGTCATTCTTTTATCTTTTTGTAATAACGAAACTTAAGGATGAGAGTGAATGGATTAAAAAAAAGAGAGAGGATGAAAGTGAATGCAAATTCCCTTAAAGGAGATGCGTGGCATAGGAAATCAAGCACAGCATCTTTGGAAACTTCATAACAGATAAAAGAAAGTCCACAAAATATAGCATTGTGATAAGAGCCCATGGCATAGTGGAAGGTGCTCAGTATTGGAGCCTCGAGGTTGTGGGGGTTCACGTCATGTTACCAATAAAAAACAATAAAGAAAAAAGAGAGAAAAAAAAAGGAGCATTGCCCAGCACGTCATGTGATGATATTGTTGATGCACCTGACCTTATTACTCGTAATACATTGCATGTTTTCCATGTTTAGTAAATGCATTATTAGTAATAGAATAAAACTTTTGGCTTATGAATTTATTTCAATTTGTTGAGGCTATTTTCAATTTACTAAAAATGACTTGATTCACTGGAGTTCAACTCGACTATGTTATGGTTGACTCATTGCATTGGTAGATTCACTCGAATACGTCATTGACTTAGTAATAGATACTAGATAATAGCTATATCTTTGTCCTTGTAGTAATGCTCACATAATTTAATTCAAGGTTAGACTTAGTTTTCACATTTAAGGCTTCTTAATGGGGATGCATCAGCGATAGCCCTCCCCTATGATGATTGATGACTCTTCCAAAGAATGACCTGTTCTACCTTGCAGCTCTGGTGCTCTATTCTTTTAATGTCTCACTCATCCCTGTCAGACAAGTTGTAAAGCGCACCATTTTAGATCATTTATTTTTTAATCACCTAGTGCTTTTTCCCTCTCCTCTTTTTTTACGGCTAATATGACTCAAACCCACAACCTCATGCTTGCACAATGAGCATCTTTCAACTTTTCTGTGTGCTCCTGTCCTGCCTGTTTCGCATTTTTTTTCCCTTTCCTTTAACAGCATTTTTCTTCACCTCTTTAAAAGGCAGAAAAGAATCCTAGCATACACACACTTTTATATCCTGAGATTTCTTGCATTGGTATGATACTTCACTAGTGTGTTGGTAAAAAACCAAAAAATAAAAAAAATAAAGAACTCAAAGATAGTATAAGCCATATATGCCCTTTTCTTTGTGTCTCATGTATTCAATAGTTCAACTTATCTTTGGCTTAATGAACATTACATCAAAATCATTTTCCTGGGTCATGGTACCCACTTTAGGGTCTCTTCCTTGTATATTTGTGCTGCTGCATCAAATAAGGTGGTAATCACTCCTTTGTGGGGTTGTCCACCGGTTGGGTTTCTGGTCCAGGACTATGCAAAGCTAACCTAGATGATGATTGTGAGATCAAAAATTAATTAACAATTCACAATTAAATATAAAAAAAATTCAGATCCCACCACCTATGTTGAATTTCAATTAGGGAAAGTAGTGGAGATCCTAGGCCTTGTCACAATCCCATAATTTGAGCCTCTTAAATCTGAATTGAGAGTCTCAATGGAAGAATGTCTCTTCCACTAGCTTATGGACCAACCAACAACAATCAGAATTGTTGTCCCTCTTGAGGATTTCACAAAGGCTAGGCTTAAAGGGGTTTTCAACAAAACTTAAATGTATAGAGGTGGTGACAAAGAATTCAAATTTGTAAATAGCAATTCCCGCAGTTTAATGTCCAATAAACAAACTCAAATTATGAAATATCGGCTAGGGACTTAAAAGAAGTTGTTTGAATGGGCCGTCAAAATCCTAGGAATAGGGTCCAGCCAAGCTGGATATGCTTTGCTTGGCTTGGCTATAGCTTGGGTTGGGCTCAGGTTCAGCTAGGCTAGGAAGGCTGGATCTAAAGGTTCAGATGAACTGTATGTGAAGGACATGTGGTTTGGTCGGTGGATTTTAGCTTTGGAAAGGTGCAGATGATGGGGACTTAGGTTTTGAGTGTGGCCAGCTGTGGGAAATTGGGGTTGATATGTTCGGCTGGTGTGGGTTTTGATGGAATATGCTTTGGCCAATGGGAATAGGGTTTAGGGTTTGATGGATATGATGTTGTACGGCCAAAGGGGATTTTGGGCTTGGGCTCTTTTTGATGGTTGAGAAGGAGATTGGAGAAGAAGACAACAATACCTACATGAAACGAAAAGGAGAAGCTGCAGAAGATTACTTGGAATTCGCTAGGATCCACACCTAGTGGCATCACACCATTCCCATCGTAGGAGAGAGAAAAAGTGCCCAAGAAAGCTCTATTGATTAATCATTAACTCTCAAGAAGAGGCATTACGTCCATATATAAGCAAAGCAATAACCCTAAAACTAATCTCAAAACGGTTGAGATTAAAACATCCCAACATAAAATGACTAAGCCTAACTGCATAAACCATGACAAATAAGTCCAAGAAAAAAAAAAATACAGCACACAAAATAAAAAGAGGCTGGATGGGCCCTAGATGGTCCCTCTGTTGATCTTATATGCCTTTGTCTTCTTGATGGTACCTCCTATTTGGCACATCCCGATGTGGTGTCTTCCTGATTTTGCCGTATGGGGTCTTCATCTTGATCACTTGGTAGACCGGACTAGATCCAACTGTTGATCTTTGTCATAGTCAAGACCCAACGGTGGATCTTCAGGATCAGCATGATCTAACACTAGACAATGGTCATCCCGGCACAATGATGCTTGCGCTTGATTCTTCTTCTTCTTTCTCTGGTAGATGTTGTATGGAGGATCTCTAACGTCCTCATCAGTTTCTGGTGGCCCAACCAGTATAAAAAGGTCGGACCTTTGTTGACCATTACCAGTCCCGCTCACTTTTGACCCCAATGGTTAATTTATGAACTTATGGTTTTAGTCATTTTTGTGTTTTGGCCTGATAATATGTGAGTCAGTCTTATAATTTGTGTTTTGGCCTGATAATATGCATATCAGTAAGTCTTATAATTTGTATATGGGTTATTGGTAGCAAGTGGACTTGAAATCTTGGTTGTATGAGTAAATAGGTTTTTGCTTTAACTATTTAGGGCTGTCCAGGACCCTACCTGTACCCAACCCATAGACTTGCCTACTTGAGCTCCTTGTCCAACTTTATCATTTACATGTTGTTCAGGCGAATATAAGATTTTATTTATAAATAATGTTGCATGCAAACTGATCGTTGAAGAACAAGATTGGTTAAGAAACACGGCTTGACTTCCATACCTCAGGCTTACACTAGGTTATTGAAAAATATTCATTTGGACAGCTTGCTATGAAGTAGACAGCATAAATCACAGAGTTATTCAAACTTGTTCAATCAGTGGACTGAAAAAGATGGTTAAATCATTGCAAATATTTCATTATCTTACCTTAGTTATGAATTAATTTATTTGTATTTATTCTGGTGGATAGAGGGTCATGGTAGACAAGGTTCTAATAAATTGATAACAAAGGGATATAAAGAGAATTTGTAGGTAGTGTAGTTCAAGCACATGGCAGAAGTTAGGCACCAACTCCTGTTGGAGCCTAATTTTGCTAGGTGCACTTTTAGGGAATGCATCATGTGAGCATGCGTGTCGTGCGCGCGTGCATGTGGTTTGGAAAAACTCAACTATAAGCAGCTGAAAAGGGAACATCAACAATAATAACTAAGTAAATGATATATAGTTTCATTTTTCTTCCTGTGATTTAAAATTTGTTATGCCTTCATTAAGGTGTCCTGTTTCTGCGAATTGTTTCCAGTTTCTCACCTACATAGGATACAAATGTAACATGTTTCTCACCCAACTTAAGTTGCTAACTTGGATGGTTCCCTTTTCATATTTTCTGCTGACAGAGATTTCAGAAATGTGAATACTCCAAGACAAAGCTGTTTAAAACTGAGGGCCGCGGGTGGGGTCTTCTTTCAGATGAAAATATCAAGGTAATGAGTGACTGACCTTGCATTTTTTTTAAAAGAAGGACAATACCTTACATGAACAGTCTCACAACATCATGATTTTCAATTATTCTGTGGTTTCAATGCAATCTTTTGTTTATTCATTTTTTTTATATTCCATTTACAGTTCTAGACGTTTATAGCAGTGGGTGGCATTGATATTGTCTTGTTCCAGTTCACTTTGTCAGATTCCTGTAGAGTTTGTAAATGGTTTGGGTTTGAGTCAGGTCTAGCTTTACCCATAGTCCCATACCCAGTTATATTAAGTTGTGTCTAGCTTAGATCCATGATTATAACGTAGTTAACATATTGATATTATAACAACATACTATTATAAGAATATTGTTTTTATAATAATTGGGTCTAAGTTGGGTTGATCTTGATCATCACACTATTTGGGTTTGTTTGGTCGTCGGCCTGGACCTGGACCTAACCCATTATGTTTAAACTAGGAACTCGAGCCAGTATGTTTTCGGCGCAAGTCCTCTTTGGTCTCATGTTCAACTCAACCCATGTAAAGTTCTATACTCTAGGGCATCGAATTTGCATCCTTTTGACTAATCTTATAAATTTCAAATCATTTCATGAAGTCATAGATTGTGACAAGAATTATGTTGTTTTAGGCCAAAAGAAATCTACATTTTCATCTGCCTTCCAATTTTTGTTCTTGGGGGGTTTCATGGTTCAGTTATTTAAACAACTAACGCTATGGATTATTGAACCACTGTGATCCGTGCCTTGAATTCTTTGACTTTTTTGTGGACAAATTTTTCTTTTTTCTTTTTAATCATAACTTTATTAATATGAGGAACATGAAAGATACAGTATAAGAGAGATACTGAGAGAGGACCCTCATCAGGCCCCAGGGCTAAACATGAAGAAGGAACTGAGCTAAGAAATTTGAGAAGTATCCTCATGGGTAATTAGCAAACTCTGATGTGTCGCTTCTTCCTTTGCTAGGTAATCGGCCTTGAGTTCCTTCTTTTCTATTTTTGTTTGATTGAAATTAAGATTCTCTATTTTAGAAAGCACACAGTATAGTTTGGAAGATCTTGTTAGAAGTATCTGGGGGTTTCTAGCTTTCAAATTCACCTATATATAATATAATACGTATGTGTGCATGCGCATGTAAAAGTCTTCTTTGTTTACATTTAACAAAAATTGTTCTTTTTTTATTTTTGGTTTAGAAAATCCACTATTTCTCTTCAAGTGCTACAGATTAGCTCTGTTTTTTTTTTTTTTTTGAAAAAGAGATTAGCTCTGTTCTATTGCTATTTGCTTGCCGATTTCCTCTCTCTCTCTCTCTCTCTCTCTCTCTCTCTCTCTCTCTCTCTCTCTCTCTCTCTCTCCAATTCTCTGTTTGGTTGCTGGATTCTGTGGAAAGAAGGGACATCCGCTATAACTTGGATTGTAGCCCCTTAATTCCTACTGGGATTGCATCAACATATGAGACGTGGAGACAGAGGAAACTCTGCTTCTGCTGTGGCTCATTGCTTTACATTTTTCCTATTGGTAATGTTTATATGTTTAGAAACTTTGTAGTTAATATTGTTGTCTATTTAATTAATAAGCATTTTCTACTCCAGGCAGGGCAGTTCATAATTGAATATTGTGGAGAGGTAATTTCTTGGAAAGAAGCAAGGCGGAGATCTCAAGCTTATGAAGCTGAAGGTAAAGGACAAGTTTATTCAATACTCTTCTTCTGATCAGCATTTTATTCAATATTTATCCATAACCTTTGTTTCTGAAAACCAAATAAATAATAATGATTGATTTTTTTTTTCAAGGTTTGAAAGATGCATTTATCATCTCTCTTAATGCTCATGAATCAATTGATGCCACCAGAAAGGGAAGTCATGCTAGGTTCATTAACCATTCATGGTAAGTTACTCAAATAATTGTAAAACGAACTTATCCATTTCTTGGTTGCTTTTCATTCCTTTTTCTTTTTATTATGATTGGTTGTCTGGAAGGCCTTAGATTTGCAGTTTTGCTATGATCAATCGACAAATACTGAGTAATTTGTACTTTTTGAATGTTGCAGTCAACCAAATTGTGAAACTAGGAAGTGGACAGTGTTGGGTGAGATAAGGGTTGGGATATTTGCAAAGCAAGACATTCTTTCTGGCACAGAATTAGGCTATGATTATAACTTTGAATGGTATGGTGGTGCTAAGGTTCGATGTCTATGTGGTGCATCCTGCTGTTCTGGGTTTCTTGGGGCAAAATCTCGTGGTTTTCAGGTGAATTTTTGGAATAAACTTATGATTATCTGCTGAAAATATATTGTAAAGCCACCTGATCCATAGCTACCTATCATGGCATAATTGCATTTGGTATCACTTTACGGAAAACCTGAAGTTGGATATATTCTATTCCTAGCAGAACAGATTTGAATCCATTATACAAACAATCACAAGTAGGGTTATACATCTTTTTTTCAATGGGATTATGCACACATATACTTCAGACAGTTACCAGATATTATTTATTGAAGTAGGCATGTTCTTGCGTTGGTGCCGCAGTATCACTTCTGCATTCCAAGAGTAATTTGTGTTGTGTTTAGAACTCTGCATTTGATCATGTATTGGCGTCTTTAGCCTTTCTTATCTATGAGTAGTTTTGTGATCCCTTGACTATGGTAAATGTTGAATCTATGCTCATGTGATCGATATGCAATTATTATTGTTAATAATTTGGAACAATACTCTATTATCTTTTGCGACATCACTGGCTCTGTTAAAATTGTAGAGGCATGAATTTCTTAGTTCTTGATGTAAAGATGCTATGAGCAGACTCCTGCAGGAGATATTTTGGATTTCTGCCTGTTTTCCTGTGGCTAAAACTACAAAAATCCATGTGATTATGATGACAGTGGTAGGCATAAAGAAACCTGTAAGAAAGAAGGGGTAGATTCTAAGAACTGTAGTCTGTTTTGTTGTTGGACTCCTAGCCTTTTGCAATTGTGAAACTAAAATTTTAGACAGACTTAGCTTTGAAGAATTCTTTACATCTTCAGTAAGTTGAAGTATTTTGCAATTGTGGAACTAAAATTTAAGACAGACTCAGCTTTGAAGAATTCTTGGCATCTTCAGTAAGTGGGAGGTGCACATGATCAAATAATTAAGAGTGTTTTGTGTGTGTGTGTGTCTGTATTGAAGAAATGGGAAGAGCATTTTAGCTTTTGTTCACATCATAATTCTCAAACAGGTCTATATCACAACTGCAAATCATGGATAGAATTGTCGAATAGTCCCTTATGAGAATCTGCTTACTTTCACTTTAAGGTGAACTGGTGAGAAAGTGGCAGTGTGACAAAAATGACGACAAATGTGTAGAAATTGTCATGGTCTTTGTGAAGAATCCAGACAATTGGAGACTAGAGGAGACATGAGGGAGTTTTTTGAGTTCTTTATTTGTCTATCAACTACTAAGGTAGTATGCTGTGTGCTTCTTCCCTTCATGAATGCTAAGGTTTTTTATGCAGTTCAATTGGGCTAAATCAGATTGTCTAGTGCCCAATTAAACCAAAACCAGAAATATCCAGCATATAGGGTTGTTGCAGGCAATTAACAGAAAGTTCAGAATTAATAATATGCAAGGAACAATCATAAATCACCCAAGTAATGACCTTAGAAGTCTTCTCAATCCTCCAGCATCCACATGGCACTAACGGAGAGGGAAAATAACTCATAAAGCACTGCTTTATTGCGTCATGAAAACTGTCAAACATCAGCGATGCAGCAGTCGACCACTACTATGCATATATAGCCTCCAAAATCATCAAAACCCTAGGAAATCTACCTTAATCGATACATACTCTAATTAGAAGTCTTTAAATACAATTTCTAAATAAAAAAAAAAAAAACAAATCACATTCTAAAATAAATACAGGGTTTTGTAATTTTCCCAAATCTGGATGTCTCAGACATCTTGCATGAATTGGCCTGAGGGCCTCACCTGGGCCATGATTGGATGAGATGGGCCATACAACCTGGTCCCATACCCTTGGGCAGTAGTCCAGGTTTCAACTGGAAAGGGTTGGTTTTGATCCATAAAATCGTGCACCGAAGATAGCTGCATGACAGTCGACAGGCTCTAATAAGTTCTGGAATTTCTGGAAAAATTGCATAAAACCCTTTGTTTCTTCTAGTTTCTCCAAAACAGTCCTTTTATTCAGTTTAAGCAAAAATATGGAATGTTTGGGCCTCGATTCTTTATCAGTTATTGATTGAACCCTTGTGGGCCTTCTTGTGATGCTCAATTTGCCCCATGTAGGCTTCGGCCAACTCAAATTCGTGATAAAAAATTAATTCAGCATAAGATTTTGGAAATTTTGAATGACCGTCTTCAACTATTGGCTGGTTTTTTCACTGCTCGGAGATTTATGTAAATTTTGGTTACTTAATGAGCATACTAACAGAACTTTATAAAAACTGAGGAAATTGATGTTCGTTTTATTTGCTATACTGTTCTTTTTATCTATCCTTACTGTTTACCATGGAATGCATTGTTGCCATTTTTTTTTTTTTTTTGTGTTACTTATTTTTCATCATTCAAATTCAAAATGTGCGCATTGATTACAAAATAAAAAACAGATCTCATTTGCTAACCTTTTTCATGATGCAAAATTTGTGGTTTATAGGAGGCTCATTATGTTTGGGAAGATGATGATGACAGGTAATCTGTGGGCATCTTTGAAGATTTTAATGTATGTTTAGCTTGAGCTTTTGCTTTGCTTATTTTGTTGTATTATTGTTGTCTAATAATTCTATTTTGTCCTGTAGTAATGTTTTGGGGTGGTGTCTGTCATTCTAGGTTGTTTTGTAGGGTTTGTTCTGTTTGTTTCATGCTCTTAGGGGGTCTGCTGTAGCTTTTCCTCTTTGCAGTACAAGTCTCTTGTACTGTTTTTCTCTTTAATGAATTTAAATATTAAAAAAAAAGTTAGTATGTTGAGGGCTTGGTATTTGTTGGGTTTGGTACTCTATCTATTCTCAGGCGAATTACTTGTGTCTTGGAGAGAATGCACAACTTATTAAATTCCACTAATTTTGGTTACAATAGCATAATTGAGAGGGGATCAACTACTACAGATAATTATTGGCAACTTTGATATTCATCTCCACCATCACCATCATCAGAGCCTTGCCCCATGTATCTGGGGTTGGCTAGAACAGTATAACTCTAAACCTCCTCAGTTGAAAAAAAAAGGGAAACCCTCCTACAAAGTTGAAACAACAAAATCTACCAAGAAACTGCAAACAAGAATGTAAGCTTTCTCTCTCATATATGCAGTAGATTTTCAACCTCTAACTGGCTAAGAATACACCAGTTGGTTTACCAGACAACCATTTACTGGATTGAGTTGACTGGGCAGTAAGTATACTAATTAATATATATTTTTATAAATATAAACGTTTATAACTTAAGTATACAACAATGTGTAAAAATCCAAGAGTATACACACAGTTCCAAAATATAAATCCACCTAAACTTTATCTGGATAATTTCTATTAAGTATGATTTAACTTCCATCATTTTAGTAACATGAGAATTATACAATTTGTGTGCTTTGTTTCATCATCATCAAAACCATGTCCCTATTATGTCGGGGTCGGGGTCGGCTACATGAATCTTGGTTCTCCATTTTGATCTATCGTGAGTCAAATCCTCAGATAAGTTGCACTTCTTCAAATCTATTTTTATAACCTCCATCCACGTTCTCTTTTGCCTACCCCTTCCCCTTGGTGGGTCATCAACCTGCATAGCCAAACTTTTCCTTACCGGCGTAGTTGCCTGCCTGCGTTGGACAAGCTCAAACTATCTCAAATGAGTTTCCCTAATTTTATCCCCTATTGATGTTGCCCTTAAATGCCCTCTCGAAAGCGCTCATTTCTAATTTTATCCATCCTAATTTTACCACATATTCACCTCGAAATTCTCATCTTTGCTACATCCATTTTGTGCATATGTTGCTTCTTGATTGGCCAACATTCTATTCCACAGGTCATAGATGGTCTAATCACTCTTCTGTAAAAATTTTCCCTTCAATCTTGTTGGCATTTGTCGGTCACAAAACACTTCCGAAGCAAGTCTCCACTTCAACCATCCCGATTTTATCCTATGTTTAACATCTTCATCAATCTCCCCATCCTTTCTAATTATTGAGCCAAGGTAACGGAATGAATCTCTTTTTGGTATCTCCTGGTCTTCAATTCTCACAATAATTTTAACTCTTGTGCCCAACTCTGTTAGATGTGGAAAAGTCAACCCAAGTCACTAGTTAACTAAGGGGTTAACTAGGCTTTAACCTAGCCTGTCTCGAGTTGAGTTTAACCCAACCCAATTACCTAGTATGTGACTAGGTTGAGAGTGGGTTTATAGTCGACCCAGCAGATTGGAAAACTACTGTTGCATCGTCATTTATAAAGTACTAAATAGTAAATACAAAACATTATTGTAACAGTAAATAGGCTTTTTTTTTTTTCCTGATTTCTTTCAAGAAAGAAAATCTTTAAGACAATATTATTATATGAATTACAAAATGAGGTGTTGAAGTTCACTTGACCTTGTCATACACTAAGGGAGCAGAATTTTTGGAAGTAGAGCTCTCTCTCTCTCTCTCTCTCTCTCTCTCTCTCTCTCTCTCTCTGTGTGCTCGCGCACGCATGCATTCCCTTTTTTATGGGCTAATAGAGTTTTACTTGTGCTTGTGGTGCTTGTTGATCCAGTTTGTGGGGATTTGTAGTTGGCATGTATAGTTTTACTGTAGGGTTGTACACCTGGCACTAGTAGCAAGATGACAAATCTTGACCTGATTCACCAATTCAACTGGAACCTGATCCAATAGTCTTAAGCCAGGTTGACCCATTTACTTATGCATTGGGTTTGGTTGACATTTTCAGCACGATTGATAAATGAGTGGGTTTGGGTTGGGTCCATTTTTAGTTCGGTAAGTGGTCAACATGGCCTGAGCACAAACCATTGCATCCGGACATGGCAATTTTTTACTTGATCCGCTAACCCAACTTGGTAATTTAGGATTTGGATTGTCCCTTTTACTTCCAGATTGGGTTCAAGTTGATATTCCAACTCTATTGATAAATGAGTTGGGTCCAGGTTGGGTCTATGAATGCTACCCCTTTCTTGTCAGTTTGATTAACCAGACCCATCGCGACATTTACTACTGGGATGTCTTCTTTAATGGCTTACGAGAAGTGGGTAGCAATTATGGCTAAAAGTATGCAATAAGCTATTTTAGTTTTGGATCACTGAGCTTGTGAGCAAAAGGCATGTGGTTGCGTGCCAAAATATTTCACAACTCTGTCGAGGTGCTGTCCTTCAGGATCACTTTTGCGGCGTATCTTTAGGTGCTTATGAGGGCGGGCCTTGGCGCAACGGTAGAGTTGCTCCTTTGGTGACCTCGAGGTCACGGGTTCGAGGCGTGGAAACAGCCTCTTTGCAAAAATGCAAGGGTAAGGCTGCGTACACATGCGCCCACCCTCCCCCTACCCCCGCTTAGCCGGGGAGCACTTTGTGCACCGGGTGAGCCCTTTATATGCCTTTTGAACATATGGGTATGATTAGTTAATTTTTCTTCAGACATCAGGCAATAATGAGGAAATCTTTTTCAACATACAATTTTCTTATTTTCTCATACACTCTTGGATTATTTATTTCAAAGATGAAGTTACATAAAGAAGTGTGGACTTCATTAATTTCTTTATGCCTTTATCCTTGCACCTCATCTTCGGAATCAAGTTAGAAGGAATATAGGGGGTCTGAGTACAATTTGCTGGAGTTTCCCATTCTATATGAGAGAACCCATGGTTTGCTGATCCAGAACATTGATATAATGGGCCCATTGCGAGCATTCACTGGTTAAAGAGGAAGGATCTTGCGAGTTGCGATGACCATCATATTAACAGTCTGGATCAGCAATAAGTGGACCCATGTTTATGAGAGCTGGAGGTTCAACATGTGTGTGAGTGCCTAAATTGGAGCAATTATTTTCTCCCACTTCATAAATCCCTTACAGTATACTCTTTTTATGCTTGATGGTGGCCATTTGTGTACATAATTGTAGGGAATGAAACTCTCTGTTATCTTTGAAGAAATGATTTTCTTCCAGTTGAATAGTTGGGAGCATTCTCCCGGATGCAAAATTTGTACAATGGGCCTGCCATTATGTGCATAACCCAGTCACAACCCAGTCACTATACAAACCCATGGATTGGAAATGGTCCAAACTCATTCCAAGTGGTAGGTGACCAACTTGGATTGATCTTGTAGAAGTAGTAATACTAACCGTAACTCAGTATTTTACACCCTACTTCTACCGTTGAAAGGAGCCCACCAACGATCAATCCATACCATCTCAGCTAACTCCTCTCCCATGATTTTGATTTAACCATTATCTACTGTTACATTGAAATCGATATACTTTAGTTTAGAGCCAGTAATTTCTAGGCCCCAAGAATCAGGGTTATGATCACCTGATTGGTGAAGTGTTTTAAAAACCGAACCGGACTGCTCACTGGAACCGGGTTCTATTGGAACTGGTACCTTCACCGATCTGATCAGATCAAAACCAGGGATGTGGAAAAAACTGGTGGGATCCTTACATATTATATAATATTTTAATTAATTATTTATTTTTTGTATCATGTTTGAACCTGACTGGATGGTTGAACTGGGTTAGACTGAGCCATCCACTCCAAGGGTTTGCCCCCCGGTCCTGTTTTGAAAACATTGGACATTAGACCATTCCCTCCCTGCCCCTATCATTATGTATGCATCCAGGTGAGCATCGCTGGAGCAGTGTGGAACTTATGTAACCAGATATTATTCATTCCTTGCTGGGTTTGGGAATGTTCTATGTGTATTGAGCTGCACTGTCATGCATGATAGAGTTTATTAGTTTGCTTGGGTGTCTTATCTTGTTTCCATGTGGCAGATATTCAGTGGAGAATATTCCCCTTTATGATTCTGCCGAAGACGAGCCGACATCAAAATTTTCAAAGGATATAGATTCCTCTAAAAATGTACCTTGCACCAAACCTGACCATGATAATGTAATGGAACTGGACAATGGTTTAGAGCTTGTGCAATGTTCTCACTCTGAGGCGATTGATGTAGAGCCTCTCAATTCAATTCGAATGGAGGACATGGTAATAGATGAAGTAAAACTTGATACCAGTGAAAATAGAAATATGTTTTCGCAAGATACTCATAAAAAACTTGTGCACAAAAATGCCATGATATCTCGTATCCAAAGTAACAGTGCATGCCGGAATTATCACATAGACACAAGCATTGTATCAAGAGCGAGCGTACCACACTTTTCTGGCGGAAAAACAAAAAATCTTGCCCAGAAGCAAGTCGAAGCAAAAGTTGTCGGTCAACTCTTAGCATCAAAAGAAGCACGAGAAGAGGTTTTTGCTTATGAGGTACCAACTGTATGCTTTGCATGCATCTTCTTTTATCCTTTCCTTTTCATTTATTATTACGTAAAGCATTTGTATGCTGGAGAATGTTTTCTAAGGAAATCCATTTAAGGGCTTGTTTGTGCAGTAACACACATCTGTCGCTTAGTTATGTGGTAATTTCATTTTGTTAGGAAATTAGTTGCTGTGAATTGGGGCCTTTGATATTCATTGAGGAAGAGGGTCTTTTTATACTCGGTGCCCCTTTCCCACAGATTTAAATTTTTCCTAACCACCAGCACCACCTGCCATGGATAATGAAAATCCAATGAGTTATGAAGAATAAAACATGGCGAGGGATTGAAAATATGTATAGATTATGCACAACAACCGAGTAGAGATCATACGCTCTTGGTACTTATTAATCATTATTATTTATTCCTTCCATTAAGATCTTTTATTTTTACTAACTAGGAAAAAAAATGATGCATGGTAGTTGTTTCACTTGTTTGAACAAAAAATACTATTTCTTGTAAAATACCCTCTACTGAGACATATTGCTGTGAACTTATTGAGAAGGAACCATGAACATGAAAACCCAAGGAATTGAGAAAGAATACAACACACTGAGAATTTGAAAATCTTCAAAAAAAAGAAATAAAAAAGTACCACAAAGTAGGGGTTGTACATTCTTGCGTTACTCTTAGTTTGTTCATGTTTTTTCTTCATTTCTAGTAGATCTTGTTACTGATTCAGGAATATAGTGTTTGGTAGTCTAAAGAATTTTAATGTCCGGTAAAATATACTATTATCAGTTGCTGATGACTTGAAGAGAAAATGATCTATTTTGTATGATTTCTCATAGCGTATGTTACCAATTATTTCTTATTCATCTTGTATCATAATGTTGATTCCAATTTTTCATACTGGCTTATGATATACCCTGGCATACTTCCAATGACATTATCTTGTTTTTTTTTTAAATCTTCTGCCATATGGGAATTTCGATCCATGCTTTTGTGGATGGCATGGATACAAAAAATCCCACACCATTCACATGCTGGAGTAAAGTTGGTGAAAAAAGCGCTCTTAACACTTATCCTGGACGTGTGTTGGTGAAATCTTTGGTTTTATGATACTTTATCCAGTAAGTGTATTTCACTTGCTACATAATTATAGACAGTAGTATTGCCAGACTTCGTGCAGCTGTTCTCTTCATTGTCTAGAAAAACCAAGTTCACATTTGGTAAGAGGTGAGGAGTCTGCAAATTGGAGAGTTATCACGGCCCCTGGAACACAGCATTCCTCATGGAGGATTTGTGTAGTTGAGGATTCCTAAGGTCATGTTTGGTAACATGTGAGGAATTCATAGATTTGAGGATTTTATACTCTTCCCCTTTCAGCTGAGGATTTCCGCATACTATGAGGAAGGGCCGGACCTGAGAATCCCCGAAATAAGGATCTTAGATGACCCAAAATCCTCATGGATTTACAATTGCCAAACATGGCTTTCTACATTTGTGGAAAGCGAAAATCTTTTTACCGAGAATTTGGTTGGCAAAAGTGACCTGAACTAAGATTACATTATAACTTCGTAGTTTGGATTTATACTAAAAATTTCATCATTCATGCAGGACATGAAGAATGTAGCATCCTCCCAATTGAATTCCTTGTATGATGAAATAAGGCCTGCCATTGAAGAGCATGAGAGGGACAGCCAAGACAGCGTGTCAACCAGTGTGGCAGAGAAGTGGATTGAAGCCAGCTGCTCTAAGCTGAAAGCAGATTTTGACTTTTATTCTTCCATTATCAAGCATGTCTCAGTTGCTCCCCGGAGGCCGCGTGAAGTGCCACGGCATGAAGGAGAGAACGAAGTTGACATGAAATATTTAGAAATGGGGGGAACGAATTTGACATGAAATATTTAGAAATGGGGGTGTGACCTGAGCTGCGGCATTGATTGCTAACTATTTTTAGAGGCCTTTTCTATTTCTTTTTCTTTTTTTGTAAAAAATTCAATGGCTGGGCCACCCATGCACAAATTTTGATCTCATACCCCATTATTCATTTCTTCAAACTGCATTTGTGCTGTATTTAGCTGGGCAACATGGATGTAGAAATGTTAAAACATGAATAAAGAAAAGGGGGTGATGTTCTCTGATTTGCAGATACTCAATTTGGGGGCCACTGATGCAGTGATCGGTGATTCATCCCTGTATATGGCCACTGTCTAATGCAATTATTTTATTCATTGCAAGGGGAAGATTCCAAACATGTTTTAGACTCTTTCTCTCTATGTGGTCCATTGCCAACTTTCACCTCAAAGGAAGGCCGAAGCTGTCATTTCTCCAATCTGAGATCCTAGACAAAAAAGTGTTTCCCCATTGGTTTTGATTGACATGTGAGACCCTTCTTTATGTTGATTGGTCCAGATTTTTCTGTTCAGGTCACCAGTAAATCTGTAATCAAAGTTGTCATTAGATCTAAAATATAATCTATTAGATCCTGTCGTGGATTGGCCCAGTGTTAAGATGTAAACTAATCTTCTTGTGGCACAAATAAGCTCCACTTCGATGAATGATTGTGTGCTAAAAAGTTCAAAAGCAAAATCCCTCTTGAAATTGCTGAGTACCAAGACAAAACCCTACAAAGAACTGCTGTTTGAGAGAGAGAGGTACAACCATGGGATTGCTTGGTTTTTAATGTGGATTAGAAGCAGCACAAATACCAGTATATAATCTGATGACTTATTATCTAGTTAAAGGCCCCAAAATCGAATGCTTTTATTAGTGATCTATATCGGTTAAAAGTTAAAACTATATCCCTTAAACAGATGGTTATTGTGCACGTCTAAATCACATCAAAACCTTAAGATTCTATATATCCAGCCCTCCATCCTAACCCTGTAATTGACATGGTTTAGTGTGGCCCTCAGAATGGGTTGCAAACTCCTTGTAATAACCAAATTCTCATCTCTCTGTAATATATTTTTATCTATGGCTATAACCCAATCGGCAGTCTTCCATAGGGATGATGATCTCTTTTGTTTGGTCCCTTATCCAATGGTCTTTCTTTGATTGTTCTTTTTATAGGCAAACATTATGTATGCATTGTTTAGCCGTTGTATGTCTCTCCACCAAAGATAGTTTATTGTGCAAGTCTTGCCTCTGAGTCAGTGGTTGCAACTCGCAAGACAAAAACAGAAGGAAAAGCGATTGTCATTGTCCTAGCAAACAACCTCCAAAAACCTGTATCATTCTAAAAGGTTATAGCAAAAGATGGAGAATTTAATCAGTATACGATGTGGATCACTTTGCTTGTGATGGGAGACTCCACTGACCATTGATCTAGTGGAACTCATATTACATCGCCAACTGCCTATCTACTCCTTATTAAGATTATTGTATGCCATGTGGAAGTGATCATTGTCTACCTTTCTTTTTGTCTCTTTATCTAATTGAAGACACCTGTTCCAAAATTTCAGATCCATTTGATAAAAGCTATGTATCAGCCATTCTCTAGAATGACTTTTTTTTTTCTAATTCAGGGCAGAACTACAGTACATCACTATCCCTGCTAATCTCATGTGTATGTCTTTTCAAAATTTTGAAACTTTTACATGTAAGGCTCTTTCTTAATGGCACTATGTAAAACTTTAATCAAAATTAGTTTGAGGGCTATTGTTGGATGGGTTATATAAACGTTCCATGCATGATCAACTCTTTCTTTTTCTTTTTTTTTTTTTTCCTTTTTTTCACTTTTGAGTCCGTTGGCTAGAGAGATGCCTCATTACTTGAGCTACGACTACGAGTGCCATGCATGCTTTACTCTATTCACTTGTGTCATTTTGTTTTATTTTTTTTTATCCTTAAAAATTTGGATGAAGTTTATCTCATGACAATAAGGAAAACATTTTGATAGATATGGTTTTTATTGGAGCTAGATATGGACCAGTGTTAACACACAGGGCAGTGGTGCAATGCTTTTGAGCAGCTAGAATTTCTTAAGCGGGCATTACTAACGATCTATGAGACACTTTTTAGGGGAAAAAAATATTTATGAGAACAATTTGTGAATTAAACTGCGAATAATGAAAACTAACCTCTTTCAAGTTGGAAGACCTCATTATCATAATTTCACCATAACCTTCAATTGAGAAATGATCTCAATTTATACAGCGAAGAGCAAACCTAGTAAACCATTATTTAAAATTCAAATTAACTAAAATCTCTAACCAACAACAGTAGTCTTTATTAAGATATCAATCTCTAACATAACTCACCACCACCACCACCACCACCACCATCATCAATTCATCATCATCATAAAAACCTTGTGTCAATTATTTTGGGTTACTCAGCCCCCTTAGTTGGGAACTTGGGATAAATAAAAAAAAGAAGACTATGCTCCTGTATATATAGTTCTGCCCTTCAGTCAACTGAAAACATTTTGTTAAAATTTCTGATTTGTCAGCATCTCTCCAAGGCATGAGAGAGCTCTGACAAAATTGCTATGCAATTCTTTAGTTTTATTTTCTTTGTGATTGAAGGAGAGGGAAGTCTGAGCATGCAAGTGCAGGACATCCTGAGTAGGTCAGCTACCTGCAGTACTGGGGCACGCGAGCAGAGAGACCACCTGTAGGTCTCTCATTTTTATTAATCCCCTGCAAAACACCAATAGATATTCTCATTTATCTCCCTTTTCTTCTCTTGTAAACTTTATCTTTCTTTTGGTTTCTGTTTCCTTTTTTAATTTTTAAAATAGTTTTTTTAGGGCCTTTTGTTTGCATAAAATATATAGAAGTTTGAAGACTTAGTATGTGAGGGATTGGAGATGCAAATGAGAACTTGACTTTCCTACCAAAGGACACTTCCCGTGTGAGAAATCTAATCCATGACATTAATACAAAGTGACGCGGCCATTTGATCTCACGTACCCCTCCTTACAAGGAGAATATTTCTCCTAAATAATAATTTACTAGGATGATGCTGGCTTTTATTTCTGATATTCCCTTTTTTCAATTTCAATTAAAGAGGAAGTTGATCATCATTTTTTAATTTCACCTTTGGTTCTTTACTTTTAAATACAATCCTAGATATTCAATTATACGAAACAAGCAGATCCTAAGCTATATGCCTATATCCAGATGGTTTAATGAATTAATAAACATCAATTATGTTTTTTAAGCTTGAGGCAATTTCTTGAATAAGCCTTTTTCATTGACTTTAGCCTAATGAAAGCATGAATTTGGAGCCAAACCTGACGCAGTAAAATAGAAAGCCATGGCCTTTTGGTGGTGAAAAGGTCAAAATTGTCTCCCAACCCATTTTTTTTCATATAAATGGCTTCAGATGAGAAATTGTGAAAGGCACATAAAAAACCTTTGATTTTCAATTCTGAATCCATGGTGAGTTAGTGTCATTGTACCCCCAACTCATTTGTCAATAGAATCATAAATCCCCACTATATTTGTGATTGCATTTTCATCTGAATTTGTGTTCACACCCACCTTGTTTTTTCTTAAAAAAAAAAGTCACTCCCATTTGAATTACACTCACCACAAATTGATCTATCTTAATACAAGCAATTAAAATAAGAAAAACTTAAAGAGTTGGATAAATGCAATAACATGTACACAATGAACATAATGTTATTCCAATTTTAATTAACATAAAATTCTCTTAATGATATAAGAATCTATAGATCACCCATTTTGAGCAATTTGAAATTTCAAGGTGATCGAGCCCCATCATCCCACATCCACACAAACAAGAACAAATACTAATGGTGTATATTTTACTGCCTTTCACCAAGTATTTAAAACAAAACATCAGTTTAAAGAGGACTCGTGCTTTAGATCCTACTGCCTACATGCATAACATGCTGAGACACACAAACAGCTGCATCTTCAGGGAGAGAGAGAGAGAGAGAGAGAGAGAGAGAGAGAGAGAGAGAGAGAGAGAGAGAGAGAGAGAGAGAGAGAGAGAGTCTTCATTAAAAGGGAATTCAATAGGATGGGGAGCTGGGGGGATCAGAACCCGACCCTTTTGGTGTCTTTGGGCTCTTTACAGCTGTTGTCGCATTTCACAGAGAGTAAAAAGAAGAAAAAGGTGGCAACAGAGCCAAGGGCGCCAAATTGTAAATTCCATACTTTAGTACTCTTTCTGGAAAAATAAAGAGAGAGAATTTTATTGATTGAATTAATATGCCTTTGTGTATGTGTACTACAGTCCAACAGAATAATGGCCATAAATTGAATCTTATCATGGTAGTAATACGACATCTTTTATCAATTTTATGACAGTAGTACAATGATATGTTTAATTCATCCCTAAAAGAAAGTTTTTTAGATTTTTATCATGATAAAATTATGTAAAACGCAACATGCAATGTAACTTTTCTTACCTAGAATAATAGAAGTATAGGTTTTATTTCTCACTTGTGGAGTTATTGAGTTGTTTAGTTGGATAATAAGTCTTTGAGCTCACACAAGATTGGTAAGACAAGATTATTATTGAGAGGGGAATTAAGATGCAGTGGTGGCCATAGCCCTTTTTTTTTATTGAAAATATATGCTTTTTGGACATATTGCCCCCTTAGAATTGACTCTTTCACATAATGGCTCCATAAGGAAAAAAAAATCAATCTAGATTCACCTCCCTGTGATGATATCATGATAATATTTGGTTTCTGATGTTGCTTTGTTTATAACATTTTAAGAGAGATTACATGATCTTTGATGTAAATAAGAAAATATGAAATTATTTTGATGATGTCTCCCCCAATATTAACCTGGTAATACATTTACAATATTGATGTGGAAGACTTGGTCAAAACTCAGAAAAGAAACCCTTGCCATCATATTATTCCACAATTATTGAGAGGGCCCATCAGAGATCTTGTGGAGTCCTCAGCTGTTGCGTTGAAAATAAAAAAGAAGCCTACATCCATTCTCTCTTGGAAAGTTAGAACAGAACCATCCCACAAAATCAAAGTGAGGTTGAATTTCAAATCCCATTTGCCTTTTGAAAAGGATGCATAGTAGTATCAGTAGTAGTAATGCAGATGTGTGGGTTCGATGGAAGGATAGAGATGTCTCCTCTTTTTTCCCCTGGTCTTTCCTGTGGTGGGGTCTCTTTCTGTTATCATTTTGTCTTGATGTTTTTGTTAATGGGTTCCAAAAGTTGTTAGGCTGGCTGCAGTCCAAAAGGTGCTGAGATTTGTTTGAGTTAATTAATGCAAGTTTAACACAAGAAAAGGAAGAGACTGCATTTTGTGTTTGCTGCTATTTCTTGGGTTGTGGTCATTTGTAATTTTAACCTTATTTCATCAATTTGCGTGTGCTTGGGCCTTGGGGCATGTTTGAAAACTCTCAACCGTTTGGTAAGACACATATTTACGATCTAATTGAAGAAATAAGCCTGCAACATGATAGAAGTTATATGATCAAACTTATCGTCTTTTAAAAGTACTACATGAAAATTTGTCATATAGTAAAAGTCATAAGACAAACTTGTTTAAGCCCATTTGTTGAAGTCATTTCATAAGTGGTTCGAAATGAAGATCGAGCAAAAAAAATACGAAATTGACCATTAATAACCTTCTTGATGATGGAAAGTGAATCAAGGGAAGATATGAATTGAATACTAAACTATCACCCTATCAATTCAAATCGTAGAAAAGTCAAGGTCACATTCACGTTTCACTTTTTTAATAATCCTCCGGTGGAATTCATTTGACCATGAATTTCTATGTATTCGGTTCGTATTATTCTAATTCAAATATATATATAAATTAGTTTTAAGTCTATTTAGACCCTTTTTTTAATTGCCAAAAGCCACCTTAATATATACTTCTTAATACCACATAAATTGAAGTGCCCACTATAAACCCCAAACCACCACCAACCTCAATGTGATGCACATAGGTGGGCCCCACAGGAAGGGAGCCATCCTATTGGTCTCCAAGAAGAAATTTGTAGCACCCATTGGGCAAGACACACATAAACGACTAATTGTAGCCTGTCCAAAAGGGCAAGACCTAGGCTACATGGGGTAAGCCAATATGGGCCACATCCCAAATAATAGTCCCCCAAAGGTACTTATCCTCATCAGATCAATGGACCACAGCCAATACAGAGACTGGAGAACTGTACCATAGTCTCTGTTTTGCACAGAAATGGATGTTTTTGAAATATCAATTGAGCAGTCATTTGTCTTTTGTAAAAGAAAATCAGAATTCATGCTTGGTCGGGTATGGATTTGTAATTATATATGTAGATCAGGGTCTACCTCAAGCTTACATAAACACCGTTGGATACAACACAGTACCAATGATGGATAGTGGATCCTCTAAAATGATATTCTTTTTTTTCTTCTTGTTTTTGAGAGTATAATGGTAGAGTGTTTGCATGTAATTTAATATATATGAAACTCTTATCAAATTATCTACATAGAGTTATTAAAGAGGTGAAGCGTGAATTAATTAAGATAAGACGGACGTTCTGAATTAGCAAGTGGATGGCTGAGTACTCATATTTCTCATTTTTTTTTCTTCGATCATATTCTATTAAAAAAAGATTATTTGATAGTCACTTTCGGATATTTGCCTTTATTTATTTATTTTTACCGCTTTTAAAAATAAAAACTTAAAATTTATAGGAATTCAAATGCATAAAACAAGCGGGCCCTTAAGTGAGATTTTTTTATTAGATTTAGGGTTGACAATGTCTGTATTTGGCCTGGACAAAATAGCAAAGGGCTATCAATTTGAGATCCAGATTTGGTCCAAGTAAGGCCTCATTTCTAGAACCCACACGCCAAATCCAATCCATGTATTGCAAAGAATAATTAGGGTATCTTATGTAATATGTAATAAATTTGTATGTATATTATGTATTATGGGAAGATTTATCCTACCAGTGCACTACACAGCATGTGCAGTTCAGCTCTATGGGGCCCACCAATTCCATTAATTAAGAGTTAAGTCCATTAAATTAAGGGTTTGAATCATCTGATAAGGTTGATTTTTTTTGTTACTAACCCTTATCTATAAGGAGAGTTTTCCATATGCCTTCCTTTCGGTATTAGACATGCATCTAAATGGGCTCCATGAGTTGAACCGCATGAGAACAATGTACGGTTTACTTGTAGGTTAACATTTTACATGTGTTGTGAATGTGGGGTGGATTTTCTTTTATCAAAATCCCACAGGATTTTCGTGCAGGAAACTTCGATGAGTGTCTTTAATTTAGGAGTTACACTTTAAATCCGGAACTGTCTCATATTAGAGGACCCCTAGGTGTGAAAACACACCTATGTTGTATGTCCCTGTTTGTGAAGCCCGAAAATTAAATAATTCTGAAATAATTCCCACCATCGAAAGTTGTAATTAAATCCAAGGGGTTGGTCAGTCTAATTAGTGATGTTTTACAGCTAATAATCATTCACGTGGAAGGTTATTATCAATTATTATATGTCTATCTGATTCTGCATGCATGAATGCCACAAATATTACTGGAATTAATTTATTAATATGCCCTACTGTTCTTGCATTTATAAAGAAAGTCATTGGCCCAATAATTAGGATCGTCACTACTTTGGGACCTGGCCCACTCTGCTCATCATGATGAGTTGAGGCCCACTAGATGTACGGAGATCGCCACTTATGTTTCCAACGACCGGATTAGTCAATCATAATTAGGTACAGGATGGAAAGCACATGCATGAAGCAGTGTGGTCTTCGTTTTAAGTACCCTTTAATAGCAGTTACACACCTACAATTACAATATTAGTGGGGGGACAGCTCAATATGTATTCCACAATATCAAACAGACCATAGACTATAACAGACCAGATCATTATGTAGATCAACTTAATAACTCTATCACCTATCTATGATGCATGCTCTTCTGAGCCTATTTTCACACCATCATCCTCGTCAAATCCTTGTCCTACCTGCTATGTTAGGTTGGCTTTGGCGTATATAAATTATGTTTCTCTATTTTGATCTATTTTGAGCTAAATTATTAGGTACATTACACTTTTTCGTATCTATATTTGATATTTCCATCTATATCCTCTCTGGCCAATTCCTTCTTCTCGTGCGCAAATAGCTTAGATGAATGCAATCCACTGCACAATGTCAATGATCCCGTGGTTTTTACATTGTTCCGACAGGACTGACCGTAGGATTGACATAATACTAAAAAAATAACGCATTCTAAAATTGTTAATTTGGAGGGGCTACAAACCAATGGGATAGGATGATCTTATGAGCTTGAGATTTTGCACGTAGATCTCTCAATCCCCAACTTCCCATGAATTGATGTGGCTTTAGGAGGGCCCTAGGAATTGTGCGAAAAAAACTTAGATGAGCCCGTGTGCACCTGAAAAAATCCAGAGCGCCATCATTGGGCACAACCTTGTTGGCATGAGAGAGGTGGGGGATCAAAAGATCTAAATGAGAGAGGGGTACACATAATATTAGGCTTATTAATTCATCATATTCCTTTGATAGATGGCCCTCATATTTCATAGTTTTAGAAGGCATCATGTTTTTAGATTTAAATTCAACACTGAATAACACTTGGTCAAGTGGCGAAGTTGGATTTTTGTCATTTCATTGGTGGTAATTGAGGGGTTGTGTTTGGGGCATATACTCATGAGATGGTGCTCATATAAGGATTTTCCTAAATATGTATAACATTTTATTCACACCATTCTAAGTGCATAGCTATTTGGATATAGACCCACAACCACACTCAACTATTAATCGACTCCAAAGAGAGGGTCCATATCAGAATTTATCCCATTGGGTCTTTCAGTGCATTCAAAGGTCTATTTCATACACACGCCAGAAATTTTTATTAAAAAAAAACTGCTCACTTCCTGTGAACCAACTGAATGCATGACAATTCAGGCAGGCACTCAGGAAGGGTTTTCATGCTATTGATTACAAGTGCTTGAAATACCATGCTAATCGAATGATCCTTGGCTCATAGTTACATGTCCTGAGAACTTTCTATTTGCTAAATAGCCTCTTGAGTCTTGACAGATGATGGAAACTTACTGTAATAAAATCCAAAATAAGGTTTTCCTCTTATGAATCCACCCTTATCTTAAATCTCTTTCACATCCCTTCATATCCAGTAGAACCAACCCACCTTTGATTTATCTAAGCCATTTACACTCACCCCAATTAAACACTGATCCAACCATTAACCATTAGATTCAATCACAATTAACAAAACAAATAAACTTAAGATATTTTAAAATTTAAGCCTCCAAAACTCAAAACTAAGTGTTGAGACTATCTTAGGAAAGTGATACTTGGCTCACCCCTCATCTTCAATGTCTCCTCCACATCCAACCTACCTCCCAAACAAATATGCATTTCAGGTGGTCCACACAAGAGAAAAGCACCAACTTCATAGGAGAAAGAACACCCCTTGCAAGACTCCATATTTTTGTCTGGACTAGGACCACTGCTTATTCAAGAGGGGTTCATGTGTGATAAGAGAGAACTGGATTCATCGGAAGAGGGCGTTACATTACATTAAAACGAAAACAACACTGTTACGGAGAATTTGGCCTTTCTTATTAGGTTGGTTACATGGTTAGGCCTGGCCTAATCAGTGGCTCCGTGTACGAGGTCAAACCCAACAAGATCCAACCAAGTGGCCGACCACTTGCTCCTTCCACCTTTCACATGCCACCCACATCTCATTTCACTCCACAAAAACAATCAACACACACAGCCCCACGAATCTCATTCTCTTCTACTCCTTCTCTCTCTCTCTCTCTAAACACTCTCTCTCATGCCTTCTTCTCTGTTCTATCAGCTTTTGCACATACCAAATAGATCAAAGATATATAAAAAATGAGAACAAAGAAGAGCTGCCAATCCTTCCATCTAAATTCTAAAGCCCAAAAGATGAAACAGAGTCACCAAATGTATACAACTCTTAATGGTGTTTATCCTTATCTATTAAAATATATGAAGAAGAGCAAGAGAGGGACATGGAAGATCAAGTCTTCTTTTTCATATATATATATATATATATATATATTTATATAAAGCAAACTGCCAGTCATCTCATCTTCCTGCTTCTCCACCATAGACTGCAGTGCTAGTAGAAATGCATAGATGGAAGGCAATTTGCTTTTAGGATGATAAGACATATATGTTTGATATATGTAGGAAAGAGAAAAAGGACTTTTAGGGGCTGCTGAGGACATCAACGAACATGCAATGAAGCGAAGGCAATTGCATTTGCAGATCCTTTTCAGTTCTGGGTTTCTTGAACAGATGCAGAGGTGAAGACGGCGAAGAGGCAGATGATGTCCAGGAGTCGTTAGAGCTGTCGGAGTTGAATGAGGAATCGAGAATGCCATTTGGGGTGGTGGGTTCTGAGATGTTCTTGCGTTTTTGGCCACTGATAGAACTCGATTCAAGCATCAGCTGAAAGCACTCCTTTACTTTCTCCTGTTGAAACACATATCTATTACCATTTAAAAACAGGGATTTCTATTCAAATCTAAACAGAAAAAAACGATAAGATAGAGCGAGAAAGACTACCTCACTGATGTTAAGAACACCTAGAAGTTGATTCTCGTAATGGAGAGGATTACAGGGCTCCATCTGATGAATCACATGCAGCATTGTCGCAGCAGCGAATACGGAAGGAAGATAACAAACATATCTTGGATCTACAAGGGAGGAGAGAGAGAGAAAAGAAGCCATTTTTATTGCAATTGAAGAAACAGATTAAGATGGGATTTCCTTGATTTGAACGTTCTTACCAGCAATCACAGAAAGAATAAGCCGCTCACACCGCCTAAGGAAGTCCCAATGCAAGTGGGTCTTCAACCCCTGCCTTCGAATGATGTACTCAATAAACGAGATGGGAGTAACAGGATTCATCTTCCATTTCAAGGTGGAAAGAACCAAAAGCTCCATTCTCTGGATCGTTTTCGCCTCAAAAAGGTATTCGGCACCCTCCACCTGCAAAACCCACACCATTTCTTCATCTTTTAGACCTTGCAGACAAAAAACAGAGCAGATAAAAACATATATTTCTCTGATTTCTTTTGACTCACCTGCAAATCCAAGAGAAGGGGGACTTGGGTCTCTTCCACTTTGGCAGCAAGAGAGAGACAAGCTATTGCAGTGAGCTGAGCCATCCATGGCTTATCTCTCTGGAAACGGACGCTGGAGAGGAAGCGGTCGAGATAGTTGACAGAAAGAACAGCAGTGAGTGCTGTGAAGGCGTAATGGGAGTGGACTTTGAGCATCCAATCAATGGACTCTCGACGGGCAGAGGAGAGAAAAGGGTCGGTCTGGAGAAGGGAAGAGAGGAGATTGGGATGTGGGTCTTGTCCTTCTTTGGAGAAGAGACACAGGAGATCATCGTCTTCTTGAAAGGAGTCTGGTGGGGATAGAAGGAGAGAGGGTTCTTTGTAGCAGATGCTATTGTAGGAACTCTCTTCTTTTTCTTCCTCCTCCTCCCAGTGTTCTTCCTCGCAGTAGAGAGGGTCGAGATTGGAAATGGGGTTGGGGTTGGGGTTGGGGTGGGGTTGGGCCATCTTCTTCTTTTGAGAAGAAGAGATGGAGGGCTTTATTCATGATAGAGGAGAGGAGTAGAGATTGAGAAGGACAATAGTGACATCAAAAGCAGAGGAGGCATCTCTCTCTCTCTCTCTCTCTCTCTCTCTCTCTTCCTTGCCCTGCCTTTCTCCTTGTCTATTCAGTCTAAGGACAGGCTCTCCAGAGAGGGCCAGCAACCAAGCAAAGTAGGGCTTTTATTTCCTCTTCTGGGGAGTCTTGAGGCCAGGCCATCATCCATCAGTGGAGCCCAATTTCCAAATCTGAACCATTCAAAATCTTGACCCCTTTATTGGCCCACATTTGATTCCAAGTGTAATTGGCCTTCGTGCCAAATACAATCAATCTCCCTGTCTTTACAATTTATAATCTTGATTAATCCAAGGCTTTGGTTTTTCTTTTTCTTTTTTTTTTTAACCCGAGGCTTGGGTAAGCCACTTTTTTCTACTTGTGCCGGCTTTTTTTCCATTGCGCGGGCTTTTTTTTTTTACTTGTGTGGGCCTTCTTTCAGTCTCGCTTCACACGCGTGTGGGCTCTCTCTTGTGTTCTAGTTCCTGTCCCCTGGGCTAAGTTACCAAAAAAAAATCTAAACTTTGATTGAAGTGAGATTCGGACAGTAGATTTCATGTACATTGTACAAATGGTGATTTTGAGCAATTTGAATTTCCATATAGCCAAGAACATTAAAGAAGATATTTGGTTTATTATTATTTTTTTTTTCATTTTCAGGATCACTGTAATTTCAAAGGATACTGTGGTTTTCATTTCTTTTCCGGAAATGGCCGTTGACTCCATGGTCACAATCTATTAAACGCAGTATTATGCCATTGATAGCTCTTTAATAACATGATCTGTTATATGGTGTGTCCTTAGTTTTGTCATACTTATATTTTGAAAGGTTAAAGGGGCAATCAATTCAAATTACTTGAAAGTCAATTTGATGCCCCTTGGTCAGTGTCACAACGTTTCAAGAAAAATGCTTTGGACATTGATTTGGTGTAAGGGGTGCTCCTAGGTTGGGCCGGATCACGCCTAGCCGGCTTAGACTGGGTTTGGACCTTAGATTTTAGTGTTTGGGTTAGGCCTGGGTCTAAAATTAGAGTTCATTTAGTATTTGAGTCAGACTCGGATAAAGTAATAAAAAGCGCCAAGTCTGAAGCTTAGATAAGCCTAAAGGCACGTTTGGTAACAAAATCTGCGGGGAAAAGATTTCCGCTTTTCACAATTTTATGTTATATCCAAATTTGGTAGCCGCGAATCATCGTTGATTTTTTGCGCCTAAAATCTATGATCCATGAGATTTTTAATTTTCAATCCTCCCCCATCAGATATGCAAATCCTCCATGCAAAATGGGTGGGGTATAAAAGCCAAAATCTCCTCCCTCGCTTCCAAAATAAACACTCTCTCAATGTCTCTCCCGCGAACTCTCAGAAGGAGTCCCTCATCGCAAACGTCTCTCTCCCTCTCTCGCCGGTCTTCATTGTCGAGAGTCCCTCATTGCGAACGTCTCTCTCCCTCTCTCGCCCTCTCTCGCCGGTATTTATTGTCAGGTATGTTATGAATTCTGGTGTTCAACACCAAACATGGATTGAATAAATCATCAGTGTTTCCACATTTACAACCAAACGTAGAATGTAAGGAATCCTAAGCTATATAAATCATCAGCAAGGATTATCCTTTTCTAGGGGCAGACAGGAATCCTAAATCCCGCGGATTCCTATCATATTACCAAAAGTGCCCTAAACAAATAGTGCTTGTAGATTAGTGACTAATTTGATCAAATCAGTAATAAAAAGATCAAACAAAGGATAAAAGGCACGGCCTGACTCGACCTGATTGACTAAAGGGACAGTTGGCCACACACTTATCTCCCATATCAAGCTCGGGCATGTGAGTTTCTAAAGTCAGGCCGGGGTTCGATATGCCTCAACTGGCTAGACCTAGCCCATGAACTCCCTTATTTGGTGTCTATCAAAGTATGGATTCACTAATGTATTGATTCACTCGTAAAATGTCCATGGGATTCAAGTGAAACTCCATCATTGCTGGCCTATTAAACGTTTAAATCACTCAAAATAAAGTCTCACTTCTTTTATGATTTTGGCAAAATTCCATTCAAATAAAAGTTTGTCCCCACCGTAATTAGGTTGATGTATGATTAATAATGTACAAAATGTTAGTGTGAAGTTTTGCATATCCGATGAAACGTGGGCACTCATTTTGAGTGATTTAAAATTTTTAATAGGCGGATCCCACTATAGCACTTCACTTAAATCCCTCATATATCTTGTGGGTCCAGGGCTTAACGTATCAAGACTGTACTAGTCAATGTCCTTTCTTTTCTTCTTTAACTATCACTTTTCATGTAGGGCCTACATATGATCAATCCAATTCATTCATGCATATGCCCTCCTTGAATCGGCACAAGTCTTAATTTCATGCATCTGGACATTCATCGCTATTAGATTTTAGAACAACAAATTTGCACTGTGCATAGCCATTAGAGCTAAGGACTTAGGATCATTTGGTCAACCTCGTATGCCATCCTATGTTAATTCATATTCAACCTTTTCTTTCATATACCTCGCTTGATTGTCATGCAATCAAAATAAATCTTTCTAAACTTAGAAAAGATCTTGAGTTGGCCAAATAGCATAGCTCTTGATTTGACCATAAAGAAAACTGAAAAAATACGATTACAGTGATGTGGCTCTCAAACTCCACAATGCCCAATTGCCATTTTCCTATTTCTTCTCTTCCTTGTCATAGTCCGCATAGTGTGTACGATTCATTACCTATGGGGCAAATTCAAACCATCGTCAAAGCCCATTCACAGTGCTGCAGCACTCAAATCTGCTCCCACCCCCCCCCCCCCCCCCCCCCTACTGCAAGTACCCATCATCATACCATACTTATCATGACCAGGCCACGTTCCTTTTCAAAGTCTATAGAAACAAGTCATCCATACCCAGTTTGCTAATAAGAAAGCATGCAACTTTAATATATAACTTTTGTGGAGAATGGGAGTAAATGAGTTGCTTTTTGTGTTTTCCTTTTTCACCATCAGTAGGGTTTAGGAAAAGAAATATTCCAGCTTGGGATTTTCTGATTGTTTATAGAATAAGAAGATGTAAATGAGTCCTGTGATAAAGTTGCTTGCTTGAGCATGGGTCTTGTTGTCCCTGGAATATGAGGAATCCTATAGCCAGTCCAACCAACAACTTTATTGGATTTTGCTCAGATTAGAGTTTGATCTATTGTCAAATTATTGATTTGTTTTTAAACAGAATCTCAAATTGAGCCCAAATTCTATTGGAATGAAATTTGCCCCGAGACAATTGCCACATTTATTAGTTTAAACTCTTTAATGTTAGAGAGTCACCAAAAGCCTATAGGTAGGATCAAAATATGAAAATCTCATATTGTACAAAAGAACTGCTCCATCTTGCATTGGTTTGTTTCAAATTTCCCTTTTTTCTTTTTGAATGGTTAAATTCATTAAAAAAGCAAGCAGTACAAAATATACTGACAAGCTACAAGCACCCCAAAGGAAAAAAAAAAAAGCAAAAAACCTCAAAACACCAAAGAGTAAGAAAGCCCACCAAACACCTAAGAAGAACAAGAAAACTACAAATCCACACCCAATCAGCCACTATAATTTTATCTTCTCCATCACAGAATCAACACTTGATCGAAACCCTTCAAATTAAAACACCTGGCATTCCTCTCTTTCCACAATAGCCAAATAATAGCAGAAAATGACATATTCCACATTAGTTTGCCCCTAGGAGATTGCAGGGGAGAAATCCATGCATGAAAGAGGTCCGAAATGGAGTGAGGAAGGACCCAACTGCATCCAAACCAGCCAAGCAACTCATTCCACATCCTCCTAGCAAACCTACAGTTAAGGAGAAGATGGTCCACCGATTCTTCATCATCTAAACACATTAGGACAAGCATTGACTAGAACCACACCTTTTCGTCTTAAATTATCTATGGTAAGGATTCTATTTCGGACAGCAAGCAACACAAACACAATTACTCTGGGAGGTATTTTAAGTATCCAAATTCTATCTAGAGAGCTCGCAGTAGGTGCCCTCCCAGATAACGCCGAAAAGGAGGAGACGGATAAATTCCCATCTTTAGATGCACTCCAAATTCTACTATCTTGTCCTTCCTTTGGGCTGTAAACTTCATTGAGGAGAGAAATAACTTGTTTCAAATTTTCATCTAATAGTAGTTAGAATTATAATCATATATTAATCACCTGTAGATGATGAATCTAACTGTAGATCATTTGGCTTTCTGAGCAGTTTGGATTCTGCATGGACTGTACAATTTATAGGTCTATAGGCATGATTTTCTATGAAGAAATGCATCCAGATTATGCTGCTGGCTTTTGCTTCATGCTGGAGTCCGCTGTGCCTGAAGCTTAATACTTGACAGTTGACGGGGTCTGGGGAGAATCATGGAAAAACTTATGGGCTTATTTGAGGTTGTTCAAGACCTCAGGAGCTCTTTTGAAAAGTTCATATAATGTATATATTTTACTGGGGGATCGGTCATGTGGTCCTCCAAACCCCACTGTGGTTAAATGTAGGTTCCATCCATCCTTTGGTCAACAACGAAGGATCTTGAGATTGCCAAGACAAGTTAGTGGTGACCAATGGCCCATCTTTTGATGGTTGTGATGACAGTACTCAATTCAATACCATGCTACAAGAAGTGATCAGGATAATGACATTGATATATAGTATATATAGGAAGGATCGTTTATGCAACGCTGGAATACTTCAGGCCACCTCAATGAGATTTTTAACTCAATTAGCTCTATAATAATAGATCTAATTTTTTAACAGATGCCTAATCTAACTTTAAACATGAGTTGCTGACCCTACAAATACAAATATACCATGTCAAATGTTGTGTTTTCAATTTGGAGAGAGAGACGGGGGGGGAGGGGAGAGAGAAAATTGTGGAAGCATTCATTTCTATCTGGCCGCTTCCTTGTGGTCTGAACTCTGAATATAAATGCTTGAGAGATGAGATCCATTTTCCACCAAACAAGAAGTATTAGAATCTTGGCACCACGCAGAGTCAGACATGCATAAGATCTGAGCATTCATTAAGGTGGATCCCGCTGGGACAATTCCATGGCTGAAGCCCAATAAAATCATTTCTGTACACACTACTAGATATCTTATGATACATGTGAAGTTGTCCCCAAGCTGTTCATCAGCTTTTCTGAGATATGGGTGTATGAGTAAGAGTGTATTTTCAGTTTAGAAAAAAAAATACATATGAAATTAAAATTTTAAAATTACAGAAGAAAATTAATCTAAAAATAGAAATGCCAAGAAGTTTATACAAATTAATAAGTTTAATTATGGTAAATTTTACTTTGGAAAGTTCAATACTCTGCTCCCAAAGAGGGTCTAACTAGTTAGGCTACAGGTTGGGACAACTAGAAATTCAATATATTTATGTGTTTTATGTGAATATTTTTGCATGTGTTTGGACTCTAGAAGTTTTTTGTGAATAATATTTCATTTTTCCTTCTTATATAACTTTTCAGATTTACTCATAGTTAATATGATTTTATATGCGAGCATGTCTTGAATTTTATTTTGTGAAAAGTACTTCATATCATTCTTAAAAGGCTTTTTATTAAATTAAGTATGAGAAATATTCATGTGCATCCATCCCTCACCATGTTATGGTGATGGACAACATAGTAAGGTTGATTTTATAATACATCCGAATCATTCACACACATGGGACCCCCTGAAGTACACTAGACCCATTGAATTCACACCTATTCAAATTGATTGAACCAATAATATTGGATTGAGGGTCAAATTTTTTTTCTTTAATATAAAATCTTTAGATTTGTAGGCTACAGATGAAGGGGCTAGAGGCATGGGATTGAACCCAAATTTAATATATGGGCTCATCCACGATGTCTCTTTCCATCCTCCACAAGTGCCGTGATCAATGGGTCCCTAGGTGGGCCCCATTAAATTTGTCCCTCACCATAAGGTGAGAGAAGGATGCACAGAAACATCCCCCAGTGTATTTAAATATGATTTTATATGAAGTTCCCCTCTTAAATTTAGTTTCTTGAAAGATTTAATTTGAGTTTGTGTCAAGAGCTTTATTTAAAATACAAAATAGCCATATAATGCATGTTTTGATTGTATACATGTGCAATCCATGTATCACTCAATTTTTTTAACAGTTTACTTTTTATCTTTCAAAAGTTGCAGATTTTGACAAGTACTTGTGAAAAATGCTATCCCCGACTGAAACAAAAAGAAGATAACTAGAGAAGGGAGACATCAAGGCCAAAATAAATAAAGTCACGAGTATGTACCTCTACCCCTTTGGTTGACATGAGAGGGAGTGAATCATTGGTATTACGACAGGAAATGAGCTGTGTGTGGTCCATTGGTGTATACTGCTTTGGACGCGGATGGTTATATTTATATGCATAAATGCTTACATATTTTTATATATAATATTATAGGCTAAAGAGGAAAATGATGAAAGTAGCGAGAAGAGATCAGAATAAGTGCAATCTATTTAAGAGCGTGATCTAAAATAGACCGGAATGGAGATGCATGATTCATACAGTTTGAAAGTTTTTTGGGCTACCAAAATGGATACTAGTTCTAATTAAACAAATCAACACACAACGGAAATAACCAAACAAACATTATAGAGCTAGCAATCTACCAATCACACACCACAGAAAGACAAACACAATATTTAGCGTAGAAACCCTATCTAGAGAGAAAAATCACGAACTAAAAATCAAGAGTTCACGAACAGTTACAAGATATACTCACAAGCTCGTTTGCCTCAGTTTGTACCTCGACCTAAGGACTGTAGTTGTTCTTGCACAGTATCTACTAACATGACATCCATCGTGCACCGTTCTCCTTACTTGATCTTCTCGCACCTTGTTAGTCAAGATGAACTATCTTCTATAAGAAATCAGAAACAACAATGACCTTCTAGAGCATGCCTTTAGAACGATCTCTCAATGGCTGTAGAGAATAATCTCTCTCCAAGACATCTCTGACTCATATTAATGAGAGTGGTGGTGTTTCTAATCTTCAATATGCACACCCATACCTTTAGGGTTGAGAGCAACACTTTATTTATAACGCTAAATTCATGCATTATTGTTAGAATACAAATAGAACTCAAAGTGAAAAACAAAGTCTTAAAAGGAAACAATTATTATACAGTTTAGGAGACTTTCCCGTATAGCCCGCGCCTGTCCGATTGATCGGACAGTGGCTCCGATCGATCGGACCACCCAAATAACCGGGGCGTGTCAGCCGGACAGAGGCTCTGATCGATCGGACTTGGGTGTTTCGTCTGGTCTTCTCTTTTTTCTACTTTTCTTCGCTTCAACTCTTCCGGCAACACAATCACGTACGGTCCATTCTAAGATAAAATAGAAAATACAACTCAATGGACCGAGAGTTTTGTCCAACTTATGAATTAGCCGACAAAAATACTAATACAACTGATCCAACATAGCTGAGATAAGGTTTTGATGATGACGATATTTAGTCGAGTAACTATTTGATTATGATATATACTTGATTAAGGGCAGATATCATAAAATGGTGCATACTTATATCATTATATCAGCTATAGCACATTTGGTTAAAAAATTAGGTGTACGATAAAGAGTGAGTGAGTTTGAAACTTCAATGTAGCAAAAAACAAAAGTCGTTCATACATGAGATTTACTAAGTCGGATATCTTGGATCACTGGCAAATGGGCCTTTTGCGCGCATGCTCATTACCCAACCAATGGCTCCTCTGTGTTTCATCTCATTTAGATTAATGCATTGCCATGGTGGGGCTGCTATCTCTCCTAATCATTTGTCTTGTGTGCCTGTCACTGCATGAAACATAGGCAGTACAATGTTCTCCATTCTGTCTTTAACCTTCTCTCTTCTCTGGTCTGCTCCAGAAAGATGAAAGGAAATACCAGCAGTATTATAGACTGGAAAGGATAGAGAAGAGGAAGAGAAACATATGTAAGTAAATGTGAATGCATGTTATGGGTCATACATGCATAAATGGAGTATGAATGTGTGGTCTGTTTCCAATACCAAATCCCTGCCTGTTGGCGACCTTTCTCCTTCTTTTGTTTTGTTATGTCGCCTGTGACTCTCTCTAATGTTTGCTTCCTTTCATTAAAAGGGCTAGCTACCCTACCATTAGGGCTGCACAAAAATAACCGTAACCCGCCAACTCGCCCGCCCCGCCCCGCCCCGCCCCGCTAAAAGTGGATATCCGTCAAAACCGCCTTTAGGCGGGCGGGGCGGTTTCAATCCGTACTAATGAGCGGGCGGTTACGGTTTGACATTTGAGTGGGCGGTTTCAAACCGCCCCGCCCGCTCATTATTAAAAAAAAAAAAAAAAAAAAAAAAAAAAAAAAAAAAAAAAAACTCTTCATCTATTCTTTATGGATAACACTTCTACTCCAAATCCTAGTGCAATCCAATACAAGTCTAGATTATATTGTATGAAAGTTTGACAACCTTACAATTTTATCACTAAACTAAATATTGATGTTTATTATCTTTTATCAATTATTATTCTAACTATGATTTTTTTTTTGTTGCAGGATTGCTTCAAATTATATATCGATCTTTACGAACTTGAAGTTTAGATTTTGAATTTCTTTTAGCATTTGGACATTGAATTTTGAAATTTGGAGGTTTATTTATTGAAATTTAGACATTGAATTTTCGAATTTAGATGTTTCTTTGTTAGGTTTTTGACTTTTGGACGTTAGATTATATAAGTGACTGTATTTTTTAATTTTGGTGATGCCTTTGGACTTTAATTTTACATTGATATAATTAGTTGAAATTTTTTTTATTACTGATTATTGACTTTTATTAAAAATCATGTTTAATTTTTATTATTTATGTTAAGTACTTTGAAACTTTAGTTACATTCTATTAGAAATAAAAAAAGAGAGAGATAGGTACAAATACCAAACCGCCCAACATACCGCCCAAGTCGCCCGCTAAAAAAACCGCCCAAACCGCCTATACTTTGGGCAGTTACGGTTTCTATTTTTTACAAACCGCCATAAAACAAAACCGCCTAAACCGCCCGATAACCGCCCAAGCCGCCCGCCGTGCACCCCTACCTACCATAACGACCCAACATTCTCTCTCTCTCTCTCTCTCTCTCTCTCTCTCTCTCTCTCTCTCTCTCTGTAAGAGGTTTTACAAAAAGGACTCGATATTTCTAAACAATCTCAAAAAGGCCGCTGTGTTTTGTGTTTTAAGAAAAAAGTCCCTTGCTCGGAGGGTGTAAGTGTGTAACTAGCTTTAATGGATAAATGATGATGGAAATACCCATATATTTAAACATAGTAAATTTCACTGACTCGAGTGGCTTTTAGTGGGGCTCACCTGGATGCATGGCAATGGAAAAGATTAGAATTGAATTGGAAAACTATGTAATATCAAGCCATTCAAATCAGCCCAGCCTAAGCCATGAGTTAAAGACCCTCATTTTAAGGGGCAGATTTTTTTTTTTTTTTTTTTTTTTTAACTTTTATCTCAAGGTATAAATCATTTGAGTGTTTCTTAATGGTAAATCAGTCAAAACAAAAACTTACAGGGACCAGTTAGGTTTTCTACCGTTCGACTATTAATGAAGGAAGGTTTTAGTAAAAACACAAATTATCGGACTTTTTGAGGTAGCGTGAAAATACAAGAGCCTTTTTTCAGGAAAAACTCAAAATGTAAATATTATTTATGAATGACGTTCTTCTCAGGCTTTGTTGAGACTATTCATGATTAGGAATTATAGGGCCTTCCAGATTGGAAGACCCTCAATAAGGATCCTTGTTGGGTTGTTTTTTGACTGTCCATTCATTGATCAACGGGTGATTGTCTAGAATCTTCCTGACTTTAGAGACTTTTGGGGCATGCAGGATATATATATGTGTATATATATATATATATAGAGGTCATCATCCGATGAAAATATGGATCATTGATCATTTACAATCAGTCCCTCGCAAATGCATAAATGTGATCAATTCAAACCATCCCTTGTAAAGAAATACCCTTATTCGATAAATAAGGAGTGGAGTAAAATGAATTGGATTTCACATGAGGAGTGGAGTGGAGGAGAAGTAGGTTTAAGTTAAAGTAGAGTACTTCATTTCATTCCATTTGGATGCCGGTGTAGTTTAGGTTTGGGGTAGAAACAACTTTTACTCAAGAAAACGGAAGTGTTTAGGGTTGAAGTAAAATTGAGTAAACATAGTAGAGTTGAGATTTTAGATTGTTAGGATCCATTTAACTTTACCGTACTCCATTAAGCTTTCAGGTGATGTCTTATTACCGTGAATTATGGATCTTTCTTGAGTATTGAGCCTCAGTTCTATGCCCATCAGTTAACCAGAACAAGTTTTGGAATGATGGAGATGGGACTTGATCAACCCAATAGTATGTCAATGGCCTGTGTAAGCAACCGAGCCCATAGTCAATACCATTATTATTCTTATTATGGTTGAGGCCTGTTTGTTGGTCCAATATGGTTGTCTTGCACATAATCTCCAGGCCTAATATATGGTCTGGGTTTGGGGCTATCTTAGTAACATTTTTATGAAGAAGAAGCTCAATCATAGCTTAGTTTAAACAACGGGTCACACTTACACCATGAACTTCTTCACCCATCTGGAACCTAGTCTCTGTCAACATGATCCCTACTACTTCATGGGGAGTACATGGGCTGGATGGACTCACGGAACCTTTCCAGTGGTTCCAGTCCAGCCTACCTAGTCATTGGGCCTGAAATATATCCTGATCTTGCTAACTGTCTTAATGTTAAGACTGGTTCAACCCAGTTTTTGGAATTCCGTTGGCATTGTTCTTGCTTTTGTATAATTGTTAGGAACGTGTTTCTGGGCCTTTAAATATTAATGAACTCAGACTATAGTGTTTATTAAGCAGGCTAGAACATATGCCATTATGCCCATTGCCAGCCCTGTTCGTGCCACCTCTGCCACTCTGGGTGAGAAGATGGCAGTAACCACCTGGGCATCTCACACTTCTCAAAAATAAAAAATAAAAAGTGGTATTATATATTTGCACAAGTTAAGCCTAGACCAATTTCGAGGCTCATGAGCTCTACCTCATCCTACATACTAGCAAATGGGCCGGCTGGACTTTTTTTTTTGTTTTTTTACTCCAGCAAGGGGGCTAGGACGAAAGGGAGAGCCCGCGTATACACAAAAAGACAATCTACTCATATGGAAAAGGAGCCCAAACATGCGGAAAGAAAGCCCACACATACGGGAAGAGGTGGCGTACCCATGGTTCAAACCCTGAGAAGCTAGGTGAGAATTATTGCTCTTTTCCACTCGGGTAAGGAGCCGTTCTCTAAACTGACTGGATCTGGACATTCTTATAGCTGTGACAAAATTAGATGAGACCTCATCAAGATGAAGATCTCCTCATCGAGTTGATCCACTCCTTATAATGTGTTTTTGCTTTGGTAAATTTTTTTTGTTATTTTGTGTTTAGTTTTTCTTGTTCATGTTTGTGCATCATCCTTATAAAGTTGGTTATGGAGACTTTTGCTTTTTCAGAGAAACGAAAAAAAAAATCCCAACCTCCACATAAGAAAACTTTTTTGTAGATTCGTAAAAAATTGATCATTTTTCACTTTTTCTCGCAGAGAAATGGTCTCACCAAATGATGTTCCTTAGCTTTTTCGCCGAAACGTGGCTTTATGTTTGTACAACTAGAGGATTTCGTGATAAAAAGAAATATTGTTATGATTTTGTGCAGCTCACTGTTTCATTATTTGAAGAGACATATTTTATTCCTTGTGAAAAATGAAAAAAAAATTATACTGATTTTCATTGATGGGGAGGATTTTGATTCCCAAGGAAGGGTAGGAGGGCAAGATACCTCTCTCAAGAAGAAAGTGAAATCCATGGAGTGCAGAGTCCTTAGGTCACATTTGTGTAATTGCTTTTGAGCAAAAATGAAAAGGAAAAGCTGGTAATTTTTTACAAAAATCATTTTTCATTATTTGTGCTAATCCTTTTGTATAAAGAAAAACATCAAAAGCAGTGCAGTCTTAAGTGATCCCTCAAAAAAGTATTCCTAATGGGGTTAGAACAGACGATTTTTTCTCAAAAAAAACAGAAGTTAGCAAATCCATTTCCATGCATGGACAATATACAAACGTGCCCTAGGGCACATTTGTATTTCTGCTTTACCGTAGAAACAAGAAAAGAAGGACAATTTTCTACAGAAATGTTCCATCATTTGGTGCCATGCTTTCTACAGGGAAAAGCATGAAAATCAGTATAATTTTTTAGTGAATATGCCCAAAAAGTGTTTTCAAGTGGGGTTGGGACTTGGGAGTAGGTAAAAAATGTTCGTCAAAAACACAAGTCTTTCTACTCTAAAACAGAAAGGGAAATCACATATATCTGTTTTTTGTACCTCACTTGCAGAAACATCCTGCTCCAGTTTCTTTACACCTCTCCATGATTATTGGAGGGCCAAGCTAAGCAATGTGTCTTGGTTCCTAAGAAACAGGTACAATTCATAACAGTTCTTTGATTCCACCTTTATAAAAATTGAAGAAAAAGCACCTCTTCCAAACACGTACAATTAAGTGCAGTTCCCTGGTAATGCCTCCTGGCTTGGAAGAAAAAAGTGTACCTACATTACTAACTTTGTAAGAAAAGGGTAAGAAAAAACCTCACTTGTGGAAAAAAAAAAGTCCTGGCTTTATTTTTTGGATATTCATGTTTGATTCTTGGGAATTTTACCGGAAAAATCACAATTGTAGATATTCAGATCGAACTCACACCACCACTACCACCACGGCGGCACCACCAATTTTGAGAAAAAAAAATAGAAACGAAAGAACAAAAAATAAAAATAAAAATAAAAAAAGCAGTTTCCATACCAATTATTTTGCTTGGATGGGAGACTTCTAGTACTTGGTTGATGAATTCCAATTGACATCCCTGATCGGAAAACTCCAACTACCCAAACTAGTAGCCATCAATTGACGTTCAAGGAGAAATGTTCAACAATCAGGGCCAGTTTTGGTAGTTGTAACCTTCCATCATCTATGATTTCCTGCCAATTGTGTTGATTTGAATGCTATAAATTGTGACTGGTTTAAATATTTGGAGAGCCCTCCAGAAGTGATCATGTCTTGTTGTAATATATGAGTTCAGAACCTTAGTTAAATTAGAACTATTTCTTTATTTCATATAGGAATGTTTACCTTAAAACTATTTATCTTCGGTCATTCGAAAACACCCCAAAAGCCATTAATTTATACATATATAGGAAAAACTTTAGGTGAGCACCCCATGCCTAAATACCTAGCGAGCCTACCTGGTGATCCATCTGAGTGGATCATAAAACAGGACCCCTAATAGTCCTTGGTCCCAAGTCTGGCACTAGGGGAGTAAAGGTTTAGTTAACCGTTTGTTTTGGGAAAACCGTTAACCGAACCGTATGTTATAGTTTTTTAGTTTTTAAAAACCGTGACCATAATCATACCCTAAAAAACCGTTAAAAATCAAACCGCATTTAACCGTATTAGACGGCTCGATTACTATTAATTATCATTTAAAAAATATAAATATTTGCCCTTTAACTCTACATGCAAAACAACACTTATCATTTTTTACATTATAAAAAAAAACTATCATTTTTCAATTTTAATAACCATAACCGAACCGTAAAACACAATTATTAACCGCCGGTTCGGTTCGGTTTCAATCGATTAGACGGTTTTTTTGTTTTTTTTACACCCCTATCTGGCACCCATCCAAATCACAATTGCAAATATCACAATTGTATTGGATCAAACCACATAAATATTATGATAATATCCCAATATTTCTAAAATATTAATAATATTTATCAAATGGTTGATAATCCGTTGTGTGCAAAATTGTAAATAAGAATGCCAACCCTATGGATACTTACATGTGCCAAAACTTTCTAAAACATAAGTAAAAGATCCACACTTTATAGTATTAATGGGTGCCTAAAACTAAAAAACCAAAAGAAAATATTGCCTGTCATTATTAAGCAACTAGTGCAACAGGCCTGCGCCATGATAAAAAATAATTAAAATTTTAATTAGAAATATTTATAAATATTATCATCAATTGGCTTCCACAATAGGCCCCACATTTTAATCATACTCAATATTGAAAGAAAAATAAGGAGGAAAAAGAAGCAGAATACAGTCTATGAAAGTAGCCCTCGTAAATTGTGAGTTTGGAAAGAAGAAAATGGCTTTCACAATGGGACCCATAGATTTATTTGGTTAAATTAGTAAATGTAAGTATTAATAAAAAGATTGTGATAAAGATGAAAACTCATGAGAGAAAATTTAGGTAGCAGGGAAATTTTAGGGGGAGATCAAGTAAATAGTAAAGATTTTAGGACATTGATTTGATTATATTTGTGCTTAGGCATAAATTGAGTGTCATTTCAATAGTAAATGTGGATTTTTTAATTAATTGGCTTCCACCATGGGCCCCATAGATTAATCCTATCAAATATTGAGAAAAATAAGGAGAAAAAAGCAGCAAAATAACGCCTAGGAAAGTGGTCCTCGTAAATTGTATGTTTGGAAAATAAAATAATTGGCTTTCACAATGGGACCCACAAATTGTTCGAACTTGGGGAAAAAAAAGAATTTGGCTTTCATACTAGGCACCATAGATTGATTAAAAACAACAAAGAAAAAGCCGACTGTGGTCTATTAGTAGGCCTTAGATTTTTGGATCTTGGATCTAACATGAGGGTCCCACAAATTAATCTGCAACAAAATCTAATGCATATATGTTCACTTATCACTAAAATCTTAGCCAACTTGATCTCTATATTTGTCATCAATTTGTAGGGCCCACTATTAAAGTCAAAGGGCCTTTGTTTTCTTGTTAGTTTAATAATATGCGGGGCTCATTGAAGGTAAATGGTCAATGTAATCTAAGAAAATAATTTTGGGAGGACCAATGAGAAGTTAGTACCATGTGCTATGTTTTAGAGAAGAACTAGTCATTGCCCGTGCCAGAAGGCACGGCACAACGCGTTCTGAGCACAACTAAATCTAATTACTCTTCTTTTTACCACCTAACAACTAACCTGAATTTTGCGAGAATATTTTTCTTAAATAATAATTAGTTGTGCTAATTTTACAAACATTAGTGATTGCCCGTGCCTAAATGCCCATGAAGAATGATTAGCACATACAAATAATCTATAGTCTGGATTATACTCATAATAAGCATAGAAAAAGAGAGAAGAATGAGATTAGTGGAAGAAGAGATCGTCCCCTCTTTCTTCTCTCTCTATTTCTAGAGAATGTTTTTTTTTTTGTTTTTGGTTACCTTAGCAGTAGAATAAGCATTCCCCTCTTAATCTTAGCCCTAGGCTTTATGTACATAAATCCAAGGGTCCAAAATATGGGGAAAACCAAACCCACGCCGCCCATAATTTAACAAATTTAACCCAAATTTTCTATGTGGCCCATCGGATCAATCAGCTTCAAATCAAGCCCGGCCGAAATTTTTTTTTTTTAGGTAAAACAGCCCAGCCAATTGAACCCTTGTTTAACCACCATTGAAAACCAGAGTGACCCACTACTGTAAGCAGTCTAGTTTAATTGTATGCAAGCCACGTTTGCATCTACTACCAAAACAATCCAAGTTAGCCCAGATTCCACAATCCGTGAAAAACAGCATATAAATGTGAAAGGGCAAACAGGTAACTTGTGGGCCCAAATTCCACACCGTTCAATCACTCAATTGCAATCATAGCCGTTTATTTAATCATATCTTTAATTGCTTGGAAGTTTTGAAAAGATAATGGCACGTTTCGTAATTTCACATAAAACCAAGGGCACTCTCATATCCTCTTGGAAAAAATAATGGCATGTTTCGTAATTTCACATAAAACCAAGGGCACTCCCATATCTTATTGTCATTTGTAATAGGATCTTGAATCTATTCTCAGCCTTAGGATTTATGTACATAAATCCAAGGGTCCAAAATAGCCAGGCATTCAAAAACTGAGCTCCCTTATTATATAGATATCAAGGGAAGGGATAAGTCTTTTGAAGTTTGAAAATCCAAGAACTTTAGAAAATGATTATCCCGTGGCGAACACATGCCAAAAAAGAAAAAAAACTACATATATACCAATATAAAAGCAATATCTGCGTATATCAAAGAAACCCAATTGAAAAAGAGATACATACTTCTGTAAGATTTGTAAGGTCTATTGGAGGAACATGTATAAATGAAATCTATTAGAGGAATGGGCCGAAAAAGAAACAAAGAAAAAAATTAAAAATGGTTGAAATTAATACTTATTATAAATAATATTATAAGAGAATTTAGTGCTATTGTGAAATTTAATTTTAATTTTAATGAAAAAGTGTTGCATGAAATACAACATAGATTATAAATAAATTTTCGGGCACAGGCCATAAGATACAATATTATTGTTTACAAATAATTTTTGGGCCACGGGCCAATGCCACATATATGTTGCCATTATGTGGGCATGCATTGAAATATCTCCAATAAAAATTATTGGCAATATTACTCATTTACCAACAGAAATGAGTAGGCAATATTACTCAGTATGTATGAATTTGAAATATTACTCATAATATTTAGGTGACATGAGTAGGCAATATTACTCATAATATTGGGCATGTGCAATGGCAAATTGCTGGGCACGGCCACGGCAACATAGATTATAGTGTCATGTTGGGCCTAGATATATTTATAGTGTGATTGAGTAAATTTCTATTATGCCGGCCATGATATATATATTAAAGCAATATGATTTTTTTTACTACATCATCACCCATGGAGCTATCCTTCTAGAAAAATACCCAAGAAAAAAAAATATAGCCTTTTGCTTTGATGTGGGCCACTCACCTCTCCAAATTTATCTTATCTCATCACATCCAGTTCAAATTCAGTTAAGTCTTTCATCTTTATCCTTTCTTAACAGGTCTCCTACATGCATCTCTTTCCATAATACTCCTTTACATTAATACTCTTATCCCCCAACCCCCTCTTACATGAGTTTTGATATGAATAATACCAAACCACATCCTATCCAACATTGCATATTATTTTGATTCAGAACTTAATTTGTTAGAGTGTTAAACACATGATATTCTGATCATTAAAACTATAATAGGTAGATCGTAAACTCATTAATTACTTTAGGGTTTGAATGGTTTTTCATTTTTGGGGATATTGTCCTCTCCCATTTAGTTTCATTTATTTACTTTACCTTTATATATAGTATATTTTTTTCTTAATAAATTCTTAGAAAGACGACCCGTGACCAGATGAAGATGTAAAAAAAAAAAAGGAAAACACCGATATCCACAAACGCAACGTCTCCTCTATTTAGAGTGGAGGAGAAATTGCAAATGCTACTTCCGCAACTTTTACTCGGTTATACATCCACAAATGCAACTTTTCCTTCGCTTAGAGAGGAGGAAAAGTTGCAAATGGACTTTAGAGACACCAATCTACATATCCACAAATGCAACTTTTCCTCCACTTAGAGATGAAGAAAAGTTGCAAATGCGACCTTACCGTCTCTAATAGAAGAGGTAAAGCCGCATAAATGCCCATACAAACCTTTCCATTATATTTAATGGCACTGAAATATCTCCAATAAAAATTATTGGCAATAGTCACCGCGAAAGCCCAAGAGAAAGCGTCATGTGTTGTTCTCCCGTGAAGAGGCTGCCGCTTTAATATATATATAATTGTAAAAAAAATAAAAATGACAATAGTGAATTTAACCCATATTAGTAACAAATATGTTCAATTCTTCTTAAAAGAAATTTACAACCTATTCGTTCATTTAGTTGCCAGAATTTAGAAAATATGTTTATGTTCAAAATCATTCTCTATCAATTGTGGCTATTGCTTAGCTGGTGAGAAAATATGTAATGTGCGTGGGTGCATGAGTTCAAGTTTTTTATAAAATATAAATTAAATAAATAAAAACCCTTCTCTGTCGCTAATTACGTGCCCTTTAAGGGAAAAACTGAGTTCTACCATTACTGGTAGATATTTGCTCGAATTGTAATGAAAAAAAAAAGCCATTAAACACCAATTTGTAGCAATAGACATTCAAAATCTCCAAATTAAAGTTAAAAATTAGGGGGGAACTTAGGGATGCCCTAGTGGTAAAGGCTCTCACTCCCATCCCACCCACCATGGATCGATCCTTGGTGGGTGGCTTTAGCCCTCTCTAACTTGTCCATTGAGCGAAGTCAGCAAAAAAATTGATAAAAATTAGGGAAATATTCGCTAATGTTGGTGCCGATACGTTCTAAAAAAATTAAAAATAAGAAAAACAAAAAATATTTATTCTATCATATATCCATTTTGGCAATCATTTTCATAGTCTTTACATGGCTAATAATTAATATTTAGTCCAAGAGAAAAATCTTTTGGGTCATTTGTTTGTAGTCATTTACATATGTAAATAGTTCTCATGCATAAATGGTTACGCATCATCACGTTCAAACTCATTTATACATGTCGTGTTAATAAGGTATAAAAATGGTGTATAAATAAGGGTATTTACACACTAAAGTCTTCACATCTAAATAGGTGTGAAAGTGATTTACATCCCTCTCGCAAAATGGCACTAGTATAGTTTCTTATATGGTGATTGCATTTTTTGGGAGCCCATCCATCACCTTTATTTTTTCTAATTCATGTGGGCCCCATATTTGTAACGCAAACAGTCCATTTTGTTTATTATTTTTTTATTGAACTAATATACACCAACATCTAGAAGCCAATTGTCTTAAATCTTCATAGTATTTTAGTAAATTGCAAAGAAGTCTCAAACTATGTATCTAATTTTTTGCACTTTTATGGGTCCGAAATTTATGATCCGGACCGCTAAATATTCTTGCATTAATGGCAAATATCAGGACATTTAAATTCATATGTTATTCTTCATGGATTTTGAAAATTTTGTGAAAAAGTCTAAAAATCCCAAATACATAAAGGGAAATAATCAGGTGGTAACTGTTCTCACGGTTCAAACCGTGAGAATTATGGGTGGGGCCCACCTATCACCCAATCCAAACCTTGCAATGAACAAGGACTCCCTTAATAGTCACGTGCCCCATGGTTTGACACTAATGAGAATGAGCTAGACCGTTGGATCAACTATACATTCATATGAATGGATTGGACTTGTCAGTTATGGATGAAGGGGTTAGGATCATGAAACTAGGGCCAAACATGATATTTAGGGTGATCCCATATATATCTTTCAATCCTAACTGCTCCCATCACAAGAAGGGACTCCAGAGGGCCCCATAAAAAAGTTCTCACGGTAACTCTATGCAAGCAGTTGTCACTGGAACAAACCCCATACATAAAACCATTAGATATACTCATATACTACTCATGTGAAAATTGTGTTTTTAGCAAACATGGCAATGTATTTCAATGTGTAATATATTCTAAACACATATAATTAAAACCATTGGTTGTACTCTTATACTGATGTGAAAATTGTGTTTTCGACAAACATGACAATTTATTTCACTATGTAACATTTGCATACATAGCATTAGCTTGTGTAAATCTCATTTTTCCATCACATGTTGAAGGCAAACGACCCCCAAGAACTGATCCTTTCAAACAAAATAAGAGTAACAAGAGTTATAAAACAAGGGTGCATAAACTATAATGGCATGTTTGTTTGGATGGATTTAAATATATATATTTCATGGTCAAATGGGATCTAAAAGGGACTATATTAAACTCAATAATTATTTTGTGAACAAAAAAATAACAAAAAAATAAAATAAAATAAAATAAAGGGTTATTAAAGAGGAGAGGGGGTGGACGATGTAAGGTTGAGAGGTATTACCCATACCTGACCAGTTCAGTGATGGTTTTATAGTTTATGATACCAAGCCCAGCCTATAATGGGTGCGAGTCATCAATGCTTATTTCTTATTTTAAGATATAAACTATTGGAAGTTGTTAATATGTAGGAGGAGAAAGCCGCACCTGCATCCTTCAAATTATACACTTCGTCGATTATCACTTGTCCTAAAAAGTTTGCTTATACAATCTCTTGGGTTATATACAATGAATGCATGCGCAAGTCTAATTTGGATTATAATATACAATTTAGAATCAATTCCAATCTCGACAAACTCACTACCAAACCCATTCAATCCCGTTTAAACTCAATTCATTGCCATCGTGACCAACAAAGCCCTTAGCCTAAGCAGGTTGTGGTAGACTGGTAGGTCAACCATTTAACTAGATTCGTCATTTCTCTAATCTTTTTATAAGTTATAACCCATGTCTTTACTCCACTCATACAAACCGTTTAATAATTAAAACTAATTAATATTAGTTGGCATTGATGTTCCCTATACTCAGCTACCACTAATTGGGCACCTAAAACTGTCCCCACCCACATGTAATCTACGACTTTAATAAAAGAGTCCAACATGGGAGATCTGGATTTCTCTTTCGAGCATCAGCATTCAAATTTCAAACATGTACCCACCCTTTTTCTTATTTTGAAAAAATTGTGACACCCATATAAATCCACATATTGAAAATCTAAATCACTATCTTCTTGTATGTAATTGAGCCAAAATCCACTTCAACAAAGATTTGGCTCATTGTAAGAATAATCACATATAGAGCTAGCTCATAAGATATCTTAGGCTCCTTGATGGAACCCACACGTGTATTAAAATTCTAATCCATTCAAAATAAATTTCCGCCGTCAATATGAGACTGTGATTGTGAGGTATCAAAATCTTATGTAAAAAAACAACGTTCTCTCTTGCATACAAAAATAAATTGGTTTTGACTTTGGGCTGAGCCTTTTATTTTCACTATTCAATCACCATCACCATGTGATATAATCTTTTTAGAAAAGAAAGACAGAAGGTTGCATTGCATATGACCTGCTGCTGAATCTGCTCTAGGAGGTGATCCAGATCAGAACGCAAGAGCATGGACCATGGAGTAATAAAATATAGCCAAAAGATTAGAATTCCAAGTCTTGTACGCATTCTAAATCCAGATAGACATGAAATGCTGTTTTGAATGTCAAGCTAGCTGGAGCAATCAAGACCCTAGTCTTCTCAATTCAGAAATGGGTCCGCCCTTTTGTTGCATGCCACTTGCCTTGCTGAAGGTCTTTACTTTTACCGTGGTTTGAACTTTGATTCTTTGGTCTTCACGTGATGAAACGATGATTTATCACTAGTCAAGGGCTTTGGTATTTTTTTGGCCGGAGGTTGTTATTTGTAAAATAAGAATATATTATAATAGTTAAAAACTCGGAACATTTACCAAAGAAATCCCACTAATCAGAATAACCACTGCCGAGGTCCCCAAACTTTTATAATACCAGCCAAGGACCTCCCGCCCAAATCCTATTATTTTATTCCCTTTTTGCCCCTGAATTTGTTGACATCAACAAAACTCTAAGATAGAAATCGCCTCCCTTCGTTTTTTTTTTTCATAATCCTTCTCTGCGTATATGTTTATATTGAATTTTTACATGGATAAAAATTAGACTCAAGAATTACAGAGAAGTGATCTCATGCCATTGAGCCACATAACTATTGTGCTTAAATGGCTCGGTTGGTGAGGCATCCCCCTTTCCCAACCATCCCCCTTTTAACAAACAACCATGGATCAATCTCTCGCCATAGTGCTAATGGGTGAGGGACTTCTGTGAGTGGGTGTGTGAGTAGTTATCTTACAAAAGAAAAGAAAAGAAAAGAAAAACTCACATATATATATGTTCAACTAAATAACATATACAGCATTTGTATGTGTATAAGCAATTGAAAAAAAAAAATCCATAAGAATCATGCATGGCTTATTTACAAGAAAATCATATAAGAATTACATATGGACACACATAAGAATCATGCTAGAATAAATCCATATATAAGCTAAAAACCCATATATACTATCAATATAAATAAGAAAAATAAGAAGGGTTAGATTGGGTCATGCAGGGCCGTGCTTAATTTATCTAAGTCGGACCCTCAAGTTAGATGACTTTCACAAGATTTTGGCGAAGTCCGACATTCGAGTTCTTTAATTAAGAAAAATAAAAGCGCTCATTTTATGGGAGGGCCGATCAAGCTGATTGAGTATCATCGTACAAGGTTTGGTAGCTCTACACTTCACTTTTTACATACATGTTATATGTATGTATGTATGTAAATTCTCAAATATTCACTTGGAAAGGGGTTATGTAACAAAAGTTTTTGCTAAAGGACATCATGCACGATGATCCCCTTCGCACCAATGTGGAGTCCACTTGATGATTTATTCAAGCCCATTACACTCATTACCCTTATGTGAAATGCCCTCAAATTCAATTTGAACTTAGCTGGAACTATTTTCTCCATTGCATTTATCAAGAAAAAAAAATCATAAAGAAGGGTTATAACCACCTTCATGGTCCTAATTTTCTTCAAGCCCTTAATTCATGAATAAGCAGGCATCCGAATGGTTCAAAATATTGGCCAAAATTGCTTCATAACGGCCGACATGAACTGGTATCAATCCATATTGATAGGATATTTTGAAACTATTGGTCCCATTATGTCTTGTACCAAAATATCGGCTAGTATCGGTACAAGCCAATATGTTATCCGATATTTTGAAAATATCGGCCGACGTTGTACCTTTTTCTTTAAAACCTATTTTTTGCTTCTTTCTTCCTAAATACCAATAGAGCCACTCGAGACTTTGCCAGAGTTTCCTAAACTCCTCTTTGCACTAAAACTCAACCAAACTACATGATTTAAGGGTATTTCCTTGCGTTAAAACCAAGCTACTCAAGGATACCTTATTAGCAAGCATTTTTAGTTTATTTCTCAATTTTTTTCAAGATTCATCCTCAAAACAAAATAAAAATATTTGAAGCATGTTAGAATTATAGTTTTAAAGCAAAAGTTTGTAGATTTGAGCAATGTTGTTATTGTTGTTTTTTGAGAATTTGATGATTTTGTCTTAATTTTGGGGCTTTATCACACAAAAATCTATATAATACTTGTAACCAAGGCTTCATGTTAAGTTATATTTTAATATATACATGTAGGTTTATTCTATTCGGAATAAACTTTACATAGTTTCAAATAAGATATTGATAAATGATGTTATGAGTTCAGAGATCTATATATTGTTTTGTAGTTTTTATTAATGGAAATAAATATTTTTTTTACTATTTTATAATGTTGTATATGTATAATTTTTTTGATATTTTGATGTTATTTTATACTAAAAAAATTATACCATGATAGACCACGATGACCGTAAACCACGACTCACTGCATCCCTAGTGAGTCTTCCCCTCGTGGGTTGACATCCATTTTCCTTGTTCTTCACACACTGTGGTTAGTGGAAGTCATTGATCGAGCAGACTATTCCTCGGGTCATGTATTGTATGCTGCAATTCTAGACTCCATCATTCAAACTATAATGCATTCAACCTCACCATCTTTTGACCCGACTCATCTCCTGATTTCATCTACGACTTGTTAGTTGTTCTCATAGGCCCCTCTGCCCGGGACATTAGCCACTTTTTATTTCCCCTACTTTTCTTTATACTATGATCGTCCCACCACTCTTTTCAACTTTTACAACCTGGTTTCTAGTGCTGAAGAGCAGGACAACTTCATACTATCTATCCTCCGGTTAAACTCATTTACCAAAGGGAATATCTTAAGCAACTTTTACTGAGTTTAATCTCTTTATAGTTAATGTGAAAACACACAGCTCTACATCCCTACCTGTTGTTTAACTGGTTAGGATCATAGTGTATTGAGTATAATTCGGATTTAACTAAAAAAGCTAAATTTAGGAACTTATAAAGTCGACTCCATATCTGTGTGGGGATATTTCCTAGCTCGCCGGATAACTGGCCTGATTCTCCATCCCGTGCTGCCGCGCCGGCTAATCCACCTCGGCAAAGCTCATCTCAAACGTCCGCGCTCCGCCTGCTCGGCCAAGTGCTCCCACTTCGGCAAAAGCCTCACCTCGGCTTCCCGCCCTCGGCTTCCGCCCTCGGCTCCCCGACCTCAGCGTCACACCCCGACCTCGGTCAGGGCTAGCCAAGGTAGGGCCTGACAGCTGTCCACCCTTGGACACTTAAGCACGTTAGAGCACGCGCGACAAGACAAGGGCACGCCCATACTCTCTGACAGAGCCTCCCATGCCGCCCACGTCCTCTGACAGAACGGCGTCCACAGACGCCCGGGTATGGCCCGATGCGACATGGCGTGCAATGATGAGATAGCTCTCTGACAGGGTCACCTCCTTGTCTCCTCTCCTCCCCTATAAAAGGGGCCAAACCAGAACAGCAAGGAAGGTCTCTCCCCCGTCCGAGAGAACCACTGGTATCACCTTCTCCCCCAAAATCTCCTCCTACTGTCCAGTACTCATACTGACTTAGGCATCGGAGAGCCCTGCGCTGCCCACAGCCAGGGTCCTCTGACCTGTTTCTTCTCCCTCTTCCAGGTTCTCAGGCATCGGTTCTTCCATCATCAACGAGGAGACGGGGAGCCTCAGTCTTCGTCCTCCTCAGTGAGTCGCAAGAACACCACCCCCCCGGGTCCGTGAATTTTTGTGCACTTACAATTGGCGCCGTCTGTGGGAAACGCTACAAAAAGCCATCTTCCCAAACACCATGCCTCGGAGAACCAGAAAGGGAAAGGAACCGCTGACACTGTCGACGCAGCTGCCGACGGTCCCCCACCGGGAAAGTTCAAGAGCAAGATCTAATCCAGCGAGCGTCCAACAGCAGGGGTACTCAGTCGGGCTCATCCTCTAAGGGTTCGACCTCGACCCCACCTTCCAAAAAGCGCACCCTGAAGGACAACAGAAGCAACCAAGCTCCGGGCAACAACCACGACATCAGAAAGTGGCTTGATCGACGCATCGAGCAAGCAGTACGACAAAGCTTGGAGGCTGCCGGTTTCGCTCGAGTTCGGCCAAACTCTGACGGTCTCGGCACATCTCCCCTCTCTCCAGAGATCAGGAGCTTCCCCCTTCCCGAAGACTTCAAAATCCCGAGGTTCGTCGTTTACGACGGAACCTCGGATCCAGCAGCACACCTCCGGCACTTCACTCAGAGGATGTCGGTGTGGGGCGATGCAGGCCACCTAAACTGCAGAGTCTTCTCCTCCAGCCTCGGGGACCTCCCCCTAAAGTGGTTCTGCGCACTCCCCCAAGGATCAATCAAAAGTTGGCAGCAGCTCCGGAATTCCTTCATGGCGAAGTTCCAAGCTCACAGGGTCATCCCCAGATCGATCGCCGACCTGATGGCCCTCAGAATGAAGCAGGCCGAGAGCGTCACGCAGTTCGCCAAAAGGTTCTGGACTGTCTACAGCTAGATCGAGGATACTCCAGATGCGATAGCGATCCTGTCTTTCCAACAAGCCCTCCTGCCAGGCAACGAGCTTCGGAAGGACTTGGTCATGCACCCCGTGGTCACTATGGCAGCGCTGATGACAAGGGTAAACCAGTTCGTCAGGCAAGAAGCAGACGAAGCCCGAGCCCAGAAGCATTTCAATGGCAATCAACAGGCAGCGTCCACCTCGGCAGACGCCTCCATCTCGGCGGATGCCTCCAGCTCCGCAGCAGCGTCCATCTCGGCGGACGCCTCCATGACAGAAGTCTCCTCCAGCTCGGGGGGCTGCTGAAGCCTCCAATCATTTTTCAGCTTCGACCGCCCGTCAGCTTTGATCGCACGACCCTCTACCGTCATTTCTGGCGGCACGGTCCTCTACTGTCAGCTTCGATGGCGCCGTCAGCTGCGACGACGTCGGTACGACCCTCTACTGTCGGCTTCGATCGTACGACCCTCTACCGTCATGACGGCACGGTCCTCTGCTGTCAGCCTTGATCGCACGGTCCTCTGCCGCCACTAGTCGTCCAGAGCTTCGTACCCCTGGTGACGAGCCAGTGGGATCTCCATTGCGTGCGGCAGGCGCATCTCGGCCACGCGCCAGATGCCCGGCACAGGCCCCTGGTGAAGAGCCAGTGGGATCTCCATTGCGTGCGGCAGGCGCATCTCGGCCACGCGCCCGATGCCCGGCACAGGCCCCTGGTGACGAGCCAGTGGGATCTCCATTGCGTGCGGCAGGCGCATCTCGGCCCTCGCGCCCGATGCCCGGCACAGGCCCCTGGTGACGAGCCAGTGGGATCTCCATTGCGTGCGGCAGGCGCATCTCGGCCCTCGCGCCCGATGCCCGGCACAGGCCCCTGGTGACGAGCCAGTGGGATCTCCATTGCGTGCGGCAGGCGCATCTCGGCCTCGCGCCCGATGCCCGGCACAGGCCCCTGGTGACGAGCCAGTGGGATCTCCATTGCGTGCGGCAGGCGCATCTCGGCCTCGCGCCCGATGCCCGGCACAGGCCCCTGGTGACGAGCCAGTGGGATCTCCATTGCGTGCGGCAGGCGCATCTCGGCCCTCGCGCCCGATGCCCGGCACAGGCCCCTGGTGACAAGCCAGTGGGATCTCCATTGCGTGCGGCAGGCGCATCTCGGCCACGCGCCCGATGCCCGGCACAGGCCCCTGGTGACGAGCCAGTGGGATCTCCATTGCGTGCGGCAGGCGCATCTCGGCCCTCGCGCCCGATGCCCGGCACAAGCCCCTGGTGACGAGCCAGTGGGATCTCCATTGCGTGCGGCAGGCGCATCTCGGCCCTCGCGCCCGATGCCCGGCACAGGCCCCTGGTGACGAGCCAGTGGGATCTCCATTGCGTGCGGCAGGCGCATCTCGGCCTCGCGCCCGATGCCCGGCACAGGCCCCTGGTGACGAGCCAGTGGGATCTCCATTGCGTGCGGCAGGCGCATCTCGGCCTCGCGCCCGATGCCCGGCACAGGCCCCTGGTGACGAGCCAGTGGGATCTCCATTGCGTGCGGCAGGCGCATCTCGGCCCTCGCGCCCGATGCCCGGCACAGGCCCCTGGTGACAAGCCAGTGGGATCTCCATTGCGTGCGGCAGGCGCATCTCGGCCACGCGCCAGATGCCCGGCACAGGCCCCTGGTGACGAGCCAGCGGGATCTCCATCGCGTGCGGCAGGCGCATCACGGCCCTCGCGCCAGATGCCCGGCACAGGCCCCTGGTGACGAGCCAGCGGGATCTCCATCGCGTGCGGCGGGCGCATCACGGCCCTCGCGCTAGATGCCCGGCACAGGCCCCTGGTGAAGAGCCAGTGGGATCTCCATTGCGTGCGGCAGGCGCATCTCGGCCACGCGCCCGATGCCCGGCACAGGCCCCTGGTGAAGAGCCAGTGGGATCTCCATTAGCGCATCTCGGTACCCATTCTCCAGTTCGGCAGTTGTGTGGCTCTCCAGCTCGGCAGAAGCACCCTGTTACAGCTTAGCAGTGATGCCGACCTCTAGCTCTGGTCCATTGCCAGCCAGTCATCCTCCATGATACTTACCTTCTGACCTCAAAGAACAGTCTATTGAGCTCAGAAGCTGGGGGGCTATTGTGTGGGGATATTTCCTAGCTCACCGGATAACTGGCCTGATTCTCCATCCCGTGCTGCCGCGCCGGCTAATCCACCTCGGCAAAGCTCATCTCAAACGTCCGCGCTCCGCCTGCTCGGCCAAGTGCTCCCACTTCGGCAAAAGCCTCACCTCGGCTTCCCGCCCTCGGCTTCCGCCCTCGGCTCCCCGACCTCAGCGTCACACCCCGACCTCGGTCAGGGCTAGCCAAGGTAGGGCCTGACAGCTGTCCACCCTTGGACACTTAAGCACGTTAGAGCACGCGCGACAAGACAAGGGCACGCCCATACTCTCTGACAGAGCCTCCCATGCCGCCCACGTCCTCTGACAGAACGGCGTCCACAGACGCCCGGGTATGGCCCGATGCGACATGGCGTGCAATGATGAGATAGCTCTCTGACAGGGTCACCTCCTTGTCTCCTCTCCTCCCCTATAAAAGGGGCCAAACCAGAACAGCAAGGAAGGTCTCTCCCCCGTCCGAGAGAACCACTGGTATCACCTTCTCCCCCAAAATCTCCTCCTACTGTCCAGTACTCATACTGACTTAGGCATCGGAGAGCCCTGCGCTGCCCACAGCCAGGGTCCTCTGACCTGTTTCTTCTCCCTCTTCCAGGTTCTCAGGCATCGGTTCTTCCATCATCAACGAGGAGACGGGGAGCCTCAGTCTTCGTCCTCCTCAGTGAGTCGCAAGAACACCACCCCCGGTCCGTGAATTTTTGTGCACTTACAATATCAAAACCATAAGTGTTGAAAAATATCCTAATCTATCCGTCTTCAAATTTTAGATAAAGCCAAATTCGGATTAGCCCTAATCCGGCTATTACATTTCAAAGGAAATCCAACATACCAAACTACTCAGGGAAGAAGTAAAAAAGAAAATTCAACTCACCAAAACTCAGCCAAATCGCATGTCCCGTAAGAAACGGCCACCTTGTGTACAGGACGCGCGCACGCCACTCCAGAAGGCGAATTTTCCCTCCTCGTGTATATTATATATAAAATTACGTGTACAAAATACATATCATCTCATCCAAACAGAGGAAAAAGAAAAGTGGGAAAATGAAGAAAGCCAACGGCCGAAAGCGAGAAAAAGTAAGAAAGGGCCAGCCAACAGGTGAAGAAAAAGCCAATCCAATCCAATCCAAACTCATTTCATTTTAATTGCCGCTTCAAATCCGCTACGGGGAAAACAATGCCAGAGTCCAGAGACGAGAGATAAGAGATTAGAGATTAGAGATTAGAGATTAGAGAAAGCCTGCAGCTTGCAGAGAGAGAGAGTAGTGTGTAGGATAACAACCGCACGTTGCGCACGATAACAACGACCCTGAACGAACGCCCCTCCTTTTGCCCTAGATGGGCCAGGCCGTTTCTTCTATCGCCAATCCAGCGGCTCTCAATCGCCGCGAAAACTCCAGCTTCAGCTCCAGCCATCGGATGAGGACCAAATCAACGGCCGCGATCTCCTCTCCTGTTACCGATCCCAGCTGCTACCTCTCCACCTTCTCCGACGACGGCGAAGATTCCGATACCGTTTGTTTCCGTGACTTCATCTCCGATCTCCCGGACGAGTGCCTGGCGCTCGTATTTCAATCACTCGGCTCCGGAGACCGGAAGCGGTGCTCGCTCGTCTGCCAGCGGTGGTTCCGCGTAGAAGGGCAGAGCCGCAGCCGGCTGTCTCTAGACGCGCGATGCGATCTCCAGCCCTCGATCGATTCCATCTTCTCCCGATTCGACTCGGTATCCAAACTCGCCCTCAAATGCGATCGCAGATCCGTCAGCATCGGAGATGATGCGCTGGCGCTGATCTCTCTCCGGTGCCGGAATCTCACCCGCCTGAAGCTCCGGTCCTGCCGGGAGCTCACCGACGTCGGCATGGCGGAGATCGGACGGAATTGCAAGAGCCTGAAGAAGCTCTCGTGCGGTTCGTGCGCCTTCGGCGCCCGAGGAATCAACGCCGTTCTCGACCACGCCGCATCGCTTGAGGAGCTCTCCGTCAAGCGGCTCCGCGGCCTCACCGACGTCTCCGCCACCGAGCCGATCGGCCCCGGCGCCGCCGCCTCCTCTCTCAGGACCATCTGCTTGAAGGAGCTTTACAACGGCCAGTGCTTCGGGCCGCTCATCATCGGCGCGAAGAACCTCAAGAGCCTGAAGCTCTACCGGTGCTCCGGGGACTGGGACCGGCTTCTGGAGGCGATCGCCGCCGATCGGGCCTCCGGACTGTTGGAGATCCACCTCGAGAGGCTCCAGGTCAGCGACCGCGGCCTCGCAGCCATCTCCAACTGCTTGGATCTGGAGATCCTCCATCTCGTGAAGACGCCGGAGTGCACCAACGCCGGGCTCGTATCGGTCGCCGTCCGCTGCAAGCTCCTCCGGAAGCTCCACATCGACGGCTGGAAGACGAATCGGATTGGCGACGAAGGGCTATCTGCAATCGCCAGACGATGTCCGAAGCTCCAGGAGCTGGTACTGATCGGCGTCAATCCGACTTCTTCTAGTTTAGAGCTCCTAGCGAGCAATTGCCGGAATCTTGAGAGATTAGCCCTGTGCAGCAGCGAGACAATAGGCGATCCAGAGATCTCCTGCATTGCCTCCAAATGTGTGGCATTGAGGAAGCTATGCATCAAGGGTTGCCCTGTTTCGGATCAAGGAATGGAGGCGCTTGCAGGTGGCTGCCCCAATTTGGTGAAGGTGAAGGTGAAGAAATGCAGGGGAGTGACCTGCGAGGGCGCCGAATGGTTGAGGGCGAATAGGGAATCTCTTGCTGTCAATTTGGACAATGGATCAATCGAGCAGCAGGATGCGAGTGTGAGCGATGGCGCTGGGGAGCTGGCTCCGCCGATTGAGGTAATCGAGCGAACGGTAGCTGCTGATCTTCCATCCAGCAGCAGTGGCAGATCCGCGTTTTCAAAGGCAAGGTCAGGGTTCTTCACAGGGAGGAATTTTGTGGCCTGCACTTTCAGAAGATGGTCTCACGGTAACAACACGATCCATGACACTTAGGGGTAATGGTTTGAAAATCCTGGTTGAAGGAGTGTGTGTGTCTTGTGGAGTGTTGGGTGAAATGATATGCATCTAATGATATGCGGTGTTATATGGCCTGCATTTGGATGTGCAACTTTGGTTTATACGATGTACAAGCCTCTACACTGTATCATTTTCACTGAAAACCTGATTCCCATCCTACAATGCACATTGTATGGGAAGGGATTTAAACCATCCTCCACATGAAATGGGAGAAGAAGGAACTGTTGCTTTGTTTATATTATTGTCCTTTTGTTGTTCAATGTTACTTTAAGATCTACTCCCTTGCTTCTATAGTGTGCAGTGTTGTTTATACCCTCTTTTGAATCAAAGCATTTATAATTCCTCAATTTTGAACGGCTGCAACAGTGAGATTTTGTTCATGTGTTGTTTTGAAGATGGTAATCATTTCACTATATCAAGAGTTAGGGCCTGATCATTTACTAGAATTCCAGAAATTCTTGTTTGGGGAATTCTTGAATTCCTAGACAAGGTGGAAATGGAATTCCTAAATCCTCCTAAGGGCATGAGCATTTTGGAATTCCACCAAAATGCGAAAAGAAGAAATTCCACCAAAATGCAAAGAGGATACCATTCATAAGAAAAAAATACAATGATTTACCTTCCAAAATATGTCTCTAACCCGAGGCCTCTCAACTTTATATCACATGAACCACACCTGTGAATGTAACTCCATTAGGGAGTCAAACCACCAGTCCGTTTCCGATAGTCATAGTGAATTTCTCTTCTAAATATAGCCCATTCAAGATTGTTTCCCAAATATAGTTTTTCAAACAAGAAAGTAGTCATAAAGTCTCTTTCTAACTAAAACCATGATAATAAAGGAACAAACGTTATTAATAATCTTTTTTAGTGATCCAGGCCATAGGTTTTTTGCAAGGCTTCTGTCTAACGTCCATGGATATGCGATGATTCCATCTGTAACCACTATGTCATACTCTTCAATTTATTCTTTAAACGTTGTGGAGAGTGCAAATCTTGCTGGCATAGCTGATCACAAATTTGTTTCTCTTATCTAACTTCTCCATCTCAAACCTTTGTATTTGAGATCCTTGCAAGTGATTATAGATATTCTACATGTGAATTACAACCAACCACATATGAGTCAAACACAAGTGAAAAACAAAACTCCAACCAAAGCAAAATCCACGAGTGGAAGTATTTCCAGCCATTAACTCTGCTACCAATCGTGCTTGTATTTTTTTCCTTACATTTTGTGTCTTGTAGTGGTTGTTTTAGCAAACATTCACTTAGCAATTATCATCTTTTCTTTCTGGCTTAGTTCTCAATGGAATTGTTTGACTCAAGTGAATCAGTTTGTATTCCTGAATAGTAAGTTTCTTTAAACAGAAGCTTCTTGTTATATGACGCCATACTAAAGGGCAAGATGTCTATGATGGTTCAAATGATTGTAAAGCTCGATTGTTGCCATGTAAATTTAAGATAATTGAAAACTTATGGGGTTACTTAAATTTATTTATTTAGAAGATCAATATGGCTACTTTAATTGATCACGACTTGGTAAACAACTGAAGCATAAATGTAAGTGATGTCATGATTTTGCATTTAGTTGTTTCCTTGAATTGACTTGTTTAGAAAGTTGGAAGCATAAACACAATAATTTAAATCTATATCATAGTACTTCTGCTGGTCATGAAATTCATGGAGAAGTTCAGATCAAAGAAAATTTTGTAGATGATTTTATTGATTTAGATAAGGCTTCTAATAGAGTGTTTGGGCATTTATTTGGGTGAACACTTAAAATTAATTTTTAATGATTATATCAAAATTATACAAGGCATGTAGAAAGGGGAAGTGACGAGCATGAGAATTGTGTGTGGAGGGAGATGGTTAATTCCCTATTAGAGTTGGATTGCTTTGGGTCTTTCTTGAATTGCCTTTATCATGGACAAATTTAATGGTTGATATCTAAGATGAAGTTTTTGGGTGTTATTGATGTGGTAGCTGAAAATTAGTGCTTCGGCAGATTAAAGATAATAATATATGGAGCGTAAGTTCAGTGGATCTAGAAATAAGTAAGATGAGCTTTTCAAAGTTTGAAATTAGGGCATTGTGTCATAGATTTTGATATTTAGGAGCAAGTTTAGAATGGAATGGAAACAATAAGTTGGATATATCAAATAGTTAGCAATGGGTGGGCAAAGTGAAGACAAGGTAGTCAAATAGTGTGGTCATCTAGTGCCACTTTGATTAAAGGAGATAACTGTTAGAATTACTTTGTCATATGGAGCTGGATGTGTTGGGCAACTAGGAAATTAGAAGAGGCTAGTGTACGTGTGACTGAGAAGTGGATGTGAAGATAGGTGCATGGACTTGCAAGAAAGAGTATAATTAAGGATGATTGCATAAAAGATAAGACCAACTGGTAACTCTAATAGAGCATAAAATATTAAAATGGAATGAGACTGTACAAGCACTTAGAATCATATATAGACTTGCATGAGCTAGGGTGACAAGTTCAAGGAATTGGGGAATGGGGGAGATCACTAATGGTATTGAATGGCATTATGGACTGTGGACTATGGACTTCCAAAGAACATAATTTTTAAGTAGGTTGGGTTGAAAGTTGAAATGTAGAACCCACAAAGCCAATCTCTAATTGATGTGTAAGGCTTGGTGATGACGACGACTTTCACAATAAGAAAATCTTCAGTAATTCTAGTGATATGTATACATGAGTTGCTCTTTTATTGTGGTTATAAAATAAAGTTGAAGATAAACTGACAGTACTTGTTTTCTGGGGTTTGGCCCTCAAAGATGGTTCCCGGCTTGTACATATTTGGAAGAACAATTGGATCAATTGAGTGAAAATTTGTGATGTTCGCATATGGGCTTGGATCCAAGTTGTGCAATCTCATATAGAAAGTTTTATCATCTCTTTCATAAATTGCAGAAACGTATGTGCTACATAATGTGTTTTTTTATTTTTAATTTTCATTGCTTTGATTATTGATGATGTGTCTCCTCTACATCATCATCATCAGATATATCAACGTTTGAAGGTATGGATGATATTTGTGATTTGGTACCCCCTTTTAGTTTGACATATTTAGGCATGAGTTTAAAAAATGGAATGACACATCATAATTATGGGAGCAGTTTAATAAAAGGCGATGAGCTTTCAAAGTAGACTTTTGATCAAGCTACCAACACTAAAACTAGAAGTTTCTATCATGACTAAAACAATCTAATAAGTTTCTTTTGCATTTCAACTATTTTAAGGTAATTGAAGAGCACTTCAAGGAACCTGGAGGTGTGCTTGCCTAAACCCTACTCTTACCACCTAAATTATGTGCGTGCTTAAGGAGCAGGTACGTCTTGGTGCAGGTAGGTGTTAGCTGCCTTTCCCCATCGGGTTGATCATGGCTGTTGATATGTTTCAATATTTGGATCAAAGAGTGGAAATCAAAGGGAAGGTTGGATCCAGAGAGACCCTAAACAAAATTGAAGGTGAGGGTTGGTACTTGAATGAGAGGCTATCAAAGGGGAGAATTGGTTTTTGTCGGACAAAATGTAGGGAAGAGGGTTCAGCTGTTCAACCTCAAGTACGCTTTTCTCCTCCTCTTCTTGTTGGAAGTTTGACTTCAAGAGTCTCTCTCTCTCTCTCTCTCTCTCTCTCTCTCTCTCTCTCTCTCTCTCTCTCTCTCTCTCTCTCTCTCTCAGGGACGAAGCAAAAAAGTGGTGATTCTCCAGTTGGGCCCTCCCTCCCTCACAAAGGGATGAAGCAAAAAGTGGTGATTCTCCAGTTGGGTGATTCTGATTCCTCACCTTTCAGTTTTCATGTTTTCTCCACTTAGTGTGAATCTCCATTTTATAGTTTCTCCACATCACAATGACCCCTTTTATTATATTTTTTTTTATTTCATAAAACATTTGCTTTGCGGTCCTATTTATAGCAATCAACTCCAAGACTAATTTTGGTTGCATTCATATGCGGACACTATGTTTTAGTAATTTAACTTGTGCTGGTGAGTGTTGAATAGATCAGATGATTATTCTCTTCCATTCTTATTTAGGTTCTCATAGGATCTTTCACTGCCATGTATTATTGTCTTGCTTCTGACTATAATTGCGACTTCTTGGGATTTTAGTCCTGTTGAATGGGAGTATTGAAGCTTCTGGGACTTGGGGAAATGATGGCTTTTTGTCCAACCACATGCAAAGGATGGCATTGATACAAGTTCCAGCTCTGCATCTTATGAAATTAAGGCATATTTGAAATATGAGGGCTCTCTGTAAGGTTGAGAAAGCAACGACCTAGTAATGCATGATAATAATCCAGATGCTATCAGGGTGCATGAGCATTTTCCCCCTTCTCTTTCTTTCTTCTTCTTATTCTTTGGTTTATTACTAGATATTTTATCTGGTATATATATGGGACATACGGTATAGGGAGATCCACTATTCCAATACACAGGTGGTACCTTTGTTCAGGTTTGGTGTTAAAATATGTGGCAATGATTCAGAAAATGGTTCTCAATGACTTTGTGCTGGATTTTTTAGGGATGTCCATCAGGTATATGCCTGTTGGATTCATTTGGCATGCATAATGCATTTATATATGAAATGATGGCATGCATCTTTTGGCTGGTCGTTTCAGCCCATTGTCAATGATACTAGGGAAATGAAGCCTTTAAGCCCCTGTACTATACCAAAATGGCCGTTTGAGCCCCTGTACTATTTTTTCCCGAAAAGAAGCCATCGTACGTTTGTTTCTGGGATAAATAAGCCCCTCACGTCAGTCTCCGTCAGTTATCTGCTTACGTGGACGTCGACAGGCGCAGATGGGTCTGCTCCCTATCTGGCCAAGGCACAGCGGCGACAGCGATGCAGCAAAAACCCGACTTCTGTCTCTTCTCCGGTTTGCAATCTGCAATGGCCCACCAGAGATCAGAACCAATCTCTTCTCTGCAACACAAGATCCGGTCTCTTCCGGTCGCCTTCTCTGGTCTTCTGCTCAGATATAAGAAAACAGATCTTGATGGTCTTCTCCTCCTCCGGTGAACCAGACTGTCGTTCAGTCTCCGTCCACGTAAGCATATAACTGACGGAGACTGACATGAGGGGCTTATTTGGCCCAAAAACAAACTTATGAGGGCTTCTTTTCGGGAAAAAATAGTACAGGGGCTCAAACGGCCCTTTTGGTATAGTACAGGGGCTTAAATGCTTCATTTCCGATGATACTACTGTAACTATGAAGCAAGGAACCCTTTCAAAAAGAACTATGAAGCAAGGAAAAGAAGCAGGGCCTTCTTTGTGAATCAGCTTTTTATCCCTGTCGCCAACGTGTGAAAGTGAGTTCTACTATCGATGTAGAGGTTCAGTTCTGTACGTTAAGAAGAGGGGTAGGATGTTGCAATTCCTGAAGCTTCTCTTATGTCAAGAGTTTGAGGTCGATGGAAGGCAGGTTTGTTCGATCTACAAGATTTCATGGAAATTTGGCATGCGTTCACTATTTGAACATGATACTTGTTGGGGGATTTGCATCTGCATGGAAGAAATCTTCTTAGAGCTGTTTGCCTACTTTGAATTGAATTCCTAGAATTTTGTAGCAAGGGGTTTTATAAAACATGTATTAAACAGCTGGAGGAGTTCAGGTTCTAAGGCGGCAGGTGAGAAGCATCTTCCTAGGTTTTACTTTACTAGCGTGTTGGGTGGGCAATCATTTTCCCATTGAAGGCGAGATTGGTGGATGGATTTCCATCTTGAATCCTTCACTCACTCCTTTGATCTGGAAGGCTTTGAAAATACTGGGACTTCGATACAGATTTATCAGCCGGCCTAACGTCCAATATCCTTCATTATTTCTTGTTTAAGAAAGATAATTCAGAAGGCTTCTATGAGCTGGGTATTGAGGGTACACTGATGGTTTTTTTCTTCAGTCAATGGCTGCAAATGAATCTCTTACTACCACCACCACACTACAGCAGGTCAAGGTTTTGAACTTTCAACAGGGGCTGTGGAATAAATAGGCCCTTAGTAAATGGGTTGATAGGGTATGAGGGTGGAGTTGCGACCCCATATTCCCCATCTCAACCCTACCCGTTTTGGACTCAACCTGACCCATTTGTCACCCCAGTTTGAATGATGGCAGGGAATGGAATTTGCTGAAGCTAAGGAACAAAAATAATGTCGGTGGTTACTATCACACTTTATATGAGAAAGTATTCAGGTCGTGGGAGTTGGCCTAGGAATCGGAAAACCTTATGGGGCACACTTAGATGGATGTCAACTTTGAGAAGGTCATGCAAGGACAGGAAGGGTTTCATGTGGACTAGGCATGGGCCTACCTTAAACCCTTTTGGCTGGGTTCGTTTAATGGTAAAATGGCTAACATTACACTAACCGGAAAGTTTAATGCCTTTTTTTTTTTTTTTGTGTTTTTTTGTAATCCCATCTAGTCAGTGGATTATGTCTATCCATGGGGGATGAGTGGAGTGCCAATTCAAGGGTGTTTGTAAGGGTTTTGATTTAATTTGATCATACGTGAATGGGTGTACAAAACTTGGAATTGCTTCTAGTTTTAGCCCTCTTATATTAAAGAATTTCTCTAATTATTGGGTGTACCAAATTTGATCATAGGTGAATGGGTGACATCAATGGTTTTGTGATTCGTTAGTTCCGAAGATATTGATAAAGACATAGGGCCTTATCTAAAACTGATGGAGTAAAGTTGAAGATCCACAGTGAGCCATCCAATAATTTCTAGAATGATAGGAAATGTATACACCTCTTTAACAATTCACACTTGTTTGTATGGAATTGAATTCCTAGAAATTCATAGTAAAATGGGTTAATTCACACTTGTTTGTATGGAATTGAATTCCTAGAAATTCATAGTAAAATGGGTTCTGACAACTGATTATTTTGCGGAGATGTAGATGGGACCATGACTTTTGTAGGATTTGATTTTCCCAGTTAATGGATGGTTATTCATTTTCCACCTTGTAATTCCTTTTTTTTTTCCCTGACCGACTTCTTATTCATTTCTATCAAAGAGGACCATATTTGATAATCTTTTTTTTTTTTTTTGGCTAAATAGTGAATCTTCACCCTTGTTTCTTAAAATTTAGTCACTTTTACGAATACAGTTCTTATAATAAATAGGAATTCAATTTCATGCAAACAAATGGTCTATTAGGATGTGTTCATGAGACTTGAGTTTTTATGGCCCCACTAAATCCTTTTCCGTGTTGCCACAAAAATTTCTATCCTAACCTTTTCTTATAAAAAAATGGGGTTTTTTCAGAGTCGATAAAAAATAGTTCAATTTCTTCTCAGAAAAACCACAAAGTTAAAAGCTTTTCTATGCTACCAAGTAATCTTTGGCGTTAATCAAATTAAGGTGAAGTATAAAGGATAAGGTAAAGATATAGATGATATTACCGGGTGGGAGATCATGTCTTCCAAAACGAGATTATTTGATGGCCCCCGTAAAAGAATTGGTTAGAGTCCTCAGTTTTCCCATACACAACTAAATAAATGAGCCCAAGTTAATTGATGATCCATACCTTACCCTTGGAGACGAGATTCACTGCAGATGTCGAGTTCCTTGGGTGGTTGGGATGAATCTAAACTTTATAGGCCTACTGATAGCGGATCAAGAAAGACAAGCACTGTGCAGAAAGAAGTTAACCCGACCCGGTTATTCAGGTCTGAGTTGACCCTTTCTATTTTCGAGTTGGGTTCAGATCACATTTCTTAGCCTACTAATAAATGGGTTTGGTTTGGGTCCATACTTGCTGTCAAATAGAGCCAGCTGAACCTTACTAATTGAACCCAGTAAGCTTGCTAGTAGTCTAACTACTCTGGACCTATCTGGATTCAATCCCACTTTGGCTGATATGGGCTATTTTTAGGCCTGAGTACTGGGAGCAGGTCTACTTCTTAGCTTAAAACTAAGGTAGGCCAGGCCTGGTCGATACCAAAGACCCAACTAGAGACCCAACTGGCCTGATTTATCCAATACAAACAGGTGTTATTTAGTATTAAAAGATGGACTGGATCAAACCTTGATGCCGACGGGCTAGACGGAGGCCCGAATATTGGACCCAGTATTAAAAGAAGGAAAATCAAACGCCAGAATCATGACATTATCATCCAAACCTAATGGACTTCATTTCGATGTCACAAGTACATCATGTCATGTGCTTAGCTATAGTCTTGAGAGGTACAAATTTTAACCCTTCAAAGCAGCATCATGGCCAAACCTATAAGCTTGTGCTCAACCCGATTTATTATTGGGCCATAATGAAGTCCGGGCATAGCCAATAGGCTAAAGCGCACCTCACTAATTTGAACTAGGCTCAGCCCCTTAAGTTCAAGGTGATCAGTGAATTACTGTATCTAATATGAGGTTATTCTTAGTTATCCCATTATTGTTTGTGTCAGAGGATTTTGTGCGGGTTTCTAGTTCTATGGGAGAGTATATATAAAAAAGATAACCTACATGGTGAATGGACTAGGATGGGACTGGCAGGATTCGACTGATTAATTCATATTCAATTCTTCAGAATTTACTGGGAAGAGGCTTTTATCCGAGGGGGTGAAAAATGAATAAGAAGGTTAAAAGGTCAATGACTTGTATCTCCCTGCCTTTAGTCCGTACATTTCCTCTCTTTTCATCATTCAAGAAACATCAGGAAGGAATGGTTGTAATTCTTCCATTTTGAAATTTTTACTAGGGCCTATGATGCATGAGAGAGGGAGTGGTGGGGCTAATGTACAGGTATGAAAGTAGGCCATGACAGGAATGTACACATAGAACATAACACAGGAAGAAGGGTAGATGGGGAGAATTAAAAGGACTAGAGAAGGGGACCACTGGTCCTTGCTTTAAGGGGGAAAATTAAAAGATGTAAAATGGACTTTTTGCCTCCATGCTCCTCATTTCTCTACCTGCCAAGCTCTTGCCTCCTTTGTACGGTGCCTCTATTCATCCCCACCCATCAACTTGCTTTTCATTCTCTTCTATCACTGATATCTCCAATACCTGAGATAATTCATATGCCATTAATGAGTTAGATTTTTTCTTTCTTTCTTACTCTGTGTTTTTTGAAAGGTAAATTTGGTAGTATAGTGAGATTCTCACATCATATTTCTCCCACAAAAACAAGAAATCCCATTGGTTCGACTTAGGCAACATTTGAGCTATTATATTGGTTCTAGCCAAGTATTTTGTACAGGTGAGGACCATCTTCAGGTTACAGTGTTCATAGAGTCCATTGGCTGCTATGGCCCAATTGATACTTTTAATGGTTGAATTAAGACCACACCATCAAAATATGTACTTTGTATTGATTCAATCTTTTGACAAATACATTAGAGTCCGGATCTTCTACACTTCAGATTCCTTAGAGCCGCTTCACATAGAAATTCATGGTCAAATGAGCTCTACCAAAAGATTATCAACGAGAGATGCAAGGTGAGGAGTGAGGGACATAAAGTAGTGAATAATGATGTAGATGGGACTAGGAATTTAAATCACATGGTGATGAATGGGTATTTATTTTTCATCTTCCCTGATTCAGTTTCTATTAAAGAGGAGGATATTTATGGTCATTTTTGGCTAATTCACATGTAATTTCTTATTTTAACTACCTAAGAAATATGAAGTTTTAAAATTCTTATGATTATGAATTCAATTACATAAAACAGTTAAATTGGCCTAGAAGTACGGTTTGTGCATGGAGGTTGAGGATTTGAAACTACGCTACCATACTGGGGCCACATGAGATTTACCCAGCTCTCCTTAGGCCCCGTAGGAATTATTCTGCCCCGTAGGACTGGAACACCATCCGTTATAATAATAATAATAAAATTACACAAAACAAATGGACGGGCCCTTTAAGATTGAAAATCTGAAATGCCATATTTTTCTGCAGTACAGAACTAGGACTTACATTTGATTTAACAAGGACCGAATTGGAAAAGCTGCCACGATAAATGTCTTGTCTTCTAACTTTACTTCAAGGTCATTATGAATTCCAGGTTTTCAGGGATATTTTCATAATATTGTATTGAGTATAATTTTTTAACTAGAGGGTTTCTTGGGGTTAATGGAACTAAATCTTAATTTGATGCGAGGAGGGTGGGAAAAAAAATCCCTTGGAAATCTATATGTTTGCATTAGAATACTCAAGGATTGTTAAAAATGAAAATTAAATGTGAATTTTCAAAAATAAATATTAAATAATATTTCTCTTTTAAAGAATTAGAATAAAAATAAATATTATTTGATACTCATTTCTGTGTTCTTTCTTCTTGCTCGTTTGATCTTTTCATCAGCTCTCAAGTTTGATGTGAGGTTATCTATTTGTCGAGCTCCTATTAATGCAAAGAAATGAGAAAGGCCAACCTTAATTAGGACTTGGGCACACCATTTAAGCAAGTTTGCCCATTACAGGTGAATGTGTTTTTGAGATGTATACTTCCAAAATAAAGAGGACACAGACTCTCTTAATGGCTGGATTTGGACTGGCTCTGTTCTGAGTGGCACAAGGCCATATGTTCAAGCTGGACTGAGTAAGGCCATTCATGAACAGGACCCATAGTTAAGGCCTTAATTGACTTCTTTTTTCCCCATTTGAGCTTGAAATTCAGGACATGGTGCAATTCAGATGCAACATTGAAGCCCAAAATATATTTGTGCAATATATATGACTTCTAGGGAGACTGATGAGATCTATGCCTTAAAAGGATCGTTTGCTTTTGCAGTCATAAGTATGTAACGTTTACACATCAACATATTTGTTTACACTTGTTAATGCAGTCTATGAGTAAATTTTGGTGTGAGAATGGTCGGCAGATGAAGCCATTTTCACATCTCTGCATGTGTGTAATGGTTATATGCCTCACACTTCAAATACTCCAGTGCAGTTTCCGCCAAGAAGAGAATATAGAATCAAACCTCATCATTGGTTTTCAAATTCCAAAATGTCTAATTCCATATCTTAAATTTTCATAGATTTTGAGAATAAATGAAAATTTTACGTTTGTAATATGAGGTGTTCAAAGTCTATACATTTGGAAATGGTGCTTTCCAACAAATAGGCTAATATGCTTCAAATGCATATATAAAGTTCACATATGTAAATCCTATTTTCACACCCCATGCGTGAAAGACGGACAACCCTTGAGCAATCGCGAACAAAGATTTCTAACCTGGAACACAAGAAATTGTCTCTAGCTTAATTTGAAGTTGGGAACTTTCTTTTGTAAACCTATCCTCTTGGAATAAAGATTTGCAAGGTTTTCATGTCAAAATTATTATACAACGATTTTGCTTTCAATTGATCTTGAGTCTTGACCATCTCTTTTACTTATCAACGATCTGATAGTTAATATTGAGGACTACCCAAAGTGGAGCTTGACCATATAACATTTTCAGACAAGGAGAGTAGAAATAAGCACACCTTGATGATAAAATAAAATTTTAGTTAATGTAAGCTTACCAAACAGTCAAATAAACTCTATTATATAAGATACATGAATTTTCAATTAAAATTTCGAAGAATAAAAATACAGAGGAAAGTTTCACAGCTTGGAGAACTTCCAATTAAAACACTCTCAACTTTCAATCAAGAAAAAAAAAAAAAAAAACTCTGAACTAGGTTTTTAAAGAGTATATATAATACGTGCACTTTTGGTGGGGGCAAGGTGTAAGTTGTTAATTGTTTCCAAAGTATCAATAATTGTTAATTTGATAAATTTCGTTGGGATTGTGAGATTAAAATTTATACATACCCCTTTGGAGAAGATTCTACTATTACGAGAAGATTCCAACCTAAGAGAAGACCGTATCAGCATCCGTATGTGGTCCGGCTCATGTGGCCCACTTGGAAGCATTCATATCATTTGGGCAGGATAGATGGAAAGTCTCTTTATGGATGACAAAGTCACTTGATTTTACGGTCTTAAAGTTTAATGGTCTTCTAAATATAGATTGATTTGAGATTCAATCCAATGTGTAGTAAATGTTGGCATTATTATTTGGTTGGGAGGTGCTTTTTTTTTTTTTCTTCTCAGATAATAACTTTATAGCATAGTCAATTAAAACAATCCATTTCGAGTGCTCTTACCCAGTCCATGATCATAATCATCTGTTTTTTTTTTTTTCATATAATAACCTCATAGCGTAAGAAAATAAAAACGATCCATTTTGAGTGCTCTTACCCCGTCCATGATCTTAATCATGGTATCTTATTCCATCAATCTAGTCAAAAAGAAAATTTTAAAATAAAAAAATAAAAAAAAAATCATAATCTAATAATTTCACACAACTCTCCTCCTTTATATGGACTTAAAAAGACAACACATATTGATAATCTACATGCCCCTAGAGGAAAAAGAAGCAGCTCTACCATTCAATAACCTTAGTTACCAAGACATTTTTGCTCTTATATTTGCTAAAAACGATTGATGGCTAAGGCAGCAGTCCCCACTGACCACTGTGCAGAGGCAGCAGAGACGTCCACAAAAAGAGAAATCATTCATTGTAAAAATCTTCATTCCTCCCACCCAACCAAATGACCAATGCATGGAAAGTTGATGGGAGGCATGGTGTCTCCTTCTCTAGTTTTTATGATACTGCTCACTCTCATTAAAAGGAAGGACCACACATGTAACCAAAAAATAAAATAAAAAATGGACACTCTTTTTGTATTGGCACTTTCTGCACTGCCACTTCCCACACCTTCTTCATCTTAAAACTGAGTCTTTGTCTTTTTGTTGTTTCATGAATGATGCCTAATCAGGCATATATTAATTAACTGGGCCTTAAAGTTAAAGTGAAGGGCTTTTGTTTAATTTCTATTTATAGCATTATATTTTCTTTATTTTTATCGGAGAGTTCTCAACTCTTTGGGCTGGACTAATCCCTCCGGGCCCAGAGGGAAGCCGGAAAAATTCCCCTGTAACCCTAGTGTGGTAGTGCAGTTTCAAACCTACAACCTCTGGGTGCAAACCGTGATCCTAGGCCAACTAAACTACTCTATCACTTTTAAATGAGATATAAATGTGTTAGGTTTGAGTTGGGTCTAAGGTGGACCAGAACCCGAACCCAATTATTGTTTTATGTTTTTTTTTTAAATCCGGGTCTTGTTAGTGTTTCCTGTTATCTGACCCAGACCAATAATCAACTTGATTGGCCATTACATGACGTAGATATGAATGATCCAAGATCAATGGTGGAAGAGCAATAAAAATCTTGAAATGTAAAACAGAAGATAGATAAAGCCAAGATAAGTGTCATACTGGATTTGGTCCCAATACTGGGAGAAGGCTAGTGGTTGAAAGGAGGGCAATGGGATCATGGATAAACCCTACATGCAGTGGCGGAAGGTGAGGTTGCATTATGTTAAAAAGAAATTTTTGGGAGGGCCATTTGTTAAAAAAAGTAGAAAAAAAAAAAACACATAGGGCCTAATTCCCTAGTTTATCAGATGTCTCCAAAGAGATATGCATTGGGTCTATTTGTTTACATAAAATACGTATGAATTGAATACAAAAGACTTATGATTTAAGGTGACAATGTAGACGGACTTTGAATCCTTGACTGTTCTAGAATTTAAATTACTACGGTGATGGTTGAGTATTTATTTATATTTTTCCCTTTATTCGATTTATCATTAAACCTTTGATCTTCATTTTTAATCACTCGAAATCTCATATATGTATATATTCAGTTTGGATGTAGACCATTCAGCTCCCTTATCACTCCCAACTCTTTCATACTCTACTCAGTTAGCACCAACTCCAATTTGGACACCCAAAAATTGATACCTTCCAAATCTTTATTTAAGATCTTGAGGCCATTAATCAAAGAGCTATGAAATAAGGAGATTAAGCTAATCATTTGTTAAACTCTTAACAATAGAACCTTTCCATTCATCTATCCTAGTCTGTCGGATCCAACATGGGGGCCCTTTTCATTTGTTTGCACATAAGCTAGCGATGCCCTAGTTTTACAGTTGTACTCCATCAACTACCAAACCAATGGTTGTGATTTTCTACTTTTGGTGATCTGGGTAAATGGCCCACCGACCAGATGGACTGTCAGGATTCCCATGCCCGAAAGCTGCTCCAGATGTAGACCACTTTGGCATTTTCCTGCATCGCTTATAGTGACGTTAGCAGCCATGTATGTCTTTTTTTTATTAATCAAAATTTTGGCGGGAACTCGAGATTACGAGGCAGTTTTATGTTTTGACACAAATTTTCTTTCTAATGCAGTATGGTGATCCGGAGGAGCATCAAAGAACAGTAGTAAGCAATTCAGATTGACTTGTGTGACCTAGTGGGTGGTTATATGTATCTGTGGATTTACCAATGATCAACTAAAAGGGAGTCGGCGGGTTCTCATGTTACAAAAAAAAAAAAACTTACAAGTACAAAGGTGTGGTCCTCCTCCCATTGGTTTAACGTCACAATTTTTGACATAACTTGCCAACATTGCCAAATCCAGCTCTTAAAACTGGTAATTCAAGTTTTAGTTTGACCCTTTTAATAACTTCTTAAATTAGAATGATTGACATATCTAACCTAATTAATAAATAAATTGATTTTGAAGTTGGGTTTACTCCCACTAATATCCAAATTTAACCTAAGTGTCCTAATTGCATGCTAGTTAGAACTCAACCTAACTGAACTAATTCAAGGTTTGAATTATCATTTTCAACTTAATCAATGAATGAATTGGGTTCAAGATTAGCCTATGATGAGACCCATTACATACTCTTTACATTGGTTAAATTAATATCGACCTTTATTATTGCACAACCCACTTGTATTCTCAATATAATGGGGGCAGTGATCCCATCAATGTTCCATGTATGATTGAATCATGAAGTATTCCAAATTTAAATGGATGTTAAACGGTAAGGCACACAATGTTGATTGGAAAACACTAGATTAGTGGGTAATAATAATAGAGCAGTGCTACTTGCACTGATGGGGAGCCTGGGCTGTGGCCCGGCTCCCCATGGGTGCACTCAGACTTCTGCATAATAATAAGAGATTTTAATTGTACAAGTGTCCTAAGACTTAGGTCTTTTGCCTCACAATCATTGACATTTAAAATTAGACAATCCTGTTTGAGATAATTTGGGCATGTCTAATGCAAGCCAATGCGAACCAATATCGGTGCCAATAAGAAAATGTTTTACCGATAAAAAGGAGTAGACCAAAGAAAATGTAGATGGAGATGGTAAAAATATATTTGACTATTCTACGTAGGGATGGGGAGTGCAAAACTTGCAAATCATATATGGTCTTGCCAATAAAAAAAGGTTTTATTGATAAAAGGGGAGTAGATGAAAGAAAATGTAGATGAAGATAATAAAAATATATTTGACCATTCTACCTAAGGATGGGGAGTGCAAAACTTGCAAATCATATATGGTCTTGCGGACTATGCAATAAGGGTAACAGTTTGGAATGTTCATGCTCTTCCCTCCGTATTCCGTTCTGGTTTTCTAGAACGGAGTCTTATAGACTTTTTCTTTTATAATCTCTCTCTCTCTCTCTCTCTCTCTCTCTCTCTCTCTCTTCCTGACAATGGAAGGTGGGCTTCCAATGCTCAACTGTCTCCTGCAGTACACTCTCAGAAGCTTATGTGCTTCTCCTTCAGCTTCTAATTCATATTCTTCTAATCCCTCTAAATGGGTGTATGCCGTCTTCTGGAGGATCTTGCCTCGTAATTATCCTCCACCCAAGTAAGTATAATCAGATAAAAATACATACATGACCAACCCCATGAAAGAATTTCAACTGATCCATGCTTCACTTGCCTTGAATTTCTTGTATGGGAAAGATGGGATAATGGGGGAGGAGCTCTTGATCGTTCCAAAGCAAACAGAAGGAACTGGTAATTTAGCTACTACTACAACAAGAAGTGACAAAAATGGATATAATTCAATAACCCATTTCACAATTCACACTCTTTCCTTTTTCCTTTCTTCTTTTCAGTCTCTGTTAGTGTTTCTGGTTTCAGGATTCTTGTATGGGAAGATGGATTCTGCGATTTCTTCGAATGCCAGCGAGCAGGCAGCAGTTATAACAAGGGGAAGTTTGGAGCAGACGTCTTCTTCAAGATGTCACATGAGGTCTACAGCTATGGAGAAGGGTGAGATTCTTGCTATGTAATCTTTGTTTATCTCAGTTCTTTTTGTTCTTTTCATTGTTAGATACAGAAATAAAGATGAAGACATGAAGAATTCAAAGGTTGATTTTATGACGTTTACAGGTTAATGGGGAAAATTGCAGCTGATAACAGCCACAAGTGGATTTTTAGAGAAATGCCATCCGAGAATGATTCAAATTTCTTCACTTCTTGGAATGGATCGCTCGACTCTGTAAGAAAAATTCAAAACCATTAACACCCATATTTCATTTCACTGCTATTTAAGATCAGTCCATTTACAAAGAAGATCCTTGTATTTCTAATGATCTGTTTCTAACCAGCAACCCAAGGCATGGGAGTCTCAATTCAATTCGGGAATTCAGGTATGTAAATAGATAAACAAGAGCAACAAGAATGATTTAGAAAAGAAAATTCATACCAATTCACCACTCCTGTTTATTCAATTGAGAATATGTAGTCCTTTCACATGCCAGACTATCGCAATCATCGCTGTTAGAGAAGGCATCATCCAACTGGGTTCACTCGATAAGGTCCCCGTCTTTCTCCTTTTCCTTTTTGTTTCAGTTTTCAAGCACTAGTATGAACAAAACCCTTTGTCTTCTCTCTTTTACTTTTCAAGCTTTTCCTCGTTTAGACCAACTAGTCTCATTTGCTCATTTACGCACACACTCACATTCAGGTAGAAAACATCACTTTGAAGCACTAACGTCGGAAAAGATATAAGAAAGATGAGAAATATGGACATTACTTACATTAGATTTGCGTAGTAGAACTCATCAAACCGACCCAGATTACTGAAATAAGTCTAAGATGACGATGACAATATATTTTCTACCGTAACATACATTGTTGTGGCTTGCGGGTTGGGTTTTAGGTCAATGAGGATCTCAACTTGGTGATCAGCATTCAGAGAAAATTCAACTATCTCCAGAGCATACCTGGTGTTTTTGCGATACAAAGACCCTACGCAGCTCACTCCCAACTGCACACAAATACCTTCAGATCCCACAACCAAACGGGCGGGAACAAGATCAACCAAGATGATTTCCTAGATGGCAAACGCCACGTCTCGAACAGAAGCTATGGAGAAAGATTGGAGGAATCATCGCCAAGCAAATCCATCAATCTAGGTTGCAATAGTCCCCAAAACAGAGGAGTGTTTTGGTCAGTGCCCCCCGTCTTGCCATCCATGTCCTGCAGCCTTGGAGCACTGCTATCAAAACTACCTTGTGTGGTTCCCTCAAATCAAAACTCTATTGAGACTCAAATTTCAGCTGGACATGATCGCGGTACCCAGCATGTTACACTATATACACATCAAGATAACATGAAGATGGCTGGTGGGTTCAACAAGGCCCTAGATTCAACACCTGGTGTTTCTTTTCGGGACCAGTTTCCCAACACCATGAATGATGCTTCTGCTCTAGGATGCCTAGATATACCTGAAAGCAAGCCGAAAACTCGAGAATGCATTCCAAGTCAGTCCTGGGAAGAGCCCACATTGCAATTGGAGTTTAAGATGAAAGATAAGGCAGATGAACAAGCAAATCCTCCTTATGCGATGAACAACATTGTGGACTGAATTAAATTTGTTATAACCTTAGATGAGGTATGTACCTGTATGTATGTTTATAATATGCAAGGAGTTATTGTATGTAATCACCCTTTTATTTGGACAAAGGAATTCCTGTTTCACATCAACTTATCAACAATTCTCTCTGATCATGGATAATCCTTGGGCCCATGGTTTGACGATTAGATCACTCAGCGTCTGGTGGAGCCTGTTGTGGAAAAGGTGGGCTCCAGGTGTTGTGACCCAGCCCAAAAACCCTACAGCTTTCACTGATTAGGTTGGCCAAACATGAGAGGTTAATAATGGGCTGTCAAAGAGATACTTTTCTGATCATTCATGGTATTTCATCAACTCATTGGATTTAACAGGGGCTCTTGTAGGGGTGACGGGTTAGCCCGGTTCGACCGGACCTAACATGGGTTATGACCGGGCGGTCTCACCCGCCGGTCTTATCCGGACTTCTCGTTAAGAATTGGGGACTGTCATCGGTGACCGATTACATCTTTTTAAATTTATTTTATATGTATGCAAATATAACAAATATAATAAATATTAAAAAAATAATATATTTAATTATTTTATTTACTTATGTTCACTTAGTTATTTATATATTTTTATCTCATATTGAATCTTTTAGTGTTCTAAAAAAAATATTTAACTTTAATAACCGGGGACCCCCGGTAACCCGAACCGACTGAACCGGTAACCCGGTGGACCCGAACCCGAACCCAACCCGGTATAGCAACCGCGCATCGGGCGGGTTTCCCGATGTGCATAAATACCGGGTCGGTGTCAAATCCCGGCCCGAACACCCGGGACCCGACCCGGAGTTACCCCTACTTGTATTGTGGTAGCCCATAGATCATGGTCTGATACCGACCAGACAGCGTCAGGCTCAGGTTGAAAAGTGCGGCGATATTCGGCCGTGGCGGGGGGATACCGCCACGCCACGGCCCGCAATATCGGCCCGTCGCATCCGTGGCGGACCGCTACCAAAGCCGCCACGCCGCACGTACGTGTTCGGCCGAACGTTTCCCTTTTTTTTTTTTTCCGCAAGGGAATCCCCCGGAACCCCCCCTCTGCGAGCGCATGTTTTTGAAACACAGGTGGCAATCAAGACGATAAAGACCTCCTAGACCATGATAGCTAAGACTCTTTTGCTGGTTGTCTTTCCATTTTTGTGCTTCGATGTCTATTATTATCATAACTTGCTAGATAAGATATCAAACCTGTTTAATTATGTTTGAAATTGTATAGTAGTAAAGATATAGTTACCTATTACTACTAGATTTCAAATTGGTCTTAATTAAATTATTTTATAAAGAACCCTCATTGTGCTGGTGACTAAGGTATTCTTATTTCCTTCACTAACTCTCTACTCTGTCATTTTTAAATTGGTGTTGAATGTTGATTATTGATCACTTCATAACTTCACAGTTCATTCACTTGATTGAGTTTGAACCTTGAATGTTGAAGTATTGATATTTAATTGTTCAATGTTCATTAATGAATAATGACCTAACTCTTAAGTCTTATGCCTTTATTTTATATTCTAGTTTTTTTTTTATGAGCTTTTCATTACTTTCTAAGTTAGTATGACTAAGAAACATGAATACATGTGAAAAAACTAATAATTACTACTATTTTCTATTTATTCAGCGATACAGGACTTCATATTGAGGGCACCGCTACACCCCCTTTTCTTACTTACTTTTGCAAAAGAACCACATATTCTTTCATTTTACAATTTTCTGGATTTCTGGAATTTTTTTAGATTTTTTGGGCGATTATTTCAAATCGCACCGCTACGCGCTACGTATCCCCGCTACGCTACGTATCCCCCGCTTTATAGCGTTTTGGCGGCGGGCCGCTACGCCCGCCGCAACCGCTATTTTCATCCTTGGTCAGGATTCATTACTGCCTTCTCTCACCAGTTATTCTTGGCCCTTTTACACAGGGAGTCTTGACATGGACTTGAGGCCACTGGCCCAACCACATACATGAGGGTTTTAGATAGGGTTGCATTGTCATCAGCTGTCATGGAGCATCTGAAATTTTCTGTTTGATAAGTAGAACTCTAGGAATCCAATCTTCTCTGTTAAGGTGCGTGTATGTGTGTGTGTGAAAGAGAGAGAACAGGTCCTGTGACTATAGGGGACAAAGGGGGATCGAAAGAATATCAAATTTGAAAGTCAATCAAGTGGGACTAACCTAGATATCAAATTTGAAGTCAATTTCATACCTTTAATCCATTCATATGTGCTCCACAAGTTTAATGACTTTATATAAAAAAAATAAAAATTTACTCTTAATCCAATGGTCTAGTCCATTCAAATCCTTACAAATCCATGAGATTCGGTGACTAGTGAGATTGTGCAGTATAGGAGCTAACTTTTTAGGGCCCACCTACATTTGTGCCAACCATGTGTGCAAAAAGATCCGGATGGGGCTGATTTTGAGCATATACCTAGTTCCCAACATGATCTTTCAATCCCTCTTGCCCTTCATGGTTGGCACAAATCCAGGTGGGCCCTAACACACACATTGTTGCTCAGCTGAGTTTGTTAGCTTTGCTACTATTTGTTTCTCAGCTGAGTTTGTTACTGTTTGATATTCAGCATTATCTGGGTTTGCTTTAGGGCTGTGAAAATTGACCGAAATAACCGAACCGCCGGCCGAACCGACCATTTTGGCGGTTCTATATATTTTTTTTAAAGAAAACCGACCAATCGGTTATTTGTTTCGCCTAAAAATTACACGACGGTCGGTTTTTTTATAAACTAAAAAACCGTTCGGTTAAAACCGAACCGACCGAATTGTTAAGCAGCTGGAGACTGCACTAACTTAGTGACTTGAACTGTTGAACATCTGTATTTTTTAAGTACTACTAGCTAGCTGCTGGGCCTGTACTTATTGTTAATTGCTGTTGGGCCTGTTTTATTTGTGTGTAAGTTACTAAATTAGATTGGACACTTAACTTATTTAATGAAATTAAAGGCTCAATGGCCAATTCGACCAATACAAAATGAGGCTTGACCATTCAAATTAGGACCCAGCGCAAAATCAAAAACCGACCGGAAACCGACCAAACCGAATGTTCGGTTTTCCCACTTTCACTAAATACAGTGGTCGGTTTTCTGTTATCTATATCCAAAAAACCGAACATTTGGCCCGGGTGCAGAGGTGACTGAAAACTGACCAAGACCGACCACCGACAGCCCTAGTTTGCTTCGATCAGCTGATAGTTAGGATTACCTCAACCTTTCTGAATTTTATCTTTATCACTCATTCAGTTGTAAGTGGTAACTACATCCATCCGATGGTAACATGACAGCATATATATGTATATAAAGTGGGTGGCAGGGAACACAAAACTTCTTCCAATAATATTTCTGTTTCTGAGAAATCTAAGATGGAATCAGCGCCAAAAGGCACAGCAGCTAGCTAGAATAAGGATTTTGCACTTTCTAAACAACCTATCAAACATAACTTTTGCCTTTGGAACTCTTCAAATTCCAGCTTCCTAAATGCTAGATTGTACATAAGCATTCGGGGTAGACTTGTGAGCTTTGACTCTGCTCCTGACAGTGGGCGATACATGCAAGTTTCCATTTCTCCTACTAAGGGATTATTTCCCTTGTGTACCCTAATAAGAAACGACCTTTCTTTGTGAATCCACCATCGAATTCTCCATTTCCAAATGGTATTAGGCAACCTAAATGCAGTTAATCTAAAGCACTTAGCAGAAAATCATCCTCCCTTTCATTAGTTTTTCTTTCTTTTGAGACAAATAGTGAGAATCCATTGGTGCGAAAGCCAAATTTCCAACATGTACTACTCTCTTAAGACTTCACTGTCATCACTGAAGAGGCAAAGAAACAAAATCACTCATAATTTGATTTCAGGTTTAATACTGCTTGAGTGATCTAATCATCTCGAGGTTGATCCACAACATCAAGTGAGTCAACTCACGGTTAGCTTTCTTTGATTATAAAGAACCTTTATTGTTATCAGGGGAAAGGGAAGCTTAAACTAGTTCCCACTGAATACAAGTACATTTAGGAAAGAATAAAAGGTCTTCACCCAGTGCGGTCCCGCCGAAGCAGGATCTTGGGAGGGTCTAGACTGGAGACAAACCTAACCTTTGGCAATTTTGCACAAAGTGGCTGCTCGCAGGTCTCGAACCACCATTATCACGCATGACAACCAAGACTTTTACCATTGCACCAAAGCAATGTCCCTACATTTAGGAAAGAATATGGAAGGAAAATCAGAACTTCTTAGTCGACAACCGAACAGCTGATTAACTGAATTTAAGTGAAAAACTAAACCCCTTGGGCTGATGCAACCATATGCACAGTAGCTATCACATTCTAGTTGCCGCACTCAGTATGGAGGTGGATAAGTTCCTGGATAATAGCCTGCAAATCGCACATAAGATCAAAATAAATTTAAAAAAAAATGTAGATGCAAAAAGAATATATCTAAAAACAAATTCATGTGCAAAGATGAGGAAATGAAGTAAGCTAGCTACCTGGTGCATAATATGGCGATCCTTGTGGGGGAGGTGGGTATGTATGTGGAGGGTATGCTGCAGGCGGGTATGGCTGGGGAGGATAGGCAGTGGGCTGCGGTGGGGGATGATAAGGAGATGGTGGATACACATAGGAATGTGCCGGTGGAGCTGGATATGAAGGAAATGGAGATGGAGGGTAGGAAGCAGTTGGCTGGTAAGGGGCTGCTGATGGTGGTGGGGTCGTATATGGAGGGGCATGGTATGCAGCTGGTGCTACATAAGGAGGTGCAGTCGGTGCATGTCCTGGCATTGATTTCTGCAATTCCCACAACAAAATTGTAAGAGATTTTTTTCCTGGTTCTCTTACAACATAATTTACTCTAACCCTTGTTTAACATATCAAATTGCCTCAAATTGAATATATTTTGTTGCATTCTGATACAAATGTAGAGCTAGATTTTGAAACAGAGTGTTCTATCAACAAAACCAGAACTATCAACGTATCGTCAAAGTATAAAAAAGTGTTGATTCACTGATGAAGAATGGAGCTACTGATTCTGTTGAATGTATTGCAATTTCAATGTTATTTTTTAGAGACCAAAGGGCAATAAAAGATTGTTGCAGAATACTTTGAACACTTGTTATTACAGAGTAGGAACCCTAGAAAGCAGGAAAATAACACAATGATCAATGCAAGTTAAAAAAAAAAAAAAATTGAACTTACACCACCAGATTTTGCAGATTTCACATTCTCATAATGCAATATAAGTTTTACTTCTCCAGCAGATCTGCAATAGAACTAGCCCCTGAGTTAGCATAGATACAAAAGTATTAAGTGATTCCAAACATGGGTTTTCTTGCTCTGTGGCTTACCTGCCACTTTTACTCTGCAGCGTCCATGCGGCATCGTCAATCGTCATAACCTTGGGAGAGGACTTTTTGAAGTTGGACCCTGAAATCAGCAAAGACCCAGAAACCAATAGAGATGCGATGAGATGAAATCAGAAGGCTTTTCTTTATCTTTGCCCAATTACTTGCCATTTCTCTTACAATTTATAATGTTACATAGATTACCTTCCGCTGCCAATGAAGTCATCATTAGAGAGAGTGTTGCTGTTCCACACATTAACACAAAACTCCCGGAGACCTTCAATTAGGGAGAACACGAATTTCTCTTGAAATGCGGGGTTCTTGTGCCCATCTAAACCACAAATCAGCCATTCCAAACAAAACCCAGATGAGAATTCAAACAAAAAGAACCAAAAAAAAAAAGAATTAAGAATTAAAAGTTATTCTACAGAAAAGGAGTGACCCAACAAATTTCTTGAGTGTTTAATGTATGGTATAATGGAAAAGAAGAGGCACCTGTACAGGTCTTGGTGCGGAACTTTGTGTTTGCATATTCAACGCAGACATATGGATCTTGCCTTGAGATCCATTCGGTGTCTTTCAAGTTGTTGCATCCAACAACTGCAGAAGAAAAACCAAAAAAAAACCAATAAGACCATCATGTCATGGAATGTATAAAGATGGGGTTTTTTATCCATGTATTGAACGGGTACATACCTGTAACCTCCAGCAGCTGGCCTTGGATCCCTGAAGGGATAGACGTATTCGAAGATGGAGGGCGAGAAGAAGAAGAAGGAGATGAATAATCGTTGGGAGTAGAGAGGAGATGCATGGCAGAATTGGGAAGAATACAGGAGTTGCGTTTTTTTCTTTTGCAAAAAGCAAGCGAGTGGACTGAGATAAGATAAGATGGAGTAGTGCTTATAATTTGCTGGGTCAGTCCATGCAGAATAGTCAAAGTCTTGGCCTTCGTTTTAATGTTGTAATTAATATTAATAAATTTATCGATTTTACTAAAAAAAAAACAGCTTCAAATATCTCTATATCTCCAAAAAAAAATCATTAAATACATGTAAGGCCGAAAAGCATCTTATAAAAAAAATTTATTTTATTGTTCTACACCAATTGCCCTTCACTTTATCTCTCGTGAGTTTGATATATAACACTCACAAGCTTGAGATATGACTCGCGAGTTCAAAGCATAACATTCGCAAGCTTAGAATTTTGTATCATTCGTGAGCTCGGATATGAATTGAACATGAATATGATTAAGTCGCATTGTCAAGAAACAACTTGCGATGTTAAAAAGAGACTTAAAAGTTATATAGTTAAAGTTAACAAAAATATGATACAAGGAGGTGCATTTAGATTGACTACCAATTCTGAATCTGAAGAAATGATTTATTTATTTGTATGAGTTCAGTCATTTTATTATGAGTTTATTCAATAATGAATGTAGTCATCGCGAGCATTCTCTTACTATAATTTGCGGAGATTTCACTAAAAAAATCCAACATTTTCATAGTTAAAAAAAAAAGGGTAACACAAAACTTTGTGCCCTGCTCCATTCCCTATTCGTAATCCTGTTTTTACTACAGTCATGGAGATGATTACCTTCAAAGTTGATGATGTTTTTCCTCGATATTTATTGCTTTAGAATATATGTTTAAAATAAATGTTAACTACTTATGATGTCATGAATAAACTAGTGAGTTCAAGAATTGAAACAAAAATAATAATTCTCAAAATACTTCAATGCGCGAATGTGGTCGAGTCTCGATGTCGCGAGAAAGGGGTTGAAGGGCAATTTGGTTCAGAAAAAAAACCAAATAAGATGTGTTTTACCATTACATGTAGTTGAGGAAGCTTTTGAAGGTATAAGAATCTTTGAGAATGCGTTTGGTAAAAAAAAAAAACTTAAATATAATGTACTTTTAACATATCTAGAATAGATATACTTATATAAAATTAGATTCTACTGTTTACAAGTCCTACTTGTCACGCCCCCGGACCGAGGTCCCGCTAGACGAGGCCTTAATCCGGGGACGCGGCGCGACGGGCCAGAAAATTCCGCCCGCACACGCTAGTTTCCCACAGGTTTCCGCGGTAAGGATTCACGGAATCCGATCCAACAGTGATATATAAGAATCACTTTCATACAAATGACTTACGCGGAAGCATTGTAGCAAACATAAAAGTCTCTCAAACGGGTATAAAATGAGAACGCATGAGACTAGCATCAAAAGAGAAACATTTCATTGTAGGCCCCAAACTTAGTTTAAAGTTGATACAAAAGTAAGGTTAATCATTAATTACAAATTTTTCCCAAAAGAAAATAAGCCAACAATGGCCATGACAAAAACCCAAAATGTATATCATGAAATCCCCAGAATGTGATCGCAGCTCCAAGGCAACCCGACGTCTAAATGACATCATCGGGCCGCCACTCGCCCTCCACAGGAACTATAGGTTCCGCCTCGAAGTGCGCCTCAACCGCGAGGGGCTCGACATCTGGCACCAAACAAAAGAGAGTCAGACACGACGGTCTGGCAAGCAATTACAATAATAATATGATGAGAGCGAAACAAAACATGATAAGTAAGAGCTACGATGAAATCACGATTAATAACAATGTCAAAGTAAAGATAGAAGATAAACATCTCGATGGTTTACAAATCCAATGCCATGATGAGTAACATAAACAATTACCATGAGATGAATATTAATGCATAAAAACATTGGCAACCCACATAAAGCTATATTCTCCTGTTACCGAAGTAACCGGAGCAGACAAACCGTAGCCACTAATCGTGGGACCGGAACGACATAGTCGTTATCAGACAGAACCGTAGCCACTACTCGTGGGACCGGATAATTACCGTTGCCATGGTCGGTACAGACAGAATCCAAACTGCAGCTGGCAGACAAATTAAAGACCCCAAGCCGGATGATCAGTCCGACAAGGTGACCTAAGCCTAGTGGTGCCATTATAGTGAAAATCCGAAACCTTGAAGAAATGCAATTCTATTTATAAGATACATTTCCAAGTCGATAAGAGAACTACTCCAAACAATGCATATTGGCAAAGCCAAGCAAAACAGGTGAGTAGTTTCATCATTACTAAAATATGGGGTAACCCACTTCAAAACATTAAAAAGAATTGGAGAAAGAACCAAAACAAAAGTCTTTTTACACAAAAGAATGTATGATGGTTCGATCGACTAAGCGGGTAGTCTCGATATACATTTGACCCCTTTATTGTCATTAAAAGAAAGTGATTTGGTGCCACCGAAGATCATTGACAATCATAAGGGATTAAGTGTACATTTAGACTTGAGGGTTTTCCCAAGTGGTATTGACCATAGTCCAAGACACTTCTCACCATGAATTCTAGGCTTGAAAAAGGTTGAATGGGCTTCTCTTATAGAAAAGGATAAAAGGGCTGAATTGGGCTTGGACATAGGCTTGAAGTGGACTTGAATGTTATACCCAATAAGCCTTCCTTAAAAGTAGGTTTAAGTCCCTTTTAATCAGGCCCACAACTGGCCTTATCCAAGCTCAAACAGTCCATTAAAAGCAGGCCCAAACAGTCCCTAAAGTAGCCCACAATTCATGTCATAAATAGCCCAACATTAGGACTCAAAAACAGCCCGGGAGTTGACCTTAAAACAGGCCCAAAAGACACCTAGGAAATGGTTTCATCACAATCTTCAATCGGGCCATCAAACAGCCTTAAAGGGACCCTTAACCAGGCCCAAACCCGAGCCCAGACTGAGCTGGGCTCGCTCGAGCGGACTGGGCCTGCCCAGTCCAGCCCGACAGTGCTTCTCTTCCCTTTTTTTTTTTGTTTTTCTTGATCATTTCCCATTGTTTTCATTCCTTTCTTCCATACACAATTCTACAACAACTTGGGCCTCTTCTCAACCTCCACAAATCATCAAACCATCATCCATAATCATCCAATAACACAAACTCAACACTTTTAAAAGAATCAAAGTTCTTTTCCCTTTTCTTTGAACACCCACTTGAACACAATGAAACCCAATTTTTCCAAGAAGCCATAGTGAGAACAAACTACCAATGCATGGTGAAACAATAACATAAATTAAGATAACTATGACCATGGTTCATTAAATCAAAATAACCCATAGACTAAAGAAGATTAACACAAGAAGGAAAATCATGAAATAGAACCAATGAGAGAAAGCATCACATTAATGTTGAAATCTACTTGCCTCTAGCCAAGATATGAGCAAAATCACTCTCCAAACAATGCCTTAGAGCCTCAAGCTAAAATCTACAAAAACCCCAAAATTTTCCCAAGAAAACCCTAAAATGTCAACATTGGTAAACCTCCAAGGAAAACCCTAGCAAATGGGTTTAAAACACTCCAAATGGAGAGGAAAACAAGAATCTTGAGTTTAGAAAACCAATGCTAACCTTGAGGAACCCAAACAAAGAAGAGAGGCTTGAATGAGGGGCTTCACTTAGCTCAAACTCCTCAAGAAGGGTATCTTTGGAGAGCTTGAAGAGGGAGGAAGAACTTGAGGAGATCAATCCTCCAAGAACACCTCACCAAGTGAGAGTTTCTGATGAGAGAGAAAGTGTGGGGAAAGAGGAAAAACCCTAGCCAAAGACTCTTGCTGGAAATGAAATGAAGAAGGAGAAGAAGAAGAATCCCCTTCTTATAAGAGGTGACTTGTGGGCCCCGGTCTTCATTAAGCTAGAAATGGTATTTGCGGGCCCCGAACGAAAACGACGAAGAAGACAAAAATGATCGGCGAAATTTCTACTTTCCAAAAAGTATATTTTTGACAATTTCTGAAATTTTTGAAATTTGGGTACAGGTTTTGTGTGAAATGTCAGTTTTGCCCTTTTTCTCGAAAAACGCGATTTCTGATCACAAAAATCAAGTTGGCCAAACATGAAAGTTGATGATCTAGAGGAAATAAGTCAAAATACACATAAATTGGAATTTTACAAGCATCATGAATAAACTCAACAATTTCACACACAATCCACGGGCGCCCCGGCCCGTGTCAAACTTAAGTCAAAGACTAACAAAGGTTCTCAAAGCTAATCAAACATTCTAATCTAGCTTAATAAAATAAGCTAATCGTCCACTAACCCCACTTATCCACTAATCACGGTTAAAACATAATTAAATACTTCAAACCTGGGTCGGGGTTTGACACTACTCGTACCGGTTTGAAATACAATTGGTTCAAATAAACTCGTTTACAAATGGATTGTTTGGAATTATGGATTTAACTTAGAAAATAAAATTTTAACTTAGAAAAGAAAATGTCCTATATTAAAGTTACATGGGCACAATCGTCATGTATTATTAATGGTAGTACAAGTAAATTTGTCATGAAGTAAAACGGTATAAATAAGCTTGTCATATTATAAAAATTATATGTACAAAAGTATCAAGAAAAAAGGCAAAAAATGTCTGATTGTTTTTTTGAAAAAGTTATCTTTTCATTACTTTTGAAAAAGAGGTAAAACATCTTGAAGATAATTGATTTAGACATGGAAATAATTTAACTCAAAAACCTAATTTGAATTGCTTTTTAGTTAACTAGACGGTTAAAAAAACCATTTGCAAAACAACATCTTATTAATGAAGCCAAGCAAGCTCAAATTATACACATTCATTTTGAGATTAAGTGGTTCTTTGAAATCTCTAATCTAATTAATAAGAGTTAATTAGACCAAGGTCTACAATAGAGCTCTAGCTTTTAAGTTTTAATTTATAATTAGTGTGTTTGGTAAAGTTATAAAAAAAAAAAAAAACTCTTATTTCAGAGAGGTAATTGGGGTCCACATTTAATAGATTGTGGTGATTAGTGCCCATCTTTTAAAGATTACAACATAGAACCAACCATTTGTGTCATTTTGAAAAGTCATGAGGCTATTTTTGTTTTCCAGAATGCATAACTTCCGCATCGTCCACCTCTGTCTACTTTACGTAGAAGAAGTTTTTAAAAAAATAAGCAGCTCCCCTTAGCTTATCTTTTTAGAGGCAAAAGCTCTAATTTATAAATAAAATTTAAAATTAAAAAATTAATTAGAAATTCATCAAATGCTCTAATAAGTAAATAAGCTCTAAATCATAAAATAAGAGCTTATGTTTAGAGTTACCAAATGGGCACTTACAATTGAAGATGCTAAACATTGTAAAAATGCATCAGTTTCTGGTTTGCTTACCTGGGTCCAAGACTTAGATTGGTCTGCTGGTTTCAATTGGACAAGTCCAAGAAGAAGTGATTCAACCTCACAATTATGGAAAAAAAGATCCCAGTTCTTTACATGGTCATATGGGTATTTGAAAAGTATCTTAACTGCAGGTATCATTTTGAGGCTGTGACGTGTTGAATTTTAGTTGCATCAGCTGGAAATGCCAAGGTAAGTGGGCAATCCAGAGAAATTAAAATTAAGTTCAAACGAATTGTTTTATGTATTGTCTTGTTCTCCTCCCATCCCTGTCCAAGTGGACTGGAAGGGGGCATTGAATCATTGCATTCACACAGTTTTGGTCGATAACTATCAATTCAAGCAAGACATTTTAGCAACCCACGCGCTTTCCCCAACATGGGAGTGTCTCAATTCAATTCAGGAATTCAGGTATGTAAATAGATAAACAAGAGCAACAATAATGATTTAGAAAATAAAATTCAATCCAATTCACCACTCCTGTTTATTCAATTGAGAATATGTAGTCCTTTCACACAAGGCGCCAGACTATCATGGACGGACCCAAATACATCCATGTGAGGGCAGTCGAATCCGTTGGACTACGGTCTTCTTTTAAAACCCTAATAAAAATTCTAACTCTGCTTTGAAGATTTCACATGAGAATTCTGCATCTGTCCTTAAAATCTACATGGATATTCTGTGTTTGTTCCCAATACCCAATTGTCTGTTTCGATCGGCACCCCTCAAATGAAAATCCTGAGTCCACCGTTGTAGAGACTTGGACAATCATCATTGTAAGAGAATGCATCATTCAACTGGGTTCACACGCTAAGGTCCCTATCCTTTTCACTATCCTTTTGGTTTCAGTTTTCAAGCACTAGTATGACCAAAACCCATGTTCTTTTCTCTTGTACTTTTCGATTCTTTGTCTCATTGAGACCAAGCCTCATTCGCTCATTTACGCGTATGAGTACACTCGCATTCAGGGAGAAACCCATTCTCTGTACTTTTCAATCTTTCTCTCGTCGAGACCAAGTCTCATTCGCTCATGAACGCGTACACTCGCATTCAGGGAGAAAACCTCTTGGAAAGATAAGAAACATGGACTATATTAAACTTGCGTGGTAGAACTCACCAAGCTGACCCATATTAATTAGAAAAGTATAAGATGATGATGACAATATAAAAGTCCTTTCTTGTCTAACTACTATAATGGATGCTAGTCCAATAATCAATACAGCGGAATAAAAACAATGCAAATTAGTAAATAAATCTATCAATCACATACCACAAAAGGACAGACACAATTTTTTACGTAAAAATCCTATTCAATGAGAAATATCACGATGTGGGCGAGGAACTGGCAGTTTAGGAAGACGGCCGCAGCATTGCCAAAGATGAAATCGACTTGCCGGTTGTTGGTGCAAAAAATGTAACTCACAAGAATAGGGGGGTGCCTGCACGGACTTATCCAAGGAGATTAGGAACACCGATGCCTGCGCCTGAAGCCTGAGAAAAGGAAGAAGAATAGAAGGTCAGAGGACCCTGGCCTGGGCGGCGCAAGGCTCTCCGATGCCTAAGTCAGTATATGAACTGGACAGAGGATGGAGATTTTTGGGGAAGAAGATGGCGTACCAGCGTGTATTGTATTCGTTGGCCTCTGTTGCTTGTGAACTGTTCTTGTGTTTATATAGAGGAAGAGAGGAGGCAAAGGGGTAGTTGACTGTCTTGTCATAGCCCACATTGCCAGGTAGTAGGGAGGCGCGGTCCCATCGTAACCTACTTTTCTTTAATTGCAGTCTCATCGAGCCTTATCATGGCGCTTTGGGAGTAGTGGACGGCGATCTGTCAGGGCGATCTGTCAGGAGATATGGACTGTCCCTTTGTCTTGTAGCACGGGCCGTAGCGTGTTTGAGCGTCCATGGAAGGACAGCTGTCAGTGCTCAGTACTTTCACCGATATGAGGCTCTTGGCCGATATGGAGTGTCTCGCCGAGGTGAGGACCTGGCGGAGATGGATGACTCTGGCACTGTCGCCGAGGTAGAGGTGTCTGGCACTGTCGCCGAGCTGGGGAGCCGAGGTCGGGGACGACTTGGCTTGGCTAAAGACTTCTGGAAAAGGTACCGAGATGGAGCACTAGGCCGAAGTGGGATGCTTTGGCCGAAGTGGATCCTGCCGAGGTGAAGTGTCTGGCTGGGATGGAGCACTAGGCCGAAGTAAGATGTTCTGGCCGAAGTCTGCCGAAGTGGAGCAGTCTGGCATTGCTAAGGCGTGCATTGCCGAAGTGAGGGGAGTTGTGCACAGGAAGCGTGGAGCACGAGACCGAGCTTGCCGGGATGGACTTGCTTGTGCGGGGGCCTGGGATGGAGCATCTTGGCCGGGATTCTGATGAGTTTGGGAATTTCCCCACACAAACCCCCCCCCCCCCCCAGCTTCTGAGCTCTGACAATACTCTTAGAGGTCGGAAGCTAAGAAGGGATTTTCTTCAGTGTCTGGTTTGCCACCAACTGGAGAGACCGTGACCAGCCGTCCTGTCGCCATAGGTGTAGTCTCGTTGGAAGTATTCTGGTGATGCTGTCGAGGGGGCTAGTATTACTGCCAACCTGGAAACTGACACTGCTGTCAAGCTGAGGATTGGAACCATTATCGAGCTGGGTGTTGCTGAGAACCGAGATATGCCCGTTGCCTGAGACCAACATGAGGCCGAGCAGGTGACATGGAACAGTCTATTCGGCGCTGGCGGAGATGGAGAAGCCTGGACGGTACGCCAGAGGAAAAAATAAAGTTTCTGATTCAGATGAACTGTGTATAGTTATTCTGCAATTTTGCATTCCTTCCTCTATTTCTTTGTTTCGGTACTTGTATTTTTGTGCTGCTTTTTTGCACTTTAGTGCTTGTACTGCTCTCTCTCTTTCGAAGACTGTCATTGGCCGAAATGGACCACCATTGGCCGAGGTGAACTGTCATTTGCCGAGATGAACACAAAGTCTTGAGGGTCTCGGCTGCGCGAGCTTGAGTTCGGGAATGATCTCGAGGGGTGTATGAACCCGGAATTTAGGAAACGACTGGATGTTTGAATCCGAAGCCTTTTCTAAGGTCGGGGACCCAAACTTTAGGAAATGACCCAGTGTATGAACCCGAAGCCTTTTTCAGGGTCAATGACCCAAACTTTAGGAAACGACCAAGTGTATGAACCCGAAGCCTTTTCCAGGGTCAAGGACCCAAACTTTAGGAAATGACCGAATGTATGAACCCGAAGCCTTTTCCAGGGTCAGGGACCCAAGGCCAGTCTCGCCGAGATGGAGAAGCCTGGGTGTATGAACCCGATGGCAGTCTCTCTGGCGCTGGCCTAGACCAACATGAGGCCGAACCTGCGTGAAGCGCGTAGCTAGCACGAGGGCGGTACCAGCATGAGGTCGTTAAATGCGGTCGAGACCAGCATGAGGCCGAAACCAGCGTGAGGTGGAAACCAGCACGTGGACGGACCAGCATGAGGTCGTTTAATGCGGTCGAGACCAGCATGAGGCCGAAACAAGCGTAAGGTGGAAACCAGCACGTGGACGGACCAGCATGAGGTCGTTTAATACGGTCGAGACCAGCATGAGGCCGAAACCAGCGTGAGGTGGAAACCAGCACGTGGATGGACCAGCATGAGGTCGTTTAGAGGCCAAGAATCCTGGGTTATCAACCCGAGGAATTGGTGGCCCTATTGCCGAACGCGAGTCACGCCCGAGTGTATAAAATGACCCCAGGATGAGCTCGGTGGCTCTGGATGACTGATGGCGGTAGAGGACCGTGCGATCAAGGCTGACAGCAGAGGACCATGCCGTCGAAATGACGGTAGAGGGTCGTACGATCGAAGCCGACAGTAGAGGGTCGTACCGGTGTCATCGAAGCTGACGGCGCCATCGAAGCTGACAATAGAGGACCGTGCAGCCGAAATGACGATAGAGGGTCGTGCGATCAAAACTGACGGGCGGTCGAAGCTGACGGTAGAAGGTCGCGCCGGTGTCATCGAAGCTGACGGTGCCATCGAAGTTGACAGTAGAGGACCGTGCCGCCGAAATGACGGTAGAGGGTCGTGTGATCGAAGCTGATGGGCGGTCGAAGCTAGGTGATGACAGGAGACGCCTAGCTACCTCCCGAGCTGGAGGAGACGTCAGCAGAGCTGGGGGCTGCTAGCGAGCTGGAGACATCCGCCGAGCTGGAGACGTCCGCCGAGCTGGAAGCTATCTCTTCGCTTTCGTAAAGGTGGAACCGCTCCTGGGCTCGGGCTTCGTCTGCTTCCTGCCTGACGAATCGGTTTATCCTGGTTGTCAACGCTGCCATAGTGTCCACGGGATGCATGGCCAAGTCTCCCTGAAGCTCGTTGCCTGGTAGGAGGGCTTGTTGGAAAGACTGGACTGCTATTGCATCTGAGACATTCTCGATCTGGCTGTAGATGGCCCGGAACCTTTTGGCGAACTGCGTGATGTTTACGGTCTGCTTCATTCTGAGGGCCATAAGGTCGGCGGCTATCCTTGGGGTGACCCTGTGAACTTGGAACTTCGTCATGAAGGAACTTCGGAGCCGCTGCCAACTTTTGATTGATCCTGGGGGGAGTGCGTAGAACCATTTTAGGGGGAGGTCCCCGAGGCTGGAAAAGAAGATTCTGCAGTTCAGGTGTTCTGCACCGCCCCACACCGACATCCTCTGAGTGAAGTGCCAGAGGTGCGCTGCTGGGTCCGAGGTTTCATCGTAAACGACGAACCTCGGGACTTTGAAATCTTCAGAAAGTGGGAAGCTTCTGATCTCTAGAAAGAAGGGAGATGCGCCGAAATCGTCAGAGTTTGCCTGAACTTGAGAGAAGCCGGCCATCTCCATACGCTGTCGTACTGCTTGCTCTATGCGTCGATCAAGCCATTCTCTGTAGTCGCGGTTGTTACCTGAGCTTTCGCCATGGGCCCGGTTGCTTCTGTTGTCCTTCAGGATGCGCCTTTTGGAAGGTAGAGTCGAGGTCGAATCCTTAGAGGATGAACTCGATCGAGTATCCTGCTGTTGGACGCTTGCTGGACCAGATCTTGCTCCCGACCTTCCCCGGCGGGGGACCGTCGGCAGCTGCGCCGATAGTGTCAGTGGTTCTTTTCCCTTTCTGGTTCTTCGAGACATGGTGTTTGGGGAAGATGGCTTTTTGTTGCCGATTCCCACAGACGGCGCCAATTGTAGTTGCAAAAAATTTAACTCACAAGAATAGGGGGTGCCTGCACGGACTTATCCAAGGAAATTAGGAACACCGATGCCTGCGCCTGAAGCCTGAGAAAAGGAAGAAGAATAGAAGGTCAGAGGACCCTGGCCTGGGCGGCGCAAGGCTCTCCGATGCCTAAGTCAGTATATGAACTGGACAGAGGATGGAGATTTTTGGGGAAGAAGATGGCGTACCAGCGTGTATTGTATTTGTTGGCCTCTGTTGCTTGTGAACTGTTCTTGTGTTTATATAGAGGAAGAGAGGAGGCAAAGGGGTAGTTGACTGTCTTGTCATAGCCCACATTGCCAGGTAGTAGGGAGGCGCGGTCCCATCGTAGCCTACTTTTCTTTAATTGCAGTCCCATCGAGCCTTATCATGGCGCTTTGGGAGCAGTGGACGGCGATCTGTCAGGGCGATCTGTCAGGAGATATGGACTGTCCCTTTGTCTTGTCGCACGGGCCGTAGTGTGCTTGAGCGTCCATGGGAGGACAGCTGTCAGTGCTCAGTACTTTCACCGATATGAGGCTCTTGGCCGATGTGGAGTGTCTCGCCAAGGTGAGGACCTGGCGGAGATGGATGACTCTGGCACTGTCGCCGAGCTGGGGAGCCGAGGTCGGGGACGACTTGGCTTGGCTAAAGACTTCTGGAAAAGATACCGAGATGGAGCACTAGGCCGAAGTGGGATGCTTTGGCCGAAGTGGATCCTGCCGAGGTGAAGTGTCTGGCTGGGATGGAGCACTAGGCCGAAGTAAGATGTTCTGGCCGAAGTCTGCCGAAGTGGAGCAGTCTGGCATTGCTAAGGCGTGCATTGTCGAAGTGAGGGGAGTTGTGCACAGGAAGCGTGGAGCACGAGACCGAGCTTGCCGGGATGGACTTGCTGGTGCGGGGGTCTGAAATAGAGCATCTTGGTCGGAATTCTGATGAGTTCGGAAATTTTTCCACACACCGGTGATTCGGCATTCATGGTAGAATTGGCAGAGGGCGTGGGCATAGAGAGTGTTTTGATAGCCGTCAATGGCGCAGCGGAAAAAGGTGGAGAGTGCAAATGTTTGATGCTTGGATGATCCGGCAGTTATCTCAAAGGTCATGTTCACGTCAGGATGGTCCGGCAGTGTTCTCAAAGGTCATGATGTTCCGGGCTATGAAACCCATATCAGATACAGCTGAAGAGATGTCTCATGTCCCACACAACAAGTCAGTTACAGTTAACAGTTACAGTTGTGGTGGGTGGAGACTCAAGAGTCTTAACACTCAGCTAATAAAGATTCTTGTAAAGTACGGAGCATCATATTAAGCCAATTAATTAATGTATAACATCACATAGTGCGTCACGACGGACCCACATCCACATACCTGTTGGGTCTCAGATCAATCAGTACAGCTGTCGTACGAAAAGGATAGCCCTAGGCCCATAGTACTCTAGGTCATCAACTCTTGTCAAGCAATGTGTAATAAATTACCCTTTAATGTCCCTACTAATATTAACACGAGTTTCGCAACTCTCCTAACAGTGGCAAGTAAAATAAAGTTGATTTTAAAGAAATAATAAAATATAAATAAATTATAATGATATTTTATTTTATAAATAAATTTTTTAGAGCAAATCTTCAGCACAAACACTCGACAAGGGCTCTAAAAAATAAAGAATCTCTCTTAGAATTTTCTCACCTTAGAATAAAGAAAAAATAACTTCTTGTCTTACTTAGGACTGAGAGAATCACCATTTATATTGGTATTAGTACACAAATAGGACTCAAACTTGAAAACACCAGTTGGAAAATGAAACAAAATTCGCAACCCGTCTAGAAAATTATTGTGGTCCGATCAATCAGGTATCCCTTGTATCTAGAAATTTTTTTCTCTATCAACGCTGTTAACTGTAACTATCTCCACATCCGATCGATCGGGTCTCATGAGTTCACCCGAATTTCTTCTGTTTTCTTCTCTATCAATATTCTTGTTCCTTTTTCTAAGAGTTAAAATCATGTTAAAAAAGGCCCTAAACAATGGAACCCACATTGCAATTGGAGTTAAAGATGAAAGATAAGGCAGATGAAGAAGCAAATCCTCCACATGCAATGAACAACATTGTGGACTGAATTCAATTTGTTATAAACTTTGATGAGGTATGTACCTGTATCTATATTTATAATATGCTAGGAGTTATTGTATGTAACCATCGTTTTATTTGGACAAAGGAATTCCTTTTCACATCAACCATCAACAATTATCTGATCGTGGATAATCCTTGGGCATGCCTGAGTGAGTCCAATGGCTTTACTACTGCTTCTTACTCAACTGAGTTTGTTACTATTTGACATACAGCATTATTTGGGTTTGCTTGGATCAGCTGATTACTAGGATTAGCTCAACATTTCTAAGTTGGATCTTTATCATTCGTTCACTTGCAAGTGGTATTTCCACCCATCCGATGGTAACAGGACGGTATATATATAATGGGGCCAGCTCTCCTAACCTGAAGCTTAAGATAAGGTAAGCTGAAGTAAGCTCAATTACGTAGTGGGGCCCACTTGGGGACCCATATGGGGATATGGGGGGCGGGGGGGATTTCAAGGACTCCTTGGGACCCCCCTTCCTATAAAAAATCAGCCCAAATTGTGGTTTCTATCATCTCCATCTGGGCACCAAAAGTTTAATGGTCAACGGTCTATTTGAATTGGTACATAGTCGATCCAACGGTCTAGTAAATTCGGATTTGACCAAAAGTTGGTGGGCTTGTGCAATTTAAGGGGGTCGTGTGTTTGGTCCATTTGGATAGATCAAGGATGGGCCCTAGAAGCGTTAGCTTACGGAATCATATCATAAGCTTAAGCTTAAGAGAGCCTTGCTCATGTATAATTATATATATATAAAAAGTGGGTGGCAGCCTGGCAGGAAACACACTGTTTCTTCCAACAATATTACTGTTTCTCAGAAATCTAAGATGGAATCAGAGCCAAGGCACAGCAGCTTACTAGAATAAGGATTTTGCACTTTCTAAACAACCCGTCAAACAAAACTTTTGCGTTTGGAACTCTTCAAATTCCAGCTTTCTAAATGCTAGATTGTACTTAAAGCATTTCGTGTAAGCTTGTGAGATTTGACTCCGCCTGACAGTAGCGATTGACACATGCAAGTTTCCATTTCTCCTACAAAGGTATTATTTCGCTAGCATACCCTAATAAGAAACTACCTTTCTTTGTAATTGACCATCGAATTCTCCATGTCTAAATGGGAAAATGGGACTAGGCAATCTAAATGTATTTCAACTAGAATTAGTCTAAAGCACCTGGCAGAAAACCATCGTCCCTTTCATTTGTTTTTCTTTCTTTTGAGACCGATAATGAGAATCCATCGGTCCAAAGCCAGATTTCCAACATGTACTACTCTTTAAGATTACACTGTCATCCTTTTTCTTTTTCTTTTTTTTTTTCAACGGTAATGAAACTTTCTTTAAAATGAGAGAATAAAAAAAAACAAACAACAATGAGACAATAACACAGAAAAAGAAAGAGAAATGAAAATCAAACTAAAGAGTACAAGAGCTTTGTACCCCACCCAACCCCAATTATATAATAAAATCCTCCCAAAGATATCTTCTCTCCACCCCTTGCTTGGTTAAGACAAGCATTAATGATAGTAGTGAAAGATTGAATTTCGTTAAAGAGGAATTGAAATTTCAGAGGAAAAGGCTTCCTATTACACAGTCATCCTTGAAAAGGCAAAGAAAGGATTGGGGGTCTACAAATATGCTTTGACTGGCCCAAATGATAGCAAAGAATACAAGAAGAAACCCACAAGGGCACAGATGCATGTCACTGGATAAGAGACTGGAGACTGGAGCAAGAAACACAACAAAGGGATGATAGATTTTTTGTTTGAAAACTATCCTACTAGCATTCAATGGAAACAGTCTCCAATCATTCCACAAATAGGCAAAGAGACATACATATACATATTCAAATGCCTAATTTCTAGATTCTCAAATCCTTGCTTACAGTTGATAATTCATATTAACCACGAACAACATGATGAAAAGCCCAATACAAGTACATTAACGAAGGAATTTGGAAGGAAAATCAGAACTTAGTCAACAATCGAACAGCTGATAGACTATCTATGTGAAAAACTAAACCCCATGAGCTGATGCATCCATATGCACAGTAGCTATCACATTCTACTTGTCGCCGCACTCAGTATGGAGGTGGATGTGGATAAGTTCCTGGATAATGGCCTGCAAATCACACATAAGATCAAAACAAATAAATAAATAACATCGATACAAAAGGAATATATTTAAAAAAAAATTCATGTGCAAAGATGAGGAAATGAAGTAAGCTAGCTACCTGGTGGATAATATGGCGATCCTTGTTGGGGAGGTGGGTACGTATGAGGAGGATATGCTGCAGGTGGGTATGACTGGGGAGGATAGGCAGTGTGCTGTGGTGGGGGAGGATAAGGAGATGGTGGATACACAGAGGAATGTGCCGGTGGGGCTGGATATGAAGGAAATGGAGATGGAGGGTAGGAAGCAGTTGGCTGGTAAGGGGCTGCTGATGGTGGTGGGGTCGTATATGGAGGGGCATGGTATGCAGCTGGTGCTACATAAGGAGGTGCAGTCGGTGCATGTCCTGGCATTGGTTTCTGCAATTCCCACAACAAAATTGTAAGAGATTTTTTTCCTGGTTCTCTTACAACATAATTTACTCTTAACCCTTGTTTAACATATCAAATTGCCTCAAATTGAATATATTTTGTTGCATTCTGATACAAATGTAGAGCTAGATTTTGAAACGGAGTGTTCTATCAATAAATCCAGAACTATCATGGTATCGTCAAAGTATAAAAAAGTGTTGATTCACTCATGAAGAATAGAGCTACAGATTCTGTTGAATGTATTGCAATTTCAATGTTATTTTTTAGAGACCAAAGGGCAATAAAAGATAGTTGCAAAATACTTTGAACACTAATTATTTTAGAGTAGGAACTCTAGAAAGCAGGAAAATAACACAATGATCAATTCAAGTTGAACAAAAATTGAACTTACACCACCAGGTTTTGCAGAATTCAGATTCGCATAATGCAATACAAGTCTTACTTCTCCAGCAAATCTGCAATAGATATAGCCCCTGAGTTAGCATAGATATATAAGCGATTCCAAACATGGGTTTTCTTGCTCTGTGGTTTACCTGCCACTTTTACTCTGCAGCGTCCATGCGGCATCGTCATAACCTTGGGAGAGGACTTTTTGAAGTTGGACCCTGAAATCAGCAAAGACCCAGAAACCAATAGAGATGCGATGAGATGAATTGAAATCAGAAGGCTTTTCTTTATCTTTGCCCAATTACTTGCCATTTCTCTCACAATTTATAATGTTAAATAGATTACCTTCCGCTGCCAATGAAGTCATCATTAGAGAGAGTGTTGCTGTTCCACACATTAACACTCAACTCCCGGAGACCTTCAATTAGGGAGAACACGAATTTCTCTTGAAAGGTGGGGTTCTTGTGCCCATCTAAACCACAAATCAGCCATTCCAATCAAAACCCAGATGAGAAATCAAACAAAAAAGAACCAAGAAAAACAAGAATTACAGATTATTCTACAGAAAAGGAGTGATCCAAAAGTTTTTTTGAGTATGTAAGGTATGATATCATAGAAAAGAGGAGGCACCTGTACAGGTCCTGGTGCGGAACTTTGTGTTTGCATATTCAACGCAGACATATGGATCTTGCCTTGAAATCCACTCAGTGTCTTTCAAGTTGTTGCATCCAACAACTGCAGAAGAAAAACCAACAAAACCAATAAGATCATCATGTCATGGATGTATAAAGATGGGGTTTTTATCCATGTATTGAACGGGTGCATACCTGTAACCTCCAGCAGCTGGCCTTGGATCCCTGAAGGGTAAGACATGTATGGAGATGGAGAGGGAGAAGAAGAAGAAGAACAACACAACGTGATGAAGAAGGGAAGATGGATAGAAATATTGGGGAAAATAAGAGGACTTGTAGCTTGTAATTGTAAGGCAAGAGACGAAAGAGGGCTGATTCCGTACTCCTTCCTCCCTACCATCGGCTAAGTCAAATCAATCAGACGAGTCAAAGTCAGCTAAGCAAGGATGATTATTGATGGGCTTGGTCCTCGTGATAATGTAATAATTAGTAATAATTAATCTTTACTATTAAGATATGTGGAATAGATATAATTATAGAAAATTAGAACTTTCTTTTACGTGTCTTTATCAATTTGAAATATAGCTAATTCAAATACACTCTATTATAAATAGATTGTTTGGAATTACACATTTAGCTAAATAAAGCAAAATATCATGAGTTAAAGTTACATCGGCACAGCTTTTATATTTTAATTGTTGTACAAGCGAATTTTTCATAAAATTAAAAAAGGATTTTTACCGAAAAACACATTTTATGTGGTCAGTACACTGAACAGTGAATATTAGGCAAACATACACCTAAACAGGAAATCCGTACAGGATTCCTAATTTTTTTTACCATTTCCTTCATTGGTCGAATTTGACCTTCAATTTCAGCGTTGAAGGTCGAATTCGACGCTGAAATAGAAAGTGACTTTAATATATTTTAGTTCTCTGCGTCGAATTCGACCTTGTAAGAAACACCCGAAGATCGCATTCGACCGAAAATGTACATAAATTCGACCTGCACTAGTGGCTACAAGGAACTGTAGCTATGAGTTTCAGATGAGCATGTGCAAGAGGAAAAACAAGTTAGAAAGATTGAAGTCGATAAATTTTTAAAAAAGCTCTTATTTTTTTAGATAAATGATATTCGTCTTTAAAAAATTGTGGTGATTAGGGCCCACCTTCTAAAAATTACAATGTAAAACCTTGGCTCTGGTAACATATATATTGTGGTTGCATATGGGACACACCATGCCAGGCCTGCCTTGGGCTGTATATTAGATGAATGTTTTTTATGCCCATGGGCTGTGGTTTCTGGGCTGACACAATACTCCATAGCTAGGACTAATGTTTGTTAAAAGGCCTGATGGCTAGCATGGTCATGTGAAAATGATGAAATTTGAGCAGGGAGTTATAAGCCAAATGTTCAATCGTGGAAACTACCAATCGGCAGTGACCAACTGTAATTTAAATTTAGGAAAAAATCTTGAGTGAAATGTATTAAAACAAAAGAAAATGTCAAAATCTCGCTCTCGCGCGCTCTCTCCTAATTACTTGAGGAGTATGAGTGTTAATGGTGTATTTGGTTGGACTTGTTAAAAGTCAGTATTAACTTTCTTGAAACAATTTTAGTAGAAAGGGTTATATAGTTAGCACTAAATTTGTGTATGCTTTTTAACAACATAAACATTCAAAAAATTTTGTTATGATATATAAAAGGGGGCTTGACATATTAATTTTCCTTAAATCTTGTTCTCCCAATTTCATAACCGAAAATCTATTAATATCACGACTCGACTATGGTCCACAAATTTTTTTTACTATTCTGTCCTGGAATATCCCATGATATCATAGGATCCGAATGTAAAAACTCATGATAATATGGGATCTAGGTATAGATAAGATTGTCTAGATTTTTTAATGTACGACTTTTCAACTTTTCATATTTGGATCCCATGAGGTAGAAAAGTAAAGAAAAATTGTAGACGAGATTCGAACGACTCTGGTGACGTTAATAGATTTTCAGTAATGAAATTGGGGATGTAAGGTTTAAGGGGGATTAATATGTCAAAACCCCTTTATAAAAATTAGCTTTAACATATTATAACTAAATAATATATCTAAATTCTTTATGAATAAAAATAATTTCACACCACATAAAACCCTTATAGGTATAAAATGGTCTCATAAAATCCTATATGGATTGCACAAAGCATATAATTATTTTTTTTCATCACTGTTCCACTAGTTTTGCATTCAAATAAACAAGCCTGAAGTGGCAGGGAGATGCTCACGCACGTCTAATATCAAGTTGGAGAAGGGAAATAGGAACAGACTAGTCAAACCTATTTTAGGGAGGACTGGGTGAGGTGTCATTTCAAAGAAAAATCTTTGATTAGGATTGATTCCTTGAATCATGCAGCGAACAGGTCAACACAAAACACAGATATGATTTAGGTTTGATAGGCATTGTTTTAAACATTGCCCTAGTGGCATTGGGTTTTAGATAAGAGCCCTGCTACCTGGCCTGGTGTCAGGCCACTCATCGGGCCTGGCATCAGGCCAAGGAGACTTTTTTGTTTAGATAACCCATATAGACAATTGGTATGCAACCGTGCTACATGGCCTGAGCTTATGCCCGGGCCATGGTGGGACCGTTGGATCCCAACATTAGCTGGGATCCAACGGCCTCCCCTGGGACCGTGCCACGGCCCGGGCACAAGCCTCGGGCCATGTGGACTTTCCCATTGGTATGAAACATCCATATTTTTATTGACAATATGGTTGATACATACTGTTGATACAGGCGAGTGAAAGTTGATACAGCTGATTTGAAAATAAAGGTGATACCTCCTACCTGATTTTTTCGGATCAAAAGGAAATAACTATGTTATGCCCAACAGAAGATTCCTTTTTCTTGCCAAGAGACGTAGCTAATCCAACCCCTTCGCACTTACTAACCGCCCATGAATTATGAATTGACACTCTAATTTGACATGAATCTATATTATATTCGTCATTACATGAAGTTTCATTAAAAATATATAATGATTTTTTAAACTGTCACACTATAAGCCCCTAAATCAATTGTTTTGATGATTAGGTTGAGATGATTTTTGCCCATATTTGAACCTTTCCATTACCTTATCCAACCATGATTTGCATTCATTTGAGTCCTACAAGGGGCTCCAATTCAAGCATACTGAGACCTCTCAGAAGAACATAACCTTATAGCAGTAGGTGTAGACTTAGGTAGCTACTAAGGAGTTCCGCTCCAATGCATAACCTTATAGCAGTAAGTGTAGACTTAGGTAGCTACTATGGAGTTCCACTCCAATGCCTACGTTTGAACCCATGTTTGTCATAACATAGGTGATTTCCTACAACTTTGCTTGCAATATTGACTTTCAGTGCCAATTGAGTTGCACTAAATTTGTCAAAATGGAATTTCATTGACTTTTTTCTGATGTCAACAGTCTACAGCTCATTCTTTAAGAATCTGGGCATCCATCCATGTATACTGTAGTTCGTATATCACTAAAGTTGGTGCATGACGTGGGCCAATTTGACAACTCTACTAATAGAGTCAAGTGAAGTAAAGTTGATTTTGAAGAAAGACTAAAATATAAGTGGATTAGGATGGTATTTTATTTTTAATTGTTTGTTATGGAATCTTTTTTACTTTTTTTATGGAAAAGTAGATTTTTTTTTTTTGTATTTTAGTTGATAAAGGTGGTTGTTTTTTTTTACCTTTTTAAAAAAAAATGAATGGAGTTTTGAATTAAATTTTTTTGATGTGACATCTGGTCTGAAAAATGAAGGCTTTAAAGTGTCAAACTAGCACTAATTATGACTTTCTAAAATGAACATATGGAGAAATTTGCACAATAATTGTAGTCCAGATTTGTTGATAGACATCAATCCACTACAGTTTACAAAATTTCAGTTGGATCGAGGTTCAAACTGTGTTTTTTCTAGACTTCTTACCTCAAGTCGTTTTGAGTTTTGAGAATTCTACATCTGAATTACTCCGAGTCACACAAGTTGTTTAGCATATGTTGGGGGATTAGATGATGATCTCTTTGTTCTGCTGTGCATTCTGGGGGTGGTGGAAAATCGAAACTCAATGTGGTGGGAGACTTTTTTACTTTTTGTCCGGAAAATGCCTAATGGCATTATCTATAGGAAAAATAATGTGTTATGGCATGGAGAGAGGGCAAAATGAATATAATTAAACAGTCGGGTTGCTTGGATGTGAGGAACCGTAACATAGATTTTTAAAATCTATAAATTCATGAATTCGTCTTTTGTTTGTAGTCATTTATATATGCAAATGTCCACATGATATCTAAGGAGCACACATCATCACGTTTATTTGCAATAATTTACGCATTTGATGCATAAATGAGATGTAAAAAATTTTGGTGTAAATGATGTACACACCCCTCGCCAGAAAGGTGCATACACTCCTCGTACGGTGATTGTGTTCTTGTGTAGCCCATTGACTACCTTTATTTATTTTTTTCTTGTTCCTACCGGGGCCCCATGTTTGCAATTCAAACGGTTGTTTATTGAACTAATAAACCTTAAGATGTTAAAGTTGATTATCATAAATCTTCTTAGATTCTGAGAAAAATGTAAACTAACAAACTATAGATCTAATTTTTTGCAATTCTATGGGCCCTGAATTCTTGATCCAAGCAGTCCAAAATTCTTGTACTAATGGTAAATACAAGGGCATTTAGTTACATCTCTTAATTCTTCTAGATTTTGAAAATTTTGTGAAAATTCCAATAAAATTATAATTTAAATAAATTTAAATCATTGGACGTACTCATTTACTCATGAAAAAAATGGTGATTTTGACAAATATGGTAATGTGTTATACACTTATACATGTGTAACAATTACATATGTAGCATTTACATAAATAAATCTCATTTTCACATCACATGTAAAAGGCAAATGACCCCTAAATATCTTATGTTTGAATCAATATGCATTTTTGCCCATTTGTATGCATGGAATTGAATTCCTAGGACTTCCTGGAAAAATAAATTTCAACAAAGTATTATTCAAGAGATGAGGGGTGAAGAATATATGGTGAAGATGTCTGGACCTTGAATTTCCAAGGATCTGTTTTACTAGGGTGATGGGTGGGTATTTATTCTTCATACCCCCTTAATTTATCTTCCATTGAAAGGAAGATTATTTGATGGCCATTAATGGATCTTCACCTTCGATTCTTCCATTTTAGCCACTTCTAGGAACACATTTCTTAGAATTCCTAGGAACTCAATTCCATGAAAACAATCAGACCCTTAAAGTAATCTTGGTCCTGGCAAACTACAAATTAGGAGACGATAATTGTTCAGGTTATAGTTACCACTATTCAATTCATGGAATTAGGGGTTCGATGGATAAAATCTCTCAATTGAACAATACAAAGTAGCCATGATCTAGTATTACCGGTTACCAAGCCAATTACAGGACGTTATCAGAAGGAAAAATGACATAGTAAGTTAGCAACTAAACCTGCTGATCCAAGAACAATTCAGCCACTAGCAATCCACAGACTGACTGGAATTGGAACATCCATTCTGCAACCTGCAGACTACAAAACCAGACCCGAACACTAAATAAAACAACAGAATTGAAGGTTGAAGTTGTGGCTCTCACCCAAATGCACAATTATAATGATAAATAAAGGAATCAAGAAATCCAATCTTCTCAGCCCCATCAAACATTACTGTAGCTTTAGCCTTTAGCTCCTTGAAACTGAATTTCTTACAAATCTTATGTACACATTTTGACAACCATGATGTCGATCATACAACAGTTACTCACTTTCAGAGTCCTCGTCATCACCAAAAGTGAAAACAGAAGCATCTGCAGCAATTGCCTTGAAATCACTAACCCCGGATGAATCTAATTTAGGTACCTCAAATGAAGCAGCCCCATCGCCACCCTCATTTTTCAGTTCATTGGTGCTGGGGTTCTGTTTTGTCCCTTCATTTTTCAGTGAAACTTGTTCAACACTGTGTGTTATGCTCACCATTTCCTCCTTCACTGTGTCCGGTTGGGGTTCAACAGAAGCAGCAGAACCTCCTGCACTCGCAGCTGCTCGAGCATGACGGATCTTAGAAGATCCGCTCTCTTCGGCCTCGTTGTCTGAGAATACATCGTCCTTATCGTTACTTCCTGTACTTTTATTTGACTCTGAAGCTACAGTTATTGCACCAGGGGCAGAGACGGTGCCGGAGCTTCCATCTGATTCTTGGCTGGCAGCTCCGCTGCTGGGCCTTGATGGAAGGGAACTGTCATAGTCAACCAACACAACCTCTACCTGGAATCCTGGGGATGGCAGTTTCCTCTGCACAACATGCTCATGACTCAATAATAGTCCAATGCAGAGAAAAAAACGGCAGACCAGAAGGTAGAATGAAAGAAAATTGAAACAGAAACATTGGATAGCAGAATATTTACTAATCCAATTTTGAGTCCTTAAAAAATGCAGTGCCTGAACCAATTGTAAACATATAAATGCATTTTACCAATATTTCATTTAATGATAGAATCAAGTAGACTCATTTCTCTGTTTTTCATCAAAATGCTAGCTGGATTATGTGGAACACCCCTTTTCTCTCACTCACCAAATACCTCTTGACCTCTTTCATTTTTGGATTGTCAGTGGTTGTTTTAGCTTCCATTTGCAACATTCAGGCGATTAAGGCAAACTTTCATTTTCTTTTGTTGGTTTTTAAATGAAACTAACCGATTGTGGAATGTGAAAGGACTCATTTGAATGGACATTGCCTCATATAAGAAAATTTATTTGAATGATTTCTTTAGATTCTACTTTCTTGAGACTGTTTAATGTCTACGATGTAGAAGATAATGTGGCTTAGGCGTCTTCTATCATTGATCATTCTTCTTCCTGGAGTGAAAACTTCTCTCTAATAGTGTCTGATCATCCCTGATCAGAGGTGGCCCACCTTTGATCATCATCATCATCGCAGCGGAAGCAGCCTATATTGTTCGTCTGGTTATTCTCTTATTTATGGAGATTTTTTCAAGATTTTTGGATCATCAGAAGTAGGATATCCACCTCATTTTGTGATATTTCAGTTTTGTCCGGCAGTTTCCACCACAGCCATTCAAATTTGTGGATTTTGATCCGTTTTGAGTAGGACTTTTCCCCTGAGTTGCGAAAATATCTTGTCCTTCCATCCCCTACCTCTGATCTGCTGACTGATCCTCTCATGGAGTCCACATGCAAATCGATTCACTAACGCACACTGACGAACTTCACGTTTTTGCCGGTTTTGCTTTCTTACTGGCCCACCAGCGATGATCACAATATCACCAACAGTTATACCCATGTTGGTCGACTCATTTTTCTGGGAATTATGGTGATTTTTCAGGAATTTTTCCATCACCTTTGAGGTAGTTTCCAACCTCTTCTTCATCTGACGGTTTTCTCAGACAGATTTCATCATCACCGTCCAGATTTGTGGATCTTTTTCCAAATCTCATCAGATTTGGACCTGAAGGGAGTACATTTGATCCACTTTACAGCGATCAAACCCGATTTGTGATTCGATCACCCTGTGGGGCTCACGTGTGGATTCACCCACTGACAACAGGCTTCCCTATGCTCTGTTGCTGCTGCTGTGCACTGTTGTTTGCACCTTCCTCACTCTCTGGCTACCAGCAACCTCTTCCATTGAGATCAAACCTGATCTGTGATTAGCTAGCCCTGTGGGGCCCACGCACAGTCCAGGTCCAAATTTCCAGTTCGTCTGGCTCTGTTTGGAACAAAATTGCATTGTTGTGCTGTCTATTGTTGTCTTCTTCTATTGATCATTTTGATTGCTGGTATATGCTCTATTGATCATTCTGATTGCTGGTATGTGCTGTGAAAGCTCTTGTTACGGATTAATGACTGATCAGTGCTGGATCAAAGGCACATCTGAGGCTGTTCTCTTCTTTACCCACTTCTGATTGGGTGTGCTGCTGCTCTCTGTTGACCATCTTCCACTTTCTTCTGCAATGGACAAGTATGATGTTATGAGCACGGTTACTTCTGCATATGCGTCTATGAGCATCTCTGGTGGTCGGTATCAAACTCATTCTCATATAGCATCTCCTGCTTTTCATTCCACTGCCTCTCTTTCTTCTCCTATTACCTCTTCCACATGGTTTATCACATGACATCGGTAGGACATAGCTTTACAGATTCTCACCCTTACCTTGGCAAAGAGAAAATAATCACTGCTAATGGTGATCAACTACTCATTTCAGGAGTTGGTACCATTACTTTATCTAGTATTTCTGGCCAGTCCATCACTCTTCCCAATGTTTATTTTGTTCCCAAATTATCAGCCAATCTTCTTTCTGTTGGACAACTTATCGATGATGGCTATCTTGTTCACTTTTCTTCCTCTAGTTGTGTAATACAGGAGCGACACATTGGGAAGTTGATCGCGACGGGGAGTAAACATGGGCGCCTGTTCTTGCTGGACATTGGACATCATTCTTTCTTTGCTGCTTCTTCTACTTTCAATAAATTGTGGACTGTTTGGCATAAACGTCTTGGTCATGTGAACAATGCATATTTGCATTCCTTATTTAAATTTGGTTATTTGAATTCTACTATTAATCATACGATGATGTCTTCTTTATCTCAATCTAAGTGTAAAACTTGTTGCTTAAGTAAAAGTCACATCTTGCCTTTTCCTGTTCATAATGCTCGTGCTTTGGCATCATTTGACATCATTCATTCAGATGTTTGGGGAATTGCTCCTACCTTGAGTAGGACGGGATTCAAATACTATTTGACTTTTATTGATGACCATTCTCGTTATACTTGGATTTACTTTATGCGTATGAAATCTGAAGTCTTCTCCATTTTTCAAAAATTTTATCACATGGTCCAAACCCAATTTCAGAAAGCAATCAAAATTCTAAGATCAGATTCCGGTGGAGAATACATGTCTCATGACTTCTCTGCATTCCTTTCTGATAAAGGAATTCTTCACCAAAAATCTTGTCCGCATACTCCTCAGCAAAATGGAATTACGGAAAGAAAGAACAGACATATTCTTGAAACTGTTCGTACTCTGTTGATTGCATCTTTAGTTCCTCCCACTTTTTGGTGTGATGCTGCACAGACTGCTGTTTATCTCCTCAATCGTCATCCTATCTCCGTTCTAGGAAAAACTACTCCTTATGAAACTCTCTTTGTCATGCCCCTTCATATTCTCACTTACGAGTTTTTGGCTGCCTGTGCTTTGTTCATCTTCCACCTACAGAGCACACAAAGTTGTCTCCTCAGGCTGCCAAATGTATCTTTTTAGGCTACAGTACTGAACACAAGGGATTTATGTGTTATGATCAATCCGAGAAACGCATGCGAATATCTCGTAATGTGATCTTCTTGGAACACATTCCTTTCTTTTCTTTGCATTTGGATAATCACCATGTTGCTGTGTCTTATATGTCGCACTTCCCTGCAACTTCTCCACCACCTATTACCAATGTCTATGTCCAGCGGAACACAGTTCCTCCTGTGGGGACTCCTTCTCCAGATCCTCTCCCAGTGTCACCTCCTGCACCCTCAGGTATTAATGCTTCCTCTACTGATAGTGTCATACCTTTGCGATGCTCTAATCGTCCTTCTATTGCTCCTGATAGATATGGCTTTACTGCTCTTTGCACTTCTTTGGATAGTGCTCCTATACCCACCTCTTATTCACAGGCTTCGAAGATTGCATACTGGCAGGATGCTATGACTGAGGAGTTGCTTGCTCTTGAAGCAAACAACACATGGGACTTGGTACCGACTCCTGAACGCACCTCTGTGATTGGCAGTAAATGGATATAGTCTATCAAGTTTAACTCTGATGGGAGTCTTGATCGCTACAAAGCCCGATTGGTTGTACAAGGTTACAAGCCAGAGTATGGCATTGACTATGATGAGACATTTACACCAGTGGCTAAAATGACTACCATTCGCACTCTTCTTTGTGTCGCTGCCGCCCGCAACCGGCCTCTATGGCAAATGGATGTTAAAAATGCTTTTCTTCATGACGACTTGAAAGAGACTGTCTACTTAAAACCTCCTCCGGGATATGCTTGTCCTCCTCAACATGTTTGCAAGTTGCGAAAATCTCTTTATGGACTTAAGCAGGCTCCTAGGGCATGGTTTGATAAATTCCGGGCAGCAATTCTTCAAGCTGGGTTTCGTCAGAGTCATTCTGATAGTTCACTATTTCTTAGATAGACACCAAAGGGTTACACATTTCTTTTAGTCTATGTTGATGATATGATCATCAGTGGCAATGATATTTCCGGCATTACGGATCTCAAGCACCATATCACTCGCCACTTCAGAATGAAGGATCTTGGTCCTCTCACATACTTTTTGGGGCTTGAGTTTTCGCGTACCAAATCAGACATTCGGGTCCATCAGCGTAAATATGCTACCGATTTGATCGCCTCAGCAAGACTTGATGAAGCTCCCACTTTTGATACACCGATGGAATTAAACAGCAAACTCAGTGCAGAGGATGGCCTTCCCCTGGATGATCCCTCTATTTTCTGGCTGATAATTGGTAGTTTGCTCTACTTAACAATGACTAGACCTGATATTTCTCATGCAGTTCATACGGTTAGCCAATTTGTGAGCAATCCTCACAAACCTCACCTTGCTGCTGCTTTGCGCATCCTCCGCTATGTTAGAGGCACTCTTACTCATGGTCTCTTCTATCCTTCTGATACTTCTCTACGCTTATCAGCATATGCCGATGCCGACTGGGCTGGTTGCCCTGATTCTCGGCTATCTACAAATGGCTGGTGTATGTTTCTTAGCGACTCTCTGATCTCGTGGAAGTGCAAGAAGCAAACCACTGTGTCCAAGTCTTCCGCTGAGGCCGAATATAGGGCAATGTCATCCGCAAGTGCTGAAATCATCTGGGTCCGCCGTATCCTATGTGAATTCGGTGTTGTTGTTGGTCGTTCTACACCTCTTCATGGGGACAATACCAGTGCTACCAAAATTGCAAATAATCCAGTATTTCATGAACGGACGAAGCACATTGAGATTGATTGTCACTTCATCCGTCAGCATGTTGTCACTGAGAAGATAACCTTGCCTCATGTCTCTTACTCATTACCAGTTGGCAGATATCTTCACCAAAGCACTTCCTAAGCCGCGTCATCATGAACTCACTCGCAAATTGCTGTTTTCTGCATTACCACATCAATTTGAGGGGGAGTGTAGAAGATAATGTGGCTTAGGCCCACTAGGCCCAGCCCAGCCCAGCCCATCAAGGGCTTGTACACATCTGTATATCAAATCCCATGTATGGGATCATCTTTAATTATGTCGTTGATTTCTGTATATTACTTCCTTACATAGATTATGAGATTGATTCATTTATTATTCTGATTGTACTAATTAGCTTGTTTAGAGCACTTGATTAGGGTATAATGATAATATAAATTGACAGACGATCCTCCATTTGGAGTATCAGTTTCTCCCCAACTTTTGTATCTTCTTCTTCCTCTCATTACATATCATTTCATACAAATCATTTATTTACTCTTCATGCGACAACTTTAAGCTAATTTGAATGTATTACTCTTTTCAACCCCCAAAGTATAAATGAATTGTAAAGCTAAGGACCATTTATTTGCATGGAATTCAATTTAAGGACTTCTAAAAAATGTATTCCTAGAAGTTGCTAACATTGGAGAAACAAAGGTGAAGATCCATAAATGACCATCAAATAATCTTCTTTTAAATGGAAAATAAATTAAGGGGTGGAAAATAAATACCCACTCATCACCCTAGTAAATCAAATTCTAGGAAATTCAGGGTCCCAACTACATCGCCACCTTATATTCTTCACCCTCACCACTATAAAAATTCTTTGTTGGAACCCATTTTACCAAGAAATCCTAGGAATTCAATCCCATGAAAACAGATGGGCCTAAAATTATCGACAAATGAATATATCATTAATGCATTATCGAAACTGAAAATTATACAGTTACCGAATCATTGACTGCAACAAAATCAATTTAGTAGATAACTATGTTAAGATGGGTTGCTGGGGAAAACAAATAATAAGCCAACAATATTACTGAGATAAATAAAATGCCAAAAATTAAGAAATGAGATTAGTATTTCTAGGCATGCCCCAAGAGAGCGTCTAGCACTTCTTATGTACTGTATTTTTCACATACCTTGTCAAAGCCATCAAGGTCTGATGTGTTCAAGATTATTCTATTTTCCATCATCGTTGTATTCAACCAACTGAAAGTTAAAAAAAAGAAAAGAAAAGAAGAGATATACATGTCAGAAGCAACTGTGGACAGATAAACAAGAAAAACACAGTTGTACAATGGTGAAAGGCACAGGAATGAAGCTCACATCACATACTAGGGTAAAGAGAAAGCGTAGAAAAAAAAATCACAAGATTATATTTCAATACTGGTGAGTGGCATTTGCACATATTAGAGAGATTACAAATGAGTAATTAAAGGAATTTCATGCATCTGGAGATTTTCTCTTAATGGCCCATGATCCACTGTCAGACAATTTATTGAAGGGGATAGAGGATGGATCAGATCTTATTGAAATTGTAACATCATGGCCATCTATTTTCCATTTTTGGATCAGTTCATAGATCTTTGATGTACAAAACTGGCAATAAGGTTTAGAATAAAAAATAACAATAACAGCAGCAATGGACTAGAAAAGAAAAATCATAGATTGGTTGATCTTCTAATCTTAAAGATATTGGACATCTCCGGTTGATGCTGGTGCACATATAAACAAACTAATTGACAGAACATGTGTATGAAAATAATGTGCAAATGTGCAGAGAATGGAAAATGGAAGTAAAATAAAGTGCAGAAATTACCAGCTGCTATTGACAGTAATGAAATGGAGCTATACTTTATGAAAATAAAATGAAATACAATGTGGGAATTTTGGGGCTAGCACTAAGCTTCCAGTTGATTAAGGTAAACCACCAGTGCCCTTTTCACAAAGAAAACCAAGAGACCAATGACTAAAGGCGAAGGAGTTGGATTAAACATAGCTCAATGAGTTCCCAGATACTCCTCAGCACTTTCACGCACTTCACCAAGACACTTCACTAGGCAAGCAAAGAGTAAGAAAGCTCAGTAGAGACTCCATTCCTACTTCCCAATGGGTGCCTACTCGTCCCTATCTTCACCAGGAATGGTGCTATTTATAGACCTTTTCATGTGGACCCCATGGCAATGACACAAAATATCTTCCCTCCTTGGGGTTCTTTCGTGAGTGAGAGTAGACGATTCCTTCGTGATGAAGGGTTCTTTCCTAGAAGGTTACTTCATGGAAGCGATGAGGGCTGCGGTGTTGGCTTCAGGACTTTGCGGCTTGCGTCCATCGCCACATCGATTGCTAAGGCGGGATGTCTTCTTTAGAGAGTTTATCCCACCCATGTTTCCCTTTTTACCACTCTCACTTTCCCTTTTCCCCTTTATTAATTCACAAAACTTGAGCTTATTCTCATTCTCTCTTTTTTCCTACTTCCTCTATCGCTTTCTTCTCCTTTGCATCGTCCCCCTTCACCCGGCTTCCACGGTGCTTGTGATGCTTCAATAATGGTGTCAATTAAGCATCCTCTGGCCCCACCTTCATGAGGCACTTCTATCACTGACTTTTGGTCTTACACAAAAGTGGAACCCTTCTATTAGGGATGTAAATGGGTCCCCGATTCTCTGATTACCAGGAGGTTCCGACCGACCCGTTAAAAGCCGGGTTTGGGTCTTTATTTAGGCCCCGCCAAGTAAATGGGTCCGGGTCCTTTTTATGGACCCGTGACCTAAACGGTTCCAGTTCTAGTTCCACCTTGGTTCAGACCCGTGGAGCAGGGACCCGACACATTACCTCTCCCTAAAATTAGATATTTTTTTTCCCATATAATTCTCTACCTAGACCCGGACCTAGACCCGCCCCATATATGGTTATGGTTCCGGGTCCAGTTTCACCTTTTTTTCTCCTTAACAGTTTCAGGTCTGGAACCAAAAAACTGGTCCCGAGACGGGTCTGGATCCACCTTCTCCTTAACAGTTCCGGGTCCCAGGACAAATCCGTTTACATCCCTACTGATACCGGTATCGGCCGATATTTTAGACTATGGTTGTGATAGATGAAGTGAAATATCGACTTCATTAATCAATAAAAAAAAATGCTGGTGGCTGCTAGAGCTGCCAAGCCTGGGAAGGCCAGCCCAATGACTACAGTGTTTGGCTTGCCCTTAGACACTCTTATTAGCTTAGATGCTTAAATTGGCACATTTCACTAAGCACAAGCCCAAAAATGGTCAAGTACAAAGAGAGAAAATTGAATAATAAAAGAGAAAATTAAAGCTCCCCACTTATCTAGGTATCTTCCTATACAACTGAAAGGGATGCAGCAACTTGATGCTAAGTCATTATAACCAGTTTAAACCAATTCAAGAGAGGCAAGTTGCAGACCAGTAGAAATCTCCTTGGCGATCATGAAAATGGATCTTGAAGTCACCAGCCAACTCAGTCAGACCAGGTTCCCCAGGCAAAGCAAAAACCATTATTCCTTTTCTCGGTGCACTAAACCAAAAATCTTCAGGCTGTAGAAGAGAGCCCAAGAAAAAAAGGGAGAAGATCAATTTACATGCAAAATTTCAGAAAATAAGTATTAGCATAAGATCCACTGTCATATTATACAATGCATTCAAAGGATGTATAAATGGAATTGCATTAATGAGTTACATGGCCAAACAGTTGTCTTTCTTTCCTGGCTCATGCAATCTTTCCCCATGTTCATTCAGATGCTTCCATCCAGAACTTAATTGAAATGATGGGACCCAACTTACAAGAGATGATGGAAAGAAAAAACTGATGAACAGTGCATTCTTCATCTAACATATCCATAATTCAGGCTGAGGATATCTCTAATTCATTATGATACCCATTCAGTCAACCTGAGTCACACTGTACAAGTAATTCCACGGTTGATCCTGCTCATCCATTTGGTTGGGCTAGTCTCATAGTAAAACAATAGAATTAAAAATCACATTGAATAGGCAAGTACTAGCTGCCCATAATAAACATAAATCCTCAGCCAGCGAAAAAGAGCTAAAAAAAAGGGAAAAATCCCATTTCCACTCGAATTGCCATAGGAAATAAATATGTAGTGTATCTTCCAAAAAAAAAGTACCCAACCCCAACATAATTGGGACAAGGCTTTTTGATGATGATGATGATGATAATGATCTTCGAAAAAAAGATAAAATAGATAAAATAAATAAATGTGTAGCATCAGATCCGCAGTCATATTACATCGTGTAGTCAAATCACGTTAAATGTTTGCATGCATGGATAATCCAGATCTGGTTACCTAGATACATCTTATTTAGCAGTTAATATGCATCATGCATAATGACCTCCGTTCACTAGAATAGGATGAAAAATTCATTTCCCTGGTTTGTTTGGTTTATAGATTTCATTTTTCTAGGTTGCAATATGATAATTCCCCCATTGAGCATTGTGTTTCAATTGTATGCTCAAGTCCGCATCCATTTAGAAATAGAGATGTAGATTGGTTTAAGTTAAATACAAAAAGTACAATGTCCAAGTCTACACTCAATAGGTTGGTCAGCATTATGCTAACAAAATGTACCATATGGTGTTAAAATAGAAACAAATATGCTAGCAAAAGATTATGTTTTGGAAGAAAGATTTTAGGAAAATAAGCTAGCAAAATATTTAGGAAAATATATTAAGATCATCATTTGGCTATATCAAGGCCACAATGTGAGTTAAGGGGGTCATTTATGCATTTATTTCCTTGTTCATTTTTCCCATCCCTGCTCCTACAAAAGGCAGATTGCTATAGTTTCATGTACTTCTAGAAAAGGAGATCTATATGTTGGATTAACAAGCAAAAAAGCAGGATTAACATGCAAATAGGAAACCCAACTGCATCAAGCTTGCATGCCCACTAAAAGCCCATAAAGAGAAGATCTTCAGAACGTGCAAGACTTTCCATATTTTTAGTAGAAGCTAAAATATAGAGATTTATTCAGGTATTTAGCAAGCTTTCTTTCTTTGTAAACTTTTATTTGCTTTAGGGTTTTATTAGATTTAATAGTTGATCTTTATTGGAATTGTTTTCATAATAGAATTAGTGTCTAGACTCTACATAAAGGAGTGTAATTGCTCTTTAGGGACAATTTCAGTGATTAATAATTTTTTCCCTTATTGAATTGAGTTTTTCTCTCTCGGTTATATGTCTGTGGTGTGAGACCAAGACAGTTTTGATCCTTATATATCCCTAATCCCTAAGCCTTTGGCTTGGAGAGTAGCCCGTTTGGCTATTCTTCCCTACCCATGTTGCATCAAAGAAAGAAAGAAAAATCACTTTAATTGATGTTCATATCATCATTATTAAGTATCAAAAATCGTTTCACCAAAGCATCAGCTGCCTCATTTGAATTCCTCTATGCATGCCCAAAAGAACATGACATGAAATGTCGCCTGAAAGATAACATTAAAAAAAAAAAAGAACATGACATGAGATGAGATGCGATGCTCGAGTCTCATATCTCTTTTATAAAAAGAATTTCAATTTCCATGGTACCCCATCCTTCTTCATAGCCAGATTAATCACATTCTTCAACCCCATCTATCAATTAATTGCCTTAAATACCTTTACTTTTTTTCAAATGACAATGAAAATATTTTATTGCTAATAGGAGGACAATATGAGATAAGCATCTCAAATCCCAATAATTCCAAGACAATACAAACAACCAACAAAACCATGAAAAAGCAGAAAAGAGGACTGAAATAGGGAAAGATACTATCTGCTTGCAGATTAGCTATTGAGTTGCTTTTAACAATGAGCAGCCATAAAAAGGACACTTCTGAAAATCCTTAAAGCTTCTCTGATTGCCCACTCTACTACTTAAACAAAAATCCATGACACCATTTGGAGAGGAGAAAGTTACCAAACTCTTCCCACTCACATCTCCTAACCATACCCCCCATACCAACAAGCCGAAGCTTCCCCATAGCCACCCACATCAATATCAGATTTTTTTATTTTTTTTGTAAGAACAAACTTCATTTGAACATTCCAAGAGAACTTCATTTGAACATTCCAAGACGAGGAAGATCCCAGTGGACCATTTTACAGGCTGACTATTTCCAACTACCATGCAAGTCTACTAACTAATCGCTAAGAAATTTAAGCTCCCAATATTCCTTCCAAACCAAAGCATACTTGCCCATTTTCAACTTGACTGTGAAGATGAACTCTCCGAGGGTCTTCTCTATAGAATTGAAGATTCTATGATTCCTTTAGGGTGAAATCGACCACAGTTGCAAATGACAAGAGGAGCCATAAGATCTTGTCACACCATGAAAAGGGAGATCCAAACCAAGCTGGGATCATTTCGTCCAGACTAGAGCCTTCAGACAAAAAATTGAACCACACTTGAGCTAAAATTGCAGTGGAGAAATAAGCGGCTTATTGAGTCCCTCTCATTCTTGCATAGCAATAAGCAAACACATATCCGAATCATGGATGAAAAAAGCGGCTGCCACGTAGCGTGGCGGCCGATATATCCGCCGTGGCGGGGGATACCGCCACGCCACGGCCGAAATATCGGCCGTCGCATCCGTGGCGGCCCGTAGCGGCCGCTACAAAGTGTGGCGGCCGCTACAAAGCCGCCACGTACCGTAACTCGACCCCCGCCGGGGGATACCCCCGGACCCCCTCTGCAAAGCGCATGTTTTTGAGAAAGTGGCAATCAAGAAGACAAAAGGATCATACTTGACCACGATAGCTAAGACTCTTTTGCTGGTTGTCTTTCCATTTTTGTGCTTGGATGTCTATTATTATCATAACTTGCTAGATAAGATATTAAACCTGTTAAATTATGTTTGAAATTGTATAGTAGTAAAGATATAGTTACCTATTACTACTAGATTTCAAATTGGTCTTAATTAAATTATTTTATAAAGAACCCTCATTGTGCTGGTGACTAAGGTATTCCTATTTTCTTCACTAACTCTCTACTCTATCATTTTTAAATTTGTGTTGAATGTTGATTATTGATCACTTCATAACTTCATAGTTCATTCACTTGATTGAGTTTGAACCTAGAATGTTGAAGTATTGATATTTAATTGTTCAATGTTCATTAATGAGTAATGACCTAACTCTTAATTCTTATGCCTTTATTTCATGTTCTAGTTTTTTTTTTTTTTTTTTATGAGCTTTCCATTACTTTCTAAGTTAGTATGACAAAGAAACATGAATACATGTGAAAAAACTAATCATTACTATTATTTTCTATTTATACAGCGATACAGGACTTCATTTATTGAGGGCACCGCTACGCCCCCTTTTCTTACTTACTTTTGCAAAAAGAACCACATATTCTTTCATTTTACAATTTTCTGGATTTTCTGGAATTTTTTCAGATTTTTTAGGCAATTTTTTCAAATCGCACCACTATGCCGCTACGTATCGCCCGCTTCGTAGCGGTTTGGCGGCGGGCCGCTACCGCTATTTTCATCCTTGATCCGAATATATATTCAGATGAGATGCCTCTCTATCTAAGATAGTCTACCACCCTCCACCCTAGGGGGTGCTAGGGCTAGCCAAACCAAAGAGCACGAAGGCAGAGTGGAAAGGCAGGGAACAATGGCCTTCCATAAAGAATTCACAGAGAACTTTTTGGAAGGACAAAGTTTCCATATTCTCACATCCACATCTTCCCAGCAAGGGAGAACATTCATTAGAAGGTAAATGCCCATCTTAATTGCAAAAACTCTACGTCATTAGACTCAGTTACTCATCAGACATGAAAAAGGAAACTAAGGACCTGTTTGGCATCAAGCCATGGGAGCATTTCCGCATTCTCATGGAAAGAAAAGTGGGAAACGGTGTTTGGTCATGACAAAATACCTCTTTCCCCGAAACTTTATCACGGAAATATACTCCATGAGCACAGAAAAATCGGAACGATAGGATTTCGTTTTTCACTCGGAATGATGGGGCGCAGAAAATACGGGAACGTGTAATGTCTCAAGATTCTCAAACTTTATTCGTAAATCCCTCTCGGCTTTCGCTCTCTACCTTGTACCCATCTCTAGTTCTCTCTCTCTCGGCCTCGTGCCCAAGACACTTTAGGGATCTCGTCGTTCTAAATCTGATGGCTTTGTGAAACTAACGAGTTGCATAGGGTTTAAGAAGGTGACGAAATTGGATTCAATGATGAATGGTTTCTGTTTGTTTGAAGATGAATGAAGTGAGAGAGATTGGTGGATTTCCACAAGTGGGTCCAAACTTGTGAGGTGGCTGAGAGACAAGGAGAGATGTGGGGGCTCTGGTTCGGATCTGTGGAAGTGTTTTTCTTTTTTTTTTGTTTGTGAAGTGGGTAAGGGCTGAACAGGTGGTGGGTTTGCATGGATGAGAGGCTGGTGCGGTGTTCTGTTTGTTTAGGAGGATAGGGTCTGGAGCGGTGCTACGAAGTAGAAGATGGTGAAGTGCCAGGGATGAAGGCAAGGATTCATTCTCTGTCATGGGGCAAGACCTTAAATATCCATGTTTAATGTATGTTATAATGCTTGAAATAAATATAAGCTTGGTAAAAAAAATAGAATCAGATCTACGGTGCATTAACTTCAAATATTGAAGATTATTGAGTTAAAAATTATTTTATTATTTTTAATTTTTTATATCTATAAAATGAATATTTTAACATTTCTTGGTAGAATATAATTCAAAAACATTGCCAAACATGTTCTACTAATTTTGTTTCTTTAGAATGAATTATAAAAGAATGTTGCCAAACAAGTTAAACTCAATCCACTCTAAGAAAAGGAACATTCTTAGCACATCTTATTCTCAGAACAGATACATTCTCAGTATGGGAATAATACCAAACAGGCCCTAAACTTCCCCCTTCCATCCCTCAAAAATCCTTATGATACCATAGGCATTGGATTGGCTTGCCTTCTGTGGATCCATCAACATTGGATTTTAGCCACGCAACTCCTCTATTACCGCCTCATCACATGAAGCTTCTCAATTCCTCAATATATCCAACACTTTGATCCTTGGAAATTATTCTTCAACACAGACTAACGAGAAAAATGTAGCTTTAACTAAATATACAATCACATTAAGTCATGCTTTAATTAATTCTATGTGAATGCATATGTAATTTCATAATACAGACATATTTTACTTGAATAGTAATGCACACACGTATATAAAATAAAAAAAAGTATCATTTCCTACAACCAAGTAAAGATAGCCTTTGCTATTGCTACCCAAAATATACAGCTGCCAAAGCAAGCTCAAATTGACAAAAACAAGAAGGGGAAAAAAACATTTATTAGCTCTGGACTATCAAAATAAGATATATATATTTCAAGGACTCCCTGGGACCCTCTTTGCAAAAAATCAGCTTCAATCATGGTTTCTATCATCTCCATCTGGGCCCCCTAAGTTTAATGGTCAATAGTCCATTTGGATCAATACACAGTCGATCCAACGGTCCAGTAAATTTGGATCCGAATGAAAGTTGGTGGACATGTGCAATTCAGAAGGGTCGTGTGTTTGGTCCATTTGGATGCACCAAGGGTGGGCCATTCTATGGGTCTAGTGTACTTAGGGGGGATCCATGTGTGTGGATGGTTCGGATGTGTTATAAAGTCAACCCTACTATGTTATCTCTCACCATAACATGGTGGGGGATGGATGCACATGAATATTTCCCTATATATATATATATATATATAACACAACACTTTAATACATGAAGCCACACGCTAACATTACCTATATATTAAACAACTAGGATGTTAGTTAGAAGATCTACCATTAGGTCCTTCGTCCTTGGATGCTTTTTTGTTGTGAAGAGGACTCCTGTAGAAAATAAAACAAGAACACTTATCATAATTCTTTCTAAATATCTGGCAGGATTGGTGTAAAGCATGCACAAAAGCTTTCTGTATAGTGAATAACTCTTAAAAAAGTGAAGCCAATCAACGATGCCATTAAGTATCCAGAACACAACACAAGTTAAGAAGTCCCAGAAAACTATAAACTCCACTATATAACCATATTTCTAGATATAATGTAGCTATTTTTGCAAGTATAACGAGAAGTTTCTGGAGTTGTCTCCCTTCCATCTTGGAACCCTCCTCCAGTCCTCCCACAGGCATTTGTAAGCTCAATTTTGATGGTAGCACCATTGGTAATCCCAGGCCTTGCAGATATTGGAGGGATTATTCAAGAAAGCTCAGGCTCCTTTTCCGGTCCAATTGGTGTCTGCATAGTAAACAGGCCGGAAATGGAAGCTGTGTGGATTGGCCTCCGTGAGGCTTGTCAACTAAATCTCAGGGGCATTAGAGCAGAAGGGGATTCTTCTTGTGCTATTTGGCGGGCTTCTGGCTTGTATTGGGATCCTTGGTCCCTCGTGGATGCATGGAGTGAAGAAGCGATTGATTTGTGTGATATGATGACAACAACTTTCCTTCATGTGAGAAGGAGCACCAACTCAGAAACAGATTGTTTGGCCGAGGAAGGAGTCTCAAAACAATCTTTGATGATCAACCAAGATATTGCATTCCCAACTTCTGTTTAGATTTAGTTTGTTTGTTTGATGGCTTCTGTTGGGAACTGTTCTATCTCCATTAATAAATTTTTGTTGCCATTCGAAAAAATATATATTTATATAATATGAATTCTTTGAAATAAGAAACATTTTATGTATTGACATTAATCTTCTTCTTATATTCTTCACGACACAACCAGATTTTTCAGCACTAGTTTAAATTTTTTTGTAGTTGACAATATTATTAAGTTGTCGATCAAAAAAATATTATTAAGCTTTCCCTTCTTTGGAAGAATTATAAAATATGGAAAATTTCTTCATTTGTATTTTTGCTATATTCAATATAACTTATAAGAAAAATAACAATATACATATATTTAAACTAATTTAAATATGGGAGATGCTCCTATGAGAGACATCTCTCACCTTATATGAGAGATAGGGGTGGGGGCCCTCATATTTAAGTTGTTGGCATTCGATATGAATGTGAGGGCCCCCACCCAATATCTCATTTAAGGTGAGAGATATCTCTCATAGGAGCATCTCCCTTTAAATATTATGCCAACTCCACAAATCCTATTTGTCTACTTAGGATTCAAATACAAATGCCCATACTCAAGTGACTTAGTATATTGATAAACTCAAACATATTAATCCTTAGGATCAACAAAGTTCAAAGTAGGAAACCATGTTATGAAAACAGAATATTGGTAAACAGTTTATCCTCGCATGAAATCGGTGTGCGGCCCATCTGGGACTCTGAGTGCATGACGATCATGGAGGAGTATGGTGTTTGAAAGGTCCACCGTATGACCTATGTATGCAAAAATATGGGAACCATCTAATCATGAGAGTGAATGTTTTGAGGGCTTCAAAGTTGTTGAAACCCTAGCCATTAGATAAGGTTGGATGAGTATTTGCCCAATTGAAATGAATCAGCCCGCATCTATTGATGAAGACCAAGAAAACCCTACAGTGGGTCATGCTTTGACATATTTGGAGGAGTTTGATTGCACGTGTAAAACATGGATGCATGTTAAGAAGTCTCGGGATCAATTGGGCCACAAAACAGTCCCCTAGTTGAAGAGCAGCTTGGGTTGTAAGATGTTGTTCCTCGCGAAGAAGCTCTCCTAAGCACGAAGCAATAGATGGAGGAGGCACCCTGCTCATCAGATTTGAACGAACTTGTTCAAATTCAGACCTCAGTTTCATCAAAAATTGATCTCGTTGACTAGTGGAATGAATGCGTTGAACCACCGCAATCGAGGCATCAGGGAGACTTGAGTAAATTATCTCAGGATAGTCCGTCCATAAGCAAATAAAATGAGAGTAATATTCTTGAATGGACAATGTCCCTTGATTAAACTGAGATAACTCATGTTATAAGTGGAAACGTCGAGCGGAGTTATCCTGTTGATACACCTGTCGGAGATAGTCCCACATTCCCTTTGCTGTTTTATAGGGCCGGAGATTCAGAGTGCATTGTGGATTCACCGACCCCAAAAGCCAAGTCATGATTTGGGCATCCTTTGTTTCCCATTTAACTGCCTTTACATCCTCTAAAGGTATAGGATCAGTCCCGTCAACATTGCCCCATAACTCTTTGCCCTTAAGGTATATTTGAAATTGGAATGCCCATGATGAATAATTTGTCCCATTGAATTTTATCAAGTAATTTTCACTTTTGTGGGTGTCCATGATTATAACTCAAAATAACTATAACAGCAGCTGATTTTGATCAAGTAATTCCAGACAAGAAGAAGAGAAGTCCTGATTGCAAATTACCCCAGCAGTCCTGATTAAAATCTACCCTAGCAGTAATTCCAAATTATTATCCCAGCAGTAAGTCCTAATACGATCAGCAGAAACCAAAAAATTACAGAATACAGTGCAATAAAGTGCAGGAATGGCAGAAACTAGAAATAGCAGGAACAAAAAAGAGGCAAAAACCAGTAAGCCAGTAGAAACAGTGCAGAAAATGACTGTCACCAAAAAAAGGTCCAAACGACCTGTATTTTGGCTTCTAATTCCCTGCGTGGGGCCCACTGCTTGATCTGATTGAGAATCAGATCAACAAGATTCAGGCAGAATCAAAATGTCTTTCCAGTAAAACAAGATGCATCAAAATCCATCCATAATCCAAGATTTTGTACGGCTGTGATCAAAATTATCTTAGAAAAGTGGAAAATCACAAGTGGGGTCAGATGTCCTACCTCTGATCTCTGAAAAATATTGAAAAAATCTCCAAAATTACCAGGAGAGGAAGTCGACCACTGCTGTAGGGATTTTGGAAAACGCCATGATGATCGCAGGTAGGCCACTGCTGATCATACCGTCACAGTCGTCTGTTTCCTCCGTCTGTGTGCGAAAAAATACATGCAGATCCCTGATCTGGTTGATTGCAAGATTACAGATCCTTGATCTGTTAGTTTTTCCCAAGAATTGATTTAGAACAGCAGGTCTTCCAAGAATTTCACAGTATTGGCTTTGATACCATGACACGAAGATGGAAGAGAATGATATTTGTGGAAAACTTTGGATCCTTCTAATGGACGATCCTTTCTCTCTTTTATAATCATATTTAGCCTTAATCAAGGCAAATCAAACATATTACAATCTATCTGTTATGGAAAATAAGCTGTACATTTGATTTGAGTATATCCTAACTAATCCCACGTGATGGGTAGATATGTTACAATGAATGGGCCTGGGCCTGGTGGGCTTTGTGTTACTTGTGTTAACACCATATATGTGCAATTTATGGACTGCTCAACAGACAATCCTTTATCGGAGCTCTTTGAATTGATTCAATGGAGTGATCACAAGTGAGCCTGTATTTGAACTTAGATCCTCTTCTGGATACGCACCAGACATGTAACTTAAAAAGGTCCAAACTCCAAACCGACCTCGCAACTAGGCTCAATTCTAGGCCTGTCAATTTGGCCCTGAGAGAAGGGGGCCTGACCCGGCCCGGCCCTTAAAAAGCCCTTAAAATGAGGGCTTCTATTTCGAAGAATAAGCCCTAGCGCTGGGCTTGGACATTTGTTTTTGCAGGCCCTAAGATTTGAGGGCCAGACTTGGATAGTACTAGGCCCGGCCCGGCCAAGGCGCTCATACTTTTTTTCTTTTATATAATAAATATATTTATATATGTAAATATATATGAATTATTTAAGTTGATTCATTCCATCTTTATTTAATTATTTAAGTTACATATTATACTCAATGCATGAGCCATAAGTGTCGCACGGTTGCTCTTAATCCCTTTCTTCTAGTTTTATTGCTTCTTATTTAAGCCTTTTATATATTCTTCCTAGTGTAAAATTGGGTCAACTCCTAATAATAAGGACACTTTCCTCTATGGAGTGACTTTGGATGCCAACCAATTCATCAAGGCAGTTTGTATGTGCATGGAACTTCGAGGGTATGGGGTGATCCAAATATCATTTTAATTAGATAATTATAATTCCCAATTTTTTAATGTCTAAACTAATAGTGACTTTTTAAGTATATTAATTTTTGTGACTGAAATACGACGACACTTAGATTGATGTTAAATTCAAAATAATGTAAGGGGAATGTAAATGGTTTAAATTTCTCAAAGATAAGACTCTGTTAGAATGATTTCGTAAGTGGAAATTCCTATGAAAAGTGTCAGATAGAATAAACAATTTAACCATATTCCTTCCTTTTCACAAAAGCATGTATGACTTTGTCTGATAAAAAAAGTTCTTACGGACAGCTTTTATACTCTAAACATTTTCCTAATGGTCCCTTCACAATAAAAGTTCAATAAGATAATGCTTTGTCGACACTCGATGCTTGGTAATAGTATAAAAAAAAATAAATAATGACTTTTATTTGGAAGCCTTGAGCCTTGCCCTGACTCAAGGGTAGGGTAAGGGCCTAGGTACTGTAGGCCCTATGAGGGCTTCAGCTCGCCCACACCTGGCCCTGCATATATTGAGGGTAGGGTAAGAACAACCAGGCCGGGCCCTTTGATAGCCATATAGATCCCAATAGGCCATTAGGGTTGCCGACCTTGCAAAGCATGCACACGAATCTTGCACAACTGCGAAGTTGTAGAACCCTCTTTCTCCTTTGGTTTTCTTTATTTCCTTTCTTTATTCAGTCCTTTCCCCAGCTGGAGACTAGTTTTAATTAGGATTCCTATTTGTTAAGTTTCCTAGTAAGGTGTAGTACTAGGGATTTTATCATTCAAACACTACCATCGTCGTCATCCTCAAAGCCTTATCCCAACAATGCTGGGTTCAAGTCAACTACAAGAATTCCATTTCTCCACTCCAGACTCTCCTGAGCCAAATCTCATTAAGGTTGCACTTCTCCAGATCTATCCTTACTACTTCCATCCAAGTCCCCTTCAGCCTCCTCTCTTCTTTGAGGGACCATCAACCTGCATAGAAAAACTTTTCATCACCAGCACTGTTGCTGGTCTATGTTAAACATGTCCAAACCATCTCCAACAAGCCTCACTTAATTTATCACCTATTGATGCTACCGTTAGATGCTTCTGAATGCACTCATTTATAATTCTATTTTTCCTAGTTTTACCACACATCTATCTCAACATTCTCATTTTTGCTACACTGACAGTTTGCATGTATTATTTTTTTGTCGGCCAATATTCTGCTCCATAGGTTATAGATGGTCTAATTGCTATCCTATAAAATTTTCCCTTTCAATCTTGCTGAGATGTGCTGATCCCAAATCCCAAGAGCAAGTCTCCACTTCAACCATCCAATACTTATCCTCTATTCAATATCCTCCTCAATCTCTCCATCCTTATAAATTATAAAGCTAAGGTATTAGAAGGAATCTCTTCGTGGTATCTCTTGAGTCCAATTCTTATAGAAGTTACATCTCTTTGCGCATCCCCACTGAAGTTACAATTTATATATTCTACCTTTGTAAGCCTTATTTTAAAGCCCTTGGATTCTAAAGCCTCCTGATATCTCTCATGTTTCGTAGTCACGTCATTTCTCAATTTATCCACCAATATCTATCATTTTTAAAAACAACATACACAAAGGTAACTCCTCTCAAATATGAGCAGGTAACTGGAGGTCATGGGTAGGGTGGTGGTGGGGGTCGTGCCGTCCCCAGCAATTGCTTAGCTAGTTAGGAACAAGGGGGTGTGAGCGCTGTCCCTGGCTGTTGCTTAGCTGGTTATGTACATAAGAATGTGTCCATGAGACAAACAAGTTAAGCCACCTTTTTTGCATCATTAATTACTCAGCATAAAAGTGTGCACAATGAAAATTGAAAAATACCATTATGATTAGAGACAGTAATGGAGGGCCTAATCCAGTAAGGGCACCTATGGAGGCGAAATCCCCTCAGCATGCACCTAGAGAAAAGCAAAATGTTAGAAATGTTGTGCAGTTTGCCAGTAAAAAAAATTCAAAAAGAAATCTGACATCACTTGCCTTTCTTTTGATATATGATTCTAACAAAAAAGTAAGTAAACAACAAAAGTACCTGCGCCCAGGCTGATTCTCCCCATTGAAATATGTTAAGATGCGTTCAAAATACTTGACATACCTCTAGGAAACACGGGAAAAAAAAGAGAGAGAGAGAGAATATCAGAGAGGTGTAAAGGCAAGCATCTTAAAAAGAGATCATCATTGCATAGCAAGGAAAAGACTGACAATTTGACTTGGTAGCACGAGCCCCTTTCCATCAACACATCTTTTTTTATTATAATACTCAATGGACTCCTCAGCTGTTGGAAAGAACTGCATAGATTCAAAAGAAAATAGATAAGGTTGAGCCTATAAAGTTATCATAAGATCTTGAAATAAAAATAAATTATAATCATTCATCCATTGCATTGATATATACTTCTGAGGCAGTAAGTCATAATCTCACCTTGAGGAACAGAAGAAGGCTAGAAATCATTAAACCTGTCCTGGCCATACCAGCTTTGCAATGAACAACGACCACATTTTCAATGTCCTCCTTCAACCATGAGTATGCACTTTGACAAAATGAGGTTATAAGTTGAATAGGAGGACAATTATGATCATCAAATGGGAAACAAGCCACCTGTAGTTCAGTAAGACACATCAAATGCAAACAGAGAAGTGGTAATAGACTTTTCCATGGAAACTCAAATGTCAATCAAACAACAAAACAGAAACTCCAGTTTGACCAAACAGTTTAATCAAATGTCAAGAATGGAGACAAAATGCAAACTTCCATATTTTTATAGCTACTACTTTTTATATAGATGATTGGCAGAGTTTGTTTCTCAAGAGATGAAAAAGGAGAGTACAAATATATATGTAGAGTAATGCTCCTATACAAGCTTCCCTTACAGTCCTACGGTACAAGCCACCATGTGGGTGGTATGTATATGTGTGTGTGAGTCTAGTACACAGATTGTATCATTTGGATGCTTCAAGGAATCTTAATTATGGTTTCACTTCTTGTTGATTCACCAAGTATATGTAGTTACATAAATTTTTCATGAAATAATAACAGATAATGGGTTAATGGTAAACACTCATTTCTAAATTGTTTAATCAATTGAATCATACAAAAATATGTAAACTGCATTCACAATTTCACATATCAAAACCACGTACAAAATGCTTTCATGTAATTTTAGCTATGGTCTGAATTCTTCCATGACCAACTAATTTGCAAATGGATCTCTCCTTGGCAGTAAGCCCCATAGGAGTTTAATAAGTTTTAACTTCGACCAATACAAACCCATGCAGCCATGTTTATTGAATGCACATCTTCGAGACCTACAAACAGTTGTATACTCAATTGAAAGTTCATTCCATCCAGCACCATATTGTAATTATATGTACCTCACCGTGTACATATGGCATTCCCTAGTAACATTTCAAGATGGATTCTAAGGCTGGTCTCTTAAAATTCGAACTATTTCAAACTTTAATAACTAGGCAATGACCTTTAGTACCTGAGTAGGATTTGGATGGCTTCTCAAGATGGCAGATTCTCAGTTGCATCTTTCTTTTCAGCAATTGCTGGGGGTCCTTCTACCTCTAACCCAGTCCACAGATTGTGGAAAATGAAGACGCCTCCAACAGTGTTAGCTTTCTCTTGGTTAACCCTTCGTGGAAGGATCCTCACTATTGACAACCTACGTCGTAGAGATAGAATTCTGGTGAACGCTTGCCCCATGGGACTGGCTGACAAAGAAAGTGTGGATCACCTTTTTTTGGGATGCAAAATTGCTAAAGTTCCCTGGAACAAAGTGCTCAGTTAATTTGATTGTAGTAGGATCCTTCTCCATACTATCTTGGGGCTTTTCAAAGCCTGGAACCTGACATCTTATTCAGGCAAAGGTAGGATGATGTTGAAAAGCCCTTTCCTAGGAGTTTTGTGGATAATTTGGAAAGAGAGGAATTCTCGTTGCTTCGATGGTAAAGCTTTACATGTGGAATCCTTGTCAGACAAATTGAGATTCAATGTTGCCTCTTGGTTGGCATTCCGTCTCAATTTCATGACACTACCATTGATATGATTGTTCACAACAAGAGGACTGTGGTTGCTTCATAATTTGGTCCCTCTTCTGATTGTATTTTTCCTCTCGAGTAGGGTTATACGTAGGGATGTAAAATTGTAAATGGAGCCCCGATTCTCCGGCTACCCGAAGGTTCCGAACCGTGAAAAAACCAGATTTGGAACCTCATACAGGTCCCGATAAGTAAATGGGCCCAGTTCCGGATCCCTTAACGGGTCCAGTTCCGGAACCATACTAGTTCAGACCCGTGGACCTGTTTGCTTAACAAGAAATTGTAAGGGGACTTCTTCGTTATTCCCTATAATGCAAAGGGCAAGATGGTCATTGCCACTACTATTAAAAATGTCTCTTCATTGAACTCTTTCATTTTCCATCGCCTCAAATCCTAGCACCCTTTGGCTTCTACTACACCGAACCTCGAATGAAATCTGCAAGTTAAGGCAGGCGTCGGAATCATGCTGCTCCGACCTTCCTCAATCAAGTGACAACCCAACCGCTTCCAAGTCCTCATTATCAACACAAAATCCTTGTTGACGATTGATCAAGATTCCCAGATTCCAAATGCAAGTAGTCCATCTGTCCTTCTGAATTGACCCACGTCGTAGGAGCCGAACCTGTCTCCACCTTCCTTGTATCACAAGATGTCTTCTTCTCCACTTCATTTTGTGGTAAGCAAAACCTTAATCCCAACCTCTGTATCTCTCTTTTTCCCACCTTCTGATTGAATGCCTGATGGTGTTTTGGGGCCAGCATAGGGTCTTTGTTCTCCCCCCTCCTCTCTCTCTCTCTCTCTGTGTCCTATAGCCGCCAGAACCGGTTCCGGAACTAGAAAATAGGTCGCGATTCGGAACCAGTTCTAGACCGGAACCACCCTTTAGAAAACAGTGCTGGTTCTGGTTCCAAGGTGGATTCGGGCCGAACCCGACCCGTTTACATCCCTAGTTGTACGAGTAGTCTTGGTGCTTTGTTTTTTTCCCTTCTATTGTGGTTTTGGCTTTCTGCCTTCTTTTTGCTTTTGCTTTTGTTGACTAGTCAGGATGGCTCTCTTGTAATGTTTAGCCCATTTCAAAAAAATAAAATAAAATAAATCAAGAAATCACTCGAACAAAATTAAAGATTATTATAAATTTGCCCACATAAACTAAATATCTGAATGCCTTTTGATGTTTAGTATATCATTTGTTACACAAACAATGTCATAACAAAAAAAATTTACTTTCGTGTGATATGGTAATGTCATGTTAAGAAAAAACTTAGAAAGGTAAATAACAACATATCTTCTCATCATAATGCTGTGATAAGAAAAATTATTAAGGTGAAAGACAACACACCTTCCCCTCAAATAGTGATGCATCATACAGCCTCTCCGAACAAAGATTATAAACTTTGTATTTACCCTGCAAACAAAAGATGGTTATCAACCCATTCAGTAAACATTTTATATGGATATTAGGCAGGGACTTAAGCACAACATACATTAAAAATCCACCTTCATCGTGAGCGAATCTCAGCATTGGTCCTAAATTCCAAATAGTGAAGCAATTAATGTGATATCTTTGACTAATCAGGTCATTATTAAAGGGGAATTTTTTTATATATTATAGCTCCATCCTCATCCTTCTAACATGGCCCGGTCCATGTCATCCAAAGGTAATGTATCAAACAACTGGCCTAACTAATTCAGTTGTTATGCAAAGAGAAACATAATGAGATATGAGATATGCACAATGGCAGAATGCACTATGAAACGGGCATGCGTGTTGGTGTTTGGGGTTGTGGGTTGGGGCAAGTGACAGATTATATCAGAAATATATCATGGCTTAACCCAGAAACGTTTTTCAAGTCCATGCATTTAAAGATTGGTCTATCTAGCGTCAATGATAGTCTGATGCACAGGGGGAGGTTAAAAGAGATTTGCAGAGAGGTATCCCAGAGGGATTGACAAATCTAAAGGAGAACCAGAACAGCAATCAATCAGAATTTGAAATAGATACAGAAAAAAGAATGTGATGGTAAGGAAGAAAGACATGACATAGATGGAGTAGCTTCTGGAAGTTTCTGAACATCTGAAAAGAGAAGGGAAATGGAATTAAGAGCTGTGTGTTTCTAGCATCACACAGCTTCTCTTTAATAATGAAGATATGGTTACAAGAGTCCTCTTTAAAACCAACACTTATCTTGGAAACTATCCTAATCATAATTATTTAGGAGATTACCAAAGATTGGAAAAGATATGTATCATTAGAACATCCTTATCTAGAGAACAACATATTAAATTATGAATGAGCTATCCAATCATGGGTCCATGACCAGGCCCAATTAAGGACCCAAGCCCAGGCCCAATTAGATATCCTCTTTACAGTTTCAAGGATCTCTCTCAAGCCAAGAAAATCCACTTGATGTTTTTACATGAATGAAAAATATGTCCTTTCATTTCCTATCAAATTCATCTTCGAATGTTCATTTTCCAACAAGAGTCTCAAACAAAAATGTTTATCTCAAAATTGCTTGTAGAAAATCATATGCGACTCTTCAATTCAGACAATATGGAGAATGTGAGTTCTCCATTTCTTATTTCCTAGAAAGTTAAACACAATTACCTTAGACAAGGATTCATAATGGAAGACAGAAGACTTGTTATCCTTACCCTATGATGAGTTTCAAAAAATTTGATCACTTCTTCCATATGGTTTCGGTAGAAGCCCTGCAAAACATGTCAGACTATCTTGTTATACAAATAAATATATATGTGTCAGACTATCTTAGTGATATCCTGGAGTTCATCGTTTCAATATCAAGTGACGCTATTTGTCGCTCACCTCAACATATCCAAAAAATCCAGAGCTTATATCACCTGCAGGGAACCCCATAGCAATAACATTCTCTGTGATATAGGTCATATCCAAATCAAATCCACCTTCCTGTAAAGCAATAACCACAAACCTCAGTTACATCATGATGAACAATCTATCAGAATGTACTACAAATAAAAAGCAACGCATTAACAGGATGTGGTAAAATTGTAGTACACTAGCAGTATCTGAGTCATTGCCGTCATCATCATCATCATTATAGCTCTCTCTCGCACAGATGTAAATATGAGAAAAAAATGGATGGCTAAGAATCATCCTCATCATTGTCCTAACAATGTGTAGCTCACAGATCTCCTTTTTTTTTTTTCTTTTTAATCAGTAACACATTCAAGTAAGTCAAAAGTTCAGCAAATCTAATTCTTACCATGCTCAAGCATAGAGGGATGGCGATGGTATATGGCCTTGCAGAAAGATAATATTCTGAAGCAGCTCAGATTTATTTGTTTTATAGAAGGAAGCTATAAACACTGCATAAGAGACGCTACTGATAACTGGTATAATAAGCTCTTGATCAGAAAATATGCTTGGGATTTGGAAATGTGTATTCACATTGAGAGAGCCACTGTTGGAGTAAAAATGTAGTAAACAGAGAACCTAATGAAATTCTATCTTTTTATAAGCAGTTTTCATTAATTAGCAAAAGCATGAATTAATATTAGCCACTCACAATACACAGAACTAGTCCTAATTAACCAAGAAATGTCAAAATAAATGGTTAAAAAGTAAAAGGATAAAACACTTCACAGCAAATGAAAAGCCATAAATCACATACTTTCAACAAGTTCCCTAATAAGTGTGACACTGAACATAAATGAATAAACTGATTCACGAAAACCTAGTAAGACAGAGAAGATAATAAAATAAAATGTTCATATCAATAGTATTATCAGTAAGCTACCTGGTATCTTCGTTTGTTCTGAGAAACCATATGACGAGCCTTAACCTGCACAGCCTTCACAGCGCTTCTAGAAGAATCCACTAACCCTTTTGTAAAGGATCCAAGAACACCAGATTGTGCCACTGGTGAGGTACCCTCAGTAGTAATATTCTCGTCTTGAACAGGAGATTTTGGAGACAAGCGCCCAAAACCACTGGTGAAACGTGCAAATGTTGACTTGCCTGAATTTCCAGATGGAGAATTCTCTTGTGATAGTGGTTGGGGAATTTTGAGATTTCTGGCCCATGACGATATACCCGAAGCAGATAATATAGAAGGCGTGTCATGTACAGAATTATCTTCTCTAGAAACAGTAGAATCCTGATGATTTGGAGCTGTAACAGGAGGTGAAGAGGATGAATCAGCAGACTCTGACTTCATACTGCTACCTTGATCCCAAATGTATCGACAGATGTATGAAGGCACCGATACCAACCATCCAGTATGTACCACAAAGTAGGATGTCTGTGTTGGATGACGTCTGCAAAAGAAAATTGTTATATTTAGCAGAGCCTTGATCCCTAGAGAGACATTAGTAAAAAGAATTTGTTAACGTAAATATAGTTAGTAATGAATTTGTTGTTTACTGAATATAATCTTGAGAATTCTCGTAGGGGCTACTTCCTTGCTATTGAAATAGGGAGACATCAACCATCATGCCCATCACTTTCAGCTCTCGGATTTAGGGCATTCTTTTTGCCCATGGACTGCAGTCATTGAGAATGACATTTCCAATGACGACTGACCCTTTTTCAAACCTTTTCTGCCATTACAATCAACTAAAAAGAAGTAGAGAAAATGTGCATGTATGTGCATATGGATACACGGATAGCATTATATATAATTAAGTTTCTTTGAAAAATTAAATGGCAGGAAAACTGCCCAATGCAAGACAAAGCATTGGCAATTTCAGTTCCACTTCAATGAGATCAAGTTCCTATCAACCTCTACTCATCTTGTTTTTTTGTCAAATTAGTCGATCCACTAATGACATGGTGGATGCTCTAGCCAAATAGGGGATTGATAGGGTTTGTGCATTGGCGGCTTCTCTTATTTAGTTGTATTGGGCATTGGGCATTGGGCGTTGGGCATTGAGTAATGGGTATAAGGATCTCATACCTTTGTTCCATTTTCTGTTCTCTGTCTCGTAAGTTGTTTGTGCCTTTTCAATAATTAATATATCTAATTGCTACTGATCCAAAAAAAAAAAAAAAAACTGCCTAAGGTAGTAAAGTCCCAAGCAAGATGATAATCTTCATCCAATGGAAGGCAGTTCACTAGAAGAATCCCAAAAGATAAACAAGAATCTTGCAATTGCTCAGGTGCATCCACCTTTGAAAACCCTTTTCATATATAAGTAAATTAACATAAGCAACGTAGGCTGAAGTAGTTGCTCGATGGTATGTGGAGCACATGCATATGAAGCCAACTCCACCATCTCCAAGTGAACTATTTATCAAAAATCCAATCAACACCACTACAAAGCAGCAATGGTATTGGTTAGGCATGCACCTTCCACAGAAGAGGTTTTATCAAGTGCACTTAAGAGCTGTCGTTCTACCACATGCCAGCCAGAGGCCCACTACACCAGAACATGCATTTATACTTTCACATCATGCAAGTATCATGCAAGTACCTATGTTCCCAGAACATCACACTGGTAAAAAGTAACACTGTTGGCAATCTGACATGCATATATACTTTCACAAATGCATCACTCTATTTTCCTAAAAGGCATCCCTTTTTTACACTCGTCCATTATTTAGAGAAATTTACACCAACCACTTACATGGGAACACAAATCCCCTCTATAAGAAAACAGATACTACAAAAACCCAGAAAAAATCGCCTCAGGTTATTAACCTCCTACTTGAATTGAGGAAATTTAAACTAATCCATTACTTGTGCATCCTCTAATCAACATGTACTCTTCGCATGGATTCAATTCTCCTAAAAGGCACTTCATTCTGCTTAAACTGATCGGTAAAGTACAGAAATCATCCATGTGAACACAAATCATTGCCATAGGTGATTCTGAGTTGCTATTACCATTCAAAACAGATCGGTCCTTTATAATTCCTATTTCATGTAAGAATCCAATTTACTTGCACAAAGAAACATATTACAGCAATCAATGATTGAGAAAAGAGAAAACGAAATCGAAGATTTAACGCAGATCAAAAGATTCAATAAAATCAATGTAGCAACTCACTTGAAATCTTCTCCAGTTAGGCAAAAAACAGATGTAATCGAAGTATCAGCAATTGAAGCTCAAATCAGATCTGGATAGGGTTTATATTCTCTTTAAACGTACCTGAAATGGAATGAAGAGACGCCTTTGAGCGGGATTCTTCGATCTACGTTTTGAAATCTAGGGTTTCGGAGAAATTGATGTGGGTCCGAGAGAGATTGCTCTTGTTCTGTTTTTTCTGCATCAGGAAATGGGAACGGAGGAGGGAACGGGAATGATTTTCTGTACCAGTATATAAAAGGGCGAGGGGAGAAGGAAATTTTACATAAAGGCACCTGTTTTTTATGAGTGTTTTGTAAATAGGAGCTTGTCTTTTTCATTTTTACACTAAATCTCCTCAACTAGTCAAGTAGGTTTTCCACTTGTTGACCAAACTCAATGGGCTGAGTTCAAGATGTGAACCCTACTTTATCTTTTTATAGTTTTCATCAAATTAAATTAATTTCAATAAATTAAGGGCAGGTTGCCAACCATGTGTTGAATTTCTAGGAAATATAGGATGTACGTGTACTCGATAAATATTACTGAGTGCAGTATATTAAGTGGAGATAAGGGTGGCGCTTCATTGATCACAGTGGAGTCAATTGGCCACAATGAAATCTAAAAAAATATTTTAAAAAAAATCTATCATGAATTGAACTTATGGAAAGCTTTTGACCCACTCAAAACCTAAGTTAATGGGTCATCTATCTACCAAAAATAAAAATAAAAAAAAAATAATGGGTCATTGTAGAGGAAAGATCAAGACATTGTGAATGCCATGAAACTGGTTAAAGTGTCTAATGTACGATTGCAGAAAATAAGAGATGATGAATGAGAATCTCTATTGATTGAAGTGTCTTCATTTTACAACAAATAGGGTGTTTCTATCTCGAACATGGATGATATATTTGTAGTTTCTGGAAGGCCACAATGCAAAGCCCCACAAATTATAAATTTACACTACTGCCATGTTGAACTATTCTACACATTCATCGTTATGCAACTTCAAGAGCCCAACAACCGTTTCACAGATGTTAATATTGAGTTGCCTCTTTTGTGTGGCTTGCTTGAATCCCACAAATTCATTTGCTGCTTTTTACAAAGAAATGCTGGTTCGTCTTGCTCAATTTTATGCATATGATCTTTCTACAATAGACCTCGTGGCACTTGATCATCAACTTCAAAACTACATTGCTGACATACGCTATAGCAACGAGTTTTTAGAATTTAAAGAAATTGATGACAGTACTAGAAAATTAGTGGAGACAAAGAATGATATCGTATACCCATTGGTTTATTTGCACATAAAATTAGCATTGATGACTGCAATGGTAAAAAGAGCCTTTTCAATAATAAAGTACATAAAGAACGATGGTGGTGGAGCCCCAAAGATTTGGCATCATCAACAAGCCATGGACAAATGTTGCGTAAGATTTTTTGTTTTTTAAATTTTTTAAAATTGAAGAAACAAATGTGAATTTTCTAAAAAAGACAAATTAAATTATCTCCCCTCTAATCGAGAATGAATTTTGGGAGGTGGAATATGAGTACCAAGCCACCACCTTAGTAATTCAAATCCTAAGAAAGCAGGGTCGCTCATAATTGCTATCTTTTATTTAAACACCCCCCACCCAATAACCCTATGGCAGGAGTTCATTTGATCATGAATTCCTTTCTGTAAATAGGCATGCCCTAAGATTGATGAGACGTCCTAAAATTCATCAGACAGCCAACAAAAGGGCCTTAAATATAGTTCCCATAAATTATGCATTATGATTGTGAGCCCACGTTTTATTCCCCTTGAATACTAGCATTTGGGTATATGCTACTTGAATGCTTCAATTTGAAGAGAACTGCAAAACGTGATTTAAGATGGCTGTTTCCAGGCTGTCTGTCAATCTTTTCTGGCCTTGTATGGATCATGAACCGTGCAGGTTACTTGGTTCAAGTGTAAACGAGTGTTCATGTAACCATCTCGCTTGCCACTGGGCTGGGCACTGACTCAGGTCATTCAAATGATTCTAGATACTGATAATCCGAGCCGAGCCGCACAAAAGGAAGGCCCATTATAAGATGTCCTCAGTCCTCACATTTCACTCCAATAAGAGTTGACAATGTAGTGAATAACATGATTAACACATATGCTTAAAATTGAGTTAGTCATATTATGGGTCTTATGTTAACTGATTTTCAACAAGTGGGCTCCACTATTCAGGAATTCTAAGTCATGGACTCAAGAGGATCCGGAATCTAGACTCTAAAATCAAATGCATGAACCCTCTGTTTAAGAATATGCTAAAGGGCCCAACATACAAGCACTTTCAACGGCAATTCCAGAGAACTAGAAAGGGACAAGATGAATAAGAGAGATGAATGTTGCAAAAGCCATAAAGCCCTATATTGTTCAAGTTGTTTCTTCTAGCACTTGGGGTTGGTTAATTGAGCAATTCATCTTGTACTTGGGTTGGGTTTTATTGTGCTTGAATTTATCATGAAATCCAATGCCTCTCCATAGAACTCCAAATTAGCTTCAAATAAGTATCTGCCTGCAATTTGACATAATCTGAACCATAAAACCCAATCCTACATATGAGATCTGCATTTAGTTTCATGTACAAGATCTGGATCTTATGATCAGCAGGGGCAGAAAATGAAGAATAGAACAGAATCTCTTTGAACTATCTAATAAGGTGGGCTCCGCCACAGATGATTAATTTTAGTGTTTGCGTTGAGAAAGAATCCCTGCCTTTGCCGATTAGGATAAAATTTTAGATATTGCCAATAAAACACTATAGCATCTGACAGCAGTTTTGAATTTAAAAAGGTGGGACTCATCTGATTGGCTGAGAGGGGTATTCTTCTATATTATACATAGGTATTATATACTATAATATAATAATAGAATGGTGTGCAGTGGATTCTAGAGTTGAGAAAAGCAGCACATGCAGCCATGTGGTTGCTCCTCCAGTTTGCCATCAGTTAAGCAGAGATGGCTGGGACCCAAAAAAGAGTCCGCGCGCACAGAAAAACACATCCCGCATAAGCAGAAAAGAGGCCCATATATGTGAAAAAGAAGTCCGCACAAGCGGGAAGAACGGCCACACAAGTGGAAAGAGGTGACGTACCTTGGATTAAAACAATAGGTAGTCAGATGAGAACTGCCCTACTTACCAGTGTGACCATTCTCATGCCATTGCTAGGTTAGCAGTGCAATACTAATCCTTCCCCAATCTTTGGTTGATGAAATCATTAAGCATATTTTTTTTGGCACATTATAGATGATGGAGGCCAGCCCACATGAAGTGGCCAAGCCCAGGGCCCGTAATTAGGCTAACGGGCTTAGCCTTGTACTGCAGAAGGCCTAGGCCTAGGCCTCCCACTAAAGCAATACATCACAATTCTTTGAATTTCTCCTCTGTTGAGACGCTAAACTGATTATGATAACCAGACAGTTTTTAACCTAAACTCATTCAAAAAAAAAAAGTTTTTAACCTTAATCCTCCACATTACATTAAATATGATATGTCAAAATTTAGATATTTAGGTGTGTCCTCTCCACTGGGGTGGTGGAGGTGGGTTGAAAAAGTCTCTTCTCAGAGGAGCTCAACACTGTAGCCAAACACTCTGGTGGATTGCACACCTTCCCAAGAACAGAACTGATCGAGTAGGGAAAACAATGGGTTTGGTGATGCACCCAACAAGAGCCAGTTTCCCTGGTGAAACACCACTCTACACCTTGGCTCATGTGCTGTTTGGTGCTGCACTTGATTGAAAATCTGACCCTGTAAGCCAGATAGCAAGCTTCTCCAATCAATGACACACTCAGGAGTCTCTCGTGGTTTGGACTTAGGACATGCAATGTAATATTTGACAACCACAAGATCATAGACATCTATCTATCTATCTATATAAATATAAAATAAGCAAATAAGCTTGATATCACCATTGTGGTTCTTAACATAAGAAATTATTTAGTTTCGAGCCAAAATGATATCCATGGTGGTTCCGAACGTAGCCAATCACAGCAGTCTGGAACATATTTCAGCGGAATGAATGCTCGTCCAAGTTCTAGACCCACAAGTGAATCTACTGGTGCATATCAGCTTTTTCACAGATAATTAAGTATTCATTACAAGCTGAAGGAAATGGGAAAGCAATTACAGGATTACAAAGGAAATGGACGTAAATCTTAATATAACAATTTAGTCCATTCATATGACATAGAAATACATAAATACTATGTACAATAATCCAAGCCAACAATAATTCATCCAGGGACATGAGAGGGGATGGGAATGTGCTACATTTTCCATCACTTATCTCTTGGCATCTACTGCATGTTCCATGGGACTTCAAATCATTTACCCCTTTCAAGCATTGTTCTTCTCTCCACCCTGGTAAGCCCAATAAGGTTTAGCAGGAGTGCGCTTCAGCATCTTCACCCCAAGCGGGTTGTTCTTGCTCTGAGAAAATTTCAAACATCAGAAATGGATATAAATCATAAGAGATAAATGAAATGAATGGTCCAAGACTCTGATAAGATTGATAACCCCATCTGCTTCATGCATCCGAGTACAACACCTATGAAAGATCTAGGCCATTCATCAAGGAAAAAAAAAAACTATGCACGAGGCATGTGCAAAGCTCACTAATCAGGTTGTTCACTGCACATGCACAATACAAATGTATCATAAATGATTACCAAGAGCTCTGCATTCAATGCGTGATACAAATGAGAGCAGAAGAGGCTTAGGCCAGGGCACATACATGATGGTGTGCACTTCATGAATAGCCCGGGCTAAAACATGGTACGAAAACATGTGCAAGTAGGATTGACAATCCCACTTGTAACTTATAGCAAAGAAATAGTGATCAAAGAGAATGGCTTTCTTACAGTTAAGCAAGTCCCAGCTTGAACATTGCAGACAGGGTATTCTTGTGGACAGCAACTGTAGTGGTCATCGCAGCAGGTGGCGGACTCGAGGGGGCAGCATCCCCAAGAGAAGCAGTAGCGGCCAAACTCATAGAGGCAGCAGCATGTGTTGCTCTCAGGGCAAGTGTAGTAGTTGTCACAGACAGCGGGGGGCTTCACAGGAGAGGGAGGGGAGGGGCCTGGGTTGGGTGGGTTCTGGCTCTTCTTAATTGGATATGATGCTTCCATGGTGATGCCACACTTGCCGCTTCTAGTATTCGCAAGGTTCCTCTCCATCCTTATATATCCCTTCTCTCCCCAGCTCTCACCCCACGAATTCTTGACAATCCAGTAATCCACACCATTGTCTGAGCCATAACCCACAGCTGTAACACCATGATCCAGCTCTGTTCCACAGTTCCCAGTGAATACACCCTGAAAATAACATGAATTAATCATAAACTCCCAAGGTGGTAACAGAATTAGAGAGCTAGTGTGTACTATACACATGAAAATATCAAATACGTTATCCGCAGAAGGAACAAGAAGGTGTTCTCTCGAAAAGCTAATTACAATAACCCATACAGAGATCACACTTTTTTTTATCAGCAGCGGTAAGATTTCGTTCAACGTCTGAAAAAAGTATTATAGCTATTAGATGACCCCTGTACCCTGTACCAGTGACATATACCGAAGAAAGCAAGATAACAACATATAAAGAAACTATAAGAAAGGAAAGATAATTAATTAAATCATTGGACTGATAATCATATTGCTTTTTATCATTCAAAAAACAAAGACTCATTACTTTTATCTACACTGCTTAATTAATGTGTTGGGTTAGGTGGCTTCATAATCATAATGCTTTTTATCATCCAGAAAACAAAGAATCATATTACTTTTATCTACACTGCTTAATTAATGTGTTACGTTAGGTGGCTTCATGAGCACCCCTTCAAGAAATTCCTTCGTCGTGCATGGCTATAAGAAGACTCAATCCTCAATAGAATAATTGATTTAAGTTTTATAAGTATAGAAAGCCTATAAACTCTGATTTTTTTTTTTTTACTTTTTTCTCTTTTTTGATTGGTGACTTGATTGAACCCGCAGACTTGAGGTTGCAATAGTGAGCACCATCCACTGTGCCACCGGCTGATCATTACACACAATGATTTTTTAATATTAGAAAAAGTAGGAGCCCATAGACAAGAGCTCGATCAACTCTGTTACCTGAAACAGTTATAGCAAAGAACACAACAACTGTTGGTTGCACTTCCAGACAACTCAGGTTATACAAATGCAACCCTCGTTTATGAATAAACTGAGTTACCTGCACGAATCCATTATGCAAAGATACAATCCAGCCCCAAGGACTTGGTATGTCTTTCCACTAAACAAAAAAAAAAAAAAAATTTTGGGGGGCAACATCCACAGCATCTCTGTATTAATTTCAGACCTAAGAAACTGTTTCTCCAAAGAAAATTGAAAATTTGTAATTACTAAACTCTATGCTTAAGTCAGAAAGTCGGACAACATTCAGCAATTAAAGAAAGACATTTAGTTTCTCAGTGTCCACTCTACCTAATCTAAAAGAGATAAAGAAGTTTAAATAAACAGACAATTTCTTTGTAGTCTCTTAAACAACCATAGGAAGAGCTTACCGATTGGTAAAGTTGGAAAGCTCTGCCACTACCTTCAATGGCAACACTGATAGGTTGGTTTGCAACAGCCTTCTGGAGTGCCTTCTCATCATTCACAGGAACATCTTCATATCCATCAATTGTAACAACGCGGGCATTTTTCTGCATAAACCAAGTAAATAAGGCAGGGGTCATTTCAACTCATTGATAAGGAACTACTAGAACAATAAGATGATGCAAATCACTTAAACTCTCAAAACTACAGACCCTGTACTGGTCACATCGGCCATCATAGGCCTTGTATGGGTAATCCTCCTCGGTATCAATACCCCCGTTGTTGATGATGAATTGGAAGGCATAGTCCATGAGGCCTCCGCTGCAGCCCTGGTTATAAGAGGTGTCACAATCTACCAGCTCTTGCTCGGAGAGGGAGATCAGACCGCCAGTCACAATCTTGTTTATCCCTTCCACAGCAGCAATTGTAGAGAAAGCCCAACAGCTCCCTTTTCATTCATTCCAAAAGCAACATGAGAAAAGGGACGCTATTATCAGCAATTGATCAACAGGTAACAGAAACTACCCCAGTAATTCTATACTCTAATCTCAAAACAAAATGATAATTTCAATGATCCCATTATCCTTAAAAATCTTAATGATTAAACCAAATCAAGTAAGAACTAACAAGAACAGGTGAACTCTTCAACTCCAGTTTTAAAATCTCTCTTTGATGACAGACAACTCGTGTTAAATTGAATCTAGACATATGAAGTGAATCAAGATGAAAACAAAAGGCAATTCACAAATCCATCATGTCAGGACTGAATGCAGGAACCCAAACCTAAAATCTTCCACCCAAATCAGACCAGCTTGAAATAAAAATTCAAACTTCAATATAAAAAAAGGGTAAAAATAAGATTCTGATTAGAACCCAATAAAATAGATGGCTAAGACCATCTGATTCTTGCAGTTCGCACTTTGTGGCACACTAGATGGAGGAACCCAATCAATCACCTGTTTCATTGAACTGAGAAACTTCATCTAAACTCCAACCAAAACAAAGATTGATAATCAATTATATGCTGGTTAGAGAAATAACAGAGACGACACTCACCACAGCTTCCTTGATCTTTTACAGGAGCCACAGCACCTTTCTCCCTCCAATCAACAGAATCCGAAAGCTCTTCCCCTTCTTTGTAACGGTAACGGTCGCTCTTGGGTCGTGAAAACCGGCGCTTAGAGTCAGTCCTAGTCCCCAGATACAGGGCCCTGTACTCCTCGTTGCTCAAATCAGCAAATCGATTCAGCCCCAACTTATACGTGTGGTCCTCGGCGTTGTGCTCATCGATGAAACGCAGATTATCTTTAAAGATCTCAAACCTCTTCTCCTTCTCCCCCAGTGCGTTATAGGCCTTCCCATGCTCTACAAGCCAGGCTTCATAGAGCCCCTTCACCTCCTCATCACTCCTCCCACTCACCTTCTCTCCATGCCTATCGTTGTAGCTTATGATCGACATGTCCAAGGCAAAAGACACGGAAAACAGATACAACAGGGCGATCAAGGCCACCCCAAACAAGCTACTGAACAAACCCATATCTCAAAACTCAACCCAAACTCACAAAAGACTGCAACAGAGGGAAGAAATCTATGAACCCGAATGGGTAAAGTGAGATGGGTTTGAAGAGATGAAGCTAAACACTTGCTGTGTTATATAGGGAGAGAGAGGTATGGTGGATATTAAGCCACGAGGTGTAGGAAGAGAGAAGATTGGATTTTGGTTGCTTACATAACTGAAACTCTCAGAAAAAACAGTTGACGACTTCAGTGGCTGGATCTGTGTAGAATCTAGACTGGAGAGAGAAACTAGGTGGATCTTTTTCAACCAACCAAATTGCTTAGCCAATTGATATTGGCGCTCCAAAAAGGTGTTTTTTTTTTTTATTGAGGCGCGCCTCGTCAAAAAAAAAAAAGGTTGGATTTTTGGATTTCTAATAATTAAAATGGAGAATCTCAAATGCTATAAAGAAGTTAGGCCTAATTTGGTAATTTCTTTTGTAAAGTCAAGTGGAGTGAAATCTAAGTTAAACATTAAAAGTACTTTTCACCAAAACTCCTACCAACTTTTTCAATAAAAGTTAAAAAGCAACTACATTTATTAATTAAAAGATAAAAAAAAAACTACATTTCTCATACCAAAAGTCAACAATATTCCATCTCAAACAACTAAAAATAAAATACCATCATAACCCACTACATATTTTATTCATACTTTCTATTGATTTTAAAAGTAAAGTGCCAAACTAGCCCAGGTAAATTCTCGACACTGAATTTCTTTAAAAACAGAAAGATGAGGCCTATTTTAATTCAAGACAGTCCTTTTGATCTTTCATTGTTGTTTGGTGGAAATGAATTTTCCTTAGAAAATTTCTATTTTTGTGGGATTTTTTCTGTACATGATAATAGATACATATTTAATATCTTTCTTTTTGAAAGTCGTTTCCACATGAAAAGAACCTTTGTTTCCACTTCTGCAGCATTATAGACAAGCCCTTAAATCAGCATAGGAAACCAAGGTATTTGGACAGAAAACTCTTTATAATCCAAACCCTACTCCAAGGTATTTGGAGTTTGGACAGTAAACTCTTATTAACCCAATCCCTATAAAGTAGTGAATACAGTGAAACATAAGTTGCAATTGTGCCAATTTTGTAACTTCGTTTTGGTCTTTTTTAAGGGAGGAATTTAATCTTAGTAGCTCACGATAAAATAAGTTTTAATAAAGGATTATTAAAATGACTAGGAGTGAATTTCTTAGGATTTGGTTCACTATTGTGACCCCCTAACTTCATTTTGTATTAAATGAGAGATTATTTGACCATTTATGAATCTTGGCCTGTGTTTTCCTAATATTAGCCAATTTCATGATACATTTTTTTTTAAGTTATTAGAAATTTGATTTTACACAAACAAAATAAGCCAAAGTGAAGTCTCTTATCTTCAGTAGAAAAACAAAAGTGACTGACTTAAATGAACAAATTGTCAAAAATCACGGTCGCACATGCTCTTTAGGCAAGACAAATTTCAAACTTTAATTTAGATTTTACTCATATGAAGGTCCTTATGTAAATGTTAAATCATATGAAAAGTGGTCATAGCTTACATTTAAATTAATTATTTAAAGTAATCCAAGGGTAGTGGGGTTGGTTATGACTATTGCTTAGGAGCCGGAGGTTGCGGTCCCAAACTCACGCTCTTGTCCTGTAGCCACTTATTCAGACAAATGGTTGACTAACTCAGTGCGAAAGAACTAGGGACTTCACATGCTTGGAGGAAGGACGGGTTTTAGTCCAATACTCTCGTCATAAAGAAAAATTATATATAGTCAAGTTATGCATGATCAATCTTATAGAGTGAGCATAGCTCGCACCTAGATCTGGTTAAATCTGGCTTAAAAATAACACATGATGGGCATTGAATTTGTGCGATTTTAATGGTACAATGAGTCCCACTAATAAATATTATAACTATAGGCACAGAAAAGTCTCTAAACTTACGTCCACAGAAGGTTGGGACTGGATAGAGGTAATAAAGGGGAAAAGGAATAAAGAAGAAAATCCTTTCTATCCTCGACCATTCAAGTGGAAAAAACAAATGCCAAACCTACCCCTTTCATTGGGGTCAAAACACCTAAAACGACAATTAGCATGGATCCTTTTCCACAAAACTAGCAATAGTCAGGGCATTGATAGTTCCGTCAAGTAGCAGCCACTTTGGAAAACCCCTCTTCTCTGTAGAGTTCTTTTCGGATGAAAATGTTTAAAAAGAGCAAGTCCAGTATGCGACTTTTTACACTACAAAATTAATATCGGAAAGGCCATATGTCCCATTTGTGAAAAAGAAGATGAGTCATGCTAGAGCTGTGTGGTTTGATTCTAAATTAGGTTTGCTAATTGATGAGGGTTCCAGTATGGAAATACAGAAATGTTGAAAGCAAAACATATATAGACCTTGAAAGCTCAGACACTCTCCTTACAAATAATGACTGGGTGCTAAAAACTTGGTGGGCCATGTGGAAAGCTAGAAATGATTTTATCTTGGTAGGTGTGGCTATAAGTCCAACTAAAACCCTAAATCTGGCTAATAAAATGATGTGGGAATCCCACGATAAGATGGAGGCTAGTGTGACCCCTTCCTCTATTCCATAGCCAAGGCCTATTGTGAAGTCTCTATTGGACTCTATTTTGATCTTTACAGATGCAACCTTCTTGGCTTTAGATGGAAGATCGACCTATGGTTTTTTGGTATGGTTTAATGGATTATTTTTATACACATTAGCAACATCTAGACAAAGGGTCACTTCCACAAAGAAAGCAAAAACGAGGTCGATCCTTTTTTTTTTTTCTAGGGAAAGCTAATGATCTTGGCCTCTCTAGGATCCACATCTTTTTGTTGTTTTGTTTTCCCCTCCCTTCTCTATCAAATTACTTTTTTTACTATAAAAAACAAGAAACAATGAGCATGGATCATATCCTAAATCTGGTCAAATATGATGATGCTCTTCAATCAGGCCCACTTATCAAATCTAAACTATTCAAAATAAATCTCAATTGATATAGACTTACAGACAAATTACCACCCATAAACATATGAATAAAATATTTTATGAACAAATGAATTAAAGATTGCATTCTTGGAAGTTGAATAGTGTCTTGGACTTATCCGGTGAAGCCAGTGGAAATACACATGAATGGGGAATTTTCTTGAAATTCCTTTCAGCCAAACGGGGAATTATTAGTGTCTGGTGCGTTACCTTGTGTGTTCATAAGAGTCCCAGAGACAGTCTGTGAAGGATTAATGTGATAATCCAGACCATTAATCGAGTAGAGCATACGAGGATAATCTTAGGATCAGTTAGTTGATCATAGATGCCTTTATTATTGTTTAGAGAACTCGTTTTCTAGCCTTGTACACACCGTCTGTTTGTCTTCTTTATGCGGAATTTGATTATATAAGAATTCATAATCAATTGAGCTTCAACGAAGAATTATTAAAGAGGTAAGGGGTGATGGATATAAGGTGGAGATGTAGATGGGAGTTGAGACATAAAATTTAAATGGGAATTGATAGGGTGTTCATGGGCAGAGTTGGGTTAGGCTGAAGCATATCTAGGCTCAGTCCATCTAATCATTGGGCTTTAATATTTACGCCCAACTCCAGCCCATTTTCCAAATATATACACCTGTTTATATATATATATATATGTAAGGCCAGGGTGGGCCTTTAAGAATATATTGGCCTTGAGCCAAGAATCCGAAAATCTAGGCTTGATACAGCCCATGGTCATAATAATGGAGCCCAGACCGCCCCAATTTGTGCTTGGATTGGGCCATGGTCAGGCTGAAATAGTCCATGAGCATCCCAATTGAAGTCAAAAGAAGATTTTTAAAAACATTCATTCACTAACCATTAAAAACATTTTCAAACTAAAATAGAAGTTAGAGGTGTTTTAGAAAAACACATAAACCAACCAAGATGCACACTGGTCTCAATATCCAAACTATCCTTAAGGTCTTCAAAAAATGGCCCACTCTTAGTAACATATAGGATCACCCTACTAATTAAATTATCATTCATTGTCTGCTCTTAATAATATTAGTGGGGCCCACCACATTAACAGCCACTATTCTACTACCGAATACATCAATTCCATCATAATCAATCAGAGATCAGCACTAAGTTTGAGTCCCCCAATTGAGATTTAGAAAAAAAAAAAAAGTTGGTCAATAGAATCTTAATGTATGTGTGACAAAAGCATGACATTTTATTACTCTGATTCCATTATGAAAGGGACCACTTATCCATTATTGTTGGTAACCTTTGCCTGCCGTTGGATGGCCCCCATCTCAAATCCAACTGGTTTACTGTACTGTGAAATGTTTGGGGAAAAAAAGATTTGCAAGAGGGTCAAACTGGTTTTCTGCTATTATAAGCTAAGGTCGGTATTGTATTACTATTTGCTACTGTTAAGTAATATTATACTCGTCAATTATACAGGTTCAGTGCACGTAATGAATTCATTATAGAATTACAGAGGTAGAGATTGATGCAGGGAATTGCACAATATACATGCGAGTTTTTGTATTATAAAACCGAGTTTTTTTAGTTGGGTGAGTAGTACAAACTTTGTGAGACTATCTACCCGCCCAAGATAGATCCGGGACACCCTTACAAGAGTGTTGTCCTGAGTAGAATTTTTCATGCGAACGTTCACATTGTCACCTTGGTGCCCTAAATTCAGGGGGTCCCGGTTTTTTTAATGGACTGGTATGAGATATTTTCGCTATAAAAGTATACTCTGGGTTCAATTTGGACAGTGAATTAGGTTAAGTGTAAATTAAGGGCCTTATTTACACATAAATGAAAGTGCGTGCATTGGGATCAGTTGTTTTGCTGTTTGCTATCACACAGTTAAAGAAAGCTATCAGTAATCAAATTTACAGGTAAGCGGGTACGCAGCAACCAAGTTCCGAGGATCACCCTTCACGGCCTCCAAGATCAAAAGCTCTTTTCAAATACATCTGAAGGAATTAGATAGGGAATAGATCAATAAAATACATAAAAATTAATATTTCAAATAAAGATACCAAGTGAATGTACAAAAATGACATGGGAAATGAATACCTAGTCATCACCGTAGTAATTCAAATTTTAGGAAAGTTCACTTACATCGTTACATTGTATTCTTCACCTCTCACCTCATATCGTTCATATTTTACCTCTATAATAATCCTTTTGTGGAGCTCATTTGACGATGAAGTCCTATGTATTCTAATGCAAATAAATAAACCCTTCTTTTCTTACGCTTTGTATCACATTCCCTTTTATTTTACAAATACTGGTCATGTTATTGTTGGAAAGATCTATCCCTCTTGATTTCACTTCATGTATTTTTTTGGGATTTTCAGGTTTGCAATATTAATGATTTATAAAGGTCACAGTTGTATAGCATCCATGGAAATAAAAGCTTGTGGACTTGAATTTTTAAGCAGAATGTTTTGCCTTTCCTAATCCCTTTCATTCCCATCTTTTTCTCTCCTCACTCCATATAAGAAATATTCTCCATAAGAAATACTCGCAGAAAACAGACAGTACACCAAATGAAGAAAAATCAATGAAAAATGCGTTGCAAAAACATATCCTTCATCCAAAATTCTAAGATTTGCAGTGCAGCTGATCTATTATCCTCATTTGTAAAATTCATGGCAACTATACATTTCGCGAATGGGTCACCTATTCGAATACAAATTAGGATAGCCATTACATTCATATTTGAGTGGTGATAGCACATTGGTATTGCACAAATTCCTAAGATCGATCCCTATGTCTTCCAATTGAAAATATCATTACTGACCAGTAGCCCAACTTAGCCAGAAAATAAAACCCCAAGGTGGGAGAAGATATTAGAGACGTAAAGTACTAACTATCATTGTTTTTCTTTCTTAATGATAGCACAAACATGGTGAAGGGTCTTTGTCGATCACTTCATCACAGCTCATTCAGGTCCCTATTCTTTGAACATTACACTGTAGCTATGATTTTTGATATTTGAGTGTGTAGTTGATGTGACATAAAAGCAATATAACGATAACTAACAGAAGAAATTACAAATAGTTGATAAATTGGAATCAATAAATGACTTGCATCAATAATTTGAGTGGATACTTCTGGTATGGAAAATTGAACATATCTAGGACCTGTTTGGCATGAGACCATGTCTAATGAAACCTCGTTTGAAGTTTGCCGGGTTATACTCTGTTTTGGCCATTCCATGACATTGAATTAAGCTACCATGGCATTCAAGCTCAAGCAACATCACAAAGGTTTCAAACATGACTGATTTTTCTATTTTTCTAGTCCAAGACTTTATTTGTTAACCTCCGTTCTCAGCACCTTAATCTTTATACATTTATATTTTATTCTTTTCATTTGAAGCTTTACTTCACTTCACTATACTAGTAAAATTTCCCAACTAGGCCCGATCATAGTCTATTTTATTGTGTTTCAATGTTTATTCACATCTAAAAGCAACTGAAGAGAACTAACAATGAAAGATTTGCAATTTCTTATTTTTCCGAAAGAGGTCATAACAGATCATCAACATATTGGCTGGGGTATCGCTTTTCTAATGGAGACCTGCACCGCGGTTGTGTAGGATGAGAGCTAGGATGTCTGAACTGTGTTAGAAAATGATGAACCTTGACTCTTGATGTTAAATGCATCCATGATCCACATGAACTTGTTCTAAGACAATTAAGAGCTAGAATAGGTTGATCCAAATTGATGGGACAAGGTTAAAATGAGTAGGACGAGGTCAACAATAACATCTATTTAAGTAATGGATAGAACGAGAACGGCCTCTTATCTTAGTGGTAAGAGGTGCCACTTCTTACCTGCCTGATCAAGGATAGAACAATTTTATTTTCCAATCCAAGATAATTTTCAACTTCTTCTCTATTGTACCAGGATTTCATCTCAGAATCAATGCAAACATGAATTACTTTTAGAAGGTAAGTAACACAGTCAATTAAGAAAGGGAAAATCCCAAAGATATAACAAGAGGATTACCTGCTCCTCAAACCTTAGATAAGTAAGGAAAAAGAAAAGTTGAAACTCCTGATGGGTAAAAAAACCCATCCCAACAACCTGGGATAAAGCCCACATCTTGGTCACATGCATAAAGCATAACCAGGGCCTAAGTAAATAAATGAAAATAGGTCCCACTCTCTGGAAAAAAACAAAGAAGAGAGAGAAACAGGAAAACTTTCTGACAAATTATTTCCAAAACCTGGTGTGGCCCCATCAGACCCATGATCTAAACCACCAAACTGTGGCCCTACATGTACAAATCTATGGTTCCTCACAATTGGGATGTGGGAATCTGGCAGTATCATTTTTGGTTTGTCGTCTAACAATTCATTTCCTCCAATCCATTGCTTCTTCAGTCATGGGAATCTTCTCTCTTCCAATCTTGACAAAGAAGTCCCAAAGGCTGTGGGCCCCAATAGAACATGCCACTCCACAAGTTGTTATGTCACAGGACTTTTCATGACATTGTAAATGAAGAAAAGATAGGATGATGAGAGTACCATTCTGATATTTTGTAGCGCTGTAAATGAATAATAGAGGAGTAGCCACATGAAGAAGAAAAAGACAAGCTACAAGGTAAATAGTCAGTTATTGTGGGCGTGGGTGACGTGAAGGATTGGAGGATCTTTCTTTCTCTGGAGAGCGATGGGTTTGGTTGGACGTTCTTACTCTAGTACTCTACACAGGTGCACAGGTCCTTCTGTTTTTGGGATATTTTAGGAAGATGGTGTTGGATAGCATTACAAGCAACTATATGATATTAACATTTCACTATCACCATTCATAAACAATTAGAAGAAAGGAATCAAGGAAAGCTCGCAAGGTTTTTTTATTGGATCTGGATCCCTTCTTTCGTCACCCTGTTTGGATGAATCAGAGGCGTCAGCAAAGGGGATAGAGAGAAAAGATTCTCCTAACTAGGTGGTTGGAACAGAGACACATTTAGTTGTGGATTCCAATGTGGCGGTATGCACGGCCCAATCAATAGGTCAAGTCACACACTCTCATAATCCATCTTCTCTCATCTCTCCTCCGCCCCCCTTCGCTGCCCCCCTATTCGTCCAAACAGGAGATTTGTTTTCATTTTTATTTATTGAGATTTTACAAATAAATTATTTTTTAGTACTTCATAACAATTACAGATAATCATCTGTAATTTAATTTTTTTAAATAACTCTCGTTAATCTAAAATAGAAAGGATTTCAGAGTAACTTTGGTGACCATGTAAAGTTTGTTAGCTCTAGGCTTCTAGCTGAATTTTGCTCTAATAAGAGTCGAGTTTAACATCAGATTAGTTAATATAAAATAATGAGTTGTTTTTATAATACTTTTTTTTTGCCGTGTATATGGTTATTTTGATAGTGGATTCAACTCCTATTAAAGTAAAATTTAGTATGAGCCCATATAAAAAAAAATGCATTATCTTAAGTGGTTTAGAATTCAATAAAAGGGATTCCACTACAAGAGAATCACAAAATTCTTAGAGACTTAAAAAGTCTAGTAAGCTACTTTGACAAGTATTAATAAGATTCAAGTCTTTGATGGTGTGGGACAGCTTTCATCATAGAAGGAAGAAAGAGCCCTTAGAAGAAATTAGGACATTAATATTGATTGATTCAGGTTTAATGCTCCTTTCACATAATAACCTATGCTTAACCCTGAATCTAGATAGATTTTCATTCTCTTTCATCAATAATTGTGTTCTGAGTCATCTGACCATTGATAAGGTTTCCCACTCGGATTGAAGAGAGGTTTTGCACAACTCCTAATAAAAGGTGGGACTTGTGATTTTGAACAATTTGATTTCTGACAAAGAACACATTTACCAAGATGAGCAAGAGAATTTCTGGGCCCTGCCTGTTCTTGAGAGATTCTAAATTCGACACAAGAACGTCATTTTCCTTAGCTGAATCATTATTGGGGACAAGGAAAGGAAGCCACTTTCATGTCCCAGTGCCTGTATGTCCAATGTTTTAAGTTCACTCTCCCATAAGAATAGATTTACATCATGTCCACTATCAACTGTGGGCCCTATCACTTCAACTTCAGTTCTTAAAATCATTCAATCATGGACCCCAGCCATTAAACTTGTGAGGCTCATACAAATACCAAAAAGGAATTCTCAAAAACCCTCTCATCATTTACACCCTACCTTAGTTACAGTGATCCACATATGATCAAATTTTACCCTCGCACCTACATCTCATTAATTAGCACCAGTCTCAAATTAAGTCTGATCTCATCAATTTACTCTGTTCTACTAAGTCATTAAAAAATAAGCATCACTTGAGTTTCATTAAACTTCAAGGCTTTAAAATCAAGGGCGGAGATAATTCCAATTGTCTGTTCCATTAGAATATATAGAAATTAAAAATATTGGGATTTATGGTCAAATGAGTTCCATTAAATGATTATTAAAGAGATAAATGATAGGGGATGAGCGAAAGGCTTATATCAATGTAGGCAACAACTTGACTTTTTTAGTTTTTGAATTACAAGGGTGATGGCGGGGAAATCTTTCCTTGATTCACTTTCCATTTGTAAAAAAAGAAGCCCGGGCTTGTTTTCTAACCTCACTAATAAAGGGAAGTGAAGTGAAGCCTACATTTAAAAAACAAGAAAAGATGATTAAAATTTTAAAGGAGATTGATATTGGCACTCCCTTTTTTTATGGAGGCACTCCATTTGAAGGACAAAAAAATGAAATGGAGTGCCTCCATAAAAAAAAAAAGGACAAAAAAGGAGTGCAGTAACCCCCTCCCCCCCCCCCCCCCCCCCCCCGCCGCTTATATTTTATTTTTTCTTAATTTGAGACTTCATCACCTCATCTTACTCTACAAATAAAGTTATCAAATAGTCCCGCATATCAAAATCTTTCCATAACTTCAACGTGGGTCTCACAGAATGAACAGATCCCTGCTCTTTATTAGAATTTCTTGATTCTTTATTTTCCACCTTGGGGTGATGAAATACCGTGGGATCTGATCTAAACAAGAGATTCAATGTGAGAAAGACAGACGGTTCCCATGCTTCTCACGATGGTGATGACAATATCAAGACTCACTTGCATCAGAATAAGCATATCAAAATCTTTCCATAACTTCAACGTGGGTCTCACAGAATGAACAGATCCCTGCTCTTTATTAGAATTTCTTGATTCTTTATTTTCCACCTTGGGGTGATGAAATACTGAGGGATCTGATCTGAACAAGAGATTCAATGTGAGAAAGACAGACGGTTCCCATGCTTCTCACGATGGTGATGACAATATCAAGACTCACATGCATCAGAATAATCTCCCAACCGAATAGGGACCATTTTCAGGGTTAGATGAGGAGATGGTAGCATCTCTCTATGTGATTGGCTCACTATTCGAGGACAGTCTTCAAAGAATTGGCATCCTTTGTGGAAATTTACAGATGACCAACTGCCAACCACCACTTCTATTTTTCTTTTACATACAACCACTTGTACATGCAGATTCCTCTGAATTTGTATGTGGATCCCTATGAGATTGTAGTATATTCCTTGTCAAAAAAGTGAACAAAAGCTTACACAGGCCATAGTGTCTGTGGGGCCCCACGATGATGTATCTCTCTCTCTCTCTCTCCAAGAAAACTTTATTTCTCTCTCTACTTTTCAGAAGTGGCTGTTTGATTTCAATAGTACATGATGGATTGAGAAAGAGTGGCTGTAAGGCTGGTGATCACTGGCGTCTCAAGTATTCTTGACCCTCTCTCAAATCTTAAACCCATACTTATCAAGCAGTCATCATCCTAGGAGAAGATGTAGTTTGTAATAAGGGTTCAACGGTCGAATGATTAAGAATTCATCATGTATCCAAGCCCTTTAACCTTGAGGTGGAATTCTAAATCCTTCCCCGTGGTGCAGAATTTGAAGTTCCAACAAAAAGCAAAGAGAATGTAAATACAGGAATTTCAATGGCTGGAATTTAAAATTCTTATGAAAGAAATATGGAATCATGTAAAAAAAAAAAAAACCCAACATCCCAAATTATTATTAAAAATTATGGTAAAGAAAAAAGTCCTATAGCCTTCTTTTCTATCCACCCCATGCATTCAATTCTTATATATTCTAATACAAACAAAAAGGTCCGTAATTAATTAATAAGGGCTCCGGTCCAGGCATGCCTAGTATCCGGATATTGAAAATATTAGGACCAGAATTGTATCCATTAATTCGAAATAATAGGACAAGAATTGTATCATCAATTCCTAAGATATATGGGTATCTTGGACATAATTACAAACGATATAATGATATATATATATATTTATATATATATATGGAACATTCATATGCATCTTTTCCTCACCATAGGGTGAGGGACACTTCCCTTTTTGAAAATTTTTAAGTACATAGGGTGAGGTACAAAATGCATTTTTCATGTGCAAAAAATGAGTGTTCCTCACTCTATGGTAAGGGATAGATGCATATAAACATTCCCCTATATATATAGTTAATTTAAGAAGATATGATGTATTCAAAAGTAACATAAGTACATGTACTTGTTGAGATTTAAGTGTCTTTACAATGATAGGTTTAGACTTTGGATGGTGAGATTGGTCAGGTTTGAAAGAAACCATTAAAAGATTTCAGAAAGAAATGTTAGGATCTCTCCTAAGTCCTAACCCTGTCAGTTTCAGAAAATCCAAGAACTAGGAACTCTTAAACTTTGTTCTTGAAGAAAGAAAGATACAAAATCTCTTCCCAACTTATATAATACATATAATACAAACGTGATAGAATCTCGGCCTAAAATAACCGCACTCGAAGACTCGTTTGGAACTTATTTTGGAAATTCAATTCTTGCAGGTTTCGGCTTGCTTTAAATTCATAATTGATTGGATTTGGTTCTCATGTTTTTAATTAATGATTTCTTCTTATTTCTCAATTTTATTTGTTTTAGTTGAACTGATTCCTTGTCTTATTTTGTACTCTTTTTTTTTTCTTATTCTCTTTTTATTTTTAAAATCAAAATATAAAAATGACCTTTTCACTCTTTCTTAAAATTTGAAGGCACCATTCTTCTCAGCTCAAGTGGATGCGACTTCTCCTTCCCTCATGCATGTCGCCCCACCTGGAACCCCACTTGGGGATGAGAACGGCGGATCAAAAGATCTCCCCTCCACGTATCTGGCTATGGTGACAGAGGCTTGAATGATCATCTTAAATCTTTGATCGGCCAACAAATTTTCACCATCCAAAATGAGTACACAGTCAATCCAATGATCCAGTCCATTCGGATGAGTATCAAACCTAGTGATAAATGACTTTAGGGGGTTCCTATTGTGTGATCTACTTCGATGGGCCAACAGTGGGCCCCACATGCATGAGCATATGGGAAACTCACGTCCATATAAGTTGAAGAGAGGAATCTCTAAATTTAAATATTCAACCATTTAAAATAGAGAAAATTAGCCAGAGGTCCCTTAATATTGTCCTTTAAGGCCTTTAATCCACAGGATTTTCGTTTAAAGCCTTTATTCAAGGCGCCTAGACTTATTACAGGCAGAGGTCCTTATGTATACCAAATCATACATTTGCAAGACTAATTTGCCGTTCTAACCGTCTAAATTCATGTCGCAAATTTAATCCTTAATTTTAAGCTCCTTAACATGATATTTAATGACCGATTTGTCCCTTGTAAAAAAATCAAGCTATCTAACGGATTTTAATTCATAGTTTTAAATCAAGTTTCGAAACTCAAATGGGAGGGAACGATATTGCTACGTCTTTTGCTGCACACTCAATGTTTCCAAGCAAGACTTCCTCATGTAGCAACTCGAAGCTCGCCTATGCTTGAGAAAAAGAAATCACATCGCCCACGCTGTTGTAGAGAAAAGAGATAAGGCAGTACTCTGCTGCAGAACATGTCGAGGAAGTTTTGTAGAAATCAGAAGTAGAGCAGATCGGTTCAGATGTGTTGATCGTCGATGGAGAAGTCAGAAGATCAAATGATCAAAGGTATTAGCACATGGGGTGATGTAGCACATGGTGCCACCAGAATGCTAAATGTAGCACATGTACAATCCAGTCATATCATTCGCTATAAATTTCCAATCCAGCCATGTCATTCGCTATAAATTTATTTGAGTTTATGTGACAAACTCTAAAATAAATTCGTATGTCGCTAACTCGGATAAATTTATCTGAGTTCTGGAACAAATTTATCTGAGTACTTTGACAAATTTATTTGAGTTTTAGAATAATTTATCTAAGTTTGCGATAGACAGATAGATAGGGTTCCAACACGATGAAGGTTCGTAAATGAGAAAATATACAAATTACATGTCTTGGAGTGAGCGAATGTTAACAACAGCTTGTATGAGGAGATGCTTGGACTGGTCTAGATTCTGTATCTTTTAGGGTTCAAAATCAAACGAACAACAGCTTGTATGAGGAGATGCTTGGACTGGTCTAGATTCTGTATCTTTTAGGGTTCAAAATCAAACGAACCACTTCTGCAACCACTAAATAGACAATGAAGTCGTTTCTTCGAAAATGTTACGAATGCTTGTGGCTCTGTAAGGTAATCTCCTTCCCTAATTGACTTTCCCTCCTCCTTGTACCCGATGTTCGAAATTCCTAATTTCTCGCTTTCGTTCCTTCTTTGTTAAGTTACTGCGATTTTAGGCTTTGCCGTTTTTCTTATAAGAAGATAAGGGGGACTCTGTTGTATATTCTTCTTTCAAATATATGAAATTTGTGCAATTCGGGACCGTTTTACACTAAACAATTAATATTGAGAGACCTCCGGCCAAGCGCCCCTTTAAAATTATCATTTTTTATTACTCGAAACTTCATTTACTATATGCATCACGTGGTTATAGACTGTGCATTGCACGAGTGGTCGTCATCATCAAACCCTTATCCCAATTGAATGACTATGCCCCATTATCAATATAAATCATTTGAACCTTTTTGTACCCGAAAAAAAAAGTTGCTTTACTAATAGCGTATAAATAAAATTACTAAATGGGGGTGACAGTGGATTGGGTTAAAGCCTAAAGGGGTGACCTGCCCTAGGTTGTGGTTCTGATAGGATTGGGGCAGATACAGGTTTAAAAGAATTTCACCAAGTCAGGTAAAAATGTTGAAGATCAATTCAGGTTTTGACTGCCCCCACTCAATGCATCCCAACCCATTTAAATGTTTATAACTGTAACATTGCAGGCCTCATATCTTAGGAATTGTGATAACGTAGAAACCAATATCATGTGAATAAATTACAATGAAGTTTGCACTAAAATGTTTGGTTCTAATTGTTTAAGTTGGTCCAAGCATTTGCCTCAAAATAAATCAGCATGGAGAAATAAAATTCATATAGCGGACCCCAATATAATAGTGATAAGGCTTTGATGATGACGATGAAGTGTATACATTGTTCTTCCACCGAGTAATACCCCTAACCAGGGCACAACATTACAAGCCATGAAAAAAATTCACAGCTCTAGTGGCAACTCATCAACTATAGTCACATTGTTCCAAATCAGGGAACATCAGCAATGGATGATCAGATGATGGTTCGAAGCACAAACTTCTGGAACAATCCTAACCATCTAAAGTTGTGTACTAAATGGATGCTGAAAAAGAGTACAAGCTAACAGCAGCAGCAATTGTATTCATTGTGGTTGTCATATTCTTGGCTAGGCAAACCAGCTCACATTTTAATTTGGTCTAGCCCATAATCAAATACATGAAAAGTTTATAAGAGAAGCACCCTCGTGACAACTAACAGAATGTGATAAAAGTGGCAAAGATTTGTCGATACAAATCATAAAATGCACTTGAACACAAGACAGAACTACCAAGCGGCAACTATAATCCTAGATCAAAAGCAGAGTCATGTATAGCCCAAAAACATATCACAAAAACAAACTCGAGTCTTAAAACCCTTTTTTATATTATAAATTTACAATCAGAATTGTCCAAAACTATAATCAATTAGATGTGCTGAATTGAACTTAAATGATTCTTTGTATAGAACTCAAAACATTAATACATGTTCCTGGCATGGAATGCAGTATACATATTATAACCCCTCTTTCATGGCACTTCCAAGAATATCATCAACTCGCCCAATGCAACCTAAAGAAGAAACAAACCCAAATGCATACATACACATAAAAATACATATAAACAGTTTGGGTTTCCTTTTAATTTTTTAAACTGAGGAAGGAGAACAGAATCTAATGGATGTAGAACATGTTTACATGGGGCCTAAGATCTCTTCTGTGTGATTCAGGGATAAACTAGAAACTCGTATCTCTTGACTCTTGGCTTCAGGGATGAACTAGAAACTTGTGCCTCTAACTTTTGAATCGTTCTTCCTCTTATGGGAGCTATGCCTTGGCCTGTTATTCTTTGCTTTTCGAGGATGCTTGTCAGCAGTTTCAGGACGTGCATCATGCCATTCTGTGCTGTTTGCTGATACAGTAATCTCCAAGGGAGGGTCTATAATCCATCTGCATTCCACTGAAAGCAAGTAATCAGCTTATGCATATTTAAAGGTAGAAGTATACACTAGTAACTGGGATAGCTAACATAGTAGATACATGGAATAGGTAAAAATACACCAAGCTCATACAGGCTCAGTTATTGATGTTTTGCACAAACACAAGTTTCCTTTGTTTGGAGGTACCTCTCACAGGATGCATGAGAGGCAACATCTAAATACTTGTGGGATCCACTTGGATGCATGCTAAACATGGGGGGATAATGTAATGGAAAGGTCTCATTATGATTATGATTTTGGGCAAAAATCTTCTAAACCAGATCATAAAGCCTTAAAAAGTCCAACGGTTTCTCAGGTTATATTTTTGTGAAATTCAATCCAAAAGTGAGTATAATCCAGATTTGTTTCAAATTCAGGTGAGTGCCAATTCATGGGAATTAGTGAGTGATAGGGGGTTGGGTTGATGATAGGTGGGTCCCACGATGATAAAATTGTTGGCTCTCACACAAGCCGTGAGAGGTAAAAATCTAAGCTCCTCATGGGACCCACATACCTGCAAATCATGGGGATAGTGTCATAGAAAGGTCTCATTGCGGGAAAAAAAAAGTCACAACCATTGATTTAGAGGCCTTTAATAGTTGCTTAAGTTACAATTTTTATGAAATTCAATTCAATGGTTTACGGTTCCTTAGTTTAACACCACAACTTTTGTGCTCCCCTACTGCAAAAGAAGACAATTACATAGGAATTTGAAGGAAAGCCTTCATTTGAATTAAGATGGTGTCCCTTACTCCCTTTCATAAAGAAACACTGTTTTGGTGAAAGTAGGAAAGGAACAACACCCCACCACCCACACACACATTTGTGTCTTAGGCATGGAGTTCCATCAACCAAGTAGGCCCCACCTTAATCCAAGTCATTCATACTAAAAGACCTCACTTGAATATCCACTTGGCCAATTTCCACCGCATTCAAAGAGATATACTCCGATACACTTCACCCATTTCTAGCAATTCACATCATCACATGGCATCATCCAATGATACAAGTCTTAGGTAAGAATCTACAATGCACTAGAACGCCCTTGTTGACGATCCTTTACTCCGACAACGTCTAGGCTTCCTCGAACAATGTGATTCACACCCGGGTAAATCCTTAACCCTTCCTCCTCTTACTAAGACTACAGAATGTTCTTGTGAATTATGGCCAATACCAGGTATTGATCAACCTGTGTGAAAAAATAGGGAATTAGCTTAGTAGCTATTCATCTATTCTCTTCTTCTTCTTCTTCTTCTTTTTATAACAGAGGGTGTCCCAGCCCTTTAGGCCAGAATAATCCCTACGGGCCAGGGGGAGTGTGGTAGTGCAGTTAATCTCTCTTCCTCTTCTTCTTCTCCTTCTTCTTTTCAAATTGTTCGATCCAACGGTGAATATTACTTTGCGTAAAATTTGGGCCTCTATCTATTCACTGGGCAGCGTGTGATATGGATGGCCTACATCAATGAGAGGTGGGGCCAATATGAGCCAACTTTACTTTGTCTCCATGGAAACTACCATGCAAATGTCAGTATTAGATCACTCCTCTTACATAATATAGCCAACTACAAAGGCAAGCCTAAAAAGAGGCTTAGAGCTCACAATTGACTAAAACAGCTAGCCTCATTCATCCAAGAAGTTGATTGTAGCTAGAAAACAGTGTTCTCCAAGATACAAAAAACCCAAACATACTGTAACAAGGACGTACTGTCCAAACCCTCACCTTCAAGACAAATAACATGTTGGTGAGAAAAAATCATCATGATTAGAATCTAGAAGATAAAATCCCAATGCTTGGACAAGTTTTGATTCAACTGCAAGATATTTTGAACAAGTCAAAAGATTTTCACTAGAACGATGACACATGTCTTAGTTATAACCACATCCTAATGAGCCGAAGCCAAACCGAAAGCAGCGCCAGCGCCGGCGCCCCCTTCTTTTTCCTTTTTAAAGTTATTTTGGGCTTATTTTTTAATTTTATTATTGATGTTCTAAGCTTATCAGTATAGTTCTCATGTACTGCTTGCTTTGTTTAATGAAAGTTGCTATTCAAGCAAAAAAAGAAAATTTTTGAAGCCAAGAACATGTCTCTCGCTTGAACTAAAAATTCACATGAGAAACTAGGTGCATAAAATATATGCTTGAAGAAAACAGGATAGCAAGCAAATCCACATCATCAGAATATGAGATACTTAAAACATGATACTGCATAAGTTAAATGAAGTAAAAAACTAAACGACTTAATACAATCCATACTCCATAGTCCACAGCTAAAAAATAAAAATTAGAAATTGAAGTGTGTTCGGTCAACTTGTGTGTGTGTGTGTGTGTGTGTGTGTGTGTGTGTGTGTGAGAGAGAGAGAGAGAGAGAGAGAGAGAGAGAGAGAGAGAGAGAGAGAGAGAGAGAGAGAGAGAGAGAGAGAGAGAGAGAGAGAGAGATTTGCATTTTTTCTCCCACGCTCAGAGTTCTTTAACAGGTTAATATCCTTGATGGCTCTATCATGCATCCATTAACATGTATAGATGTCTCATGTCATATATTAAAATGTTCAAACTTCAAACACATATTTTTTTCCTGGTAACATACTTTGAACCCATTAACCACAAGGCTCCAATAGCAAGCATCTTCCACTATGCCATAATATTCACACACTTCGATATAAGCTAGTTGTTATGTTTCTTGAATATATATATAAAAAAAGTACTTTATTTATGCAAGAACATGGTTAATACTTTCAAGAAACAAAATCATGCATTTACTTTTAGGAAGAAAAACAGACTATTCTATCCACTTAAAAGAAACTCCAAAATAAATGAGATGAAAACAAGCAGGCTTTGCAGTTTTGGATGTTTTATCATTGGAATGAAAATGAAATGGCAGACGTAATAAATTATGAACCTAATATACCATTCATGGTAAAACCACTATGAGAGTATCTTTAACCATCATCATTTAACAAAGCATGAGGAAGTCAAGAGGCTTGTGAAATTTACCTTGAAGGGAACGTGCTATCAGGGCGAGCTTCTGCACGGAGCCACCACATTAAAACCCTCTGTCCGCATTTTCCAAGGGGCTCAATGAAAGATGAATCCTTCAATAGATACAAAGGGCTGTCAAGCTCATCCACATTCTGGCCCAGCAAATCAAGATCCCGAACCCACTCAGGCTTACCCTCAGCCTCCTTCCACACCAATCTCGAATTCAGAGCAACGCCAGCCCACTCCAGCTTCTTTGGCAGCACAGTCCCCTTATCATCCTTGTATGTGGCATTATCTGCATTCGGCGATGAATCGATGGTATGCCAACCAACCAATTGCCCATTCAAATCACAAACAGGACCTTGGACGGGTACTGACATGTCCTTTGAAAATGACGAGGATTGCGGAAGTCCAGAATGTGCAAGAATTCCCATAGAAATAGCACCAATCCAGTTCACAGACTGGATCTCATCGAACAACTCCCTACTATGGATATTGCTATCATCGGCGAACATTATAATCCCATCCAATCTCTGCTCTCTAATGATTCTGTTCATACAAAAACACTAGAATCAGCTAGAATTGTTACAGAGAATATCAAGAAGACCTGACATGTAACGTATTTGTGTTACTGGTCAATGCGAGATAAGAGGATTAGATTAGTTAAAATTAATGAGTTGGTGTTATGATGTGACTAGGATTCGATTAAATTAAACTTATGGTGTGATTCGGTTGATGATCTATAAATATCGAAACAATTCTTGATATTCTCTGTTACCATTTACATTCTTGATATAGTCCAGAATCTTCTTATAATTATCTACTGTCTACTGTCTACTGTCTAATGACTCATATTCAACCTAAAACTCCAGGACATGCTTGTTTGCATAGAATACGTATGAATTCGTGGTCAAATGAGCTCCATTGAAGGATTATTAAAGAGGTGAAGGAGCAAAATAGATGGGACCTAGACTATCTTAGGATTCAATTCACTAGGGTGATGGCTGGGTATTCATTTCCTATATTCAATTTTCGCAGAGATGGTCATTGTTTGATATTCTTCTTATAAATTCTTCGTTTTTAACAGTTCATAAAAATACGAAAGTATTCGAATTCCTAGAAATTCAATTACATGAAAATAAACAAAGATTCTCTAAATTTTGGTTCAACTCGATCCAAATCTCAATTCAGTAACAACAATTGAATACAATCAATTAAGAAGAAGAAATCAGACCTCAACGCTTGGATTCGCATTCTTGCTTCAATCCGGCCGCGATCCTCCCATCCTTTAGGCATCGGCTCGTCGAACCCGACGTGGATCGTCCGGAGCCGAGATCCGGCGAGGATGGCGGCGGTCTCGTTCGAGACGCCGCCGGCTTCGACGACTATCCATACGAGCTTGTAGGGCACGACCATGAGGGAGTGGATGAGACCACTGAGATGGAGGGCCTGAAGCGTCCGTACGTAGGTAGGAGTGACGGCGATTATGGTTTTGGGGTTCTTGATCGCGAACTGGAGGCGCTGATCGATCTGCACCGCCTGCATGAGGCGGTGCGCCGCCACGACCTCGGCCGGGTTGGGGTGCGTCCACGACCGGATGAGGATGTCATGGCGGCCTACGAAGGAGCGGCTGACAGTCCGGTTGGCGGGATGGGAAGGGCGGCGGGGGTGAGTGATTTGGGTTTGGGTGGTGGTGCGGAGGACGGGAGCGGGGGAGAGGAGGAGGAAGAGGAGGAGGCGGGAGAAGCGGAAGCCCCAGACGAGGCTGATGAGGCAGCAGAGGCCGTGAAGGACGAGCCAGAAAATGGCGCTTGTAGATTTGAAATTGAAATTTGAATTTGAATTGAATACGCTGTCGGCTATGTGTTCTATGGGTGAGGGTGCACGGAAGTTGCTGCTCCTGCGGCTTTTGTAGCTTTGCTGCTGATGATGCTGCAACAAAGAGAACTTCATCTCTGCTGCTGCTGCTCCTCCTCTCTCTCTTTTGGGCAGAGAGCAGCTTTTTGAAGTTGTTGAAGATTTTAGTTGGTGGAGTGGAAAATGGAAGAATGTAAGAGAGAGAGAGTTTTGTGTTGTGTGGTTTGTAAGCAAAAGAGATTTCTTACAATTAAAGAGGGCTAAGTAAGAAATGGAAGATTAAAAGAGAGTTTTTGTGTGGTTTAAGGGAAAGCGATTTCTTGGAATTAAGTATAATTTGTGAGAAAAATGAGATTTCTTACAAGTAGGTAGTTAGTGATTGGAATTTGGAAAGTAATTGATGTGCTCATTGTGAAATGAACTCTCTCAAAAGGATTATTAAAATGGTAAGGGAGAAAAAATAAACATAAAGATAGAGATCTAGTTTACCTTCATTTGTATTACAAGGATGAAGGCCCGGTATTTATTCATTCCGCGTTTTTTTTTTATTGTGCCTATTTTAAAATAATCTTAAAATTTACCTTTGAACTTCATTTTTAACCAATGATATGAAATCTTATGTATGTAATTTAGATTTATTAAAGAAGTAAGGATTGAATGATTCAAGGTGAGGGCCTTAATGGCCTTGTATTCATTTCATATTCCCTTTCACTCTCTCTTTAAATGTTATTTGATAGTCATTTTTATATATTTACTTTGGATCTTCATTTTTAATTACTTATAATATGAATTTTTATGTTTTATCATCTATGCGAACGAATTAACAGGCCTTAAAAAGATCCAAAAGTCTACTTGGACATACTTTTTGGCATGAATATTGGACAAATCCATCAAGGGGTAACATAGGAGTTTGTCCAAGATTCATTATAAAAAGTATGTCCAGGTAGCATTACTCTAAAAAAATTAGTACACTATCAATCGACTATTATGAAGAACTTTGTTTATTGATAGTGCATGTTTTCTGTGACCAATCATATAAAATGAAAAACCTTGTTGGTTAGCTATTTACTGAAAATCAATTCCTGGTTGTTCATTTTATGGCTATGGATTGAGATGCCTAATCTGGTTCTGGACAGATGGCTAGACACAAGTAAGAGATTGGTACTGTGGGCTGATAGTAAGAGTTTTCATCATCACCTTGAAATGGAAGGTTGAACCACTACGAAACCAAAAAAAAAAAAAAAAACTATGGTGTTGATTGATCCGAATATCATTGTTCTCACAAGCATGTGAAACACAAGGCAACAGCTGGTGAAAATGTTGTGTTGATTTTGCATGACCATCACAATTGGCTGACTGGATTTATCCCATCATCATCAATATCTTTCAATTGAAGGTATTAGGTACCCCATGCCTATAATAAATGAATAATTGAAGGCATGCCATGGGAAATTAATTTGATGATGCTCTTCTGTAGGGCACCTTTAACGGCTAAAAGAAAAATGTCTCTCTCATTCAAATATGAATTGAGCCTGCTGTCATTTCGGTCACACATGTAAGATATGTAAATTTCTCCTAATATCTTACTTATATATATATATTAATTGTAATTATTCAAACAGTGGGCCCAATTCTATTTGAGTGAGATCGAACAAGTGTGTCTATATATATATATATATAAAATAGGGGACAAACCTGATAGGGCCCACCTAAAGCCCCACTGATCTATGGGAGTTGGGGGGATGGAAAAAAGACATCTTGGATGGGCCTACCTCTAACCTCTTCATCCGTGGCCCACTAATTTAACGACTTTACATTGAAGAATAAAAATCCAACCCTTCGATCCAACAGTCCAATACATTTGGATTAGTGAAAACTCAATGGATCTAATTTAATTCAAGGGGTCCCATGTATGTGGATGGTTTAGATGGATCATAAAGTTGGCCCACTATATTATCCTTCACCATAATATAACAAGGGATAGATGTGCATATGGTGTGTGTATGAGATAAAGGCGTTTCTTTTGAATTATTCAAAAGCAAAAAAAGAAACAGCAATCAAAGGAGAAGGGCAATAGATGGGGCTACCAGTGGATTAGAAATAGCCAAACTTGGTACAAAGCAAATTACCCATTGACTGACTTAGTAGCTGTAAAAGGTTACTCTAGAATGCATATACCAAAGCCCCAAGAGAGAGTGTGGGAAAGACCCCCACCAAGGAATTGGTTGAGTGACATAAAATATAGGTTTGTTCTCTACATCTTGTGTTTCACTCCAAATTTGTCCATATGTGTTTGTGTAGGTTTAATAGGCGCCCAAGAAATCAATCCTATTGTGGCATAGCACAGGGATACCCACATCATAAATAAAAAAAATCATTTAGAGGGTATAATGTCAATTCCCAGCTTCTTCCACGTCTCTATTGACCATACAATACAAGATTTGAACACAAAATTTGTTTATCATATAGTTTTCTTTCTCCATATTTGTAATCATAATATTGGAACATTTCAATCTTGGACTGATTTTGCCTAAGTATCACTTGCTTCAACATTTGATGCGGTCTATTATTTATATGGAACACAGAGTATGGCGGAATATTACCCATTCAAGCATATATCCATCTAGCTATTTTATAAGCTGCTATCTGGATTGTCTCTGTTGTCATGTTGTTGAACTTCCAGCATGTATAAAATAGACACAGGCCTTTTTTAAGAAAGAACATACAGCAGGAGGGTTACTTGATATGGTAGCTTATATAGACTATATATTTATTGTAAAATGCTCAAAAGATAATAGTTGAAACATACTTTGTACTCTTTCCAGTAACAATTTCACTTCTAGTCTCTTCTTTTTGTTTTTACTAGAACTTTTATATTTAAAAATGAAAATTTTCCAGCGCGCTCCTCCAGTGTGAACCATCCGCGTGAATTAGTTGTGAGGTATACAGTGCGACCACTTCATGTATCAAGTTTGACCCTATCTCATACTCCAAACCCTTCATCCATTGCCCACAAGTTTAACAACTTCATTTAAAAAAAAAAAAATTGACACTCCATCCAATGGTCTAGTACATTTAGACAGGTACCAAATGTTGGGATCATGACTCTCAGGAGGTCTTGGTTTTGATGATCAGGTTGGATAGGTGATAGGTAGGCCCCACCATGTGGTTCTTACAATGAGATTAAGTGCGAACCAGATGTACTTAGAAATTTTCCTTTAAAAATTGATGTATTGGGGTCTAATCTAAATTTTAGATAATTTCACATTACATTCCATAACTCTAGTGGTAGTAAGTGGTAACGGAACCATGAGTTTTTTATAGGGGGATAGTATACGAAAAAAGTGAATAAAAAAAAAAGCTTCTTTTCTTATAAAGGAGGATTTGGGTTTGGGATTTTGCCTGTGAATTGCACTTAGAACTAAAATTGGCTTGTCAAAAGTTGAAATTTAATAAATTTCTGTAAAGTTGTTCGTGCAATATTCTACACCCGTACGATATCATCCATATTGCACTATGAAATATCCGTTAGCCCTATGATATCAAATATTTGTCATACAAACAACTTTGAAGAAAATATCTAAATTTTGATCATTCAAAGAAAAATGTCAGATCTAAAGGTAATCGTGCGGTCCAAATGAGAGAGAACCCCTCCTTCACCGTGGTTTTCACTCTCTTCTAAGTAAGCCAGGTCAGTTTTCATACATTTAGTCTAAATCAATAATCACTTGCGGGATACATTCTTCTAGTTTTTATTTTGATGTGTAGATGATATTTCAGCATCATTGTGAAAATGGTAAACAATAACTTTCCAATGTGGTCCTTGATTTTTATTTTTCAACGTACCTATAAATACATGACCATAAAATATATATATGTACTTTCTCTAGAAATTTAAACATAGTTTAGAAAGAAAAAAAAAAATTTTGAATGAACCCCTCCCCTTGCACTAGTTGAAATTTACCATTCGAGCACAATGCGACCTTTGGTTGTTGCTATCACCTACCCTATCTTTTCTATTTTTGCTAAATATATTAAATTTCTCTGGTCCTAACAATGGGTTGGTTTATAATTGATTTTATATTTTTGAATACTGGTAGCAAGACAGGCAACATGGTCAAACGATGTAAGAAACTTCCTTGAATGTGAAACTTGTGAGCCTCTTTCATTTTCCATGATTGCTTCTAGATATAATTGGTATTCTTGTAGAACGGCATTATTTGTACCGCTTGCACAACAGGGGATTGATAGGACTATTTTCTTGGGAGGGCATCATTTTGTTATTGAAGTGTGAGAAGGGGTACAATGCTCTTGTACCTTATGTTTTTTTTTTATTTTCCTTTTGTATTGTTTTCTCCTTTTGATGAATTAGTTTGTTACCGATAAAAAAAAATTATAATATTTTTTAGTCTAGGACTAGCAGGTGCTTATACATTAACCTCAATGATAAAAACAAGCTGTGTTATTTTGAGTTGTACGAGAGGAGAAGTGAAAGTTCGAGGGAACTGGAGTTTGTATCTTGCTAAATCTAAACTACTCAGAATCTCTGTTCCACCTTGATTTATCACCAATGAAAGTTTCAAATTAAACAGAGTTACATGGACCATTAGGGAAAATGGGGGGGGGGGGGGGGGTGTTAAATTGATCAGATGTTAAATAAATCATGATTTAACTCATTTTTCTCTTATGGGTGGGGGGGGGGGGGGGGGGGGGGGGGGGGGGGGGTTTAATTGATCAGATGTTAAATAAATCATGATTTAACTCATTTTTCTCTTATTTTATTGTTTTGCTTTTAGAGGTGATCATCTGACAACGGACATTATTCAGCTTGAACTGATATTTTACTGAATACAAAGTGGGAAAGTGAATGTCCAATGCCCTCAAGAACTTCAACAAGAGAACTCCATCTTAAGTTTTGGTAGACTTGCAAGCACATAGACCTGTGGGTTACAAATTGGCTTGGGCAAACCAGGCCCGTTTTATCCCATGGGAGGTGGGAAATGGGAACAGACCTTCACCTTCTGAAACAAGCAAATTCTCTTTTATTACTTTCAATAGCTCATCTACCTTCCTTTGTTTTGCCTCATTTTTTCTTAACCACGTGACCATTAAATTTCTTTAGCTAACCATTCCTACTAAAATCTCTGAGACTTTGGTAATACTTTTCAATACTCCCCTCGTGGAGCCTACTCCTCAACACTCCCCCTTCACGTCGAATCAAGTCAGTGCATTTTTTGCGGTACGTATTTTTTTTCACCGAGTCGTTTCACATGAGATTCAAACTAGTGATAGATTGACTCTTATTTTTTTGCGGTACGTATTTTTTTTCACCGAGTCGTTTCACATGAGATTCAAACTAGTGATAGATTGACTCTTATATATATTAATTTTCTTTAACTAACTATTCCCGCTAAAACTTCGAGGTATAAGTAAGCATTGTCGCCTCAAGAAGCACCCTCATCTTAAACAAGAAGCCCACGATCTCTTAATTTCAAATCCAACTTCGCACATGGAGCATCGAGATCACTCTGCATCTGAAGGTTACCAACGTACCAGTCACCCACACAGCACTCTGCCAATTTAATCACCTGTCTCAATGTCTTGGAAACAGCCTACAGCTGCTCTTTGCAAAGAGTATACTTTGAGAAGCAAGGATGATAATATAAATCAGATAAACAAGCTTGGAAATTATGCTCTGCCATCTTCGAGAGGAGCCCTTTGCCACCGTTGCTTTCTCAAAGGCCAATGGAACAAGTTCTTGGGCACACAATCACAAGGACTCCGTGGTTCTGCACATCCACAATCTATTCACTTTGTTATAGTTGAAGTTGGAAGAACGGGAAGTATTCAAGTGACGAAGAAGACCAATGAACTATTACCATGGATTTGCAGGTTCCAACATAACATAAATGGGGAAATGGGTGACAATATCAAAGGAGGGGTATTTCGTAAGAATCTCCAATTAGAACCTTATGTTGGGTTTATGTCTTATATTAGGGTTTTTCCGGATTAATCAATTTGGATTAATTTTGGTGTAACTGGATTTGAGGTACTTTCATAATTGTAATGGAGTTTTCTTGGTGTAATTTGTAAATCCTAACTCGAACCACCACAAGGAGAAAAAGGAATTGACGGGAGCTCTTTTCATGCACATAGACGGTTTTGTTAAACCACGTAAATCCTTGTGTCTACACTTTTGTGGATTGATTTTTTTTTTTTATTGTTGTGTGAATTATGTGTGCTTGTTTGATCATCGATCATTCGTTCTCATGCGACTATACACTATCAATATTTAACAAAATACACAGGGCACGTTCCTGCAAAGGCCTTTCCACGAGAAGAATAAAAAAGAATCCAGAGATTTCCCCATACCTCCTCTTCTCACTTCCAGTGTTTGAGTTCCTCCACTCAATAGCCAGGAAACACAAGTCTGAAAGACTGAAACCCACCATAGAAAAAGCTATACGTGCACAAATTGTATCCAAGTGACAAAAATATGAATAGCTACCACATGAAATAAAACTTCTTTTTATCTATTTTATTCTTTGATGCACCACCCAAATTGCAATGTAGACTTGAAGGAAGCACACAACCCACCTACCACAAATACAAACCCACACCCCAATTTGGCTATACAACAACATCACAAGAGGTGTTTCAAAAAGGGTTCCATGATTTCCCATCATTAGACGTTCCCAACGTGATTATTGAAAAAAATGGTTGCATCAAATTATCAACGTACGGGAAATGCGCCTCGCAGTGTCTTCTAGCTTATTTGGATTGGACTTGATTCATTCTAGTAAATGATTCATTTAAAAGTAAAATTTGAAAAATGACATGAGAGTACTTTTATCCTTTTTTCGTGGCGAGTATTTGATTGAAAAAAACAAAGAAAACTTTTATAATCTTTTGAAACATTAAAGTTTTCATGTATTTTTTGAAAATGAGGCAAAGGTTTATATCCGTTAACATTTTCATTGCCATATCACCCTTGATTTGTTGGGGATGTGCAACCAAAGTCCCACATCGGCTGGAATTGGAAAAGGTCATGGGCATATAAGTTGGACTAAGTGCCCGGAGAATCCTCATATTGCCGAACAAAAGGTGGTGGGCCTCAGTGATGCGCAAGGGAAAGCACAGTACTCACGATTGGTGGATCCGTGGTGAGGCTCTCGAGTTGGCTCTCCTCGATGGAGCGATGGATGTTCGTTTGAGGGGAGGTCCGATAAAAACATTCAAAGAAATACGGTCCTTTGTTTGAGGGGAGGATTGTTGGGGATTGGGCATATAAATTGGACTAAGTACTCCATTGGTATGAGGTCTTTTGGGTAGAACCCAAGAACAAATCCATGAAAGCTTAGGCCCAAGCCCAAAGTGAACAATATCATATCAATGTGGAGTTTGTGGCGGTCCATTGTACTAACATGATCATCATGCAAGCAAGTGAACCCCACTTGCATTGATTTGGTCACGGTCATATATTTCACCATCAGACCAAAAGGTTTAATTATAAATACAAAATACAAAGTCATTTTCAGGTTGTACAGAAACACAGGAGTCTTTTTTTGTAAAATCCCCAGCTATTTACAAAGAATAATACCATGATCATCGATTAGATCAAACCTAACATGGTTATTACCACTAATTAAGGTTTGAGTGGCCGGCCTGTCATGATCATTAATCATGACACCATTAATTGCTTTTCACAAAGCCATTCTTTGACCTGTTTAATAGGATGGTAATAATGGTGCTGGTGATACTCATCCAAGTAACATTGAAAATTACAGTTCTAATGGAGCCTAAACTAGGGCTCCAATTCACTTTCATACTTTCGAGCTCAGCTCGACTTAAATCAAGCTAGGTTGAGCTCGGGTGACTCGAGCCAGAGGTGGCTTGTTTAGCTTTCAAGCCAAGCTCAAACATGCACTTCACCCGGCACAAATTGGCTCGTTTACACCTTGAAATTTTGACTAGGTAACATTAATACAACTCCCCCACCCATACGATCGAAGAACATGAACAGAAAGAAAAGCACTTGAATTCAACCCCTCGTGCTTCTTTTTTTCCCTGACATTGACTAACCACCGTTTACTTAAGTGTAGGTTTTTGTTTCTTCTTTGCATGAGCCAATGGTCTTGTAACAAGCTATCTTTGACTAAGAGGACCCAAGTACAAGAGCTGGTGAGCTCTGGGAGATGGAGAGGTTGGTGTGGTTGTGGTTGTGGTCTCCTTCGTAGGTGATGATGAGCATAGAGGGATCGTCCAGAGCTCTCTCCACGTGCTTCCGAGCTGGGCATCCTCTCACACTGCTGCACTTGTAATACCCCCTGTATCATCATAATTATATTAAAGTTAAAAATCTGAGTCAGACAAGGTGGAATTCATGGAATTCTTGTACGAGGAATTTTTAAATTTTCAGACAAGGTGGAATTCATGGATGCTTCCTTAGACTTGAGCATCTATAAACCAAACCAAATCAAATCAAACCAAGCTTTTTCCCACTAGGTGGGGTCGGCTATATGGATTTGACGACGCCAATTAAATCTGTTTAGGGTCATGTCCTCCGTTAGATCTATGTAGGCAAGTTCATGTTTAATAGTTTCTTTCTAACTTCTCTTAATTGGGTCTCCCTCTCCCTCTCTTACTCCTACTCCCGGCAATCTTCATGCTTTCACACCTTTTAACAGGTGCCTCCGTTGGACGCCTTCTAACATGGCCAAACCATCTCAGTCGATTTTCTCTCATTTTATCTCCAATCGGTACTATTCCTACTTTGCCCCTGATCTCCTCATTCCTAATCCTATCTCTCCTTATAATCCCGCACATCCATGTTGAGCATCTATAAATTCCACCAAAATATAAAGATAATAGAATTTCTGAATTCACAAAGATCATTTAGACTTTTCATGTAGCTGAAATTCTTAGATGCTAGGCAAAAAATATGAAATTTAAAAATGCTAGGAGCATCATGTCCTAAAAACCTTAACATCTATAATTCTAAAGAAACAGCCCCCACGAAGTCTTTTGATACAATGCAGGCAATTTGGTCCTTTTGAAATTCTAAGAGTAACCAAATGCACCTAGCAAATAATTTAGAACTCAAATACGAGGGATCTATCCTTGGGCACGCCACCACTCAACTATAAATACATGTAAATAAGACCCCAAAGGGTGAAGGATATGAAGTGGGTGGGGAAGAATATAAGGCTAAAATACAGATGAGGTGTGACTTTCCCAAGTATTAATGACTTTAGTGATGTTTCTAAAAAAGAAATACTTAAGTGTGGCTATGTATTCATTTCCCATTGATTCAATTTTCCTTAGAAAGCCTTTTTTTTATATTCACCATTGTTCTTGATTGTTAACGTCCACTTTTAGAAAATATAATCTTAGCCGATAGGTATTCAATTTCATGAAATAAACATGCCCTTTGCTTGGAATAAGCCGAGGATGTTAATTAGGAAATCTCACCCAACCATGGCTGATTTTGAGAGCCTCTTTTTTTTTTTTTTGTTTAACTTGGGACTAAACTCAGTGTGTTAACGCAAAAAAAGAGAAAAAATATCATTTTGAGATAAAATCCTGTAAAATTCCTCTAGTGTGTGTGAGTAAATGAAAATAGCCTGTAATTGTCAATTTTCAGCCTCTGCTTCCAATAACTACTATCCTAGATTACTAGAACCAGCATCCGAAATGGTTTGATGGTGCAATTATATACCTTGGATGGGGAGATCCTTTGATGGGCTTCTGCCCGTATTTCCTCCATGAGAACTCGTCCGATGGAATATCCGCCATCTTCGAGCTAATTGCAGGAACTCTCACCACTCTCTTCACCTTCAATCTCCTGCAACTCAAAATCCACACACTCAAAACAATAGAAACACATCCAAAAGAAATACTCAATAGAAATCAAACACACCCATCAAATCAAACCCACAAAAAAAGAAAAAAATCCAAGTAAAAGAACTAGACACACCTTCTCTTTGAACAATGACAACGGCCCGAAACCGTTCCGCATTTGTCAGACCCATCACCCGATTTCCAACAACACTTGCGCTTCAAAGAAGACGATGATGGCAGCTTTGTATCGGTATCACCTGTCAATGACGATATTAAGAACGAGTTCGGCGCAGGAAGAGGAGAAGATGTAGTTCTCTCTGCGAGCTCTCTCCCACCGTTGATCGAAATCCCGATCAGATGATGATGATGGGGTGAGATAGAAGGCGGTAGCCTTTGGATAGGCGTGGGGCAATAAACCCACGGAGAGAAATCGCTGTTCTTCTGGTTTACTATCGTCTTGTGACCGTTGCAGCTCTCTCCGTTTTGTTGCCGAGAAGGGAGAGGAGCTCTCCTGAAGCGAGCATGACCTGTTCGCTTATGACCCAGATGAGATATCGCCTTGTTAAGCTCCTCCTCTGTTTCTTCTGTCTTCATGGGAGGAGTATGATATTCCTGCTGCTGCAGAGAGAGCATCGTTATGAGAGTTTCCATGCTTTGCAGCTCTTCAGAAGCGGCTTCTTGGACGCCAGTTTCTTCCATTTTGGGTGAAAAACCATCGCTCCTGTCAGCTGTTATCAGCTCCACTTCCATGCCTACTCCCACAGATAGTCAAAGCAACATCGAGATAGAGGAAAGGAAAAGGCAAAAGAAAGAACGTATGAAAGGAGTTCAAATGGAGAAGATGATGAGAGAGAGAGAGAGAGAGAGAAAAGGAATTCGGGTCAAAGCACCTGCTCTCGATGCAAGGAATCAACGACTGAGATGTCGCTTCTGATACCAAGCGTCAAAGGCAAGGGGGAATGAGAAAACGCCACATGGAAAAGTTTAGTAGGTTTTAGTCTCGGTCATGGTCACTGCCCACGAGGAATGTTTAATAATCAAAGGCCTACGTCACGGTGTTGACTGCTTCAGTTGTCATTTTATTTTTGCAAGGAGTCATTTTGCAGGAATCATGAGAATTTTGTTTTAGGGTTTGATGAATTTTCAAGAGGGCAGGCCCCACTTCATTTCAAAGATGCTCGGGTTGATTGTAGCATTTTGTTGATTAAGATTCTAAATGTTTAGTAGGCCAAAAGTTGGTGTTTTAAAAGACTAAATTTATGAATTATCTATTTGGGTCATTTACTTATAAAGTAAAATGAGGCGAATTGGTCACTTTTAAGAGAGAAAGAAAAAAGATGAGTCATATCCGAAGGTACCAAATTTTAAAAATTATATCTTTTTTTTAAATAAAAAAGTCAAAAAAATATTCTCTCATTCCACTTTTTATTCAAAAAAAAGTTAAAAATTTGTACTTTCTCATGCCATAAAATGATAAAAGGTCAAGAATGTGAATTTTGAAATTTAAACCTTTTTATTTCAACCCCTCTCTTTTCATTTCACTTAATTTCGACTTTCACTTCAAATCACTTTACAAGTTTATGATTTTGACAGAGAGTTCAAATTTCTAGACCAAACTCTTATTAATGGCAGAAATTTTTTTTACCAAAAAAACCTCTAACCAAACAGGTCCATAGTATTTTGCATCGTGAACAATAGAGATAATCAATGCTAAATGCTTAGTCGTAATTCTTAAACCCTACCTCTAACCTGTTTGAATTGTTTTAAGGCAGTGACCTTTTAAGGCATCTTAATTTTAAACTAAGATATTCTACTGATATTGAGTTTACCGTTTTCATATATGTAGTAATGGAAATTACAAATGCAAAGTTTGACATGAAACTTGCAAGCATATACATATTAGTCACATCCAAACCCTTTCTAAATTTGAAAACTTATCCTTTTTAATTTTTACTTTTGTCCTCAAAATTCTTGAAATTTTAGCACTCAGAATCCTCATAAAGAGACAATCCAGGGTTAAGTGAGATTGAATCAAATTCAGATATGTAAGGTTCACTCTATGAGATCTCTCAAAAGATAGAGGGAGCAGCAGTCACAAGGGATTAGGTGCAGGGCATATTTGTGTAATTGTTTTTAAATGGAAACAAAAAGAAATCTATCGTAAAAAAATTTTATTATTTGGTGCAAACACCTTAATTTTTAAAAGAAAATGCATCGAAAGCAATGCATGCTTCTTCCTTTTTGCAAATAAATAGAAAATAAGTGAAAGCAGGAAAGGTAAATTTTCTCATGGAAAAGCATAAATAAGAGCATTTCTATTTTGGTGGACACGTGTGAAAAATGTGATTAAGTTGTGCTTCTCATTAGAATTTTATTTTGATTAGATTGAAAATTCACACGATTTTATAGGAGAAAACTACTTATCTAGTGGACAATTTGGATCACCAAATGTGGCTCTAATTGTGAAATAAAATTAACTTTTTAATAAATCATCACAAAATGAGTGTTTTAATTATTTTTTTTCTTTAATCTAGTATTTGATATATATAGTTTTGTATGGACAAGAACTCTAGCCTCGAAGGAAAGAAGAATGTGAAGCCACAACTTATATAGACAGTTTGAATGCTTAAATTATGGGGCGCATTTGGTGCATGAAAAATCAAAGAGATACTCATTAAAACCCTTGTGATTCATTACTTAGATGTATACAAAAGAAAGAAACAAATAACTTTCAAGAAAAACTAACCTTCAAAAAAGAAAAGAAAAGAAAAAGAAAAAAGCAACAAATCTTAATCACAGTAGTATTGAAACAAGTCAAAATCCTCAATGTGCAGTTAGATAGGGTGCTCATGGGCCAGGCCACAACAGGCTAAGGCATATTCAGGCCCGGCCCAACTATAGAAATAAAAAAATTAGATGTACGTTTATTGTTAATGACTTATGTGTGTATAAAAGACTAAGGCATATTTGTGTAATGTTTGCGGAAGACCCTCGAGGGAAAATTTAATCTCAATTTCTGTTGGGACCACCAATAAATTGTTTTCTTACATAACACAATTAGATTCCACAAAAATGAGTAAAACTTAAATAAAAATACAATAGAAAATATAACAAAATAGAGTAGATACATCTAAATCCAACTCTAACATGTCAAAAAATACTTTTAGAATAAAATGAAGTCATGGGCCTTGTTTAGCTTTTATATTATTGTTAGCAATGATTTGAATCCTTCTATTGTGTGGACATACATGCTAAAAGAATTTATTAATATTTATTATAGCAGCCCTAACATAAATCGTATCTTTCATCTCCCCAAAGGCCAGGACCCTTGCATGCCCGATCTATTACTACTTTTGACATTTTTAATTTTTTATAACAAATCTTGACGTAAGATTTTTATAGACTGTGGTGGATAAAATAATTAACTTTTCAAAAGCTTTAAGAAGTGATCTTGTAGCTTCAAATATAAGTAACGAAAGGTATATATTCTTTCTGAAGCCCTCAGATTAGATATCTTTTCAACCTTTCTTCACTAATAGATTCATCTCCATCTAAGTTTGAAATTTGCCCCCGGATTAGACATCTTTTCAACCTTCCTTCTTTAATAGATTCATCTCCATCTAAGTTTGAAGTTTTGGCACATATATTCCTAACTTTCAAAAAAGTATCCAACAATAGTTAGTGTGACCTTAATTAATCTTGACAGGCTCATTTAATTTCTAGAATTTGAAGTTGTGACATGTTTTTCAATTGAAGAGCTTTCCAAGTGTATTCCACAACTTCCTTTGGTGACTTGATGTCATGGACAGGATCGATCAAATCTCTTTGAATTAATTCTCTCAAGGCATAAAGTGCTTTTCGATATTCTCCATTTCTTCATTATATATGTTTTCTCCGATGCAAGAATCAAAATAGCGGCTCCTAATGGCCAAAAAGCTACGCGGCGATGTAGCGGAGTAAATTTTTTAAGTTGTAAAAAAATTGTGAATCTTGTATAACAGCCAATTTTGTTTATTTTTAGTGATTTGAGACCTTATAATGGTAAAAACAACTTTAGGAAAGACTATTGAGAAGGAGAAATAAGAAAATTAATATTTAAAATTAAAATTATTTAGTTCTACTATGATTGAAACTGTTGCACCACTATTTTAAAATAGCGGCATCGACCGCAACGGCCAATAATGCGGCCACTACGTAGTCTCGACCGCAATAGCTAATAATGCGACCGCTACGCTACTATTTTGAACCATGCTCCAATGTATCAAACTGTATCTCCATATCTTCTCCAGCCCTATAGGTGCCCTTGCAAGTGAGCTTTCATACATAATTTCCAATATTGATGGTTGGAGTCATTGAGGTTTGCAACATCAAAATGACGTAAACCACCATCAATGGTCCCCATTGTTGCATTTCTTCTTCTCCTTGGATCTTTGCTCCTCCAAATAAATTTGCTTCTTCACCAAACCACTCAATGGGCTCTTACAGTGTAGAGAGATCACAACTCTCTCCAAAATATGGCTAGATTCTTCACGCTACACGCCTAAGATCATGTAAGACAAGGACCCATTCCCAAAGTATGAAGAAGAAGAAACAATGAAAGTGGAGAAGGACAGCAAGAGCACACTCACCATCGGAACTCAAGAATTTGCTCAATTTGCTTGGTCCATTTCCATTCCCTACAATAGCTATTTATAGGCACAAGTGAAGGACTCTACGGGTGCATTTAAGATTCACCTAACAACAACTACCAACCCTGTAATGACCCTCTACTTTTTTTCTAAACATGTACAAGAACTTTCTACATTTTCCTAAGAAATGACAAAAGACAATTGTATTTGTACCCTTCTTTTGATATCTATGTCTCTGAATGTAAGGACCCAAGAGGTTCTCTTAAACTTGTATTCCTGACCCGCTGGTTTTGAGGATCCTTCACGGATCAAGGGTTCCAATGTCTTATCAGTTCCTATAATGGGCTTCTTCTCCTTTTTGTAATTTTGTTGGTCAATGAATTATCATCTTCTAGCAAAAAAAAAAAAAAAAACCTTCCATACAACCTTCTACCAAATTACATAAAAGCCCCAGTGACAAAAGACCCAAGGTTTCTCCTCCCTCCGACAATCTTAGCCAGGTTTCCATTATTCTAAATGCGGAACACTACAGGATTTGGACGGCTTCTAAAGAATGGACCTTTTCGGTATCTTCTTTCTTTGCGGCCATATCAAAGGGTCACTCTCTAATTAACCCTTTGCATAGAATTTGGAAGTTGAAGATTCCACCAGTGTAATGGTGTTCAGTTGGTTGGCATTGCGAGGTGGAATTTTGACTATGGATCAATAACTTGCGCCAGCGTAGAAAGATTATATTCAATGCTTATCCTATGTGCTTAGCGGATGAGGAATAAGTTATTCACCTCTTATTGAGTTGTAAAGTAGCCAAAGCGCGTCCTAAACTGGTTTCATTTTAGTTAGACCCACCTGAGGTCCATCAGTGGATTGTTTGAGGCGTGATATTAGAGGTTGGATCAAACCAAGGGAGGATTTTATTGAAATTCGCCTTTCCGGCACTTTTATGGATCATTTGGAATGAGAGGAATTCTTGATGCTTTGAGGATTCCAGCACCTCAGCTGAAGATCTTGCGTACAAGCTCAAATTCACTATTGCTTCGTGGGTGTCTATCCTCTATCAATTTCATGGGATTTCTATCGACATCATTTTGAGGAATTAGAGGGAGGTGGCCTTCTTTTAATATTTCTGATTGCGGGGGGTTTTAGTGTCCCTCCCTCCCTCTGTCTCTCTATGGCTGTGTTTGTGGGTCTCATTTTGGTGTTGGTTTGTGTTTCTTTTTTTTCTCCTTTTTTGGCTTTTCAGTATTTCCCTCTTGTATTGTTAAGTTTATTTAACGAAGGTTAACATTAAAAAAAAATAATAACAAAACAAAACAAAACAAAACGACCCAAGGACCACTATTCAAAAGGGGAAAAGTATAATGCCAGTATGCCACAACACCAGTGCTAAGTATATTTTTAACAGAAAATCCGAACTCCTTATTTCCCTATAGTTTTTTCTCCAGTTTCTTCTTTTTGAGTCTCTAGTCTTCTAACAAGTTATCTTTGCCCCAGAAGAGTCGAGTACAAGAGCCGATGAGCTTTGGGAGGAGATGGAGAGGTTGGTGTGGTTGTGGTCTCCTTCGTAGGTGATGATGAGCATAGAGGGATCGTCCAGAGCTCTCTCCACGTTCTTCCGAGCTGGGCATCCTCTCAAGCTGCTGCACTTGTAATGCCCCCTGTATCACCATCATTATAACAAAGTTACAAATCTGAGTCTGAATCAGGGGAGTTTGTGTTTAACTCGGAATAAAGTTGGAACCTCTCTCTCTGATCTGTTTGTTCATTTTTATAATTTATGGAATAAAGTTGGAACCTCTCTCTCTCTCTGTTTGTTCATTTTTATAATTTATGGAATAAAGTTGGAACCTACTTTACCACGAAGTCATAGGAATTGGATACAAAGGCAGATGGGCCCTTCTGGAATTTAAAGAATAACCAATTGCATGATCAGTTGACAACTATGAATAAATTCTGTCTTTTTCAAAAAAAAAAATTAGCAACTTGTTATAGCTTTTAAGACACGTTAGTACAGCATCCACGGAAACATAAGTTAGTTTTCATTATAAAAAAAATTTTCCTTTTCCATACCTATACTGCAATACACAAAGAAATTACACTGCCAATCAGTAAGTTTTCCACATATAAACATCGCATCCCAGTTTTTCTTTCTGTTTTTTGTAGAAAAGTGATACACAAATGTGCCCTTACAAATCACAGTCAACCATATAGCTGATTTTGAATGACTATTTTTCTGGTAACAGTACATTTTGTTAATTCAGAATATCTGAGGATGTAAAAGAAAACCTTCTATCAGAATTACTCAAAAGTTTTATGTTATCTTTTTCATGTTTAAACCAACACAACCAAAACTAGGAAGAAAAAAAAAACTGTGCAAATCATTAACTGGAACTAATTGGGATTTATAAGGGTTCGTTTGCATAGATGCACTTTCCACGGAAAAGGATAAAAATGGTTCTGAATTTTCCGGCGCCATTCTTTATTACATGTTTGGCAGCACAAATGCACCCTATAAGAGTCTGAATCCTTTAGTCACTGAGAGAGTTTTTTAGTTGAAGGACTAGAACTTCAAATTGGAGCAGATCCATTAAAAATATCAGCCGCTCATATAATGAACACTCTCACCTTGTATGGGATTGTCCCCAAATTTTATTCCACTAGGAGTAAGCTAAACCTTAATATTAATAATATTAATAACGTCATTAATTTCATAATATGATCAATTTTTTAGTGGGACCAACTCATTATTTTAAAAATTAGTGTCAATTCATACTCTATAACTGTGAGCGCGTTCATTTTGAGCACCTGCTAGGATTTTCAACAGGTGCTGTAAGAGTTCTGCTCCTCCAAACTCTGGAGTTCTCTATAGAGACGGCTCTAGACTAAAAAATTAGCCTCTGTTTCCATAAGTAGCTAGCCTAGAACTGACCCCGCTCCGAGTTCCAAGCGACAAGGATTTTTTTACAAGAAAATAACGATTTGGAGAACTCACCATGCATACCTTTTCAATTGCGAACTAGCAAAAAAATCCGAGCTAATCACTTATATGCATGAAAAAATAAGATTTTATGTATGCTAGAAAAGGAGAAGAAGAGAGTCCATAAGTAAGAGAAATATATTAGTGGAAAGTGAAGGGAGAGTATCTTAACTGAATAACTGTTATAGAAATCGAAAATAACTTTTGGTCCAAATTAAAAAATAAAGTCAAAATTAGATCCAAAACCTTTTAAATTAATATATTATAATTTGCACGTAACCTACGCCATCCATGATAAGGTATGGTGCAGCTTCATACCTGGGTTGTGCAGACTCTTTAATGGGTTTTTGCCCGTACTTCTTCCATGAGAACTCGTCTGGTGGAACATCTTCCATCTTCGAGCTAACTGCAGCAACTCTCACTGCTCTCTTCCCCCTCGATTTCCTGCAATTTCACATCCCAAAACATTCAAACAAAAATCATGAAAAATCTTCAATAGAAATCAAACATACCCATCTAATCAAACCCACGAGAAAAAAAAAAAAAAAACAAGTACATGAATCATACCCACCTTTTCTTTGAATAAACCCGAGAAGAGAACTCGTTGTCCTGCTGCTTATCAATCTTCTCGTTATCCTCTGCGATCTCTGCATTTTGTGGCATAGAAGAGAGATCAGGAGCACTCATGAAGAGAGCAATTTGGTCTGTTTCCATCACTTTCTTGAGCTCAGGAACGGTTTCCACCTCCATCTCCATCTCCATCTCATCTTCTTTTGTATCAAAGGGCGTATGGTGTTTCTGCTCCAGAGAGAGCTTCCTTACGAGAGCTTCCGTGCTATGTAGATCTTCAGAAGCGGCCTCTTGGACGCTTGTTTCTTCCAGTATTTCCATGACTAGTACAGCAACAATCAAACCAAAGTCGAGATGGAGACAAAAGGAAAAGCCAAAGAACGTATGAAGGAAAGGAGATAAAACGGAAAAGACGATGCAGAAAGCAACAAAGAGAAGATGAGAAGGATTCGGGTCAATGAAAATGAAACCAAGATAGCGTCAAAGATAAGAAGCAATGAGCGCACGCCATGTGGAGATGTCTAGTGGGGTTGTAGTCTCTGTAGGCCATAAAAATGTCACTTACAAAGAGAGGAGGTGTTAGAGACGAGGCTCTTGAGAAGAACACCGCTGCCTGCCTGAAATCTGAGAAGGGGAAGAAAAACAGTAGGTCAGAGGACCCTGGCTGTAAGATCCCGGTCCCACCTATTATATATTTATTTTTTTTTATTAGATATTATTATCATGGTTTAAAATCTCGGTATCGGTCGCAGTATCGGCCGGGCCGAAAAACCGATACGTCGCGGATATCGTCGCGGATATCGGTCCGTCGCGGTCGTCGCGGTGTGAATTTTTTTTTAATCCAAAAAAATCCGCAAAAATATTCAAAAAATCCAGAATATTAGAAAATGTTGGAAAACAATATTTTTTTCCATTAATAACAACAATAAATCAAAATCTCGGTCACCTTAAGTTATGAGTCCTGTCTGTATCGCTGTTCGCTTTATTCTCCAGTATTTTATATAATGCAATCATTATTGATGCTCATGATCAATAGGATGAAATATCATAAATTTGACATAATGCAACCACAATTTTTAGCAAAAACCAATACTTTTTTGTTCCAAAAGTATAGATCTATTTTAAACTAACACATTATCAATGCATTTGAACACTAATGTGAAAAAATGTAATTGATTTCAAGAAAAGCCCCAAATTTTGGAAATAAAAAAATTTAGATCTACACTTTAAAATACTAGATCTAGGGAAAAATAAGTGAGTAACATCGAATCTAACTCAATATAAAGCCTTTTCGTTCATGAATTAGCATGTTACACAATCTTTACTACTATATCATTCCAAACATAATTAAATAGGTTTAATATCATATCTAGTAGTTTATGATAATAATTGACATCCAAGCACAAAAAAAAAAGAAAGACAATCAAAAGAGTCCTAGCTATCATGGTCAAGTAGATCATTTTGTCTTATTGAATTTAGATTGCCACTTATCTAAAACAGGAGATCGGCCAAGATAAAATATCGGCCGATATCTCGCGATATTTTGGCGATATATAATCCCGTATCGCCGATACCGATATCTCAGCGAGATATCGGTTCGGTGTCGGCCGATACCGGTACGTATCGGCCGATACGTACCGGTATCGCCCGAGATTTTGAACCATGATTATTATTATTTTAATTGAAATGTATTTTAGTTATTTAAGTGGTTAGGATTAAGTGGGGCACACGTTAGATTAGATGCGTGGATAGGTGAGTTGGGTTAATGGGTAGATGTCCTGACCCGCAGTTTGACCCGACCCAATGACTTAAGCCCATTATTCTCTTAACCTTATCCTCTTATTACGAATGCACATCCTTATCTCTTCCTCTGCAACTATTCCTGTCCCGATCGTTCGTCTTCTTCTTCCTCTTTTCAGCATCCCAAGCCATACCAGCTTTGAGATCTAGCCATCAGAATCAAGATCAGAGGATACCATCATTCTTGGTTCGACCTTCTTATCTCAGGTAACCCTCTCCTCAAGCCATTAGAGAAGTAAATCTATACTCTTGGGTTATCTTCTTCTTTTCCAATGTTAGGTTTGGGTAGGGTTATAATAGATCTGCTCATTTGGGTAAAAGGCAATTACCTAATCTTGATTTATAAATTTAATATTTGTTTTTCTCCTTGATTTACATATAGAAACCCATTTTTATGCCCTTAAGGTTTGATTTTCTCTTTTCGTGATGAGACCTTACATATATATGGCCACCATCTATTGATTCTAAATTTTGGGCGTGCATCACCATGAAAATATCTTATTTGCATTTAATCATGATGTGGGATCCATCGAAAGATCTGATCACGGATCTAATCCATTGATCTATCCGCTCCAGACTGGGCGACCATGGAGGTCATAGCCATTTTGGAATTGTGATCCGTGAGGGCCCACTATCCACATACCCCAGTTTTGCAGGCGTGAAGCTCCCTCACGATTTTGGTACTGTATGTGCATTTGATAAAGAAGTTCTTGTTACAGAACATGGGTCCAAAGGTGTTTTTATTTTACATTAAGTAGAGTGGTGGGGCCCACTACCTTATCCATGCTACATCAGGCGTGCATTCCAACTTATGGAATTGGATGGGTTCTGTCATGCACAAAGAGACTGGATGGGTTCTGTCATGCACAAAGAGAGTAGTTTGGCTCTTAGGATATACATGAGGAGAGAGATTGGACAATGACATCATGCTTTATGTGGGAGAGAATGATGAGAGAGATTAGATAGTGACATCACATGGCATGCCTTTTTGTTTTATCATATGGCCCCTTTAGATTTAAGAATTAAAGAAAAACCCATTGTATCTTTAATGAATTCAATTGGAACCCTTTTTGGCTTATTAAGAATGTGAAAATGTGTTGGGGTGGAATCCTTGGGTTTTCTAAATATTATAAACCAAGATATGTAATTATCATTAATATTTGCAAATAAACTTTGAATGATATCTTTGGTTTTCATGGGTTAATATTATATTTTTATACCTTATTAATTGGATCATTGGACCGAGTAAATACCGTATGGGCACACGGTATCTTACTAACTTGAGGTTTAGTGCTTTATATAACCTCGAGAAAATCCTAGTGGATTTAAGTTCAACCCATCTCTATTGGAAAATCCTTAATTGGATTTATGCACCATTAATTTAGAATGGATGCGTTGATCTTTTATCTATTAGAGATTCCAGTGGTTGTTGGGTACGAGACCTTATGTTTAACCTTAGGATTGGGTTGTGATTATTCTTTGACCTTCGCATGCATATATATATATATATGTTGATTTAGGATATCTATTCCTTTAGATGTATACCTTATGGTGTTATGGACTGTAAAGTGGCTTGGCAAATTCTGTATGACGATTTAATTATAATATGAATGTAGAATGGCCAGCACTTTATTTTGACTTAGGACTCTTGTGTCGGAGCCTTATTATTCGGGTCTATTATGTATATATGTTTTCCTTTATGTGGGTCATTTATGAACGACTGCAGATCGTATATGGACGGTTGATCACCGATGTGTCCGGATCACTTATAATCCGCTATGAATGTGAACAGGTTATCCTGATTTTTGTTTATTGATCGGTTGACTACCGACGTTATGGACGGGCTTTCCCGATTATGTAGGGTTGACCACCCACAACGGGGACACTTGTCTCCATGTGAATCTTATTGCTCCATTTGTTTTATTTGGATTTATGTCATACGTTCATTCGTGTATATCTTCACCTTTGCTTCTATATGATCACACTTGTCTATATTCTTCTCGTCATGATATTTAATTTTGAATTATGATTATGTTCTTGCTATTTACTTTGTAATATTTGGTGCATAGGTACCGAGCCCTACTTTACCGAGGAAACGGAGGAGGATCAAACGTTTCAAACGTTTGAGCCAACTGACGAACCTGAGTGGGACGTCGGAGACGGTTTCAGAGCCGTTTGAACCTACTTTAGAGAGAACGTCATCGTAGTAATTTCTTAGATGAACTTTCCTCAATGATAAACCTTTCTTAGTAATTGTTTTATTCATTTTTGCAACTTGAATTATTATGTTTATTTGATTTTCGTGATGGTTCATTACTTTGAATACCAATTGAATATAGCTTCCGTTGCATTTAATGAAATTTATTTTGACTCACCACATGTTGAAACTTTATGTGGGTCCACTTTTGGAAGCTTGTGTTTTATTAAACACAGGAATTTGAATTTAAAATTTTAATTTTCACGTTTTTCCCCAATTCTTATTTTGGGGACGTGACAGTTGGTATCAGAGCCCAGCACGATCTTCGGATATTAAAAATGGATAGAAACAATAGGACGTAGTGAGGATTGCGATTTCCGTTAGATAGACTTTAAAGTGTAAACTTTTAAGCCTATAGAATTGTTTGTTAGCTTGTTTTTGAGGAACTAAACCATTATTATTTTATTGTAGGTCATGGCCCAACGTAGTACAAGATCTCAGGACAAAGAGCCTGGGAATGGATCTAATAATTCAGATGAACGTTTCAATCAGCTGTTGCAGGCTTTTATGCAATCACAGGCAACTCAAAATGAGCAACAAAGAGCAGCTGAAGCTGAACGAGCTGCAGAGAAACAACAAGAAAGAGAAGATAGAGCTGCTGAGAGGGCACAAGCAGATCATGACAGGGCAGTATTCCAGGCTCAGATCATAGCATTAACTGACAGAGCAGCCCAGCCAGTACAAGTGGTCATGCCTCCTCGGGAAGTAGATCCAAATGACTTGTACGAGAAATTTAGGAAGAGGGTTCCTCCTGAGTTTCACGGGTCCGAGGATCCCATGGCAGCAGATGCCTTTATAGAGCAGTTAGAGCAGATCTTTGCAGTTTTCCGCTGTACTCAGAAGCAGCGAGTGAACTTGGCAGCTTACATGTTCCGAGGGATAGCTCTCCAGTGGTGGAACTCGGTGAAGGCAGTAGTGCAAGCAGAGGTAGTGGCTGAAGAAACTGCATGGGAAACATTCACCAAGGAGTTTATGGACAAGTTCATACCCAAATATGTCAAAGACCAGTGGAAGAGGGATTTTCAAAACTTGGTGCAAGGGGATATGTCAGTGCAGCAATATGAACAGCAGTTCACAAGATTGTCTAAGTATGCACCCACACTAGTTGTTCCGGAGGAAGAGAAAATCAGGCGTTTTCTGGATGGATTATCAGCTGATATCTATATGATGATTGGAGACAATCAACGCCCGACATTCCAAGAGGCTGTAAAAAGTGCATATTGGGCTGAAGGTGCACTAAATAAGAAGGCAGCAGAACGGCAAGCCAAATACCAGCAACATCAGTTGAGGCAATCTTCTAGTCAGGGCAACCCAAAGAAACCGAAGTTTCAAGGTCAACCCTCAGGTGGTCAGAAACCACTGTGTAGACGGTGTGGAAAGAATCACCCTACTGAGCAGTGCTACAAGGAGACTGGGGCATGTTTTCATTGTGGACAGCTTGGACATCAAGTTCGAGATTGTCCCAACGGTGGTAGTCAGTTACCAAAATCCCAGCTAGTAGCTTCTCGTACTCCGGCGCAGCGGTGGAGAGCAGCACCTCCGCAGGGGCCACAACAGATTTATCGAGCCCCACAACAGTAGCAGTTGTACCGAGCACCAGCTTCTCAGTATCAGCAATATAGGGGTGCAGCACCACAGCAGCAGAGGCCAGCGCTAGGTCAGCAGAGGCCAGTTCAGGGACAGCAGAGGCCATTTCAGCAATACAGGCAGCAACCAGTGGGCCAACCAAGAGCACCAAGGCCAGTCCAAGGGCAGCAGAACCAAGCCTATCAGATGGGCAAAGTGTATGCAGTTACACATGAGGATGCAGATGCTTCTGCAGAAGTGGTGGAAGGTATTGTTCTAATCTCAGAGGTAGAAGCTAAGGCCATTTTTGACCCTGGCTCTACACATTCCTTTGTTTCTCATGATTTTGCTAGACATATCAATGAGGCTGTAGTGAGATTAGATGTTGCTTTAGTAGTGGGTACCCCAGTGGGCACGCAGGTCCGTTGTCACCAATATTTTCCGAGTACCCGAGTTCAGGTCGGAGATTTCATTTTACCTGCAGACCTGATTCTTTTAACGATGAAGGATTTCGATGTCATACTTGTTATGGATTGGCTAGCGACCTATAGAGCAATGATGGACTGTTTTAACAAAACCATCAAGTTGTCACTGCATTCAGACACTGTTGAATTCGTTGGGCAAAGGAGATCAATTCAGACATGCCGGATCTCGGCACTGAAAGCAGAAAGATTGTTGAAATCTGGATGCGAAGGATACTTGGCGTTTATCACGGAGGATAAACAGTCAAAAGGGGTGGAGGATATTCCAGTGGTCTGTGAGTTTCCGGATGTTTTTCCCGATGAGATTCCAGGCTTACCTCCAGTCAGAGAGATAGATTTCTCAATTGAATTGGTACCAGGGACAACTTCTATTTCTAAAGCTCCATATAGAATGGCTCCAGCAGAACTCAGAGAGTTGAAAACCCAATTGCAGGATTTGTTGGACAAGGGATTTGTGAGACCAAGTGTATCACCTTGGGGTGCACCGGTCCTGTTTGTGAAGAAAAATGATGGTTCCATGAGGATGTGTATAGATTATAGACAACTCAATCAGGTCACAATCAAGAACAAATACCCTTTTCCCAGGATCGATGAGTTGTTTGACCAGCTTCAGGGAGCTGAATATTTCTCAAAGATAGACTTGAGATCAGGATATCACCAGCTCAGAGTTCGAGATCAGGATATTCAGAAGACAGCATTCAGGACAAGATATGGCCACTACGAGTTTTTAGTAATGCCGTTTGGATTAACCAATGCTCCAGGAGTATTTATGGCCTTGATGAATAAGATATTTACTCCATTTCTCGACTAGTTCATCGTTGTTTTTATAGACGACGTATTAGTGTATTCTCGGTCTCGAGAAGATCACGAGCAGCATTTGAGATCAGCATTACAGACTTTGAGAGATCATCAACTCTATGCCAAGCTGAGTAAGTGTGAGTTTTGGCTTGATCAAGTTATTTTCTTGGGTCACATCATCAGCAAGGTAGGATTGGCGGTAGATCCAGGAAAGATTGAGGCAGTGGTCAAGTGGCAGAGACCCATGTCTATTACAGAGATTCGTAGTTTCTTGGGTTTAGCAGGTTACTACAGGGGATTTGTGAGAGGATTTTCATCCATTGCTGCTCCATTGACCAAATTAACACGAAAAGATGTGCCTTTCGTGTGGACTGACGAATGTGAAGTAAGTTTTCAGGAGTTAAAGAATAGGTTGACTACCGCTCCAGTACTCACATTGCCTAAGGACAATGGTAGATTTGTCATTTACACAGATGCTTCGAAGGTTGGATTGGGTTGTGTGCTTATGCAGGATGGGAAAGTAGTGGCTTATGGCTCTAGACAATTGAAAGAGCATGAGAAAAAGTATGCAACTCATGATTTGGAACTTGCAGCAGTAGTCATGGCATTGAAGATGTGGCGTCATTACCTTTACGGTGAGAAGTTTGAAATTCATTCAGACCATAGAAGTCTCCAATATTTGTTTACTCAGCCTGAATTGAATATGAGACAGACCCGGTGGATGGAATACATGAAGGATTTCGACTTTCCAATCAAATATCATCCCGGGAAAGCCAATGTAGTGGCTGATGCATTGAGTCGAAGAGTAGCAACTAATGCATGTTTGAGAGCAGAATGGTCTTGGGCAGAGATTTTTCTCGATCTGGGAGTGTCCTTGCAACCAATTGATGACAAGATTATGTTAGCTAACATGTTCGTCCTAGAACCGGAGATTTTGAGCAGGATCAAAAGCAAGCAATCAGAGGATCCAGAGCTAGCTCGAGTAATTGGACAGATTGACAGCAGACCAGACTTCAGAATAGTAGAGGGTGTGTTGTACTTTCAAGATCGGTTATGTGTGCCAAACATAGAAGAGCTGAAGAATGAGATTATGACGGAGGCGCATCATTCCCGTTATACTATTCATCCGGGTAGTACAAAGATGTACCAGAACCTGCGTAATCATTATTGGTGGAATAACATGAAGAAGGAAGTAGCAGGATTTACAGCAAGGTGTTTGGTGTGTCAACAAGTAAAGGCAGAAAGGAAGCAACCCCCAGGACTTTTAAAGCAATTGGAAGTGCCCGAATGGAAATGGGAACACATAACAATGGATTTTATCTCTGGGTTGCCATCGATGCATAACAAAGATAGTATCTGGGTGATAGTAGACAGATTGACGAAGGTGGCACATTTCTTACCAATGAACATGAAGACACCTCGAGATGAATTAGCTCGAATGTATATGGAGAAGGTTGTCACAATTCATGGAGTTCCTTTATCGATTGTATCAGATAGAGATCCTAGATTTTTGGGCAGATTTTGGACAGAACTTCAGGCAGCTTTGGGCACGAAGTTGAATTTCAGTACAGCGTATCATCCTCAGACCGACGGTCAAACTGAAAGGACTAATCAGACACTGGAGGATATGTTGCGAGCTTGCGTCCTTGAGTTTTGGAAGGACTGGCAGAAGAGTCTCCCATTATGCGAGTTTGCATACAATAATAGTTATCACTCTAGTATCGGTATGGCACCATTCGAAGCGTTGTATGGCCGTAGATGCAGAACCCCAATTTGTTGGGAAGAGATAGGTGTCAGAAGTTTTCATGGCCCATCTATTGTTAGTGATACCAGTGAGCAAGTGAAGCAAATTCATGATCGGTTGAAAATTGCTAGAAGCCGGCAGAAGAGTTATGCAGACATGAAGAGAAGAGATCTTCAGTTTGAAATAGGTGAACATGTATTTCTTAAGGTTTCACCGACGCGGGGAACATTGAGATTTGGGCAAAAAGGCAAGTTATCTCGGAGATATATAGGCCCATTCGAGATCTTGGAAAGAATTGGAGAAGTTGCTTACAGATTGGCTTTACCAGCAGAGTTGTCAGCAGTGCATAATGTTTTTCATGTCTCGATGTTGAAAAAGTATATCAAAGACCCTTTGCACGTGTTGCACTATGAGCCATTGGAATTGCAGCCAGATGTTACTTATGTGGAGCGACCGTCTCATATCATCGACACAAAGGAGCAAATTCTCAGGACTCGGACAATACATTGGGTGAAAGTCCAGTGGGAGCACCATAGTCCTCGAGAAGCCACTTGGGAACTTCGGGACCAAGTGAGGAAGTTGTATCCATTTCTTCTTCCAGAGGTATGATTTTTATTTGGACGACCAAATATCCTAAGGGGGGGAGAATGTAAGATCCCGGTCCCACCTATTATATTTTTTTATTAGATATTATTATTATTTTAATTGAAATGTATTTTAGTTATTTAAGTGATTAGGATTAAGTGGGGCACACGTTAGATTAGATGCGTGGATTGGTGAGTTGGGTTAATGGGTAGATGTCCTGACCCGCAGTTTGACCCGACCCAATGACTTAAGCCCATTATTCTCTTAACCTTATCCTCTTATTACGAATGCACATCCTTATCTCTTCCTCTGCAACTATTCCTGTCCCGATCGTTCGTCTTCTTCTTCCTCTTTTCAGCATCCCAAGCCATACCAGCTTTGAGATCTAGCCATCAGAATCAAGATCAGAGGATACCATCATTCTTGGTTCTACCTTCTTATCTCAGGTAACCCTCTCCTCAAGCCATTAGAGAAGTAAATCTATACTCTTGGGTTATCTTCTTCTTTTCCAATGTTAGGTTTGGGTAGGGTTATAATAGATCTGCTCATTTGGGCATTTCTTTTCCATCTCTTATGTCAGATTGGCGATAGGATTATTCTCGAGCGCTGTGGGAATCTTGATTTGGGTATTAGGGTCTGTGCGTTTTCTTCAACCCCGGTAAAAGGCAAGTACCTAATCATGATTTATAAATTTAATATTTATTTTTCTCCTTGATTTGCATGTAGAAACCCATTTTTATGCCCTTAAGGTTTGATTTTCTCTTTTCGTGATGAGACCTTACATATATATGGTCACCATCTATTGATTCTAAATTTTGGGCGTGCATCACCATGAAAATATCTTATTTGCATTTAATCATGATGTGGGATCCATCGAAAGATCTGATCACGGATCTAATCCATTGATCTATCCGCTCCAGACTGGGCGACCATGGAGGTCATAGCCATTTTGGAATTGTGATCCGTGAGGGCCCACTATCCACATACCCCAGTTTTGCAGGCGTGAAGCTCCCTCACGATTTTGGTACTGTATGTGCATTTGATAAAGAAGTTCTTGTTACAGAACATGGGTCCAAAGGTGTTTTTATTTTACATTAAGTAGAGTGGTGGGGCCCACTACCTTATCCATGCTACATCAGGCGTGCATTCCAACTTATGGAATTGGATGGGTTCTGTCATGCACAAAGAGACTGGATGGGTTCTGTCATGCACAAAGAGAGTAGTTTGGCTCTTAGGATATACATGAGGAGAGAGATTGGACAATGACATCATGCTTTATGTGGGAGAGAATGATGAGAGAGATTAGATAGTGACATCACATGGCATGCCTTTTTGTTTTATCATATGGCCCCTTTAGATTTAAGAATTAAAGAAAAACCCATTGTATCTTTAATGAATTCAATTGGAACCCTTTTTGGCTTATTAAGAATGTGAAAATGTGTTGGGGTGGAATCCTTGGGTTTTCTAAATATTATAAACCAAGATATGTAATTATCATTAATATTTGCAAATAAACTTTGAATGATATCTTTGGTTTTCATGGGTTAATATTATATTTTTATACCTTATTAATTGGATCATTGGACCGAGTAAATACCGTATGGGCACACGGTATCTTACTAACTTGAGGTTTAGTGCTTTATATAACCTCGAGAAAATCCTAGTGGATTTAAGTTCAACCCATCTCTATTGGAAAATCCTTAATTGGATTTATGCACCATTAATTTAGAATGGATGCGTTGATCTTTTATCTATTAGAGATTCCAGTGGTTGTTGGGTACGAGACCTTATGTTTAACCTTAGGATTGGGTTGTGATTATTCTTTGACCTTCGCATGCATATATATATATATGTTGATTTAGGATATCTATTCCTTTAGATGTATACCTTATGGTGTTATGGACTGTAAAGTGGCTTGGCAAATTCTGTATGACGATTTAATTATAATATGAATGTAGAATGGCCAGCACTTTATTTTGACTTAGGACTCTTGTGTCGGAGCCTTATTATTCGGGTCTATTATGTATATATGTTTTCCTTTATGTGGGTCATTTATGAACGACTGCAGATCGTATATGGACGGTTGATCACCGATGTGTCCGGATCACTTATAATCCGCTATGAATGTGAACAGGTTATCCTGATTTTTGTTTATTGATCGGTTGACTACCGACGTTATGGACGGGCTTTCCCGATTATGTAGGGTTGACCACCCACAACGGGGACACTTGTCTCCATGTGAATCTTATTGCTCCATTTGTTTTATTTGGATTTATGTCATACGTTCATTCGTGTATATCTTCACCTTTGCTTCTATATGATCACACTTGTCTATATTCTTCTCGTCATGATATTTAATTTTGAATTATGATTATGTTCTTGCTATTTACTTTGTAATATTTGGTGCATAGGTACCGAGCCCTACTTTATCGAGGAAACGGAGGAGGATCAAACGTTTCAAACGTTTGAGCCAACTGACGAACCTGAGTGGGACGCCGGAGACGGTTTCGGAGCCGTTTGAACCTACTTTAGAGAGAACGTCATCGTAGTAATTTCTTAGATGAACTTTCCTCAATGATAAACCTTTCTTAGTAATTGTTTTATTCATTTTTGCAACTTGAATTATTATGTTTATTTGATTTTCGTGATGGTTCATTACTTTGAATACCAATTGAATATAGCTTCCGTTGCATTTAATGAAATTTATTTTGACTCACCACATGTTGAAACTTTATGTGGGTCCACTTTTGGAAGCTTGTGTTTTATTAAACACAGGAATTTGAATTTAAAATTTTGATTTTCACATTTTTCCCCAATTCTTATTTTGGGGACGTGACACTGGCTGTGGGCAGCGCAGGGCTCTCCGATGACTAAGTCAGTATGAGAACTGGACAGTAAGATGGAGATTTGGAGAAGATGGAGTTTAGGCATGGCGTACCAGAGTTATTGGCCTGAACTGTTGCTGAGTTTATATAGAAGAAGAGAGGAGGCAAGGAGGTGGTTGACTGTCTTATCATAGCCCACCTTGTCAGGGGCACTAGGGAGGCGCGGTCCCATCGTAGCCTTCTCTAGCGTCTGCGGATGCCAATCTGTCAGGAAGCATGGCTGCATGGGCGGCATGGGTGGTTGTCAGAGAGTATGGGCGGTGCCCTTGGCTTGTCGCAAGTGCTGTAGCGTGCTTCATCGTCCATGGAAGGACAGCTGTCAGCCCCTGCCTTGGCTGGCTTTGGCATTGTGACCAAGGTCAGGTATGTTGCCGAGGACGGGAGCGACCTTGACTCGGCTGGAGACCTGGCCGGATAGCGAGGGAGGAGCACCTGGCCGAGATGGAGGCATGGACCGAGGCGGGAGCACCAGGCCGAGATGGAAGCGTTGACCGAGGCGGGGAACCTGATGGAAGCGTGAACCTGCCGAGCTGGTGCATGAGACCGAGATAGTGCTCTGCCGAGATGGAGGAGTTGTGCAAGGGACTGAGATGGAGCTCCTGGCCGAGACCAAGGTGACTAGCGAGGCAAGAGATCTCGGTTGATGCCTTGGCCCCATTGCCGAGGTCCAGGGTGACAGAGTTCGGTTGGCGCCCCGGTGTTGAGTGTGCGTGGCCGAGGTGAGGCTTTGACTGAAGTGGGAGCACTTGGCCGAGCTGGTGGAGGTTGAGACGAGCCTTTCCGAGATGGACTAGCTGGTGCGGGAGCCCGAGGTGGAGCATCCTGGCGGGACTCTGGTGAGCTCGGGAATATCCCCACACAGTCTCGGTCATGCATGGTCACTACCCAGGAAGGGAATGGCTTTTGTAATTTTATTTGCAGGACTGATTCTGCAAGTATTGGGCCCTTTCTCTGCAGAATTCTCTAAAGTTTGGAGACTTTAAAATACTACTTAACTCTGTCATTTCTAGAATTTTCTATTTCATTCGTGCTCTCGAAATTTCTGTCTAAGAATTAATTTCATGCAATCTGATTTTCATAAATTTTATGTTTCATAGTTACTGGAATTTCACGTGTCTGCAATTGTATGTATATTCAAAGCTAGAATGGTCAATACTAAACTATATTTTGTAATTACATAGGTCTCACTCACTTAATGATAAAGTGCAATCCTAAAACATGGGGCAAACCTTAGAAATGAAGAAAACGATATTTTAAAACAATAAAATGTAACAAAAGCATGAGCAGAATTTGAGGGTAAGCTCACATTTTAAACATAAAGGGGTGGTGAAGAATGATTACGCCCACCAAATCCATGTCATAATCAAGTATATCATATCCAATATTCAGCAAATACATAGACCATGGGGCATGGGTCTACTCCTTTTGGTTTTCATGGGTCTGGGCCAAGTTTTAATGGATTGGATTTTGTAACACCATTTTCAGCTATAACAATTCAGTTCTAGATGCATTTGCAATGTATAATAATCAAAGCCACACCCATTTTCAGTCATTGCTGACCATATTAATCTCTCAAATCATACTCATTTTCAACCATTGAAAGAGCAGTTCATCGTTCCAGCCAGCCATAGCTGTTGTTAGGGGTGTACACGGATCGGATTGGTGCGGATTGGGCCAAATCCGTCACCAATCCGTTGCCTTCGGATTGACAGTTTTGTAATCCGTCACCAATCCGTTACTGTTGAAATCCGATCCGATCCGATCCGATCCGTGGAGGAGCGGATCGGATCGGATTAATCCGTTCAATCCGTTACTGTACATTACATGGAAAAAGAAAGAAGAAAAAACCCATAAATTTTGAAGTCACCGAATTAAAGGGGCATGAGTTGAGAGCTGTATGTCTATTCTATTCATAAGGTTAGTGACTCCTTACATTTTTTTTCTTATTTTATATATATATTTTTTTTAATTTATATTTAATGACAACGGATCGGATCGGAGTGAATCCGCGGATTAAGGATGAAATCCGCCACCGATCCGTTGCTAACGGATTACACAATTTCCAATCCGTCACCAATCCGTTGGCCTTCGGATCGGATTAAAATCCGCGGATCGGATCGGATCGGATCGGATTGACGGATTGACGGATTTTTTGTACACCCCTAGCTGTTGTCACCAGATCAAGCTCTTAATTTGAAACAGAAAAGCACAATAAAATTATGGAAAGGTTTCCTCATTAAATAATAATGTTGTAACTTCAGCATACTTTAACCATTATCCCCATCAGCAAGGGAGTGCTCAGATGGTTGCCAGCCCCACGCGATTCTCTATTGTTGACCAAGGATCGATCCCGGGGAAGGCCACTCTTCCCACATGCATGGGCTTCTAGAGGCCTGAGGTAAAATAATATTTTAAAAAACTTGAATTAAGTTGCATCTTCCCTTTGCCCGGCCCATTTTACATCAGTATGCTTAGGGGGTGTTTGGAAACAAGATATTTCTAAAGATTCTAAGATATTATCTCATAGATTATAATCTAATCTACTCACCTAAAATGTATGTGTTTGGCTAGCATAGAAAGTAGAATACAACATGCCAATTTCTTGTGAAAACCTCCATATTATATTATTCAAGGGATAAGGTGAAGAAAATCATCTACAAGATAAAAATCTTTCTTTTTAAAAAGGGTTCGGTAGATTTAGCACGTCTCTTCTTAATGAGCAACCACATAGCACATACGAACTACATCTGATTTTTAAAATTGATTCTTTTCTTTGTGATTAAAATAATAAATAGGTCCCACTATCAGGGCCGGTCCTGACTTTTCAAAGGCCCGGTGCGAATCACTAAAATGGGCCCTTTATTCATTTTTATAGTTTTTTAATATATACACATATATATAACATGTTTTCATATATTTAGCCCAAAAATAGTAATTTCATTAAAAATCAAATAATATCATATGATAAATACATTTAATACATAAATAAATAAATTTCTCATACCAACATTTCGGTAAGAGTACCAAATCGTCGCCCAAATAATTTCTCATACCAGCATCGCCATCTACAAGATAAGGTGAAAAACAAAATCACAATTATAAAAGTATTATTGAAATGATTTTCTTCTTGCATTTTGAGAAGCAAAATCTTCAATTATGCTTTCAAATTCAAGAATTTCTAACATCTCCTTTTCAATGGATAAGATTGCTAGCCCATTTAGCCTTTCTTGTGACATGGTAGACCTCAAGTAAGATTTCAATAATTTTAATTTAGAAAAGCTTCTTTCTGCAGATGCTACAGTCACAGGTACAGTCAATAGTATTCTATAGGGAATCAAAACATTTGGAAAACAGTCCATATCTTTTACAAACTCTACAATTTCAAGTGTTGTGTTTACTTCTGCTGGTAAAAGAAATTGCAGTACTTGTAACTCTGAAAACAAATCACTTGCATCAACATCAGAAGACTCACCATTTCTTAAAGTAGTTTCAAGCTTCACACAACAATTTTTCAATTCATCATCACCCAATGATAAACAAGAACCTAAAAATTCCTTCATATGTTTGCATTTGCTCAAATCTACTTCTTAATGAAGAAAGAGCCATATCCACTACACATATGAAATAATTGACTCTAAATGATTCTTCAACTGATTGTACTGTCTCTTCTTTAGCATTCTCATCAAATTGTTTCTTTCTATGACTTTGCGTTTTTTAGGAAATTCGGGTTCAATCCCCATATCACAAGCAATAGTTTTAGCTTCAATCATAGCAGATGCAAATCCATTTTCCCTAGAATTCTCAAAAAAAGAAATGAGCCCCTCCAAATTTTCTAAAGCAACATCAATGCACATATCTTTAGATTGTAATTTTTTGCTGACTAAGTTAATTTTCAACAGAATATCATGCCAAATAACCATGCCTAATAAAAACTCAAAATTTTCCAATTCATGTGTTGCTAAACTTTCTGCTTCACTTTTTGCTTTAGCATCTTCACTAGTTTCTGCTACTTTAAATAAAGCTTCTTTTATTTGGTCAGATTGGTATCTTATTGCTTTAACACTCTCTACACGACTTTCCCAACGTGTAGTTGATAATGTTTTAAGAGTTAAACCATCTATATGATCCTGTAAAATCTTCCAACGCTTTGTAGAATTAGCAAAAACACAATAAATGCGTTGAACAACCCCAAAAAAGGATTTCGCTTTCACACAACAATTTGCCATATCACATAGTGTTAAATTAAGAGAATGACAACCACATGGCATGAACAAAGCTCTAGGATTTATTTCAAGTAATCTTTTTTGTACACCTTGATTTTTTTCCTTTCATATTAGAGCCATTATCATAGCCCTGTCCTCTTACATCATCAATTTTAAGACCAAGGGATTCTAGGACAGATTGCAATTCAGTGAAAAGTCCTAATCCTGATGTGTTTTTCACAATTAAAAACTCTAAAAAGTACTCTTCTATTTTAACTGGACTCCTTGACACATCCACACACCGTATTATCAAAGTCATTTGTTCCTTGTGACTTGAATCAGGAGTGCAATCAAGTATCACTGAAAAATATTTTGCTTGTTTGATTTTCTCAATGATTGCACTTCTGACTTTTGATGCCAGCAAAGATATCAGCTCATTTTGAATCTTATGGCTAAGATAGTGATAATGAATCTCGTCATTTTGAATTCGTCGAAAATGTTCACGCATTATTGGATCAAATTCTGCAACCATTTCCAATATACCTAAAAAATTACCATTATTTTCTTCATAAATTCTCTCTTTTGTTCCACGGAAAGCAATATTATTTTTAGCAAGACATTTGACAACAGAAATTATTCTTACCAAAACATGTTTCCAGTGTTCCTTCTCTCTCCTAATTTGTTCTTGTATGCCTTTATCAATTGTTTCATTTTTTTTCAATCTGCTATGTAATTCAATCCAAAAACTCATGTTAGTTATGTGTTCAGTGCTATTTTCATGTTGTTTAAGCCTCTCACTAAGATGTTTCCAATCTCTAAGTCTTTCATTTGCTAATTGGCTTCTACTACACATTGTCTTAAACAACTTACAGCAGAAACAAAATACCTTATCCAATTCCTTTGAGTATACTAGCCATTTTCTATCATGAGTCTCTCCATTTGGTAACTTTCTCATGTAATACGTTGAGGAAAAATGTCTAAAGTTTTCATCCCTAGGAAATTTGATATTATTATCTCTTGGAGGACCTTTTTCCACAAGTAAAGCTCTCATTTTTTCATCAAGATTATCCCAAATTCTAGGATCACAAAAGTTTAATGGAAAACTTGGTTCAACACCCTCAGGTTCAATGTCTTCATTATTAAAAAGATGATCAATTTCTTCATTCTCAACATGTTCATCTTCTTCACCTAAGTCACCTACATGTTCATTAAAATCATTCTCAGTTCCTACTAGTTCTTCCACATGATTTTGTTGTTCAGATTCATTGATTAAATCATTATCAATTCCTACAAATTCTTCAACATGATTTTGTTGTTCAGATTCATTGACTAAATCTTCAGTTGAGTTATCAAGTGAACTATTTGTTTTGTTAAGAAAAAATTTATCTAGAGCTCCAGTTTGAGATTTAGTTAATTCTTCTCTCTCCCTTTTTCTTTTTCTTTTTTCACTTCCAGATGGTTGTTTCTTAGGGAACATTGCTACTTGAAAACAGAAATAGTACAAGTAAAACCAATGCAATTTTAATACTTAAAAGAATAAACAAAGAACAACATAACCTGGAATTTGAGAAATCCCCCTCAACAAGACAATAACAACAGACTTGATATTTCCAAATTTGCAGTCAAATAGAGCTTATAAGAATTCCTGCAAATAGAATGTTTAACTCTTGTGATTATGTGAATTCACAGTTCTACAAACAAACAAACATACAAAAATTATATATTCATATTTTATTGCCAAAGGCGAGTTGCAGATGGGTCCACCTAACCTGTATTGACTTGTTGCCAGAGCCAGAGAAAATGGCTTGTCAGTGGAAACTGTGGAATGGAATTATGGATCACTGGATAGTCTGGATCAGGTCCAACTGAATGACTGATCTGGGCTAGTGGGTGCCACTGCCTCGGTCTTCGTGTTGGTGCCTGATGGAAAAACAAAACTACAAAAGGTGAAAAAGGTGTGTGAAATGTGAATCGTCTGATTTACTGATTTGTGATTCCTGGGTGGGTCTGGGTGGCTTGGACGCTTGGTCCTGTGACTCCTGCACTCCTGCCTTCCTGGCTTCCTCAGTTCCTCTACCTCTTGAGTCTTGCCTGAGACAGAGAATCAGAGATGATCAGATGAGAGATGTGGGTGCTGGCCCTGAGATTCTGAGAAGTGAGAATCTGGACGGTGGTCGGTGGAACCGTGGAGGCGTCAGGCGACAGGCGTGGGCCGTGGAGGCGGTGGTCCGGTGGAGCAGGCGAGCAGCGCTGCGACAGCCGACAGCAGTAGCAAACACTGGCCGTGGCCGGTCAAGTTCTGCCGTGCTGGTTCTTCTTCTTATTCTTGTTTTTTTTTTTTTTTTGGGGCTTGCTGAGTTGCTGTTTGGTTGAGATTTGAGAAATTAGAACTTGAGATGGGGTGAATCAAAGAGTTTGATTGATGAAAAGGCCAAAAGGGTTGAGGGGTTTGACTGGGTAGCCTGCTAGCACCTTAGCACGGCGATGATCTGCCGATCTGGTCCAGATCTGGCGATGGGCGATGGTGGGTCAGGACCGGCCCTGGAGTCTGGAGAGTGGAGGCGCTGCAGCGCTGCTGCTACTTCTTCTTCTTGATTTTTTTTTTGGGCTTGCTACAGTGCTACACTGCTACTTTCAGTTTCAGGGTGCTTCTTCAAAAAAAGTATCAACAGTGGACCTGCTGCCTGCTGGAGTGCTGGGTGCAGCGTGCTTCTTCAGATCTTCTACTTTTTTTTTTTTCTGGGGCTTGTTGTTTGTTTGAGATGGGATTCAAATGACTTGAGGAATGAGGATTTTGATTGATTGAATGATTAAGGGTTGAGCCGTTGAGGGGTTGAGGGCTTTGAATGCTGGTAGCCTTGAGGAGAGGAAACGGTTTCTGATTTTCTTGTTAGGAGAGGAAAATTTTTTGGAATTTTGGGCCCCCTGAAAACTGGGGACCGGGGCGGTTGCACTGACTGCCCCCCTCCAGGGCCGGGCCTGCCCACTATAACTCTAAACACTATAATTGGTCCCATATTACAAATATCGTGTGCATCCTACCGTGATTACTAGCATTGGTGAGTCTCATCATGATGATCAACATTAGATGGCTCATTGTTGATCAATGATATTAAGTGGGCCTAACATCAATATGCTTTATGTTGAAACTGATATAAAATGCCAAACGTTATAATAGTCATAACATTATAAAACTACAATATTATGTTATGTGATGATGAAATATAATAATATTTAAATATATTTAAGATTATATTCTGCACTAATCCAAACACCCCCTTATCTATAAGTTTTAAATTGATATTGCTTTTGACTCTCATGCATGCTTTTTAGAGTGATGGCTTGTAGAAAAAAAAGGTTAATAGATAGAGCACATGTTTATTTAAGCAATTTGTACTGCACAACTTTATTGGGCCCACTTGGGGCAATAAAAATTCACGGAAAGGTTTGAATTGAAAGATCTAGATGTGACCCACCTGCGCCGCAGTAAGATTTCATGTCCATAAGGTCATCCTCACTCTTGATCTGTGGCCTCAGGTTTCACGATTTTAGAACGCATCTTTTTTTTTTTCCAAGAGTCAATCTCAACCGTCACTCAACTCGCTATTATTTTAAAATCCATAAAAATAATGTCTTCTAAAACCATCGAACTTAAGGTCCAAGGAATTCACATATCGAATGGAGATATTTTGCACACCCTTTGTTTCATTAATAGATCTTTCCACCACTTTAAATTGCCATTTTCGTGACCTCAGCTACCCTCAATCACATGGTGGCAGTGTCCTACTCCTATCTACTATGTGTGCAGCGGTTTTGACCCGGACAAATCTCATGTTCTATTAGTTCATTCTTTATAAACTATGTAACATTTTAAATTAGTGTATTAGTTAGATTATTGGAAATTCATATATGGATTCTATTGGACTTGGACACAATATCAACAACATCTGATAAGAGGGTCCAGCTCCAGGCCCTAATTTTTGTAGTCAAAACCGTCTGATAATTGGATAATCAAAGGTCCATTGATATCCCAATACGTACTATGCTCTCCAACAAGTGCTATATGGGATGTTTGAGTACTTGATGAATAATGGTCCACACATGGTTTAAAATAGTGTTCTTTATGTAGTGTAGCGGTTGCATTATCGGCCATAGCAGTTGAAGCCGCTATGCTATTTCGAAAATAGCGGTTCAAAAGCCTAAAGCCTAATAGAGTCAAATAATTTTAATTTAAAAATACTATTTTTTTTTCTTAATAGCCTTTTTTGTAAGTTGTCTTGACCCTTATATGGTTCCAAATTACTAAAAAAACATACAAAATTGGCTACTACACAAGATCTAATTTTTTTTACTACCTACATATTGCCCGCTATGTAGCATTTTGACCCAGTGACCGCAATGCCTACCGCAATTACTATTTTGATCGTTGAGTCCATATAGATTGAGATGCAATAAAAAAATACAGAGGAGAAAGTCAAAACCGGTACCACTAGAAGACTAGAACCCATTAGCTGTTAGCATATATGGCTGAAGTTGAGGGATTGGCATCCCAAACAGGTAAATTTGGTTCATGCCACATGTTAAGATGCGCAGTGTTATTTACTTGAGATGGTAATCACCCTGAAGGCAAGTTTTATGGCAGGGGCATTCCCCTTTTTTTTTTTTAGCTTTTTTAATATACCACCCTAAAGTTTGTAGGATTTGTATATAGACCCCTGAGGTTTTAGTATTTGTAAATAGGCCCCTCCTTTTCCTTTTTAATACCTTTTATGTCCCCAAAATCAATATTCCTAACAAGAACGAGCAGCCACTATGAGTTGGATTTTTATATAAATGACAGCTTTGCCCTTACATTCATAATGAGTATATTATTATTTACAAAAATACTATTATTTTATCTCAAATACCAACGGTTCCTCTCAATAACTCTCTCATGCACATGACCAGGAGTGGACCCACTCAATAACTCTTTCAATAACCCCACCCCCAAAAAAAAAAATTTCTAAAAACTAGTATATTTTTTTACATATTCCTATCCCCATTAATGTTTCTTTTATTCCCCCTGCACATGAAGTATGATCATATATTTTGAAACTTTCATCAATCTAATGGTGGGCCATGTATAAATCATAATCAGTTATAAGTATAGGTGTTAATTGTTATCATGACCAATTTAGATTTACTGAAATGTGCTCTATATTGATAAGAAAAAGTGAATTTATGTAGGTTTATTCTCTCACTAACTAGGGGTGATCGACCGGATTTCCGGTCCGGCCCAAAATGAAGGACCGGACCGGACCACTTATAAGCAGTCTGGTCCGGTCCGGTCCGGTCCAAACCGGTCCGGTTGGACCACTTAAAGTGGTCCGGACCGGTTTCCAATTTTTTTTTTTTTTCATTTTTTTTTGTTTTTTTTTTTTTTTCATTTTCACCTCACATCTAAAAAGTAGGCAAATGTCAAATGAATGAATGATGGGTTTTACAAATGGGTGCTAGGCTCATGCCTCATGGGCTCAAAGATTATGAAAAAAAAAATAAAAAAAAATTATTTTAATAAATGCGGTCCGGTCCGGTCCGGACCGGACCACAAAAGGCCCAGACCGGACCGGACCGGAATAACCGGTCCGGTCCGGACCGGACCGGATTTGGACCACCAAGACCGCAAATCCGGTCCGGTTTTGTGGTCCGGTCCGGTCTGCGGTCCGGTTCTGTGCAGCCCTATCACTAACTGCAATTGTTAATGTTACATGCTTTATAAAAAAAAATGAGTCCAAGCTTTTGAAACTATGTATATAAGGATAAAAGAGATGGGCAAAAGTGTTATTTCGCTCTAAAAACCTATGGTAGTTGAAAGACTATTGATTTTAGGGACACAAAAGGTATTAAAATGAAGTTGCAAGGGCCTATTTGCAAATTCTAAAATTTTAGGGGCCTATTTACAAATCCTACAAACCTGAGGGGGGTTTATACAAAAAGATCTTTTTCTTTTACCCTTCCTAAGGTATTAGGACCCAAGAGGACCCACACAAATGGAAAGCCTGAATCATAAAACCTAATATATATATATATATATATAATATACTATATATGAAAGGCAAATAGTGATTACTCGAATGATTTCTCTCTTCACACCTTTGTGTGTGAGAGGAAGGTGTATATATATATCATTGCTGTCGTGAATGATTACTCATGTGTCCATATATGGTATTACATTTAGTTGAAAATTTTTAATTCACAATCAATTTGAATAGCGGCTCCATGATTGATGGGATGCCAACCCAATTCCACAAGTGCATTACACTATATAAGAAATTATCTTTTAATTTTTGTGTCTTTTTATCTCTGTGGAAACATCTGATAAAATTGGAATGATGAAAGGGAAGAAGTTTTCTTTTCTTTTTTAGGTGCGTTTGGTTGACCGGGGGATTTTGTACTCGGTTGGATTTCTATTTGCATGGTGGGAGAAGAATATTGTGTTTCAACCTCTAGCTTAGATTATCACAATCCTCTCTACAATAGAAAATCAGTTTAATTTTTTTGCACAAAGTGACCCTAAATGATAAAAGGTGGATCACATGAAGAGTTTGTGCCAAGAGAGAAATCCGTTAGTAGTGAAGAGATTTGTTTTGATTTTCTGTGTAGCTCATTTTTTATTATTTGGAACAACACACATTTTACTTAAAGAAAAAAGGAAAATGAATCAATTTCCTTGATAAAGAGAATTTTCATTTGTCTAAAAATGTAGGATTTCAGTCTCTCGCGAAAATGAAAATCCGCGGAGATTGAAATCTTCTCGCTATACTAACATATCCAAAAGTATGTGATATTGCTCTCCATCCATTCCATAAGGTTTAGGTGGAGCACCTAAATTATTAGTGCAGTGAACTGCGAATACGTTCTTGAATTTTCTTTGTTCAAAAATCACAAGTCTTATGTGAATGAATTCTACTAGTGTAACTTGTCTGATATCGATATAGAAAACAGCAGTTTTCTAGCCACTGGATTTGACCCCATAGGAAATTTCAAAGCCATGGAAAGCTATGTATATTATGCCCCTTTTTTCATGTGTGGGTCAATCACTCTAATTTTATCCATGCATTCTTTTGACAAGCATCTATGTGGTCCAAGATTGAAAGATTGCAAACTTTGATTGGTGTTCTGCAAAAATATCGTAGTAGGTATCACCAGACACCAGTGTCCATATAAAGTTCCACCGACAAACAAAATCAAAAGATGTGTCGATGAAAAAAGAACCGTCTGCGTCCACCTCATCATCATATATATACAGGGCCGGTTCTGAACTTTTCAGGGCCCAGGGCAAGAGTAAAAATTAGGCCTCTTATTCATTTTTCAACCAATATCAAACTTGTCAAAATTAACTAAAATTTTAACATTCAAAGTATATAAATTTAAACTTCAATATATAAACATTCAAAATAAAATGCTATAATGTATAAACAAGACAAATACTTGTAAGTTGTAACAATTCAATAGTTCTTTTTCATATAGCAATAAGCAACCAACAAAATAAAACCAATGCAATTTTAATACTTAAAAGAATAAATAAAGAACAACATAACCTGGAATTTGAGAAATCCCCCTCAACAGCAGCCCTAAACAAGGTTGTTTGGAGAAAAAACATAGAGAAAGACTGCCTGAACAGCTGAACTCAACCCAAACTGGCCTCCGGCCCGGATCTAGAAACTAGGCCCAAGTCCAAGCCTCCAAGGTCCAAGTGATGTAGGCCAACACACCACAGTTCTTGCTCGTGTAACTGTGTAAGTGTAACTCGTGTTCTGTGCCCAGATTGCAGAACAAAGGGTTAAAACTCAAAACCCTTGACCCTTCTTACTTTTCTTTTTCTATGTCAATGACTCAATGGATCATGGATGGCGCTGGCGAGAGTGAAGACTGAAGAGCGGCAGAGCGCAGGCAGCACAGCAAGGCCGCAAGGGCTATGGACTGACTGACTACGGCAGCTGGCAACCCTCAATGGATCATGGATGGCGCCTGGCGGGAGTGAAGACTGAAGAGCGGCAGAGCGCAGGCGGCCGGGCAAGGCCCAAGGGCTGTGGACGTGGTGACTCGTGATGACTGACAACGGCAGCTGGCAGCCTGGCAGCATGTGCTCCTCCGGTCCGGTGCCAGGTACCTTCTCCGCCTCGCTGCTGCTTCCTCTTCTTTCCTTTTTTTTTTTCTATTTGATTCAATCAGAGAAGAGGGGCTGACCGGCTGAGATCGGCGAGATGGTGTTGAACTGTTGATGCCAAAGCCCAAAGGCGTGATGATGAATGATGATGATTGATGAATTGATGATGGCCCCGTGCTGATGAGTGATGCGATGACGGGGTCCGGGGAATGGGGATTGGGGATGGAGAAGATTGAAGAAGCGGCTGGAGGTCGGCGGCGGTGCTGACCTGTGTGGGGAGCTGGAATTTGGGGGACAGTGATGGCTATTACCAGATAGCAATTTCTTTTTTGGCTTTGGGTTGTTGTTTGCTAGTTTATGGAGAATAAAACAATGGGTATTGGGTAGAGGAGATAAATAGGGTGGGTTGTGGAGAACGAAGAGTTGCAGTTGCAGATGATTAATGCGTTTTTTTGGAATTTGGCGTTGGTTGATTAATGTGGTTACCGTTAAGTGGTAGATAATTGGATATGGGTTAGGATTTTAAGCAAAACATTTTCTAATTATTCTTACTGTCACCAAACACCCGGCGTGAACCGGACTTTAAACCCTCCTCCTTTTTCCGGGCTTGGGACCGGCAAGGCAATGCAACAAGCTACATGGCAGAGTTAAAAACTTTTTTTTTTTTTTTGCCGGTGACAGTAGAAAATAAAACAATCAGTAGAAATGAATGAGTATCCTATATATAGGCTATATGGGTCAAGTAATGTAGGAACGGTTAAAATCTTTTTTTTTTCCCGGTGAAAGTAGAAAATCAATAGAAATGAATGAGAATGAGTATCCTATATAAGTCAAGTTATAGTAATGTAGGATCGGTTGAAAACTTCTTCTGTTTTTTTTTTTGGCCGGTGAAAGTAGAAAATCAGAAAATCAATAAAATGAATGAGAATGAGTATCATATATCGGTCAAGTAATGTAAAAAAGAAATCAACATAAATTATTTTTCTTTTAATATATCTAAAACATCAGTTAGTGCATTCTCATCATTGTCTAAATCACCATCACTAGTTGGGTCATGACTAAACCAATCTTGGGCACAAACTAATGCTTCTACTGTATCTGGTTTCAAAGAAGTCCTATGTGGGTCAAGTACCCTCCCTCCTGTGCTAAATGCTGACTCTGAAGCAACGGTGGAAACTGGAATAGCTAAAATATCACGAGCCATTCGAGATAAAATAGGATACTTAGTTGAATTTAATTTCCACCATTGTAATATATCTATCGTGCCATCTTCTTCTGCAGACGTGTCATCAAAATAACGATCTAATTCTGTTTTTTCTTCTATAATTGCCTTATTGGTGATTTCATTTCGATACTTTAAAAAAAGAGAACGAGCCTTTTCATATTCATCATCACCAGCCTTTCTTTTCAATTGCCGACTAGTTGCATCATTTTTATCTACTATTTGATCACTTTCTTTAGCACCAAATCTCACGCGATACTCCTCATAAATCTTTTTAAATAAATTGCGAGCTTCAATCATACGAGTATTTCTATATTCCATTGTTTCATATAATATCTTAAAAACCCATTCCAAACACACTATCTTAGAGGAGGGATCAAGCAATATGGCTATTTCAAACATTTGTTTATAATTCTTCCAATATTTATCAAATTTTTCCATCATCACTTTAGCCATTCTTGCAGAAACAAAATCAAAATCACCTAATTTTTGTACTAACTCATTATGTATTGTACAAACTTCAGGTAAAAAAGTATGTATAGTTGGATACTTTCTAGCAAAGAATCTATTTGTAGCTTCATAGAACCTTTCCAAAAAATCATTAAGAGTAGCAACCTTGTCCCATTCCACATCCGAAGGAATCAAAGTCTTATAGTGTAAGTCATCTGTTAGAGATAGATAAGAAAAAACATCTCGAAAATACAATGCTGAAGAGACCATAAGATATGTGGAGTTCCATCTAGTTTGAACATCAAGAGGCAATCCCCTTGTAGAACTTAATTAGCCCTTTCGCACTTACAATATCACGAAACTGATGTATACGATTCGAGCTATTCTTAATGTATTTAACTACCTCCCTGATATTGTCAATAATTGGGCCAATATCTTTAAGTCCATCTTTCACTATAAGGTTAAGAATATGTGCAGCACAACGCATATGAAAAAAATTACCATTTAAGATGAGAGCATTGGTTTTCATAAGTTGATTTCTAAGTGTCCTTACAATACAATCATTTGTAGAACAATTATCTAATGTCAAACATGATAATTTATTATCAATATTCCAATTTAGTATACTTAGAGTAATATTGTCAGCTAGCATTTGGCCAGTGTGGGGAGGATCAACATTATGAAAGTTAATTATACGCGATCTAAGAACCCAATCAGAGTCAATATAATGTGTTGTAATAGCCATATAACCTAAATGCTGGTTGGATGCCCACATATCTGCTGTGAGAGCAATCCTGCTAGTGAGATCCTTGAATTCTTTAAAGATCTCATTCTTTTTTCCATTGTACATTTCCATACAATCTGCCTTCACAGTGTTGCGTGATACAATCTTGAATTCAGGTCGTAGAGTTGCACAGAACTCTTTAAAACCTCGTTGTTCAACAACATTAAAAGGATGATCATGTAATAACAACATTTTTGCAAGGGCTTCTCGACTATTTTTTTGTTGAAATTTAAAAACACCAACACCGGTTTTTGTTTGAGCATCAATCCTTAAAAGTTGTTGTTTTGTAGACTTATCAGTGCTTGGTTTCATAAGACAAGATTTCAAGTGTCTATGCAGGTGTGAAGTTCCATCCTCAGGTCTACTGACTAGAGATTTCTTGCAATAGTTGCACACCGCTTTAAGTTTAGTGACATCCTTCCCATTAACTTTCACAGCCATTTCAATTTTTTGAAAGTGTCCCCAAACCACTGATTTGAGCTTTCTTGCACTAGGCTCATTTGAAATTACTTCATCATTGGAAGAGGCAATGGGAGGCACTTGCTCATTACCACCACTACCCATCTCATCATCAGTGGGGATGGGGTCATGTGGGGGAATGAGAATGCTACCAACACTACTAGGAGGCGTATCAGAAGGCATATTCAAACAAAAAATAAGCTACTAAACAAGTAAAGCAGTTATCCACAACTAAATAAGTAAACAAGTAAAACAGTGTCTACTATCCACAACTAAACAAGTGATTATATTTAAAATAGAAAGAGTCCAGAGACGTATCTTAGTATCCCGCAATCCCCAACTTATGGATGGCCGCCACTCGATTGAGACTAAGATTTCCTTAAGAAGAAAAAAGAACATATACAATTAAGGTGCTGCAGAAATCAACAAAAATGAATAGAAAAAATATAAGTCATATGAATTGTACAAAAATTTAAAAATGCAAAAGAGATGCAGGTGGAGTCCCAAACACTCTGTAATGAGTATTGTACATATTCAAACCCAAAAGTGCATCATTATCATCAAATCCTTAGCCATAAAGATGTGAACACTTCAATTCTAAGTGAAAATTGCAATATCTTGATTTACTCATAAAATCCTAACCTACACTACAATTCTGACTGCAAACTGTAACACTCATGAGCTGGGAATTAGAAATAGCTCAGACAGTCTCATATACTTATTTGAGATATTGAAAGTGAGAAAAGTGACCCATTTGATCATCTTTACCATCAGTACTCTGTAATGAAGAGCAGCATAATGGTAGGGTGAAGGGGAACAAAAAAAGTTATTTTTTAGTTTGGTTTTGTGCAAGGTCGGGCACTTTAACATCCAACATAGCAATATCCTAAGAAGGTAATAACCCCACCACACCATTGGTTCATCGAACTATAACTAGTACCAACTTACGAATTACACCATAAATGCAAATTAATCAAGCTGCTAAATAGGAAGCCATGATCTGAGCATAGACTAAGAGATAGAGAAAGAAAGCAGGGGAGGAAGAAAGGGATTACCAATAGAGAGGGATAGAGAAGATGGGAGATGGAGGGAGGGCGAGGATGAGAGAGGGCATAAGGCGAAGGAGGAAGAGTGAGAGAGGGCTAGGGCAAGAGAGAAAGAGGGTGATAGAGGGAGACTGGGCAAGGCGAGGGAGGTGGGGAGAGAGGGCTAGCCTGCTAGGGAAAAGAGGGAGAAGGGCAGCGTCGGTGCAATGGTGCAAGAGGCGTGTTGCTGGTGCGGCGTGCGTCGTCACTGTGCGAGAGCAGAGAGCTGAGTGAAAGAGCAGAGAGTAGAGAGAGGCGTGTGCTGCGTGCGTCGTGCGTCGGTGCGATGGCTCGCCGTGACGGCGATAACAGATCAGAGAGCTTGGATCCTGAGATGATTCAGATGAGCGCTGAGAGCGAGAGGAGAATGGGAGCTGTGAGCGAGAGGAGAGAAGATGAGAAGAAGCATAGATGAGAGGCACAAAGAGAGGCAGAGAAGAGAGAGCTGAGAACGAAAATTCCAGAAGGTAGGGTTTTTTTGGGCACTTATGTTTAGGGCTTTATTAGAGATGGAGGGCGAAGTTACAGAACTGCCCCTCCTAATTAGCCGTTTTTTGCTGTTAGTGAGGGGCAGTTCAGTAATATCTATATATTTATTATTAATTAACTTTGTAGCGGGCCGGGCCGGGCCTGAACGGGCTGGGTTGTTTCTACCCAGTCCCAGTCCCATTTTGGTCGGGCTTTGAAATGTATTGTCCAAGCCCAGCCCACTGGGTTCAAATTTTTTTTAAAAGCCCTGTACTTTCGGGCTTGGGAAGGGCCGGGCCGGGCTTTTTACCCGTTTCAACCCGTCCCATTGACAGGCCAACATCAACCTTTAATTTGGATGAGGCCCCATCCTGGGATTATATCTCCCGCACTTGCAATTATCATGAGTTGTTGGGATTAGGGGGAATTCCTCCTTGGGGGTATGTAATTTTCAAAATATGCAAAAGGCTTTTTTTTTTTTTCAAAAGTTAGGGGTAATGTGAAAAATTATAAAATTTCCTAAAACCTAGGGTAATTAAGGGAGATTTGATCCCTTGGTTAAAGTAATGGGTAACACATTCATTCATTGTTGAGTGGTGTTAACACCTTAGCATCTCACACATGCGCAGGGAATAATCCCTGGGTCTTCATGTTCAAAGCACTCTTGGGGGGTAGATGAAAAGAAATGGACATACATTGTGATCATACTGAGTTATAATCCAACGGTAAAAATTATTTTGGATAAAGTGATGTTTGGACATGGTCACATGGTGCTTGTGCATGGCTGAATATTGAGGTTTTTGTTTATGATATTGTGTGCTTGTGTTAGAAAGTGATTCTTCAAATGTGATTGTGTGGGTGTCTAACCGAAAGACTTATCCTTATAGGAATTTTAGTTCCTCTTCAATGAAGTTAGGGAGATATGATCAGCTCACGTACACCAATGTTAGCTCACGTACACCAATGTTTACTTACGTGTCATGAGGTTAGATAAGCCAACTCCATGTTGGATATGCTAGTAAAGCAAGGGATTGATAGGTGAATTCCTTGCATATAAGTGTCATGTTTTAATTGGAGTGTAGCTGGTTCTTCTCTCTTGCACTCTCCAACTCTTTTTTTTTCTTTTAAGTTTTGGTGTGTTTAGTTTTTCCTTTTTTTAATGAAATCTTTGTTACCGTTTAAAAAAAATAAACTTATGATTAGTCGACACATAGGTGATGATGTGGACATTGTGAAGAAGCTCTATTTCAAAATCGAGAGCCCTCGACGCCCGATCCCAGCTGCTTTACTATATATAAGTAGCAAATGGGGGCCATGCCCAACCCCGGCCTTATTTAGAAAATAGTTAGAATAACTTTTTTATATTTATTTAAAATTTTGAAGTCTTTTTGGTGTAGCATGTTCAATTTATGATAATGGAGAAAAATACTTCTATTTGAATAAATAAATAAATAATTCTGAAATAAGATATCAAAGTTAATTATAAATAATGAATATATATCAAAATAAAATAGAAACAACTTAATTACAAAACATATAGAGGTTTTTCCAGTAGCATTTTAGAGACCATTTTGGGAAAAAAAAATGAAAAATGGTTTGAACCCTTTGTCATTATATAGTACAATCCACCACAAGAATAAGGCAATTGTGAAAGGGATAGGACGGAGAGAAAAAGAAAGGAAAAAAAAAATTTATTGCTTTGGGATTGAATACAAGGGTAGTGGGTATAGCAAAGAAAATCTAGGTGGAATGGTAATGAGAACATTAGAAAATTAGTTGATATTTTTGTGTTTCCACGCAAGCAACAACTGAAGTCAGATCCTATTGGGCTTTGAGTTGGAGAAATCATTAGTTGAAAGAATGAGACTGTACAATAGGGTCTACATAATAAACGTCTTTCTGGTGCATAGAGTATCCTCATTTTTACCCTAGTGGGAGTTGGTCCAACCTAAGATTAATCATTATATAGAAAACATAACGTTGAATAAGACAAAAGATTGAGTTGATCATGTTATTTTTTTACCACCAAAAATAGATGCCAACTTAAAGATTGTGATACAACAACATTTATAAAGAGAACTTAGGATGAGATATAGAGATACCTTGGGCCGTATGAAATCTGTTAATTTTTTATTTGGATAATCCAGCCAAAGGGCTAGGACACCAATAATATGTGAGGTGACGAGAACTCACACATGTAAGGAAACACAACTCATACATAGAAAGTAACGGGGACTCGTACATGTGAGGAGACACAACTCACAAATGTGGGATAATAGCAACTCACATGTAGAGGGGCGGCCAGGTTCGAACTATGGACCTCCCATTGTGAACTCCCTGTTCTCAGGAAAACTGTTTGAATGTACATGGAAACTACGTAAGAGGAGTAAGATTAAAGAGCTAATGATAGTGAATTAGGAATGTTGCATTTTAGGAGATTTTTAGGTAATTAGAGAGGTTGAGGGAGAGATTTTAGGAGGTAGTAGCGAGTGACGTGGCGTGCTTTGGAACTTTCTATTTCGAAATCAAGTGCTCCCAATCCACCACGCTTGTTAGTTTTTTTTTTTATCGATAACAGTAAAATATATGAAAGACTTAAAAAAGGTTAAAAAAATATAGGTATTAGAACTAAATACCAACACAAAACAACAAATTACAAATGAGCAAGCAAAGCTACATCTTTTTCTACCCCCAACTTAGCCAAAGCATCCGCCATGCCATTCCCCGATCGAAACACATGATGAAACTCAACATTCAAAGATGATGACCAAGTCTTAATTTCACGCGCTTGTTAGTTTACCATATATAAAATAATAAAATAATTGATGGGTTAATCAGCAAACTTGAAAAATCATAACTTTGGAGATTATAACCTACCTACCATTATGAGTTCAACATTCTTCTATGTTGGAAGTAAGGGGAAGAATTGAAGATAGAAGGCAAACAATCCAAACATAGTTTAGTAGTTAAGTAGTGGAGACCAGAGAGCTTTGTATTTTTTTTCTAGTCAAATTAGGTTTCCATTCTCCCAACAGACCATTGAATAATCCAACCTAGTATCATATGAACACATGTAATCTAGTATGACTAATCTATATATGTTCCAACATGTAACGGTTTCTAACCAATTTGAATGTTAGTTGGGTAGTTCGGTAGGTGCATAACAACCACTTACACAAACATGATCTCGATCACAGATCTCGGTGGGGTCCTTGTATTTTGGGAGTATGTTGACATTATTATTATGAGGCCAAACTAGTGCCCATATATAAACCCTGAGTAGTATTAGAAGGGCCCTGCATCTCTGGAGGTGTGTTCCCCAATTGTTAGTTGGCGTCTAGGTTACATTTTGGCTGTTTCTCGTTTGTGCATGCTTTCCTCTTCTGCTGCTTCGTACAATTATCCTTTTCAAGAAAAATAAATAAAAAACCGACTAGTGTTAGGCTTGTTTTGTATCTCCACTCTCTTTTGGAATTAACCCATGAAAATAGGGCCATTAAAAAAAAAAAAAAAGGAGGTTAGAATCAAAAGAAGTATTTGGTAATGCAAGAATCTTTGTTAAACATCATTTTTTATATCAATGGTTGAAAGTTTTTTACAAATTTCTTGAGATCCACAAGGTATTAAGCCTTGAAAATTGACCATATATCCGTGTTGAGCCTTCCCAAGATATCTAACGGTTTGGGTCTTGTGTTTGGGGCCCACGTAATCCAGAAAATTACATCAAATGGCTCTTTTTTTAACATATCTCGGGATTGGTGATGATCCAACGGCTGAAATTTGGTCTCATGGCCGTGTCAGTTTGGATCTTAATTTACACACCCAGAAATAATTAAATATATATATAAATGTTATTGTTCATGTACAAATTCAATATTGAGCATAATACATCAATGACTGATATTGTTTTGCAAATATCTCAATATCAAAAGGAGTCAATCCTTGAAATTTGACCACATAGCCATGTTGAGCCTTCCAAAGAGATCTAACAGTTCAGATCTTGCATTTGGAGCCCACAGACTTCAGAAAGTTGAGAGATCTAACGGTTTGGATCTTGCGTTTGGGGCCTACAAACTCCAGAAAGTTGCATCCAATGGCTTACCTTTTTTTTGCACGTATCTTGAAATTGGTGGTGATTCAACGTCCGAAAGTTGGTTTCATGGCCGTATTTGATCTACTCAATGGAGTATGTCGAATTTGACCAAACCACTTAAATTTGTATGTCATGCTCTTATTTGTGTGTATCTTTTAATTTTTTTTAGTGTAAAATACTTATTTTTTAAGCCCAAAAGGTAAGAACCACACGAAGTCCATAGCACGATAGGCAAGAAGGCACGACCAGTGCCGTGCTGGGCCACCCCTTCAGACGGCACGGCCCGTTTGACATCTCTATCTGGATCCATTGAGAACATTGAACAGTCGCTCCCACACAAGTCTTTCCATGAGTGGCTGGCTACTGGCTAGTGGGGGAACCAAAAAGGTCTCCACTATTCACCATGGTTCCTTTTTTTTTTTGTGTTATTCGATGCAAATGGACTCTCTGTGAAAAATCTCTATTTAGGTGGAGTCTTTTTTGTGCAAAATAAGAAATATGAGTCCAACCTTTGCATTTCAGTGGAAGAGGAACACTACAATTATGACATTTCCATATAGAAAGTTGAGTCCGATGGTTGAAGGGAAATAGGCTGGGTTCTGCTTTTCCTCTATCAAAAGGAAGATTTGTCCAAAAATATAAGCTTCTTTGGAAGAGTCCTACTGCAACAAACGATGGGTGAAAAAGTCGCAAAAAATCGAGTACCCTCGGGGCATATTTGTGTGAGGGGGGTTTTCCGCAGAAAAGATCGAAAGGCTGACAAGGTGCCGGAAAATCCGGCATCTTCTCTATGCCATTCTGTGCAACAATAAAAATTGGATAGAATCCGTAATTTTGTGTTATTTTTCCTCACTACAACGGAACCTGAGTTCCCACCTTCCTACATTAGAAACGGAAGCCATGTTTCCTCTTCCACAGCTCTGCACAAACAGAGAGTGTGGAGAAGATGGTATTCAGTTCTTCTGATTTTCCACATAAAGGGCATCCTATTTGGTTATATAGTTAAAAGTATTTAACATGGTTTCAACAGGTGCGGCTCAGATGTGTGAAAATGGGGTTTTAGCATGTGTAGATGTACACTTCGTCACTTCCTCACTGATGTTCACATCCGTTCTGTCGAGGCTCAGGCTCAGTCCGCGTCTGGACGATACTTTTTCTTCAACCAAAAGTGAAAACAAAAGAAGATGCCATAAAACTAGCAAAACAATTGAGTCCTTTGATTACATGTGTTCTTGAATAATATATAAAGTTGGAAAATGTACATAAGTTCATTTTTTACATTATGACAGAAGATATCCCTTTAAAAAGAGGCAAACTCCTCTACAAAGTGACAAATGGAGGGCATACTAAACGGTCTATTTGAAGTAGACCCGTTAATTCCCAAACACTTTTTTTGTTCTAGCCTCTTCTTTTTATAGCTCTTTTTTTAATGGCTCTATTTTGAATGGTCAGTCAGAAAAAGAGTAAAGATGCCAAACAAGGCCTTAATCTGCTTCTTATCTGTAGATTTACTGTTGCACACATGTTCTCTATAGCATTTACCTCTTTTTCTAATACCAAACGGAGCTATAGAAAACATGTTACACACCTGGCAAACCTACATGCATGGTCTAGGGGGTGGTTGACCCGTCCGACTTGCGTCCACCTCCAAAACTCATTTAAAAATTTTGTATCTAATTTTAAAATCCACGTGAAAAATCTTGAGTCGGCACCCAAAAGGCCAATCCATATCAAATTTTTGGATTTAGCCCCAAAACACAACTACCTATTTGGGACTACAAATGAAAATCGAAATCCACCTTTGGTTAAACATACGCTTCTTTTGGGTAACACTCTTTTCATGGAAAAGGAATACAAAGTCTTTCAATTTTCTAAACTCTTCCTCTTTTCACGCATATTCTCATAAAACCCATGACCTTAACCACCATCAAGACATGGTAGGGATGAACTTCTCTTCCCACATCCCTTAAGTCGGCATTCCTCATAGGCTATAGCGAAACCAATTCCACACGGAACTAAACCTATGTGTCCATCAAGTCTAATCACATTCACAATCAAGTCTAATCAACTGTGGCACTCGTGGAATACACAATGTCGTGGATCCCAAAGAGAAAGGGAGTGCCACATGGGAAAAGCAAAAAATTTTTTCTTTTTATTGGAACAGATGAGATGTCATTTATTTGACATCTCTCCCCATGTGACACCCCATGAATTGTCCAAACATGTTTCCCACAAATATCTCTAATAGTTTTAAAGGGATGAATATTTTTAGAAGGCTTTTGAGTTCTCACATCTTTTTCAAATAAAAATACTATGAATCAAGAATAACGAAAACTCAATCTAAAAATCAGAATTGTTAGAATTCTACTGCCCAATGGTTATGGTCCAATTGCTGACACTTGTAATGGAAACGACCAGCAGAAAGTCTGAATAGAATTAAGACAGGATGAGGGGAATTAGAATTCAACCAAACAACAGGGGTGTTGTAAAGTAAAAATTCTCACTTTCCGTTTACCAAAATACCGTTGGAAGGAGCTTTCAATAAAAATGTGGACTAATAAAAAAGTCTATCACAGAAAAGCAGAGATATCACAATTTCTTCCTTCACACTCATTATATAAATTATTGTATAACTACAGTTACATATGAAATCCTTCAACACTAGAAACAAAGTCTGAATAGGAATCTCTCTCATTCAATCTGCTCTTAATGATCCACTTTCTCATTTGAAGATATCCTAATTACAATCCCAAACAGGCAGCTGGGGTTCCACCAAAATGAACAAAGAGCATATGTAGGAAGAAGATTAAGAAATACAAAAACCCCATTTCCTATTGAGTATAAAATCACACTGAAAGTGGATAATTGAAGTCTTGGATGATGTGGTTAGGAGATCCCAAATTAGAAAAAAAAAAAAAAAACCCAATTCCATAGTAGCAGGAACAAGAACAGCAACAACAACACTTACTACATGATTTCTGTTCTCTTTCCAAAGAACCCAGACATAAATAAAGGCAACAATAGAAAAGAGACTAAAACTAAACTAACACACACACCTGACATCTTTTTTCACATGGGGTCAAAAAGGTCTGGGAAAAAAAAAAAAGAAAATCAAAGAGAAAGAGAGAGAAGAGCTTGGATGCTGGAACCGTCTAAGACATCTGGGCGGCGTTGATGGGGCATAAACTCCTGGTAGAAAAGGCGCATGGCTCTCTCCCATCTGGTGTCTTGGCCCTCTTGACGGACAGTCAGGATTTGGCGCAGGCGAAAGGCGAAGAAGGCGGAGAAGTCAGAGAAGGCCTCACAAACTCTTTGAAGATGGCGTAGCACTGGGAGGTAGAGATTGAAGGGCCATAGAAGTGGCGAGAGCTTGAAAATATGCATAAAAGGCAACTTCACAGCTGCAAACACATGTATTCCCATTCTCTCTCTCTCTCTCTCTCTCTCTCTCTCTCTCTGTGAACTATTTAAGTGTGAGAACTGAGATAGATTAGGGTGAACTATTTAAGTGTGAGAACTGAGATAGATTAGGGAAAAGAGAATAGAGAGAGAGAGAGAGAGAGTGGGGAAGTGGAAATGGTTGGTGGCCAGGTCAAGGTGGGGTGGGTCTGAAAGTCTGATTAAGAGAGGCCGAGGGACTATCAGAGGACGGTTCTATTTTTATTTTTTATTTTTTATCCATTATCCATTTCCCTCTTTTCTTCGGTGAGCTTTCTCTTCTTTTATTTTATTTATTCCACTTGATCGATTCAGTTTTCTACTGTAATTGTCCATTTCAGTTTCCAGCTGTTTGTTTGTTTGTTTGTATTTTCTTTATTATGATAAGGAAAAGACACAAGCATCTGACGGAATCATGTCAATTCTGGGCCTTAATTAATTGGGTTTAAACATCAAATAGTATAGAGGTGGAGACAATCCAGGAGAGACGTGTACTCGTAGTCTCGTACGCAACGCAGATGAGTTAGGGGGCAAAAATATTTTTAATTTCATAGATAGCCCCGCCAAGGAAAGGGATACTATTTCAATTGAAGAGTTGTATCAGCCATAAGAGCCATATCATTTCATGCGATTCAATTTTTTTTTTATTTTTATTTTAATTAAATTTATAAATGATCATTTTAAAGGTGAGGCCCCACTTCAATTTAAGGCGCTAGAATTATATAACAAACATGTTAATTTGAAAGTTGATATTAAAGAGGTGAGCAATCGGGAGAGCTTCTGTAAGCATGAGAGAGGTGGGCCTCATTAGAGAGGTGGGTTTCATATTTATATATATAAGGGAAAACACCAAGGCGGGGCCCAATACATTTTGCCTTTCTTTTCAACAGAATGACTGTTTAGTTGAAACTTGGAAGGGCAGATACAGAAAAGAGATACATTGTTTTGAAATGATTTAAATGCAGTTTCGAATTTCCTACATACGTGCTGCCTACCCATTGGGTATAGGTCGATGCCGCAGCGTCGCTGTACCGAAGACAAGCCCAAGATCTCAATAAGCCCCAAAGGGATTTAACTACCCAAAAAAAAGAAGCCCAAGTGGGATAACATTAACAACCCCATTAGGTCAACTTCTTGATGTATTGCTTTTACAAGGCATTACCTATTTATTACCCTTTTTCCGTTTACTAGTTTGAGAAGCCACCGGCTCTATTTTAAAGTCGAATGGACCGTTACAAGTGCCAGATTTGAGCTTGTGCCAGTTCACAATAGGGGTGTAATAAATGGGACAGCAGCTTGTGGCACTTCACAGGATGGGTGTAGTGTGTCTTTCTTAGTTTTTGAGGGGGTAAATGGGGGTGGACCGCACGCATAAGAAGATAGTCTTATGTGAATACTGTCTGTGCGCTTCACAAGAGTTTTATCATAAGCCATGGCATGAGATGTTGTAGCTCTCATGCAGAAGGAAATTGAATTGTGTGTCTCCAACAATTCCTCTTAGGCTGAAACCCTGCTTCGATGTGAAACATATTTCCGACAGAAATTGTCACTGGAATTGGGACAAATAAAATAGGGACTTCAATTGCACCTGCCTCACAACAGCAACATCACCATCTCCAATTAACCCTGAACCAAACTAGCACTATTAACGACCATAAGCTCCTCCATCAACTTCTGACGAGGACATGTTAACTACATTCACAAAGGAATCCTATAAAGCTCCAGGGTTTCATTTCCTTGTAGTGCCATGACAGATGACTTGACCTGTTTGTTTCATGTAATTGAATTGGTAGGTGTTCTAAGACTTGGTACTTCGAAAGTAGTAAAAAAAAAAAATGATGAACAAATGTGAATATCCAAAAAAAATGACCATCAAGTTTTTCCTAGGGAAAATGAATTAAGATGTGAATGAATACCTAGCCATCACCTACTAATTCAAATCCTAGGGAAGTCAACATCCCATCTAGAGATCTTGACCTCACCTCTAATAGCCGTTCGTTAATGAAATCCAATCAATGCATTCAATTTCATGCAAACAAACAGGCCCAGGGAAACAGAAACCATCCAATTTGATGTGCAGCACACTGAAAACCACATGACACTAACTTGTATTTCCCAACCCCTGAACCAAGTCAATCCTCCCTACTGAATCTTTTAAATTGGAAGACCCGGCTGTCTGATGGTTAAATACCTCGGGCAAGCCTAAATCTCAATAGTACCTGTCTTTCATGGTCAGTTTTGTGGTGTTTATCCTGGGCTTTAGGGCGAAACATTGACTATGACAAGAAAATACACCTGCTTGCATAAACAATCATCCTGTTCATATAATAATATGAAGGGAAAAAATACAAGAAAACACTAGCAACCACTTGACAAGTCATATGGCATCACATAGGTCCTGATTTGCTAAAGTATCTGTAGTCTATACATAAAAGCACACACCGAAGAATGTCCTAGAGTTACAAGGAGGTCTAGGAGCCCACAGTAATAGCCAATCACGCTACACAAGAGGAGGGTATTGTTTGGCCTGCTGCCGCACCCTTCTTTTATACTCTGCTGGCTCCTGCAAATCACCACAATTGCATTAAAGAAATAAGCACAATGGAGACAGCAGGTAAAACTAGGTGAAACAAAGCTGGTTTAGTTGTATGCAATCAAGGCCTGCTGGCTGTAAGATTCATTAAAAGGATTCTTTCAAAAAACATGTCCAATGTGCACAAGCATGTCCAGTGGGCAAGGTGTACTCTCTGATAAGAACTCAGTGGATAAACTGTTCTTACAAATCAAAACCTACACCCTCCCTGCAAGCAAACTGGCTTAATATTTGGTTAGAGCTGTGCGTGTTCGAAAAGGGCCCTATTTGATGAATAGTTGCAACAATGTCTCGCATTCACGTACCATTCAAAAAAAAAAAAAAAATTTGTCTCGCATTCACATGTGGTGCACGAGATTTTGCATATCCATAAATAAATATAAAAAAAAGTGAAATTACCAACATTTTTTACTTTTTAGTGATATGAAGAAAGCCCCTAAATCCTAATAATGTTCAACTCACACAGCAACTTCTAGGATTTTGCTATATTGCTTCATATAAACAAATGGGTAGATTAGGGGAATATTTAGTCTCTAGAAGTAAAACCTGGATAAAGAGATGATATCCATCAGTCTGAGCAGGGTCAGCAGGGTTGGGCTGATCCAGAAGATCTTGTATGCCTACGAGTATTTGCTTCACTGTAATTGCTGGCCTCCAGCCCTACAAGCAAATAAGAGAATCAAAAAACAAAAATTTGATCTTTTACCTCTGAAAGTCAGTACTTGGTAGGTAGCATGGGAAATATACATAAAATCAGAGGGAAATATTTTGGTAGGAAGCAGCCACAACTTTAAAATCAAGAACCCATTCTGTGGGCACCACTTGGATACATGTCAATCACTATGTTGGATGAGATTTGACAGTCTTCGTGTGGATTAGAGCCAGAGGTAAGTGAAAAATCTGCTTGATCTGAAATCCCATCTATTTAGGGTTCCACTATGTAACAGTTATGTTTGCACATATGTAACAGTTAAATTATGGAGACCTTTAACACATGGTTAGGACTTGGGATCGTCTTGGATCAAAACTGATTTTTGGCTCACCCTTAATCCACATCAAGCCTTCAAAATTCCAATCTCACCACACCCATGTGATTGGCAAGCACTCAAGTGGGACCCAATAACACGGTTATCAAATTTAGAATTTGATACTGCTGCTAATTTGAAATTGTAAGATCACAGTACTTACACTATCCTCATTTAGAATTGACAGGCATACAGTTCCAGAAGGGTAGACATTAGGGTGGAAAAAGCCTTGAGGAAACTTGCATTTTGGGGGTTTACTTGGATAGTCCTCACTGAAATGCAGCGTGATGGGGAAAAATCCACCCTCCCAGTCAGTCTGCAACAGTATTAATAATGGATAATGTCCGTTAAACCTCCATGGAAGAATATATGAAAACAAACATACATTCAATTCTGTTGGAACATAAATCATACAGTATTTGCCAACAAAAACAAGTAGAGTATCAAGCCACACCAGAAGGAACATTCACAAAAAAAGATCAAAAGAGAATATTTCCGTAGAGAACAACAGCGAAGAGTGGTACTTTTATTTGTGTCCAATTTTACAATATAATCTCAAAATGCCCAAAAGGTAATATAGAAACAAACAATTCCTCTCTCCCAGGCAGCTGTAGCTCAGCTGGTTAGGGGCATGGATATGTTATGTGTGAAGTCGAGTCATTTCTGTATCAAAAAATAAGAATAAAAAAAAAAATCCAATCCCTCCAAAGCATATATTGGATGTGTAAAAGCTTTCACATGATGTTTTAAGAGTCTTTGACTGAAAGAAAGCTTGGAAAAACAAGTTAAAAAATCATTAATGCCTGTTTGTTTGCATAAAAATACATAGGAATTCAATATATAGGAATTTTTCTGAAAAGATCCTATATATTGAATTCTTATGTATTTTAATGCAAACAAACAGGCCAAGGAATCAGCAAGGGAAAAATAGAACAATTAAAAGCACTCTGGATAGTGCTATTTTACTTTATGTTCCAACAAAATGGTTCAGTGCAAATGTGGCACAAGTTCTCAGGCATATTGAGGGTCCTCTTACAGGTAGACTTCTAAGCTCTTCAAGAAAGGAGACAAAATAACAGCTAATGTCACTCTGTGACTCTGACCAGAGGAATTTTCTCGGATGTGCAAACCCAAGAAGGGGGCAATTTCAATGAATGTTTTGGATCGAAGTAAGGTGGGGAGAGAATCTGGACAGGGACTGATGACCTACGATACTTGGATACTTGTACAAGCCCCACATATCTGTATCGGACCAATACAACACTTGTATTGATACCTAATACTGCAACGATACTTCTAAAGAACAACTTTAGCGCATCCTACTTACCAAGTCCATTATTTCATATAGTACTTCTAATTTGTTTACTTCTCAACATGAAATATGTTAGAAAGGAATGTAAACAATGATAAATTCATTAATTCAAAAGTGACATAAAGAAAAAATCAGGACACCCGTATCCGTATCCGTATCCGTATCCTGAATTTTCAAAAGTGACGAGTCATATCCACGATCCACGTATCCAAGTCCGTAACTGCACCCATATTTGGGCATCATGGCTAATGACACCTAAAATACCTTGCGGCAAATAACACCAGATTACAAGAACATTGTAGCCAAGTACAACCAAGAAGAGCCCGTTTCATTAAACATTTCAGAACAATAAAACGTGTACCCCCACCATATGAGAAAATAGTGACAACTGACACCTAAAATGTCATGAAAGATGTACTAATTCTTTCCTGACCTAGATTCAATTTGACATGTGGCAGTCCATTTCTCAATGTCGGAATTTTGCATTAAGACTGATAGTCAATTAAGACCTGTTTGCCTTGATTTAGATAACCTTTAAGTCCCTTTTTCTATATAAAGAGTTATTATATAAGTCCGCCCCTGAGGACAATTGCTATCTAACTTGTTTAACCTTTTCCTTGTTGAGTCTTGACAGACCATCATTAGAATAAGAACCACAAGGTCATACTGAGTCAGGTAATCCAAATTGCCATATCTCCACCTATTTAAAGATAAATTAGAAATATATATATCATTCAAAATATATTTGACTACGTTCAATATGGGTGTGGTTTTTAACATGTCATGAAAATGATAATAACCATCACCTTCAACCTTCATGTTGAAGAAAATCCAAGGATTACAATTAAGTTATTAATATGGGACCCGCCGTATTTACGTTTAATTATATCTTATAGTGGGACCAACCCCTATACCAATAAAATTAGGGGGGAGCCCATTAAAGAAGAGTTCATTTATTCTAAGCAGCATGGAATTGATAATTGAGTTTCAACCATCCACACCTACCATAGGCATAGTGGCCCATAAAACAATTACAAGTGACTAATCATCAGATTTTCATTAATTAGTTATAGGTGGTTTGGTTACATGTGATTAAATTAATATAGGCCCAACTTTGATTAGAATGAGATTCAACTCTCAATCCCAAAATAATGAGTAATGATTATTTTGAACAGCTTGGATTCATTATAGTGATCTCCATTATTTTTGCATTTTAACGGACCTCAAAGCTTTTGAAAAATTATATCCTTAAGAATATTGAGGTATTTTTAAATTTGGGTTTTTTCTTTAAACATTAGTAAAATATATATATACAAAAATAAATAAATTTATTCTTAAATGATAAATAAAAAACCAAGAAATATAAGATATTCATTGTCCCCTCTAAAATATAACTTGGCTCTGCCAATGTTAGTAGACTGTCGCTTGCCACCGCCACCACTCACTAGTTTTGTTGCAAGCCGGCAGGCTGCATTGGACGTCCAAACCATCTCAAAAGAGTTTCTCTAATTTTACAACATATTGATGCTACCCCTAAATGCTCCCAAAAGCACTCAATTTTTATTCTATCCATGCTCTAGTTCTACCACACATCCACTTCAACATTCCCTTCTTTACTACACATTTTGTGCATGTGTTGCTTCTTGATTGGCCGACATTCTGCTCTGTAGGCCATAGCTGGTTTAATCATTGTCTTGTAAAACAAAAAAAAAAAAAAAAGACTCTAAATCTAATAAAAGATTAACAAGATAAATCAAAATAAATCTAATTCTATCATCTCTCTTTACTCTTAAAAAATTAGGTGTCATGTCTAACACATGTCGGACGGCCCCCATATCACTCCATTGACATTTTAATGTGTTGAATTGCACATTTAAATGAATGGGGCCAATATGACAATTACAGGTGGGGGTGGCCATGGGTCCCCTGTTACACAAGTGGGACTTGGCCCATGGGTTGGGCATACACGCCTAGGTTTGGATCTGGCCCATTACCTGAAAGCCCATTCCAAGCCGGCCTTCTTGAGTGGTATATCATAAAGAGTAAAAGGAAACAATAGTGCGGAACATACATGAAAGTGCACAGACTACTTAATGAGGTGCGCTTGGGAGGTAAGTTTTTTTATTTCGTAACAAAAGATTTCATCCAAAAAAGAAAAGGCTACAAAGGAACGCGAAACAGAAAACATTGAGGCCCAGTGGTATAAGATCATTCTACCAAAGGGACAAATCGACATTACATAGAACTAACAACCAATAGAGACAATCCGTCCACTCCTTGTTTAGCCAAAGAGTCTGTAAAGGAATTAGTTGACCACCGTACGAGCTTGAGTTTCACTTGTAGAAAAAGATGATAAATACATAAATCTCATTAAAGAAGAATTGAAATCGCCAAAGAGAAGACCACACAGAGAAGCAACCCAAGAAATGACATTTGACAAATCACTACCAACGAACAACTTAAGATGAGAGAAAGGCCTGAACAACCAAAGAGATTGTAGGATAGCCAACAACTCCGCTCATTCGAATCCATCATCACAACAGGTAAAAAACAACAACAACACGTGACTATTCCAAAGGACACCACTAATACCCACAGGCCTTGGCTTTCCCCTAGCTGAACCATCCACATTAAACTTTAAGACACCATCACAAGGGGGCAACCGCCTACACACTTCTTCACCTGAGAATGTCTTACATTTAAAGAAGCCTCCCAAATATTTAAAGGGAGATGCTCTTGTGAGAGTAACTCTCACGGTACTGTGAGAGTAAGGGGTGGGGGGCCTCACATTTAGGTTGTTGGCATTGGATATGGATGTGGAGGGCCACCCTTTTTCTCACAGGAGCATCTCCCTTATTTAAAATGCCATCAATTAGAACACTCTATGATGCCCAGATGTAGTATCAATAAGGCCGGGACACGCCATGGACATGGCAGGGACACAAATTTTACATATAAAAAGTGAAGTATTGGATACAATACGACACGTTGCTCATTTTGAAGTATCTGTGAATCATAGTGAACACTAACAAACTCACACAGAGAAAAAAAAAAGAAAAAGAAAAAAAAGCATTCTTTGCCATCACTACAGGAAGATCATCTTCGACTGATGTCGATGCACCGCTAAAAATTCAGTTATTCCTTTCTTTCCACACTAACCATAAAATAACAAAGGGAATAAGATTCCACAAAATCAAACAATTATAAGAAAAAGGCCACCACCTCCAAGCTTCAAACAAGACCGTTCAACAACCTTGGAAAGCACCACACCACATGACCCTGCTCACAGTGAAGAAAGATATGATCTACTATTTCCCCATACTTTCCACAAAGCAAACACACATCCAAAATTGTCTCAGACAACATGCCTATTCTCCTTAGATTGTCCGCTGCAGATACCTTCCCTAATAGCAAGACAACAAGAAACCTCCACCCTAGAGGGTGCCAAACCCAACCATATAAAAGAGCTAGCAGGTTTGGCCGGATGCACCTCTATCAACTCACAAATAAAGGATTTTTGTCGAGAACCAACAGAAGAACAAGGCTTCCTCTAGATCATCCCTACAAATGAACATGTTAATAAGCAAACTCAACAAAGACTGTAACTCAGACTCCTCTAACTAATGCAAACCCTTCTACAGCCTATCTTTGGGAGGAAAGTATATACACAGCAGATGGGACAAAAATACATTATTTTTCATGTATACAAGTCTAACCACTTGCAGAAAGCACCTTACGAGACAACACTAATACATTATCCTTCCCAAGTCAAGAAGAACTCCTTGTCCTTCAACACAAGAGTCGAGAACCTAATAGGATTCTCATCTGGCATATGGCCAAAAATCCAAGTGTAATATTTTTAACTCTATGAAGTTCTAATAAGTCCACTTCTTTGTTCTAAACTATTCAATTCTTCACTCTTACCTTTCAGCCATAGGTTCCTTTGTATATGAGTTTAAGTCAATGATTCAAAGACTTCCTTTGTGAGATACTGATTCATGTAGACCAACTCACGTTTTGTTGTGATTTGATAGCAACAATATGAAAGAAGCAACAATTTCATCTTCTGCCATTTAGCTAAGTATCATGATTCATGTCAACATTCAAGATAATTATGGCACCCATGAACTCAACCTATCTTGCATCCAATCTAGGCCTACCTTTGGCCGATCAATCCTTATCCATTTGGTCGTGAGCTCTACTTTTGCTCGATTTGAAGTCAAGTTCTTTACCACTCAACAATCTAAAATGTCATTTAACAAACTTCATTCCAAGTTTTTGTTGACACGCTTAACCTAGGTCCTTGTACCTAGAACACGATTCCATGCATAGGGTCCGTTTTCAGTCCTATCTCCTATGACAACATGACAAAACCATCTCATATGAAATTCATTTATAGAAAATCCACCTGTCCATATCTTATGTACTCATTATAAATTATATCCTTTCTTTACTCCACATGCATCCCTCTTAACATATGTATCATAGCCTCGGAAATTTTATCTTCTCTCCCATTCTTTGTTACCCAACATTCATCTCCATATAGCAATACGAGTATAACTACAATATTAAAAATGTCCCTCCCAGCAATCACACAGCATTGTTTGCAAGCCCTAACACTAGTCCTATACTCCTTGTAAAATCCTCTCCAAGGTCTTCATTTTATTCAATAGTTGCACCCAGATAGAGAAATCTTTGTGCAGCATATTATAGCACTAAGTTATTTTCAATTTTCACCAACTCATCTTCTCTGCTCCTGGACATGGAACTTGCACGTCACAGATTCAATCTTCAATGCACTAATCTTTAAATCATTTCCCTCAAAAGATTTTCTCCAAAGTTATACCTTGTTAGTTTCCTAATTTCTTCTCAAACTGATTGATGCATATCATCCGTAACCACACAAAGGAACTAGGGAACTTCTGAATTTCAATCATTAAGGTGCCCGTAACTACCAATAAATAAGGGCTTAAAGCGGACATTGGTGAAGGCAAGAACAATTGGGAACTCAGACATCCCTCCGCACACAATTTATATCATCACGAAGAAAGATAACAATACGCAAACCGAATAAGCCATCAAAATAACACTAGCAGCTAAAACAGTTTAGCATCACCAGACCAAACACCCCCCAAAGTTCAGAAACAAAAATTCCAACAAAAACTTTGGTAGATAAAGTCCATGATATAATCAACAACAGAGCTTGACAAGCAATGGTAAAAGCAGAGGAAAACATGTTCTATAAAGTTTTCTATTCGTTTCTAGCCACGAAGACCAAAGAACAGAAACCATGATGCAACTCCACAGAATAGAGCCACGTTTAGTTTGATAGCCAAATAGCCAAAAGTCAAAGAAATCTATCACCGAATGAATTATAACCCAATGGATTTCAAACTGATGAAAAAATGACTCCACACTTCTGTAACAGAGCAAGATAAGAGTGAATGGTTAGCATTCCCAGATAATCCAGCAAACATCAAGTGCGCCCAAACAACTGGTAAGGCTATGAACACATTGTACTGTGGCCAATGTGTCCACCACCCCATCCCTTTTTGCTTTATTACACATCATCTCCCTTATTTAAAAAACTAAAAAAAAAAAAAAACATGGAGAGGAAAGAAAAAAAAACTCACTCTGGTTTCTCTGATACCCGTTACAGTTCTCAATTCTCCCTCAACTCTGCACACATTCCTCTACAAAGTCAATTTTTTCATTCCCCAGTTACCTCCAATCAATTGCTTCCTGCATGATCTCTCATGCTCAAACATGCCAATCCCAAATGCAAGTACTCTCTTTTGTGATTTCACATAATATGTACCATTTCCTTGGAAGTTTCTAGGATGGAACCAGGATCAGCTTTTCTATTGACACGGATCCGAGACCAACTTGTAGGATCAATGTCAATCCAGATCTGAAGACCACAGTTCCAATCCATCCTCAACCCATTTACATTCCTAGGGTTTGCGGTGGGGCCCCTCAAATGTTAGAGAATCCATAATATAGGTTTCATGCATGAGCAAGTCTCATTATAGTTGAGTACTTCATATTCAATTAATGTTCCCATATTAGTTTGGTTTCAATCAACGAGAATACTATTAGTTAGGTCCTCTCCGGTAGTTTTAAGTCAAGTCCTAGTTGTCAAATTTTGAAGTTCTACATCACCCTGGACAAATAGTCGAGTTGCAACACGATGGATGCCGCTCACCTTGGGAAACCAAAATATAGGTTCAATGCATATGCAGGTCACATTATAGTTTTGTATGTCCTATTTAATTAGTGTCCCATGCTAGTTTGGTACTTTGGTTCAATTAGTGTCCCAGCCTAATTTGGTTCCAGACATGCATAAGGGAGTCATAACGCATATGAGAAATACCGGTGGAGAGACAAATGAGTTTCCAATGATCATAGAATTGCATCAGGAGCCAAACTTTAAGTTCTTATCGCTTTGCATTGATATGGACAAGTTAACCGCTCATATTCAAGAGAAGGTAACTTGGTCTATGTCATTTGCAAATGATATAACGTTGGTGGATGACTCGAAAGATGATGTGAATGCGAAACTTGAGAGATGGCAAGATGCTCTAGAATCCAAGGACTTTAAATTAAGTCATACAAAGGCAAAATATATGAATTGCAACTTCAGTGGAGATGTGCAAAGAGATGTGACTCCAATGAGAACTGAAGCTCAACAAATACCACAAGGAGAGTCCTTCCGATATCTTGGCTCTATAATTAGTAGGGATGTGAGATTGAGGAAGATGTCAAACAAAGGGTAGTGCTTTGCAAATGCACATACAGACAAAATTGAAGAAAAATTTTTACAAGACATCAATTAGACCAGCTATGGCCTATGAGAATTGAAGCTCAACAGATACCACAAAGAGCCGATATCTTGGTTCTATAATTAGTAAATATGGGAGATTGAGGAAGATGTCAAACATACCAACATACCACGAAGAGCTAGATGGCTGGAGTACTTTGTGAATGCACGTACCAACAAAAATTAAGGAGAAAAATTATAAGACATCGATTAGACCAGCTATGGCCTATGGGGCAAAATGTTGGCCAATTAGGAAACAACACATGTAAAAAATGAGTATAGTAGAGATGAGAATCTTAAGATGGATATGCAAAACTATGAAAGATGAATAAAAAAGGACCACATTTGGGAGCACCTAAGGGTAGCATTAATAGATGACAAATAATAGAGACTCGTTTGAGATGGTTTGGACACATCAAACTAGGAAAAGTTTCTCTATGCAACTTGAAGGCCACTTAAGGAAAAGGGGTAAGCCGAAGAGGACATGATGGAAGTAGCAATCATAGATCTGAAAAAGTGATTTGGCCCAAGATAGACTGAAATGGAAAAACAGAATTCATGTAGCTGACCCCAACATAGATGGGACAAGGGTTTGATGATGATGATGATGATATTAGTTTGGTTTCAATCAACAAGGGTCCTATTTGATAGTTTTAAGTCTTGAGGTCCTAATTGTCAAGTTTTGGGTCCTTCATGCCATCTTTGACAAAAATCAAGAGTTTCAACGGTAGTGAGTTTCAGCAGTTTCAAGTAAACTACTCAAGTGGACGATCCATATTGTAAAGGGAATTAAATCCCTTCTCAAACAACCAAGAGACTACACCACTACTAATAAAAGTGTGGTGTGAAAAAAGAAATTGAGATTTCTCCCTTCTATCTTGGAATCAATGTGATGCAGCCCGAGAGAAGGTGCAACATTTGCAGCCCCCCCCCCCCCCCCCCCCCCCCCCCCCTAAAACCTGAATCAAACCATACAAAGCTTGGCCAAAACCTTTACAAGCCAACCCTGCAACTATCCAGTCATTGTTCAAAATGCGGTCTTGGTGGGCATCAAGACTACCCTGAAATCTGATATGTTGTGGTTCACAGCCATTGGCCCATTGCAGCCCAATGCAGAATGAGATTTCTTTTAATACAAAATATGGAAGAAGAAAATTTTTAAGTGCAAACTATAACTGTCAAGGGGATACAATCTTTTAAAATCATCCACTATTGCTAAACACGTGATAAAAAAAAATAATAAAATAAAAAGACTCCTTATAGACATCCTGTTTGTGCTATCGACCCGATTGCATTGGACCGGAATTAGAACTTTTATATGGTCTGATTCAACTTGGCAAGAAATTGACCCTGTGTCTGACCTTGTTGCATCTAAATTTTGGAGCTGGCCTTGGCACAGTTAACCTATGCCAGTGATTGAACCAAGCCATGTTGGATCTGAACTATTCTGGGCCTATATCACCTTGGCAATTTGGGAGGAAATATATATAACTATATATACATATATAGAATAAACTTGGGAATGCAGATTTTGGTAGAATAAGCAAAGTTCCTGAGAGTCTGAGACAAGTTTTCTTAAGACCAATAGCAAAGAGCCAAGAGGCAGCCTTGATAACTTAAAATATGGAGAAAGGATTATTCAAATGACAAGAAAATAAATCATCACCCATAAATATAACTGATGATCTCAGTTTAGTACCTGCTTGAAAATTCAATATTAGAAAATGTTACAGATTTTTATTTACTTTGGCGGCTGTCCTAGAATAAATGGAAAAATGTTTACCACTATAATATCCTGCTAAAGACTCGATGCGAATACAGTGTCTTCATGGGCCCTGCCTACCACCGACCCCCAACTCCCCCATGCACAAAAAGAAAGCAAAAACTTTAATAGAGTACATTCGGCATTTTCGCACCTACAAGCAATCATACATTTTTTTCCCTCCATGCCCAGATTCACTTTCGCATGATAAAGGGTGGAGTCAACAGTCCAATTTTCAGATTATGCCTTTGCTACAGCCAACCATACTCCATTCCTCTTCCCAAAACTGAGCACCACTTTGAGAGAAAAGTCCCCTTTCTAGAGAACCATCTCCATTTGAAAAAAAATTAAAAATGCTGTAACAATTCATAAAGACAAACAGTTCATCAATCATAAATAAGTATTAAAGATCACCCAAAGAAATCCTAAGTTCAGTGATCACAAAGCTCCACACAAATAAACAAAAGCGCACCAAACACAAAAATCTTGCACCGTCCTCACATGACACATCCATCAACACTACAAAACCCAAACCTAAAACCTGAAATCAAGAACAACAACAACAACATGCGGGGGGGGGGGGGGGGGGGGGGGGGGGGGGGGTGGGGGTCGGCTTATTGAGAACCAAATGATACTAAGTAAAGATCCAGATAACCCAAAACAAAGAAACCCCAAACTAATACACATAGAGGATATTTAGCCACCAGCACATATAAAGATTAATAGATAGAAGGGAAAAAAATTTCAAAAAAAAAAGTGGGTTTGATTTAGAAGGGAGAATTACCCCTTGCTTGCCAGGGATTGTGCAGTGCCAGGCCATCAAATTGATGGAACCATCCGTTGCCGTCTCTGGCTTAGCCACGAAACCCTAAAAACAATCCAAAAAATAAAAGGCACCAGTTCTTCATATACAATAACAACAAAGAACTAACAACAACAAGAAGAAGATTTCCTGGATGAAGGATGATAGTACGGACATGAGGATGATTCTTACGCCAGGCCTTGCGCTCCTCGGCGAGTCGTCCACGCGCGATTCCTCCAGACATTTTGGCCCTTTCACCAGACTCTCTCTCTTTTCTCTCTATATCTCTCTGTCTGCCTTCTCAAAAAAGGGAGGCTTCTATTCCTCTACTTATATTGTAATTTCCTTTGTTAGTCATGTGCGCATTCTTCTCTCTCCCACTTGCAAATCGTGGGCCCACCAATATTCTAATCACTTGGTGGACCACGCATTCATCGCCGACTTGAGTTTTTAAGATTTTAGAGCCATTTGGAGTGTTGATCATGCAAGTTGATAAGGCAGAGGGGGCAGGGAATATAATTGCAGTGACCACTTTGATCCGATGGTTTCGATGCTCAACATGGACGTCCCTTTTATTTTCTTATTGTAGTTTTGGCCTATGGGGTCGGTTGGTGGTTTTTTTTTTTTTTTACTTTTAAAATTTTATGGGAAAATTTTATTAAGTGGCCTTTGCACGAAAAAGTTTATTCTACATAGTCGGGCAATACAACAAATATTTGAGTTTTTTTATCTTTTAGTGGAGAAATGAGATTGTTTTTTTTTTACTTTTTTTTTTAGGATTTTACCAAAAAAAAAAAAAAAAAACAGCCTAGATGTCCAATGGGCTCAAAAGGTAATTTTAATCTTTATTGTACCAGATCAGTCATTTTTCACGAAATGGTATTTTTTTTAGCACTTTCAACTAGCGTCCCTAGCGACCCTAGTTTTATAACGTTAAGGGTCGTTAGGGACCCTGCGGTGTATACGAAAAGTGGAACAAAAGAGGGTTTTTTCTCTCTTTCGTTGTCCAGGTCTTCTTCTCCAATTCAATCTCGATCTTGCCTTCTAATTCCAGTTGTAGGAAGCCATAGCCGCCTCTCTCGTCCACCAACAATCACTCTCCTCCACCAACAACCTCCCTCCTCCTCCTCCATTCATAGCTGCCGAAACCCTAGAATCTGATTTTGGACACACAATTCGACTTAGTCTTCAGATTAGGATTGATGAAAGAAATGTTCATGAATCACTTTTTCTGAAAGAAGAGACTAGTCTTGTTCGAAGACTATCATCGCCATTGCCTCGTAAAGGACTGAAAATTTGTGCACATTCTCCGAGGCTGGCGAGCAAGAAGATACAGGCCTACTGTCGCAAGTTGAACTTGACATCGCCCATGACACCAACAAAGACGAGGAAGAAGAGAGCAACAGAGGGCTTCGCGGTCGTCAAGTCTTCCTTCGATTCAGATAAGGACTTAAGGGATTCAATGTTGGAGATGAATGTGGAGAACAACATCCGGGCATCGAGGGACTTCGAAGAGTTGCTTGCCTACCTCTCCTTAAATTCGGATGAGTATCATGATATGATTGTGGAGGTGTTTGAGCAGATATGGTTTGATCTTACTGAAATTTGATTTTGGAAACAAATAGAATAAAACGCTTGGAAAGATGGGATTTTTATGCTGATGTAAATGAATAAATTCTATTGAAATGTTTAGTGCTTTCTCTTGTTCATGTATATCTATGATTGATTTCCATTACAGTTTATTGCCTCTTCATCATCTCTTTATGGCTACAAGATTGAAGATTTCTAGATAACTTTTGTAAAACAGGGGATTTCAATCTTTTCCAATGAACCAAGAAAAAAAAACAGTAGCAGACTCATTTTTTTTCCTTCGTTTTGGTGCACACAAGCAACAATAACTTCCAGTATCAGTTTTGGCGGTTGCTTGGAAAGCCTCTGCATAGAAAGTCAATTTGAGTTTTAATACAAAAATCCAACAATTGTGTGTATGATTTACATCAACATGAATATTAAACAATATTAGTCTCAAGTCCTCCATTTTTATCCAATTTCATCAATTGGAATTGGAAGGCCTAGCTGCTGAAAAATGGGGAAGATATTGATTGTGCTAATTTGTGTACACCCAGGGTCCCTAGGGACCCTTAACGTCATAAAATCAAGGTCGCTAGGGACGCTAGTTGAAAATGCTAAACGAAATATGAGAAAACACGCCCATTTTGTTCTACTCTGTATACACCGCAAGGTCTCTAGCGACCCTTAACATTATAAAACTAGGGTCACTAGGGACGCTAGTTGAAAGTGCTAAAAAAATACCATTTCGTGAAAAATGACTGATCTGATGCAATGGAAGTTAAAATTACCTTTTGAGCCCACTGGACATCTAGGCTGTTTTTTATTTATTTATTATTTTTTTTTGTAAAATCCCCCTTTTTTTTCTTTGAAAAAATATGGAGAGAATTTTAAATTAAAATATTATTGATGTGACCCATTGTCTGGAAAATAACGGCTTTACTTGACTTTTACTAATCTAATAAAGTGTCAAACGTATGCAAAAAGATCGGATCTTTGTCGATGCGAGGCGATAGTAGGGTGTGGTGTATGGATTACTTCCCCTTGTATAATCGGTCAATATGGCAGTAAATTCAGAAAACACATAACATGACAGTAAATCAATGGCTTAGATGAAGTCATTTCTCTGATAATTCAAGCTCTATAAAATGTTACGATGTTGTCTTTGCAAATCTGGAGTTGTGGAAAGCAACGAAAGATTTTGACAAAGAAAGAATGGGGAGCGACACTTAAAGTTTCAAAAAAACAAACAAACAAGGTTTGATGGACTCAGTTTGTGCTTTCCGACTTATGAGGGATTTTTTCGTGCAATGCCCACCTATCGGGAATTTTTCTGTAAAATCCTTAATTTTTTATTTAATTTTACTTCTCCAAAAGGGCCTGGACGCGACAGTGCCCACACGTGCTGGGAGGGAGCCTACACAAGTGTAAAAGGGCCCGAGAATGCTGATTAACTTGGGGAGATAAGGGGATTACTAGCCGTTAGGTCGGGTGAATTGGATACATGATCACATGCTCGTTTTCTTTGTTTAATATAGCATTGTTGTCATTATTAATCAAGGAGGCTTTCCTTTGAATTTTGATTATCAGGTATCCCAATTTTGCCTTCATCGAATCCCGTCTGAAAAACATATATAATTTTTTGCTACAGCTGATTTGTTCAATCCACTAGAGAAATTTTGCTCTAATCGGATTTAATTCTCATGACCCATATTTTAATTGACCTTGTTTAAATAATTTGACCCTCCTGTTACATGCTATTTAATTGGCCTAGGACAACGTTTTGCACCCGGAGGTTGTAAGTTCGAAACTGCACAACCACACTGGGGCTATAGGGGAGTTTACCCGGCTTATCTATGGGCCCGTAGGGATTAGTCCAGCGCAAAGGGTTGGGAACCCTCCGATAGGCCCCTAAAAAAATTTTGAAAATGACTTTTCTCCTCCGATGATTAAGGGATTTTTGAATTTGGGTGCGAAAAAAAGCACCCCACCTTGCTTCCCTCCGATGACCCCGACGATAACCCGATCTCTGAACCTCCAAACCCGCCCCCCCCCCCTAAATTTCTATTATGGTGGAGATCAGATCCTTGTTCATCCATCAGGCACCACTACTACTAGCTTTGGTATGGACATTGATATGGCAACGGGCCACGATCCAATACGGAGCCACCGAGAAGTAGTAGCACCGAAGGCAATGAATTTCAGTCTTTCTGCCCAGGGACCCCTCTCCTCGAACATCCGGTTTGATGAACCCCAAGAGCAGCGATCGACCGCACCCACTATATCGTTCCCCGTTTCAGACCTTGCGCATACACGGCAAGCGTAGGCTCGCTCTAATAGCTCAATGTCAGGGGGGAGAATGTCAATCCCGACTTTTTCAACTCGCATCAATAAGCTCTGGTGTTCCACAGATAGGGTCTCCATCGTTGAACTACAGAATTAGTTTTTCCTCTGCACCTTTACAGAGGAAACAGATTTTCGACGAGTGCGTTGGGGTTCACCGTGGAAAATAGCAGGACAACGGGTTGTGGTCACTAACTGGGTACCGGATTTTGACCCGACAAAGGCCTATATCGCCCAGGTCCCGACTTGGATCATGCTGCCGGGGCTACCCATCGAATATTGGGATTCGAACCATTTGCGTACCATCCTAGCCCCGTTAGGGGCGCTCCTCTGTTTGGATGAGGCCACTCAGACAAAAAGGCCGCGCTACTCACAAGGCAATGTTTGCGCGCGCCTTGGTGGACCTCGATCCTGCGAAAGACCCCATCAACGGAGTGAATATCAAATCACCAGAGGGTATCCGCTTCAAGAAGTTCACCATTGAGAATCCTCCGAAAAAATGCGACCTCTGCAAACACTTTCTACTTCAGGACTACTGTCATTACTGTCGTCAGCAGTACATAGTAAAGGGCAAACAAGCGGCAGAACCATCGGATGCCCATCCACGACATGGCACTGGGACGGCTATGCTGGCAAAGCAACCCACCGGAGGTGACTGGGTCGTCGTGCCTCATCGGGGACGGGCGACGTCGAACAGGGGGGCGTGCACCACCTCAGCAACAATGCCACTAATCTGCAGCAGCATGCCTAGAAGTGGCAGCAATTACCTGGACAACTCCGGAACATCCAGTCACAGGGTGAGCACCATACCGAAAATAGATATCGGGTGTTGCTAGCAGACCTGGAGGAAGTCGGTGGGGACATAGCGGGAGGAGCTTCACAAGCGGATAATCATCCGGTCCAAAAGGATCCGAAGACAAGTCAATCAGACTCGACCCGTTCTAAACAGCCAGCCCATCATCCAGCCCTAGTGCTGACTCAGCTACCCAGCTGTCATTCTCCACATGGGCCTCTACAAATGCAAAACGAATTTCCTCTGCCGCCTGTCAAGGATGTTGCGAGTTCCAACTTCTGTCGGAATCTTAGGAAACTCTCAGTTTCGTTGCCACATCACAAGGCCACCGCCCAAACCTCTGCTCTGTTGTGCGCGTGTATGCGGAAACGTGAATCAGCGATCGAGCAATCAAACAACCACACAAGAACAATCAATCACACACAAGAGAATTACGTGGTTCGGCAATCTTGCCTACATCCACGGGAAAGAAAACTCTCCTTAAGGTTCACACCTCTCTCAATCTCTCTCTCTCACACTCTCTCATGGGTTACACATTACAACATTTTATAATGCTCTCTTTCTTACTCCCCAAGAAACCCTAACTTGGTCAACAAGAAAGCCCGGTACAATTACCATAATACCCATGTCCATGAACCCACTTGGTCTGGACCCTAGGCCCAACAATCTCCCCCTCCAGACCATGGGGAAGACGCCTCTGAACCCCTTACTAGGAGTCCAGTCCTGCCAACTCTGAACACAGCTCTAGCTTTCCCTTAGACACGACCTTGGCCATCATGTCAGAGGGATTCTTGTCAGTGTGAATCTTTTCCAGCTTTATGAGATTCTTCTCGATGACCTCACGAATCCAATGATATCTCACATCAATGTGCTTTGTGCGGGCATGGTATGTAGCATTCTTGCTAAGATCCATAGCACTCTGACTATCACAGTAGACTACATACTCATCTTGCTTCAAACCCAGTTCTTTAAAGAAATTCATCAACCAAATCATCTCCTTCCCTGCTTCATTAGCAGCTATGTATTCTGCTTCGGTTGTAGACAATGCTGTACAATTCTGCAGCTTAGACTGCCAGGAAATAGCTCCCCCTGCAAAAGTAAATAAGTACCCAAAAGTAGACAACCGACGATCAAGATCGCCTGCAAAATCAGCATCTGTAAAGCCTTCAAGTACTGGTTTTAAGCCTCCGAAACACAAGCAAAAATCTGATGTACCTCTCAAATATCTGAAGATCCACTTCACTGCTTCCCAGTGCTCTTTCCCAGGGTTAGAAAGAAATCTACTTACTACACTCACTGCATGAGCAATGTCTGGCCGTGTGCACATCATGGCATACATAAGACTCCCAACTGCTGAGGAGTATGGAACAGACATCATCCGTTCCTTTTCTTCATCTGTAGTAGGACATAATCTCTTACGGACCTTGAAGTGACTGGCTAGAGGCATGCTAACTGGCTTAGCATCTTCCATGTTGAATCTCGCTAGCACCCGTTCAACATATTTCTCCTATGACAACCACAGCTTCTTGGCATTCCTGTCACGACGTATTTGCATTCCCAAAATCTGTCGTGCGGGACCCAAGTCTTTCATGTCAAAAGTCTTTGACATGTCCCTCTTCAACCTGCCAATCATTTCACTATCTTATCCAACTATCAACATATCATCTACATATAAGAGAAGGATAATAAATTTGTCATTACCAAACTTACGAACATAAACGCAGTGATCTGCAGTTGTCCTTCGGTACCCATGACTCACCATGAATGAATCAAACTTCTTGTACCACTGTCTCGGCGCTTGTTTCAGCCCGTAGAGACTCTTTTTCAACCTGCAAACCAGCTGTTCTTTTCCTTCTACCTCAAACCCCTCTGGCTGAGTCATGTAGATCTCTTCTTTCAAATCACCGTGAAGAAATGCAGTCTTCACATCCATCTGCTCAAGTTCAAGGTCCATGCTGGCAACTAGACCCAAGATAACTCTGATAGAAGTCATCTTCACAACAGGAGAGAATATTTCATCGAAGTCAAGACCCTTCGTCTGCGCAAAGCCTTTAACCACTAGCCGTGCTTTATGCTTTATCAGTTTTCCACTGTCATCTCTCTTCACCTTGAACACCCATTTGTTCTTCAGAACCTTCTTGCCTTTTGGGAGTTCCACCAGCTCATAAGTATTGTTATTTTTCAAATAACACATCTCATCCTGCATAGCCTGCATCCACTCATCTTTATCTGCATGAGTTTTTGCTTCTGGGTAGCTCTCTGGCTCCCCCTCATCAATAAGTAAAATATAATCTACTGTAGGATATCTTGTTGACGGTTGACGCTCTCGAGTAGACCTCCTAATCTGAGATTCTGTGGTTTCTGACTGAGGATACTGCTCCCCCTGCTCAACACCCTGTTCATCTGGCAACCCCTGCGCCTCATCACGATCTGGATCGTTTTGTTCACCTTCTCCACCTGTAATCTGCACTGGAGAAGAAGTCGGTGTGAGATCAACCACTCCATCAACAACTTCATTAGACTTTTCAGTCTTTTCAATATCTCCAAAGAACTGATCTTCATGAAACACAACATCCATACTTATGATAAATTTTCTCTTCTCTGGATCCCATTGCCTGTAGCCAAACTCAGCTCCACCATAGCCAAGAAAAATGCAGCACACTGCCTTATCATCCAGCTTTGAACGCTGCTCCTTTGGTACATGTGCAAAAGCCTTGCACCCAAATACCTTCAAATGAGAATAAGAAACATCTTTACATGTCCATACTCTCTCCGGAAGATCAAAATCCAAAGGAGCTGAGGGAGACCTGTTAATCAGGTAAACGACAGTCATAATAGCTTCACCCCAAAATGGTTTGGGTAGCTGTGCCACTCTAATCATGCATCTCATCCTTTCAAGAATAGTGCGGTTCATTCTTTCGGCTACACCATTGTGCTGTGGAGTACCAGGAACTGTTCTTTCATGTCGAATACCATGCTTTGAGCAATAGCCTTTAAACTGGTTTGATGTGTACTCACCACCATTATCAGTGCGGAGACACTTCAAGAGCTTTCTTGTTTCTCTTTCAACCATGACATGAAACTGCTGAAATATCTGGAACACCTGATCCTTCGATTTCAACGCATAAACCCAGACTTTCCTGGATGCATCATCAATAAATGTGACAAAAAACTTTTTGCCACCCAATGACTCCACCTCCATGGGACCACAAACATCAGAATATACCAAATCCAATACATTAGATTTTATCATTGATGTTTTAGAGAAAGAAACTATATGCTGTTTACCAAATAAACAATAATCACAAGGGTCAAGGGATGTACCTTTGGAGTAATGAATCAGATCTTTCTTTGCCAATAACTGCAGTCCTTTCTCATTCATATGTCCAATTCTCTTGTGCCACAGATTTGGAGAGGATCTGTCTTCAACAGAATTTAACACACCTTTGCATAGCTTCACATGTGTTTTGTACAGCGTATTACACGCCTTCCCTCTCGCAAAAATAAGAGACCCTTTAGTGAGTTTCCATCTGCCATTTCCGAAGTAACTTTCATAACCTGCACGGTCCAAGGAAGTCCCGGAAATCAGATTCAACCGCATATCAGGAATATGTCGCACATCTTTCAGCGTCATTGTGCAACCAATATCGGTTTGAATGCAGACATCACCGATCCCAACAACATTCGAATGACTTGTGTTGCCCATCTTCACAGTGCCAAAGTCCCCTGCTTTGTACGTTGTGAACATCTCCTTAGAATGAGTAGCATGGTAGGATGCTGCTGTGTCAACAACCCACTCAACTTGATCATCTGCAACACTCAAACACTCTTCACCTTCACTGGTCAGAATCACTACTTCATTATCCAAAGTAGCAGTAGTGTTAGTGTCATTCTTCTGCTCATTGTTGACTTCTTTCTTTTCCTTCAAGGCAAAACAATTCTTTCTAATGTGACCCTCCTTGCCACAATGAAAGCATTTTCCAGACTTTTTCTTAGTCTGTGATTCCTTGCCACCTCTGGACTTGCCACGACCCCCCTTTGGTCCCCTACTCTTACTCCTCCATCTATTCTCAGTAACAAAGGCCTGTGCATTTTCTGTCTCTGCAGTTTTCCTTCTTGTTTCTTCATTTAACAAGCTGCTAGTAACCTGACTCATTGATAACACACCATCTGGAGTAGAATTGCTCACGGAAACAACTAATGTCTCCCATGTATCTGGTAAAGAACTTAGAAGAAATAAAGCTTGTATTTCATCATCAAGGACCATCTTCATTGTAGCCAGTTCATTCACAATGCATTGAAAATCATTTATGTGATTTTCAATTTTACCACCCTCCGTGAATTTCATGTTCACAAGCTTTCTAATCAGAAAAGTTTTGTTTACGGCGGTTTTCTTCTCATATCTTTCTTCTAACTTCATCCAAAGGGTTCTCGCATTGGTTTCATTAGACACGTGATGGAATATGCTGTTATCCACCTACTGTCTGATGTGACCAATGGTCTTTCTATGCATCTTTTTCTAATCTGGTTCAGACATCTCTTTTGGTCGGGCACTATCCCCTTCAATGGGATCATAGAGGTCTTTGCAATAGAGTATATCCTCCATCTTAGGTTTCCAAATCAACCAATTGGTATGGTTGAGTTTGATCATGGTAGTGTTCACAGTGTTGTTCTCCATCTCAATTAAATAATCAAGAAATATAAACAACTGTTACTAACCTCAATTTCTGCACCAATCTGTGATCTCGTCACCACGAGCACGGCAGAAGAAACGGATCTGAAATCCGACTTTGGATGGCTCCGATATCGCAAAAATAATTTTCTACGCTCTGATTGGTCAAACTTTCTTGTTGACCGTCAAATTGCCAATCTTCTTCCACAGTTACGTAGATCTGCTCGCAACGAGTCTGTAGGCGCAAACGGATCTCCGATCTGACCTCGGATGATCAAGATATTGACGAAACAATTTTCAGCCGTCAATCTGGTCAAACCCTTGTTGACCGAACTGTGCGCTGACGTGGCGCTGACGTCAGCAGAATGCTGGAGTGGGCTTCCTGCTTCACGGGTCAGGCGAAACTGACCCAGAACCTGACCTGACCTGGTCCTGGTTCTGTGGGCTTGATGCGCTGGGCTTTCTGCAGACGGGTCAGGTCGACCCGACCCGAACCCAACCTGACCTGGGCTTGTTCTTCTCCCCAAACAGAACCCAGTTCTGTTTTGGATTTGTACACAGAGACACGATCTCTGCTCCTTCCCTCTTCCGCTCCGGCGATGGCGCAGCAGCGAGGACCGGCGATTGCCGGCGACGACACGGCAGCGGCAGGGACCGGCGAAGATTCCGGCGACGCACGGTGCACGGACGACGTCAGATCTGCTGCTAAAATCAAGATCTGATGACAGTAAAACCAGTGTGCACCGATCCTCCTTCTCCGTGGCCCAGCGATGATCTGTGCAGTCAGGCAGCCGCGGTTGTTGACCGGAAGAATCCGGCGACCAGCAGACTCTACACGGCGGTGGCTGGTGATGTTCTCCAGCAAGAAGGCGGCCCAGTGCGCAGCGATCCTCCTCCGTGGCCCAGCGATGATCAAAGTCAACAAAACCCAGTTTCTCAGACTTCTTCTCCGTTATCTGCCTGTTTCTGCAACGTGCAGAAATCCGGATCAGCCCCTCCTTCTGTGGAGGCACCGATCTCTCTGTTTCGAATTAGGAATTCGATCCGTGTGATCTATGTGGCCTGGCAGAGATCGGAACCGATCTCTGTCTCTTTCCTGCAACGAAGAGCAACGTGCAGAAATCCGGATCAAGGAATTGATCCGATCTGTCGATCGCAACGCGGCACAATCCAACCTAGTAAATCGTAGGCTCTGATACCACTTGTTGTGCGCGTGTATGCGGAAACGTGAATCAGCGATCGAGCAATCAAACAACCACACAAGAACAATCAATCACACACAAGAGAATTACGTGGTTCGGCAATCTTGCCTACATCCACGGGAAAGAAAACTCTCCTTAAGGTTCACACCTCTCTCAATCTCTCTCTCTCTCACACTCTCTCATGGGTTACACATTACAACATTTTATAATGCTCTCTTTCTTACTCCCCAAGAAACCCTAACTTGGTCAACAAGAAAGCCCGGTACAATTACCATAATACCCATGTCCATGAACCCACTTGGTCTAGACCCTAGGCCCAACATGCTCTTCCCACATGGCTATTGTGGATCCCAAATCTGCTACTCAATCCAGGACGTCATCGGATCCGCACATGGAACTCCTACAGGAAACTGCAGTGGTTTTGGGAGACCCGGAGCAGGTCATTTTTTATGGGGAAAACAATCATGAGCAATTGCCACTAACATACATGCCCGTTGACAACACCAACCCACCTGAAGCCCTAACCCTACACCACAACTACTCCTCGGCTTTGCAAACTGTCCCATCCCCACCGCCCAAAACCCATCTCTTAAATCACTTAGCACTAACTCCACAAATCCTATCACCATCCACCCTTATAACCTCTGATTGTACACTGCCTTTACCCTCCTCCCCACCCAATGGAACAGTCCCACACTCAAGCACAGAGCACTCCGGTAACACCTTGGGCCTGCTGGTTCCCTCCTTCCCTGTGGAGCATTGACCAAACGATACCCTGGAGCCCGGCGATGACAATCATCAACCAATACTTCCAATTATGGAGCTCGGACACCATCGGTCTGCACCCTCTACCTTTTTCATTCCCTTTTTCCATTGCCCACCTTCCGTTACACGCACCCTCTTTGGCTCCATGGAGAAGGGCCTACTTACCTTCCCACCCCTAATCTCCGATGGACTTGACGGCGGAGAACAGCGAGCATCTATCATACCAGGAGAACATCGTCAACGCATTCGACGTGGAGAACCCTCGGCCGATGTTAAACAATATCACCTTGGAATGGCATCATCTCGGGTTCACAGAGACACCGGATCTCGCCTACGACCTATTGTTGATCTACACTTCAAACCAAAAAGGAAGGAGAAGCAAGTATCCATCGTGGTCAAAGGGCTCCACATCTACTCCCTGGCTCACCTGCACATGGAACTCTTCCCGGACACAGGTATGGAATTAATCATTTCCCCTGTTGTTAATTGTGTGGGGAGATTTCTAAAACTCCGGGGTTATGCTAATCACAATCATCTAATGGGGTTAGGCCTACTCACGTGCCCTCCACGTGTTAATCACGTAGCCTTATACCCACGCTGGGACCGGGGCCTCAGCCGAAGTCAGACAGGTCCGGGTCGCTAGCGCCAAGCTCGGATGCCCAGGTGCCCACCTCGGCTAGAAGCTCCACCTCGGCCGAATGCGCCGGGATGAAAGCCGGAGCGAGGAGAGACTCCCCACTCGCGCCCTTCGCCCCCCACGTCATCGGATGCGTGGGAGAGTAGGGGTGCGAGCCAAGGGGACAGATGTAACATCCGGCCATCCACAATCTTCGCCAGATCACTGACAAGGCGGCACCCGACGGATAAAGCCAAATCAAGGCGAGGCCCGAGGGAGGATCCGAGGGTACCTTTACCGCCGAAGGCGCCCAACACGATCTGGCCCAAGACGGCACGCATTAAATGCGTTGTGGGCTGACCCAATTTATTGAATGGTGGGCTGACATGATGACGCCTCATTAACTTTCCCCATGCAACGTAGGCATCTTCCTCTATAAGAGAAGTAACGCTTTCCATTACAGGTATGCACACCAAAAAACCAGAGCCATTACTCTGTCTCTCTTCTCCCTCTCCTTCCTTTGATTCACATACTGACTTAGACATTGGAGAGCCTTGCGCCACCCAGGCCAGGGTCCTCTGACCGTTTGCTATTCTCCTTTCAGGTTTTCAGGCAGCGGGTTAAGCTCTACATTTGGATAAGTCCTGTAAGGCACCCTGATTATTATGGGTCGTTATTTTTTTGCACCTACATTAATAATGAAAATTCTGTCTTAAATGTTAGGGGCAGATCTAGAAGACCATTGGGGGCTTACCTAAAGGATCTGACGACTAAGCACGACATGCACATTTTAATAATGGTGGAAACCAAGACAACTGCGTACAATGCCAATGGAATTCTGTCTCTACTGCATACTCTCTACCCATCCAGTGATCTATGGTTTGGGAACGAGGCTTCTGGAGTAGCTGTGAGGACCGCATTCAGTAGAGTTGCCCGGCCAGCGAAGGAGAGGGAATTAATTACCTCTCCACAAAAGGATCCGTTTCCGGATTCGATCTCGAAGCCTTATCCCAGATCTGGTCCCCTCTCTCCCCAGGCGACCTCAACCTCATTTCCTTTCCCTTGTTGTTTTTGTTATAGTATTTTACTTTACTTCTTGTACTCCAGGACTCCGTCGTACTTTGTGCTCTGCTTTTAATCTTCAATAGACAACCCTCTTTAGGCAAAAAAAAAAAAAAACTTAAACGAAAGTAAAAAAAAAAACCCTCTGGTTAATAAAACTAAACTAGAGTGATTCTAGGGTAGATAGAATAAAAATTGAGTTGGATGCACGGCGATAGTGACAAGGAATCTGTGACTTCCACTTTCAACGTGCTGGAGTCACGTCTTGCTTTGGTGCTCAGCTTCAATGAATCAATTGAGATTTCAAAATATTACGGAGCTCTATTCAAAAACCCTTGCCCATTTGAAATAGAGTTTATTCATTCAGGTATACTTGAATTAGAATAGTCATTTTGTGTTGGACCTTTTTTTCGCTTAGTTTTTTTTCTTGAATGTTGGACCCTTTTATTTTTTGATAATGTAGGCTCTTAATTTTTTGGGCCAGAATAATCCCTACAAGCCCACGAGATAAAGCAGAGTAAAATTCACCAGTGGCCTCCGTGTAGTAGTATAGTTTCGAACCCACAACATCCGAGTGCAAACCGTGGTCCTAGGCCAACTAAGCCACCCCCAAGATTTTAATGTTGGACCTTTTTAGAAATAGACTGTTTGATATACTTGATTAAATTTGTAAATAAATAAAACCAAAATTGTAATATATGAAAAGTTATATATATTACAAGTTATACTGCCAAACGAATCATATGGTAAAAATAATATAAACAAACTTATCATATCGTCTGTAGACAAACAAGATTCTTCAAAGAAAATAAGAGAGGAAATGATTCCCTAAAAAAATGCAGAAAACAAATTCCACAAAAACTAAAGTAATCAATAAAAATGAAGGATAAAAAATGATTTCACAAGGGTAGGAATCCATAAAATGATTTCCAAAACGAATCATATAATTGCACTTTCACAAGTTTGGAATTTCAAAAGAAGAAACTTGGTTCAAGCCGCGTAGAAAATGAAGTGTAAGAGACAAAAATAAAACAAGCAGAATGCCGAAACTAGGCACGGGCAGGACTTTCCACGCATAAAAATGAAATAAACCCTTTTTGGAACCATTTTCATCATTGATTGTGAGTGTGGGAGTCCCAAAAACCAAAAACATAATTGAAAAATAAATCCAAACACAAATTCTGGTGCATGCAGTGTTTTATCACCCGCAAATGAGAATATTTCTGAAAGTCATATCTCAATATTTCTGAAAGTCATATCTCCCTCCCCAAACAAAACTTTGAGCTAGATAATCTTAGAGTCTAACAATATCTGCTAAAAAAAAAAAAGTTTAATGGTATATAAAACATAAAAGCCCAAGAGTTGGATCAGAATTTAGACACTTAGAAAAAAGCGAAAATCAGAATCCAAGCATGGGAAGGCATCCCTAGATAAAAAAAAGAAGAAGAAAGAATTCAGGCATTCCCATGCACCACCATTTCTTGAACTACCAATTTAACTAGTCGGGCTCGCTATGCATGTGATATTGTCCGCTTTGGCTCATGAGATTTAAACTCAATCTTGCCGCAAGGATTTAAAAATGCCCAATAATAAGTCACACGTACATTCCCAGGGCCAAGACTTGGACAAAGCCTCGCATGCTTCTCCGATACCATTTTGTGATGACTTAAGCCCACTGTCCACATGATATCGTGCGTTTTGGCTCATAGGATTTTAACCTAATATTGCCTTACGGTTTTAAAAGACCTCACGTGGAGTTAAGGCCAACTCACACACTTCCACAGGAGGCAACGATTTCGATTTCATATTGAACCAAGTTCAACTATATCACCACTTGCGAACACCACACAAAAACGTATTAAAGTTGTTTGAAAATGTCAACAATTACATCACATGCAATTTGTTTTTTTAGCATCCTCTACATTCACAACTAAAACAAAACATCTTCGTTCACCACCAATCACAATATTCCATCTACATCCAGTTCATCACAGCAATATGGAGTAAAAGAACCATGAATCGGAATCGCTCCCATGTGGGTACAAAAGAAAAGAGTAAAAAGACAACTGCGAAGAAGATGAAGATGGAATGTAGTGGGGTCAAACAAGGAGAGAGAAAAAAGGGCACTAGAATGAGAGGGAATCAATAATTGGGACCACCAAGGATGGACAAATATATATATATATATATATAAAGGGCAAAAGTAAAAACCCATAAAAGCTCCTAATTATATTCAAATAAATCCATATATATATACTAAAATAATTCCACATATATTTATTTGAACAATATATACATAAATAAAAAAGAAGAAGGCACCCCTGGATCATGCCTGATATTATCCAACCCCTTTAAATTAGTGTGCTTAAATAAAATATTGTCCAAGATCAACCTTGTAACTTTTTATTTATAAGAAAAACAAAAGCTAATTTCGAGGTGTAGCTCAGTTGGCCTAAGACGATAGTTTGCACTCGGAGATTGAGGATTCAAATTGCACTATCATATTATGGCCACATGAATTTACCCGGCTCTCCGGGATTCATAAGAATTATTCTCGCCCAAAAAAATTGGGACACCCTCCCTTAAAAAAATAAAAAAGAAAAACAAAAGTCCCTCATCTCTTGAGCTCTTCAAGGGCTGGGCCAGGAACCCTAGTAGGTGGCCCCAATTGGCAGCCATTGTAAGTAACACATCAGGCCCAATTTGGGCTCATATCATATATTCCCACCTTCTCATCCCTAGTTTTTCCTCGGAAGAGGAAGAAAGAAATCACAAGCAGCAGCAGCAGCAACACCATCTCATAATTCCCTGTGCGATGGAGCAAATGGCAGCATACCCCCACGCGCCACCCGACCCTATGCAGAACCACCCTCACCACCCTTATCACCACCAAGCACCACCACCATCTGCAGCGCCACTTCCACCCCAACAACAACAACAACAACTACAACCTCACCTATTCCCTCCTCCTCACCCTCATCATCCTCCTCCTCCGCAGCACCTCGCTTACCCTCCATACCCAGCTTATCTTCCTCCTCCTTCTCCTCTCCCTTCTTCCGACGACGTCCGTACCCTCTTCATCGCCGGGCTCCCGGACGACGTCATGCCCCGCGAGATCTACAACCTCTTCCGCGGCTTCCCCGGCTACCAGTCTTGTCAACTCAAATGCACTGGTCAATCTTCTCAGGCAGTCTCTCATCTTTTCTGCATCTATTCCAATCTTTCCGCTTTTTGTATGCATTTTCTCATGGTGAATTCTAGGGATTCATGTTTTAAATTGCATGTTTTTCAATTAAGTTAGTTTTGGTCATGATTATATGATTATTTAGATCTCAAGTGATGATGTATTTGCCAAAAAAGCATGGAAAGATATGTGGAGATTAGACTGCTTCAGCTCCCCCTTTCAAGTTTCCTTACCAAATGTTCTCTGGAGGCAGTTGGAATGGGGGAATTCTTTTGCAAAGGAAGGAAGTACAAAGGATTTACATTCTCATGTATGAAAAAATGGCAAAGGATATGTCTTTAGGTCCATTACATTGAACTGACAAGTTTATTATGAGTTTCTCTACTTAAAATTTTTGTTGATACAATTTTTTTTTTTCCTTTCATGTTGTTGATTCATTCATCTGTAATCTAACTTGTTTTGTACTCAAAACAGGCATTTGCATTTGCGGTTTTCTCCGATCAGCAGTCTGCAATTAATGCCATGCATGCCGTAAATGTATGTACCCTGAAACTTCAAGTATTGGGTGCTTTTGCACACACTGAACTGCATTGGATCCTATGTGCCTTTTCCCCCCCTTTATTTGCATAAAATTTGAGAGCCGCCACATGTCCAGGGAACTGATGCTTCTGGATTAGCTGAGTTTTCCCCCTTTTTTTTTCTTAACATGTTACCTGAAGTGGCCTATTTATTTGAAACTAAAAGCATTTTTCATTGCCCTCTTAACTATGTATTTATATATAACCCATGGTGGTTCTGTGCTATTATATTATTGTGGAATAAAGTCACACGCTTTGATCCCATATGCACACCGCGACTACGATAAGACATGCTGTAGATATGGCAGGGAGCCAGGGGGATGGATTTAAACACTTCAGCAAAGTGTTGGACATGGTACAATACAAATACTAACATTCGAAAAAAAAAAAAAAGATACAATACAGATATGTTCCCTATATTGAACATCCTTGTAATTCTTTGTTACACATAATATATATGCATTCATCTCAAAAAAGTAAGAAAGGAAAGAATGAAAAAATAAGAAATGCAAAGAGCCTCTCTGTTAAATAAAGGCAAGACATATCTATCCTTCAGTTAGGGGTTACTACTGCAGGTGAGGTCCATGACCAACTCTATCCAAGTACATGACCACCTGCTCATTGGGTCCTAGTCTTCTAGATAAACCCCACTGGGCCTTAAGGTACATTAGGAGGTCCGTCCAGGTTTCCAGCCATGCAGCCTCCTTAGTGACCGTGAGTCCCATCTGTTAGTTCATTATTTAATTCTTTCTACTCCTTATTCTTTTTTTTCTTGTCTCGGTCCTTTTTGTTTTAGTCAAGTCCAGATTCAATGTATTTTTTTTAAACATTGTTGTTTTTAACTTTTACTACAATTGATAAGTATAATCACAAGTCCAAGAAGAGATTTGCCACATTTTGAACATCATTAGGCGTATTTAAAGACCTCAACATGTAATTGCTTCATTGATTCAACTATTGAATAAAATTCGTGCATTCTCTTTTCCTTCAATGCACATTTGTGTGACATCAATTCCATGGAAAAGGATTTGCTTTTATGCAGTTTACTACTTTTTTGCGGTTTGTTGTCGCTCTTTTCTGCTTGGAAAGAGAAAAAATGAGCTATATTTCCTAGAGGCCGCAAAAATCAATTTCCTACGAGGGAAGCGGGGTGGGGGGTTCGGAACCACATAAATGGAACAATGCAGAACACAGAAATCCAGCATTACACAGACATGCCCCTATGGCTGTGCTCGGGCTCTAGATTAAAACCCTGAACCTACAGCATTGCACAACTTTAGACATTTGCTTGTGCATTGAACATAGTTTCTTCATCTCATTTACTATAGCTTTATTAGTTGATTTCTTAGGTTAGCTATTTTTACTGTGCTGCACGTATCAAGCTGTTGAATTTACATACTGTTGGCAGGGCCTGATGTTTGACCTCGAGAAGGAATCTACACTATACATTGATATTGCAAAGTCCAACTCTAGGTACTCTAGGTCGAAGCGTTCAAGGACAGGTCCACTTTTACCCCTTTGGCATGCTTCTCGTTTTTTTGCTTTCTCTTCAGTTCGCTTTGTAACATGGAAACTAAATAATTTTTCTTTTGAGGATCAGATGATGAAATGACTAGATTTTCAGATAAAAAGGTTAAAGGGCCTGGTGCTTTTTCAAGAGGTCTTCCTGATTCTGGTAAGGTTTTCTGCATCTTTAATTGTGCAAGATGTCTAGGTGGTGTTTAGCCATATTAAAATACTCATATTTTTTTATAGTAGAGCTTATGCAATGCTCAAGAACATTTATAGCTCTTAACTTTTTTATTTGGCCTTTTATGGTACCAAGAACTAATAGCATGGAATAGTCCCGCTATTAAAAAGTATTCATGATAGTCCCTCTACCAAAAAAATTATTCATGGTGAAAAGGGATTTTATCAGTTATTAAAGTGAATTTGTTTCGTTTTCATTTTTCCTTCCCTTTTTTTTACTTTCCTTCTTTCCTTCTATGCAAGGGAAAAACAACTTTCCTATTCTTTATTGATCCTAAACTTTCTATTCTCAGATTGTTGTGTAAAACCTTCACATTTTCTTGGTAAATATTTGTGAGCTCCTAGGTCCTCTCAGACTCATGCTCGATCATGTCTGGCTCATGTATTGCTGAAGTACATAAATATTAGTTTCTGTCTTGAAGCATATCTGTCCAGCTTACAAACTATCGAAAGATATTATTTATCAGTATTTATTAAATTAGGGACCAAGTTGGTTCCTTGATATGTTGTGAGTGGCTCGTTTGGCTACCTTGAAAATAGAGGAAAACATACCAGCTGAATTACCTGGTAAAATAGGGTACATTTTTGGTAAAAACAGTACATGGGTGAACTATGGGACATCTCTATTATTTTGATGAATGAAACTAAGGACGGGGATGGGGAACCAATTACCTGAGAAATTTGGTCATGTTTCATACTTTCGGTCTGAAATACAATGTGTCTGGCTGTCCGGGTCTAGTTGGTTCCATACATGATTTCCTGAATACTCGAATGAACAATTGTTCTTTATGTGGTTCGTTTTGGGCGCAGCGTTATGTATCAAAAGCATGAACTAGGATGACAATATACTCCTATTTATTTAAAAAGACATGGAAGACCTAAGCCATAGACTTTGAGCCTGACTATCTGAACCTGACCAGTTTGCATCAACACCTGAGGAGAAAAGAGGAGGGTGGGGCGGGGAAGGTTAAGTACCACCTGGAAGTTTAGCATCCAGATACATGCCTTTTCAACCTAAGAAAAAAACTATCAAAAAATTAACACAATTGTCGTTTCACATTTTTTGATACAGAGTAGTTTTTGATGAATTGTGAGTAGCCAAACAAGCACTATATACATGTATTATGTATATCTGTATGTGTTTTTTCATTTTTGTCATGATGATAATATGCATCAATTAATTGCAAGAAGAAAACTTTCCTTCAACTCCTCATGTTGCACATGTTTGGCACACTGGCGCACTAACAGGTGTTGGCAGCAATGTTCACTTGTCTGGAATGGGTAATTCTGCTCACAGCATGAATGGTTTTCCACCTGCACAAAGGTCAAATCACACTACTTTTGCACATCTTTCCTTCGGTCACTTGCTTTGCATAATGGTACTGTGTTATATCTTCTTTCATCTTTATTGCAAAAGATAAGGGATTTCTTTTGTTTTGGGGTCCATGTTGACCTCTCCTTTGTTTTGTTCTCTCCTTTCTTTGGGCGGTGGCTGTTTTTTTTTGGATTTTCCCACTGCTGCTTTTCAGTATAATTCTTTTATGCTGTAAAGCTTTTGATTAATACAAGTTACCATTTCAAAAGAAAATATTTATTTATTGCAAAAGGGTCAGGGGCCTCGTGAAAGAAGCTAGTGTATAATTTATCTCCTAAATGTGATTATAGCAAGTTATTTCTATGTTTTGCTTTGTCTAATTCTTCGATGTATTTTGATTTTAACAGCCAAGGAAACTTCGATCCTGAGGCTGGCATCGATACAAATCTTAAGAAGTTCTCGGTGAGGATTGCCGTTTTCATTCAATCCTTAGTCAATTTTCTAATAGAATATTTATGATATTCTTGAGGGAAAAGAGTCTGAAGATGGCGGAAACTTGTAAATCCATATTATGTGCATCATTTCTTCAATGGCTATGATTTTTTTATTTCCTTAAAAAAAAAACAATAACATAAAACTAAAAAAAAGGTTAGGATCACATCCAAGGGATGGAACAGTGAAATCACAAACCTGAGTTGCTGATATTTTTCCTAGGCGTTATTCAGTACTTTTGCTTCCTTTCCTCTTTTTAATACATACTGTTTTGAGGAGTACTAGGTATTTACATGTTGCGGAAGTCATTCTGAGAGTTGATGAATTGTGATGCATGTGCCCTGTAGGCTCAGTCACTTTGTTAGTTATGCATGTTATAGGCAGAACTCATTGGCACACGATAAAACTGATGTACTTTAACATTTTAATAAAAAAAAAAACTTCAACAACTTTGTGATCAAGGTTCATGTTTGTTACATTGGAACTAAAAGCTCTGCGTCCCACATCTATTGTCCTGATTTCAGATGTCTTAATAAGTTTTGAATAGGGGTACATGGTATTCCTCATTTATATATATATATATATAATGATAATGTGATATGCTAGAAGCCTAGAACTCCACCACTCATGATATATGAATTGGTTCTTTAGTAAATTTGACATTTCAGTGGGCTTGAGAGCTCAAAAGGCCAGTTTTATATTTATGGGATAAATGATTTGATGGTGGTCAGTCTGATAAAGACGAGATGATGATTGGGCTTGGTGGTTGATCCTTTGTCCAAGGAGTTCTGTGGTGATGGTCAATATGTTTTTCCTCGAAATGTTTCAGCTTTGAAGCTTCCAGTTGTTCCCTGATATTGTCAAACCGTGGCTGGTGGCACTCTGTGCAACTATAAAGAGGAGGTTTTGCTTGTGTTTTCCAAGTTGGTTTGTCAAAAAAATCCAATGAAGTCGGGGTGTAGGCTATTTTAGAAGTCTTGAGAATCCATTCGCTCTCATTTCATGACATGTTGGTAGTGGAAAGTGGTTCGACTAATGTTATTCTTGTTCGGATGGGAGCCCATGAAAACTCCAAATATATCTCACCAAGATCAAATCATTGCCTTCAATCTATTCAGGTGGAGGTGGTCTTTCTGCATTTGAGATGGTCAGCAAATGATATTATGCCGGATAGGTTGGCTAAGCAAGGGGTGGATAGGGATGTCTCTTTTGGCACTCCTATCTTGCATTTTTTAAAATTCATTTTATTTTTATTTTTATTGCAGTGTCTGGATAATGCTCTTATACCTGTGTTTTTTTTTTTTTTTTATTAGTGTGTAGTGGGTTTGTACTCTTATTTCACCGACTTGAAAATCGGAATTGATTTAATAAAACCCAACGGAATCGATTTAATAAAGCCCAAGGGAGTTTCAAATTTGTTTTTTAAATTGTAAAATTTTTAAAATTTTTGAAGTCTAAAGATGACACATGACCATAGAAACTGGAAAGTATAATTTCTGACATGACCATAGAAACTAGAAAGTATAATTTCTGAGATGTTAAATGCACCTTCATGCAGAATATATGAGTTTCAGGTCACCTTTTTTTTTATTCTCTTATTTTTAAGAAATCTATCTGAAATGAAATAGTTTCAATCTCAATCCATGATGGCGCTTATTGGGAATCTGTGTGTTCCCATGGATGGGGGAGAAAGGAGTTTGGACAGCCTCCATGGATGGATCATTTTCGGTTGCCTCCTTTTTGGCCACATGAGAAGCGATGATTTGTGTTCTGGTGGGTGGGAGAGAGAGAAAATGTGGAGTTTGGAATGCCTTGATGGATGGATCGTATCTGGTTGCTTCCTTTTCAGCCATGAGAAGAGATGATTTGGTAGTTCACAGTCCTCTAGCATGCCTGTTGAAGAGGCCTGGCTGGGGTCCTTGATTTTGGTTTTGGTTGGCTCTACAGGAGGTATTGTGACCATGGATAATTTATGGTGTAAAAGAGAATAGTTGCGAACACTTTGCCCAATGTATTTAGCAGCAGTGGAATCAGTAGACCATTTGCTTCTTAAATGCAGGTGCACTCAGTTGCTGTGAAGATTTGATTTTGGGATGGTTTGATTGTAGTGGCTGCTTCCAAATACATTCCTGAAGCTTATGAGGCTTGGAAGATGGGTGTTGGGTTTCAAAGAGGAAGGATAATGTGTAAGGTTACCTTTCTAGCTACTATTTGGACTATTTGGAAGGAAAGAAACATGCAGTGCTTTGAAGGGAAATCATCCAATGAGGTATTGTTAATGGATAAAGTGAAGTTCCTAGTGGCTTATTGGATTACCCCTCTACCTCGACTTCAAGACATCCCTATTGCTGCAATCCTAAGAAATTGGAAGAAAGTGGGGTTCTCCTCCCTGGCTGAGTCTTGTATCCTTCCTAGATGATCTCCCTCTCTTCTGGGTGCCATTAAACTAAACTTTGATGGAAGTGTTTAGGAAATCTTGGTTTTGCTGGTCTGGGTGGTATAATTCACAAGGATGAAGGCTCCTCCCTTTTACCCTTTTCTGGTCCAGTTAGGTTATTGTTTGGTTAATAAATGATTGGTTAGATGACTCTTATGAGGTTTTGTCAGTTTCTTCCTCTTTCTGTTGAATTACACATATTTTATGAGACCCATTCTGAATATTTTGGATTATCCTTCTTGGGTTTTTTAATGCTCCCATCAATGTATCCAAGTCTCCTTGATCCTCCAATGGCCATTTTGGCTGAGTAGGCCCAATCTTTATAGTTGGTGCCATTGAAGAGATTTGGTATTATCTTAACATTCAGATTGATAATGCTATACAACGGAATTGTTACTTTTAGACTCCATTGAAAATTGAAGAACTCAAGCACAGATTGAATCCAAGAAGACCAGCTTAAAGAAAAAGAAAATCCCAAACTTCTTGCAGCAAATCTGATGAAGGTTTAATGCAACAGTGATTCACACAAACACTGTTGATTGTTTTACACACTGTTAGGTACACTGAACATGTCTGACTACGTCGACTTCACCAGCTTCACCCACAAACTACTCTGCTGCATTCTTTGTCACATACCCCGACATACGGGAAACTGCCAGAGATGCTGCACATAGATGACTACCGACTGCGTATATGCTAATGCTGCCAATTTCAAAAAACACCACTGCTGACTGCACAGATATATATATATATATATATTCCCTTAATACTGCTGATTTAAAAGAACACCAGATTTGTGTACCAGTGACAAGAAATTTCAAACAACTTCAAAAAGGCATCATCACTTCAAAGGGCATCATCACATATGGCTGTCAGTTCAACAGAGGAGCTTCCTTGATGCAGGACAGGGAAACTAACCTAAATGGTGCAATCTGAGATCAAGAAAGTAATCAACAATTTATAATAAATCCCTAAAACTAATGCTCCGCACACCAATCAATGAAGAATTCGGCTCAAGTAATTAAAGGGTGATCCAAGACCTTGTTACAATCCTGCAATTAGTCCCTCAAAAAATTGAGAGATGGATCAAATATAAGATTAGGACTTCCACTTTGCCTAGGGAATCATCTACACAAGTAGATTTGTCGTGCCCTTCGAGGATTTGCTGAAGGCTTGGCTCAAGTGGTTACCAATTGGCAATTGGGGTAATTTATGACTGAGAAACTCCAATTCAGATTTAAATTAATCAATTCCCACAACTTATTAAAGGTCCAAAATAAAACTGAGATTTAAAATAAAGGGACCTTGGGCTTATGCAGTGAATAAAGGAAGGAAAATGGTGAATTTAGGGAATTATTGGGTTCGGCCAGGGGGGAATGGGGTTTGGGTGGTTTGGTCAGGTATAGGTGGGCTAGGGTTTGGATTGTGGCTTGGGGCTGGGTTAGGGTTTAGGTGTAGATTTAGGGTTTTGGTAAGGAATTGGGTCTAGATCTAGGATTCTATGGGGTAGATCTAGGACTTTATGGTGAAACAAGAGAAGGAAAGATGGGGGGATGGCTCGGCCAGCATGGGAATGGCAAGGGTGGTTGAGTGGGGAGTGGGATTCCGCCTCGAGATCCGTGTGCACAAGCCTATGGGGTTGTGCGGATGTATCTAGGGGTTGGTTTGGGTTTCTCTGGGTATTACTTGATGGAAAAATTGGTTTGTGGTATCTTTTGGTGACCTGAGGTTTGAACAATGAAAGAAACACAGAGATGGGGGAAGAAAACACCTTGATGACGAAGATTTGAACCTTGGCCTCGCTCCAAACTCCCTATTACAGACGAGGAAAGATCTTGCAAGAGAAAGTTCTCAAGAAGACCTTGGAAAATAATTTCATTCAGTCTTTCTCAAATAGAGATACAAAGCTGTAAAAGAGAAGACAATAAAGAACCCTAACATGGGTGGCTTAGATTAAATCCTATGCCAATGAAGATCTCATCCAACTAATAACATAAACTAGAAATAAATAAATGAAAATAAAGAAATAAAAAAAAGTTGAGAAGGCCTTGTGCATGTGATTTCATGCTCAAGGGGTATTGCGCACAAATCTCAAGGTGCTCCTTGGTTAAGTTGTGGGCCCCTCTTTGACCCTCCTTCATGTCTTCTTAATCTCTTGTCTTAATTCCTTCGGCCCCCCTTGAATTCTGTCTTTTATTCTTCCACTTGTTGCAACCTTCAATAGTTCTTCCCCTATGCCACATCCCATTGTGGGGTCTTTTTCATGTCTGCCACAGGAGGCCTTCATCAAGCCTGGCATTATATCCAACGGTGAATTTTCAACTGAAGGTAGATCCAACAATGGATCTTTAGAATCTTGATGGATTAACCCCATAAAAGGCTGATCCATCCACAAAGAGGATCGGTCTGCCACCTTCTTGTGCCGTCGATAAATTTTGGAGTATTTGGAACTGATGTCTTCTTCACAACTTCACATATCTGTGATATATATGCTGCCGATTGCACACGAGCATTGTACATGTTCGGCTAGCTTTTTATTCCTCCAATTTGCCTTCTATTTTCAAATTGCTTCCCATAAAGTCCTTCGTGCAATAGTCTTCTAATGTAAGGGATGCTCTGATACCAAGTTGTAAACCTAGATCCTCTTTGATCTAGAGTTTTATCCAAGAGTATCAACAAAATCTTAAAAGAGAAAGAAAGTGAAAAATGAAGAGAAAGAGGAAACCTCAGAAGAGTTGTCTAACCAATTAGGGTAGACAACATCCTTATATGGTTATCTCATAAGTTTTGGAAAATTACAAAATAGCCTCTTATGTTTATACTATTTACATCAAGCCCCATGGTCCACTATAAATTATAAATAAGGACTATTCAGTGACTCACAATATACCTTGAAACTAAACTTTGATGGTTTGATGGAAGTGTTTTAGGAAATCTGGTTTTTGCTGGTTTTGGTGGGTTAATTCACAATGATGAAGGCTCCTCCCTCTTACCCTTTTTCTGGTCAGGTAGGTCATTGTTTGGTTAATAAAGCTGAACTGATGGTGTTCAATATTGACCTTCGTGAGGCCTATTGCTTGAACCTTCTCCATATCGTGGTTGAAGAGAATAACTTTTTTGTGTCATTTGATGGGCTTCTAGGGAAGCCAAAGCCCCCCCTGGTATGTTGTGGACATTTTGGAGGAAGTGACAGATCTAGCCAGGAGATTGGGTATATCAAACTACCACATCAAGCGAAGTGCCAAGTCACTGCCAAGTGCCTACATTGATGCGGATCGTCTAGTCAAAGAGGGAATACTGTGACCTAATTTTATTTTATCATTGATAGGATTGTGAATATGTGATTTGGCTGTGATTGCTGTGCTTTTTTTTTTTTGGCCTCGTTCCTTTTGGCTCAGTACATATCTCTTATACTATACAGCTTTTGATATCAACATACATACTATTTCAAAAAAAAAAAAAAAGTCAGTTTTTTCCTTTTTAATTTATGAAACCCCAATATTCATCATAAGATGAAAAGAACATATATGATGCATGGGGAGGAGAGTGGGCTATAAGATTGGTTTTGGAACCTCTTGTGCAAACCTTTTGTTAAATTTTGTTTTTGTTGAAGGATCATGTGATCCTCTACTTGAGGTTATGCACGGTATCTTTGACTATTAGTTTCCATAAATGTAAGTCCATGGTCCAGTGATTAGGCCAATAATTTAAAGGGAATGCTCGTTAACATAGAGCAGCCTAAACAATTTCATAAAGCAGGTGTGTACTGATCATCTTTTGCTTGGACTTTCTGTTTTACCATCAGTTCTGTGGTTCACTAACAGGAGTAGAAGGCTCAACCAGGTCATATTTTAGAAGGATCCTATGGCGCATTTTCTCACACCAAGTGAATGTTAACGGAGTGGATCAACTAATGTTATAATTTTTTATTGTCCAGCTAAATTTTGTATAAAAGAACATCTTGTTAAAACCTCCAATAACACACCATACATTCTATAGCTTTGTGTAGCTGCTCTCTTTGCGACTACTTTGAATATGTTTGCATACTCAGTCTGAGTAAAATGACTTGGTATGGGATGTTGATGAGTCACACAACCTATTGAGCAATCAAAATGAATTGGGCTGTGTTTTGGTACTGGCTAGTTGTGCATGCTTTGACCCGTTGCATTGCTGAGCCAAGTTGTGGTGGACTTGCACGGTTGGCTAAGTTGGCAATCTTTGACATGTTGCCATTTTGCCAGGTTCATGACATTTGTTTCTGGTGTATTGGAATGCTACCATATTGGATTCAGAATATGGTTATGATTCAGTAAAGGTGGGGAAACTTGTGAAGGATTCTATTGTAATGAACAAACTTGGTGCCTTTTTGGTTCCCTGTACAACATACATTATTATTCTTTTAATTTTAAAAATTCACAAATCCAAACAGAAGTTTTGGTGGGGGGATGGAGCCCATGATACTTCCTGGTAGCACAGCAAGAAGCTTGAAGAAAATATTTGAAGTCTCTTTTTTCATTCAACAAATGTACTTTAGGCTGGTTTGTTAATGATTTCACTGTATAAACAACCCTTTCCAGCCTCCCACACCACATCTTGGCCCCAAGTCTTGAAGAATGAGTTACCAAACAGGTCCTTAAGGCCGATTTATTTTGATGATGCTGTGCTAGGGTGCATGCTTATTATGAGTTGATACATTTGAACATCTGAAAATTTTATTTGATATTCTATGTACTTGAAATATCCACATTTGCAGAATAACACTTCAACACTTTGTGTTCCTCAGAATAACAGTCCGTGCCCCACCCTCTTTGTGGCCAATTTGGGCCTGAAATTGCACTGAGCAAGGGGTTAAATCAAATATTTTCAAGGTTTGGAGAAATTAATTGTACTATTCATTCTGAATGTGCAATACATATTACAAATTTCTACTAATTTTGATATTGCCTTGCTTCTGTGGATAGCTGCCCAGGATTTTTGAAACTCAAGATGCAGAACAAACGTGGAGTTCCTGTTGCATTTGTTGACTTTCAGGTACTTCATAAACATTTGTTGGTAGGCAATAAACTTGTTTTGCTAAATTAAAATACTGCATCTTGCTGCTCCTTTGGTGGTGGTGGCAGTTTTTTTGACAGAGGACTTGTTCAGATTAACTGAATATGGTATTAAATGGTAATTGATTTGATCACGTAATATTGTTTTTTCTGCCCTCCCCTAGTGATAAACTTCTATCCATTAAGCCCTCTGGTAGGGTGATTTTGTTTGAAATGTCAAAACTATGATTTTTATATTGTCTTTCTTTCCCTCACATTTTCTTTTCTCTAAAATCAATCTCTTTCCTTTACATTAGGGAATACATACCTCATGACAAAACTGTGGGAGGACCTTAAAAGCTTAAAATGAATGACCAAAGCACTGACAGTTTGCTGGTTGGTCATCTGCTCTCTTTTTGGCAGAGGAGACCTAGTTTTGAGTTCATGTTAGTGACTCAGAACCCAAAGAAAAAGAGAACAAAGTTATTTATGCTTTAAGCGCATAAATCTTTAAATATGGAGATTATGTAATAAATTCAACATTTAGGAACTCTCTTAATCATCTTCCATTTATTGCTCAATCCATGAATATGTGGAAACCATGTGTCATTGATTCTGCTTAAAGAAGTGCACCATTGCATATGCCAAGGAGACCTATGAAACTGAATCACATCCCACTATTCGTTGTATTGTTGACTGGATTTTGGACAAGATCACTTTCTCCAAGCCATTAAGCTAATCACTGCATTGAAAAGCACAAAAAATAAAGCTTCTACTATTGATATTTATTCAAAATTATAAATCTGACAATGGTGACCTATTTGAAACATAGGAAGGTAAACTTCTCTTCTCAGTGAATGGAGTTCTTTTGATTAAGTTTGCACCAATGTTTTAAATGTCCAATTGAGAACCAAGTTAAGATAATTTTCATTGGGCTTCTTTTCTTCCATTGGGTAATTGGTTTGAACATGTTGAACCATCAATGTAAAAATAATGAATGAAATTAGACAAACATGGGTTAGAAACTAATAAAGAAAAATGGATTAGACAAATCTAGGAAAGAAATTAAAAAGAAAAACAAAAAGAAACTGAAGAAATATAAGATAGACCTGAATAAAAGTATAAACTAGGCATATATGAAAATTACAGTTCTCCTTTCAATGAACCTTAATACTGATCAATTTGTAAGTTAATTGTAAAAATAAAGGTTACTCTTTGGATTTTTTTTTTTTATGAAGTTCTGATTTCCATTTTTATGACGTGACAAAGCAACAACTTTATGCCTGATGTCCCTTCTGAGCCTTCACAGGTCTATGGGAGTCTGGTTTAGGTCCTGTACACTGGACCGATAGCAGATCCAGGTCCAAGTACAGGTCCTCAAAGCTTTATTGGGTATGGTTTTGGGTTCACCATGGCCTGGCCCATTTATAGACATAATTATGCAAGTCTAACCAAATAATTCAAATTATATGCTTGCATAGGAAAAAAAAATGTGTCAGTTGATGCACATTGTTCCTTTAATCCATTAAAGGAAAACTGTTTTGATCGTTGTTCGTGTCACAGACTTTGGACATCTGTTAATATGCACTGTTCTCTGCCTATTGTCATTCAACATGTGATACCAGGCTAAATAATTTCACCCATTACTTGGAAGTATCAAGTAGAACACTACCTTGTGCATTGACTTGCTGCTCTATGTTTTTGGCAATACATTTATGGGTGTGCTTGTAGGAAGAGAAAATGTTCTGTGTGAGTAGATCGTTTATTTTGTTCTTATCTCTTGATAGAGGTTTTGATCTGATGAAGATGATTTTACTTGTGGCAATGCGTTAGTGTTCTTGTTGAATTATCTAGAGAAATGGAATTACCAATTTTTCTATTTGTGGCCAGCCCCTGTCCTCCTATGTTACCTCTTTTTTATATCAATACTGCTATTGTCTTGCTTCATTTATTTTTTTCCAGCTTAACCATATTGTGCAATCCAAGGAAAGATATCCTTGTGCCAAGGATTTGGAGAGATCTGAGGCTTGGGTCTAGTGTTTATAACATGTGGAGCCATGATTCAGTGACCAAGACCATATATCTGATTGTGACACCACCCTTTATAGTACCCACTCAAAATAGAACACATATTGTTTGGTTTACATCATTAGGTCATTGGTTCGAGATATGGCACCAACAAAGAACATAGATTAGACGATCGTAGTTGTGCAATATATGACTTAAATCTGGATTGTTTTTATGCGTGCCATGTGTATGAGTGGATGAGTTAACCAGAGAGTTGCTATCTGGATCTCTGATGATAAAAGTTGCATATCCTTTTGAGGTCTGGTTTAGTGGTCAAAGAAGTGAAAGAAAAGTATCTATGCACCGCAGTGGCTATTTGTGTTCAGCAGTATATAGCTTTATATTCAACTTGCTACCTGGCATCTTTGTGGTGATGCGAGTCTCGAAATTAATGATATTAGAAACATTGCTCCTTCAAACTGTCTTTTTTTTTTGGTTAGCATCCACCATTTATTTATGTGACATGCTTGTGAATGCAGGATGTTGCCAGTTCGACTGTTGCCTTGCGTTTTCTGCAGGGCTCTCCTCAGTTCTCATTGGATGGTGAGGGCATGCGGTTGGAGTATCCTTTTATAAACTTAACAGTCAATCTTTTATGAGTCTCTAACCTAGCTCAAACATAGGTCTTCCCTTTGGAGGAGAGACGCGATCCTAACAGCCAAAAAAAAAAAAGAAAAACAGCCATGCTGTTCACTTTTAAGCCAATATTAGTGCATGGTTCCTGAAATGTGGGTTATTGATTTAGAATATCTGCATGGATTCCTTAACGATGACACTAGGTATGCCAAATCACGGATGGGGATGCGCAAACGTGAAAGGAGATCATAATGCAATTGGAACTTGGAAGCAGGAAAATTTGTCATCTGGTCCATCATCGCGATATACTGGTGGGCATCGCTGGCTTGTACTGCATAAATCTTTTATCTGTATGATCAATTGAGCAAGCAGTTTTATGAAGAATAGTCGGCCATTGGTTTCTTATAAACTGTAGGATATTGTTTAGTTGCTTACCATAAGATTAAAGTGGTAAACCGAGGGACATCTTGGACTTATGTCTATATGATAAAGTGGAATGTATGGATTGGGGTGTTTGTTACAAGGTGGACACTACCTGTAATGGGACAGAACCCAAATACCAAACTAGTTGTGTAATCCTAGCTATTCATTCAAGTAGAGGTGTCAAATGGGCCACGCGGGGACGGCGCTCAACGGGCCTAGGCATGGTACGGCATGTGCCTGCAGGCGCAGGCACAGGCCGTACCGAGTGAAATTCCCCGGCCCATAGGCACCACAAGGCACGGCACATTTAACAGCACGTTAAATGTGTGGGCCCCCACCTTATCTCTCATAGTAAGGTGAGAGATCCTCTCACGGGAGCATCTCACACTATCCAAATTGACTACTCATTTATAACCTCTTTATAGGTATTGAATTCCATGAATTTGCATGAATTCAGATGAATTAGACCGTTGAATTACCACCTTATGGTCAATTTTTCTTCTTTGAAATAAAGCTATTGAACTTGTGGATCATTGATGAAGGGGTTAGAGTTATTAGATTGACTTCAGATTTGATATGTAAGTTGCCCCCACTTGGATCTTTCAGTCCCCTTTGTCCAATGACCGGTGGGGTCTCACGGTGGGCTCCAATAGGCAGTCTGCACCGTAAACCATAAATATAGGGTGTATATATATATTTCTTTTCTTTAGTTTAAATATAAAAAATAGTCTTTACTTTTTTATTTTATTATTATCTATAAAAAATTTAGAGTTATTAGATTGACTTCAGATTTGATATGTAAGTTAGCCCCACTTGGATCTTTCAGTCCCCCTTGTCCAATGTCCAATGACCGGTGGGGTATCACGGTGGGCTCCAATAGGCAGTCTGCACTGTAAACCATAAATATAGGGTGTATATATATATATTTCTTTTCTTTAGTTTAAATATAAAAAATAGTCTTTACTTTTTTATTTATTATTATCTATAAAAATTATATAGGTTTAGAAGGCAATCTTGTTGGAAAATCTTCAAATAAAAAAAATCCAAAAAGTTATCTTCTCGGTGGAGTAGGTCAAGAGTTTGACCGAACTATTTAAATTTATGTGTCATACTCTTCTTTGTGTGTAACTTTTAAATTATTTAGTCTAAGACTAAACAAAGCCCGACACGGCCATGCTGCACATCACGCCACGACAAGTTCGACACCTCTGCGAGTGATTCAAGGACTACTAAGAAAAGTATAAGATGGTACTTAAGGGCATGTTTCTTTGCAAGCATCTTTGACAAGAATTCAGGCGTTCTATAAATTAAGGCATTCCTAGAGGCTTCGTTGGAACTTCGGCCATCTCCAATGGTCGAAGGTCATTTTCTCCTTTAGACCACTGAAAGAAAATCAGGTCCAATCATCTTCTTTCTTTGTACTCCTTTCATCCAACTACTTCGTTGAATCCCCAATCCGCACCTTCTTTTGATCAAATTTCAGTTTCATTCAATCTGACTTCAAAACCCAACAACCCTCTTCAGGCTTGGACATGAAATCCATCTCCTCTTACATCAAGACCAAGCAAACCCTGAAATTAATGTATCTGATCTCCTTGGACAATTTCTGATTAGAAAGGCTAGGATTCGGTTTCCTAGATCTTGATGACGACGGTGGAGATATTGGGTACTTAAAATGAGAGTGGGATGGGGATCATTGAAATGTGCAGAAGAAGCTGAGGGTTTGTGTATTGGTTTCTTCTTTTTAAGAAAAGATTTGTCCCAGTTTTTCTCTTATTGTGTTTTTCCAATAATACTCTCTGATACTCTTTATTTATTGGACAATCTTTGTTTTTTAATGGTCGCATGAAGACACATGTCCTCCAAATTTGAACTTCAAAGAAACAGCTAGAAAAAAAGCCAAATTCCAGTTGAGTATGTGACATCTTGCTCTCACTTTTTAAAGTTACTATGTTCTTTCGCGTTTGTCTTGTTTTTCTTTCTTCTTGAGTGCAATTTCGCGTCATGTTAGTATGTATATCAGAAGGATAGAATAGCAATTAAAGTGCTAGAATCTCATTTTTTTAATTCATATAATGTATAAACATGTAAAATTTTACTCATAAATTCAATTAGTTATGAAAACAGAAAATTTGTGGAATTCAAATTGCATGAAATTCTTGTACGAAAGAAACAGAGAATTTAAGAATGTTAGAATTTTATAGCATTTTAAAATTCCAGCATCTCTGCTTTGAAGTTCCACACCTAATATTGCCTAAGTTCTGAGTTGAAATGACTTTATATGCATGTTCGGACCTTCCACCTATCAACTTAAGTTTTTGGGTTGGTATATGATTTCTTTACAATTTCAAATTTTATAAATTCCAACGACATTAATTTCAAGAATTCTTGAGATTGCATTTAGACCACCAAATCTCCTAAGGATGAAATTTCTTTTAGGGCATGTTTGTATGCATCCATTGAAAATCGGTTCTATGGAAAATTTCCTCGTATGTGGCAAGAAAAAAACCTAAATTTATTCCACCATTGGATTGATTGTCCGATGAAACATGTGATTTAACATTATCACATTCATCATCAAGCAATCATCAAGCAATCAACCCAACGATGGAATAAACTCTAGATTCATTTAAAATTTGAGAATATTCTATATATCCGGCCGCTGTTTATTTTAAACGCTTTAGATTACAACAGGTGGGCCCCACGGTGGAGCCCCACACCTTCCACTAAAGATTCTGTGGGGAGTTTCTTTTTTCTATGGTGTGAAAAAAGGGGAGTCCGGAACACACTGCACCCAATATCGAATTTGAGTCAGTCCCAAATGCAATGCAATCATGGAAAGAGGACATCTTTTTCAACTACACGAATTCCATGTGGAGAGTTTGCCAATGCTAGTCACAGCAATCATGAACCGGACGCACCCATCTAGATTTTTTTTTTTTTTTTTCTGGTAAGGGCAAATGCATGCATTGTTGGGACCCCTTGAATTTCACCGAAGAACCATTTTCGAAAAATCACAAAAAATTGTACTACTTTATTTTATTTTTCTTGTAGAAATAGCATTAGTGTTAAATGGTTCGAAGACTTTTCTACAGAAAAAATAAACATTCTCCTTTCTATATCGTTTTCGACGGAAAAGCGGTCACACAAACATTCTCTTTTGGTGCAAATGTTTTCTTGAGAATAAGAAAAGAAAAGCAAGACGTTTTTCCATGGAGGAGAATTTTCTCATTACAAGAAAAAAAAATGTAAATAAACAGTGAAATTTCTATGCATCCATGGAAAAGTGTTTCTGACTAAGAGTAGAAAAGGCAGATTTTCTGGAGAAAAAAAAGAAGGATGAATGACTATGTGGCCACTTCTTCCAAGAATTACCAAGATTAACCCCCAGGACTAGGATTGTATGTTTGAATTTTTTTGGTCTACGGTAAATTCACATAGACCAATAGGATGACTTTTTTTGTTTTTTTTTTTAAACTTGCACGCCACACTTTTACGCTGTGGTCGTTGAAGGAAAATTCAGTTCACAAACATTTACTTTTACAAAATATATTTTAGAAGAATTTTTACCGAAAAACTCTACTTAGATTCACTGTAGACAAAAAATATATGAATCTACTGTAGCAGTCCCGGGGGCCTATTTTATTTATATACATATATATATATATATATTTTGTTGTTTTGCCTATCTTATTTATTTATATATTTTTTTTTATTGTTTTGCTGAGCGGCGATGATATTTCTATTCACTTATATGTAGGATTGTCCAACTGGGTGGAGATTTCAACCAGGGACTATCCAAGGCAGCTTTCCCTAGATGGACGGCTCTGATTCACTTCACCAGTCTCTTGCCGCGTGATTTGGTCAACAAATGCAGCAGGCCGACAGCTCTATTGAAGAAATCGATTGAAGTGGTAGACAGTCTGATGGATTTGCCAAACCAAAAGTCAAACAAGTGACCCAAAATCAACTTGCTAGTCCAAGTCAACTAGTGACCCAAAATCAACTTGCAATTCCAAGTCAAAAGAGATAGTGCATTGCCACTGTGGGGGAAATATTTTTTTGTCCCATCAAAACCACGAAAACTGATCCAAGGAAATTGAACTAAAAGAAAACAAAGATGTTGCCAAAATTGCAAGGTTAGTACTACCTCTCTAAGACCACCACAATAGGGGTGGCAATGGGTCGAGTCGACTAGGATTGACCTCTTCAGATATCACCAAACTCGGCCCATTTACTAATCATTTTGGAAATGAAAATCCGGGCCCTAAATTCATAAATTGGGTAATGATGTGGTTGGTGATCAGGGTTGTGTAGCATGTATTGCCTCAATATGAATTTGAGCCATTCATCAATCAGATTGGAAATGTTACATCGAATATGAAATTAGCAGGTTGGGCCACAATTAGAGTCCCTGCACCCCAAGGTATTTCATCAATTTGGTACCATGTTATATATGTTCATTTAAGATCAGTTAAGGTCTAATCATTCATTTATCAGAATATTTTATTGAATTGACCAACACAGCTAATAAACATAGGAAAAAGACTTTCACACTAGAACAGTAGAACGCATTCTCTGCCGAACATCTATATAAGAATATTGGGTGGATGGGTAAGGTGTAGTGGGAGAGAGATGGGAAGTTTAAAGGCTTTCATCATGGTCATGGTCATGGTCTTGATGGTGATTATGGTGGTGGAGGCACAGGCATTGAGTGAGAGCCAGTGCAAGGAGGAGAGGAAGCTTGCAGTGAATGCTTGCAAGCCCATTGTGTATGGGAAGCCACCATCCCCGGCCTGTTGCCAACGTGCAAGGGTCACTCATGTTGAGTGTGTGTGCCCCATAATCACACCCAAGTTGGCCGCGCTCATCGACGTCAATCGAGCCATTCGTCTCATCCAAGGGTGTGGACGGCGGGTCCCACGCCACTTCAAGTGTGGGAGTAAGATATCTCTTTCTCTCTCTCACATCCAATCATCCTAAGGCCACATACTATGAGATGGGTTCATAAGGAAAAAAAAAAAAACAAGGCCTCTACACATCCCAACATTCCTCATGATCTTTTCCTGGCCCAAGTAGGCCCACAAGTTTAACAGTTATTTTGCTTCATTGCCTGGTCAATTTTTGATAAATATGAATTCTATCTATAAATATCTTATCAGATTTTTATTCCCTATGATCCATGTTATTTTTGTCTAAACTCGTTAATTGGGTTTTTCATTGGCAGGTATCACTACTCCATGAAGTATGTCTCATGCTGAGGATGCTGCTTGAGTAATAAACAAGAGTTGCAGGATGTTCCTGTCTTTAATTAGTAGCTGTCCATGTTTGTGTGTATGGGAAAAGGAGGGGATTGTATTAGCTTGTTTTGCTTTACATATTAATGATAAATGAATAAGATGAGTTTTATTTGATGCTATATCATTACAATTGGTTATAAATTGATGATTCATGAATCATGCCCCTTTTGGCACGTATCTTTTCTCGAGAAGAGCTGCAAATTAAGGTTAAGCCTAGGATGGAGATCGATAATTTGTAACAGAAGTGGTGTCCTTGAACCGTAAATCCTCAATAGAGAGGGGAAAAAACAGGGCACTTTTTACATGCTCTATGTGAACAGATTTCACACTAAATATCACTTGTGTTTTTAGTTGGCTGAGATAAAAGTAATACTTTTTATGTAACAATTTGGTTAGGCAAGTGCCAACACACTAATAGTTGAGTGGTGTTGATATCTTAGTTTCACATACATGCTCAGAAATCAATCATCGGGTACTCCAATTAAAGTATTACTTGTGGACCAGTAGCCCAACTGGCCAAAATAAAATAAAAAGGTCATAAAACTATTGACAATACACAAGCTATGCTATCAGCTGGAGTCCAACTAACTAGAATCAGCAAGGAGCACTGAGTTGTATTGCTGCCTGAACTCAGTCATGCTTTCCATCACTGACTGTTGTAACTGATTTAGTCATATGATTCCTTGATGTAATGAATCTCAGTCTATAACTATTGAGTACCTTGTACATTGTATTATGGAGTGGTGAATGAAATCAGCTTCTCTCTGCTCCCTCTGTTCTGTTTCCATCTTCTCTTCTCCTTCATCTTCTTCTCATCTCTCTATAAGTTGAGACAAACTATGTCCACAATTTAAATGAATTAGTAAAGGTTATACATAAAGCCCACCCACCTTTTTTAACATTCACAAACAACTTATTTTGAACATCTTGACCTATATCCACCCATTTTCCCCTAAAAGCTTGGTCAGCCACTTGCACTGATCGTCACGGCACAAAAAAGTTCTCCGGATCAATTTACAATGGACTTTCATTGAAAGAACTCAGCAAGGACAAAGATACTATCTTACCATTGTGAACTTTTATCATCAACTTTTAACCTTAAATAGGGTCAGACACTTGAGTTTATTGCAAGCTGGGCAGGTGTAGAGCCGGGGAGTTTTCTTCTTTTAGAAAGATATTAACCAAGTTAGGTGAACATGATGAGAAATAGGTATGAGCGACGGTCAATAAAGTTGACCAATGCTACCAAGGGAATATAGATGGTTGGACAGATTTTCACCCTGCGGGACATCCGCAATGACGTGATGCACGAATGTACAGCCTTCCTCCATTAACGGCAGGAAATTGGGACTAGTATGTGGATGTCTGCAGTGGAATATCTCTCTAGGTTGTCAGCATGTAAAAACAAAAGTGGCTTTTTACAAATATTAGAAAGGCAGGTGGTTCTATTTTCTAAAAATGAAAATCTATGTGTGTAATTTTCTGCCACATTGGGGACTCCAACTTACACACTCATACGCATACATACTCATGTCCCTAACCGGCCGGGAACAAGGAAAAAGAGAAAAAAAAAAAAGCTATCTTTGTTGTTCATGAACAAAAGAGGCATGATCCTATCATAATAATGAGTTAGAGAACGGTTGCCATATCTGTATGGGGAGTTCTAAAGCACATCCTGGTAAAAAGATCATGAATGATGAACTTCCAAATAGGAGAGGACTACGTAGACTTCCATCGTCCAAGATCCATGCAAAGGCTTCTCACTCTACCATCTTACAGTAGTCACTTTACCGTCTCACAGTATTGTAGTTTTTAATGAGAGACAATATACTCGACCGCCATCCGTTGATGCCCATAATCCTATTATCAACGTCCATCTCTGATGAGTTCACCATACAGTCCTTTGTCCCTTTTTTTTATTTCCTGGAACCAGTCTGAAGGCCAAAATTTGCTTGCAAGTGTCTGAAGATTTTCACAGAGAGGTCCATCAGATAAACCAACAGGATCACAAACAAGAGACCCATTTTGACATAAACGCTATCTGGACACCCCACAGGACATCAGGATTCAATAATTCAACAAACAGAAACAAGCCCCTTTGGCCTTTGCTACTGATTGGAACTTACATCCAAACAAGCTGAAGAGGGCAAATCCCACTGTTAAAAGTGATTGAGAGGTTATAATCATGCTCATTTTACATCCATTATGAATGATAGGAAATAAACACTTTCTTTGGATGTTAATGGCATTTGAAAACTAGTAAAATGATGAATCTTGTTGCTCTGAAGAAAGAACAAAAATGTCACTTACAATGCCTTATTCAGCGATGTATTCCATTTGTATTAATCTCCATGATCCAATGCTACACATGTAGAAACAAGATCTTCAAGAAATCACTAAAAATTGCTGTTAATCTGACTAGGGAACTTGGGTGTAGTTGAAGATTTCCGGTCATTCCTATGTGGAAGCCCCCCATCCTTTGGGAAAATTAAGCAGTATGCAGCAAGAGACTTGCCAATGTTACCGAGGTTTGTTCTATTTCTCAGGTCGTGGTGGTCTCTTTTGTTCATGTACTTCATGATGCTAGTAGAGAAAAGTAACCTTAACAAGCAGGGGTTTTTCTAAGTTATCTTTTCTTTCCGTAGGAGAGTTTTTGCATTTTCCATGGCTAATATATTTTTATCTCTCATTCTTATAATAATAATTAAAAAATAAATAACAAACAGTTGTATAGTAGTAGCACTTGTCAGTTGTCACCAAATAATAGAACAAGAGATCAAATATAGTGCAAGTAAAAATGTGTCACACTGTAACTAGCTTTAATAAATGGTTTGCTACTAATGATTTGCCTTAACAAAATTTTTTGGATTTTGTCTAGGTCAAAATAATGGAGATGATACATAGGCAACCCAAAACACCATGATTGTATACCTCAGGAGAATCAAGGCGCCCTCACCAGCTGCTTTTATGGTCGTCCCAGTGAAATAGTTAGACATAAAGCTGCACTGGAGGGGGGAAATCAAGCAGAAGACCTGCTAATTCAAATTTAGCAGAACACCCGCTCCTAGTATCATGTTTGGCTCATCTTTTCATTTGCATGTTTTATGTGAAGAGCAGCTCTAACCACATTTCCCCTCGTAATGATTCCAACCTGTGCAAGAGAAAAAGAAAAAAAAATCAATTAATAAGAACCTAATGAAATTGAAAGGATATTTAATAACAAGAAAATAGGGGATTGATTGAATATCTTACCAGCCTACCAGCACTGTCTACAACTGGCAGTCGCCGGAATTTTGTTTCAAGCAATAACCTGAAATGAAGAAAGCATCACTTCCATTTAAATATTCCCATAATTACTTCAGAATCGAATACATCGTATGTAGATAGTTATATGGTATACAGGTTAGAACCTTGCAGCATCTTCCAGGTTGGTGGTCTCGCGGACAACAAGAGGCGCGGGAGTCATCACATCACCTATGACTTTTCCATTGGTTTTGCTGAGCAACTTTTGTATCTCATTGAATGTCTGCAACAAGTAAACAAACAATCGGTATATCTAACTGCTAGAGCCAGTTTTTAATAAAATAATAAACGATTAAATAACATATTCCAGCAGCAGATTACACAATGCCCAATGTGCTTGAGAGATGGCACGAAAACAAAAATGGTGGCAGGCAAATCTATCTGCCTTGCTACTGAAGCATCTATCAGTTTTAAGTGGCAAATAAACAAAACCATTTATCTATCTACAGTTTCTACTCCACTTGGTCCCACCCATTTTTGCTTCGTTTATTAGTGGATTCTGAAATCTGAACCAATTGTAAATGAATCAATTTTTCATTTACCTAATGAACAAGAAGATCATACTTTGTTCTTGAATTATGGTACATATTCTCATATCCCGTTTCCCTCCAGTTCCCTCTCAGGTAACATCTTTCTTGAGGATAGGCCAATAACAAAATAATAATAATAATAATAATAATACTAATAATAATAATTAAAAAAAATAAATTGTGGTTGTGTTAGTATTGATTTGTAACATGACTTGAACCTGCAACCTTGTGCTTGCAAACTACATAATTTTCTTTCAGTTTTATGTTTCTTTATCTCTATCTTTGTCAATGACAATGGTAGTCGAGTTTTTTTACTGCATTGGTTAGAGAATTGAGATAGTTCAGCAATTGTGGAAAACAAATTTTTGGTAAAGCCTAATGAAGAAACTGGAGGCATACGAATTACAAGCAACGACACTTAGTATATTCTGGCTTAATATTATATCATGAAGTCAGACAAAGGAATATTATTGAAAATCCAGACGGTTTAAAACAGGGCATCATTTGGGGATTTGAGAATCTAACGGTTCAAATATTAAGTTGATAAGACAGTCGAACAAATCCGGATATAGAAAGATTGATTGTGTCCGAAAAGTGTTAAACAAGTAAACAACTGGATTTGTGTTTTAAACACATTCATTTGCTTCAGAGGCAGTCAGTGCAGAAGAAACGAGGAGGTAATGGACCCATGGAAAATGAGAATCATCAAAACAAGCTAGATTCACTTGTATGCTGAGCTTCAAATAAATTTCCCAACATTTGTACAAAAATTAAGATTTAGGTCTCACTTACCAAAAAATAAATAAATAATAAAATAAAATCAAGCCAAACTTACAATGCCAACTTTTCCTCAACTTCAACCCAAACTTACAACACGAAACTTTCCTCCACCACTTCAATTGGCATACACTTATTCTTCGTTTTGGATCAGTAACAATAACATTTTATTAAAAAGTAGGCATAACTTTCACCAACCATGTCAGCATATTAATTTATAATAGAATAAAGCAATGATAGATATTAATTTTAAAAAGAGAAGAAAAGAAAAAAAGATACAGCCAAGTGTAAGTAGAACCATCTTCACATACCTTCCAAGTGCTATCAGCTTCTGGAAATAGGCTTGTCTCATTTCGCCCACTACCTAAACACCAGATGAGAAAGATATCAATCTCAAAAGAATCAATTGACAAAGTTATATTCACAAAGTCAAAAAATTTAGACTCTTTTGTAATACCTATAGGTAGAACATCAATGAGAGTTCCCCCTCAAAGAAGTGGAGATTTGAATAAGTATTGACAATCAAGTAGAAAGCTTTATGTTCACATGCGAGGTGATAAAGATGCATATAACCACAAAAATATCAACAGAAGAAGGATGACAGAGCATTCTGTTATACTGCATCAGCTATAAAAAAGTTTGTAACTGCAATTTGGAATTGTGTCCAAAATGCTAGTGTCTCCATGGAAAGGGAAAAAAAGCAGAAAAGGAATGAAGAGGGAAAGATGCAGGATGACGGAGTCACACTTCAGCCTTGATCTCACTGTAGATACTTGTAGAGTTTGCACCTGAGGCAGAAGGGAGTCACATCACACCTGGAGCTTTTTTCCCAAAAAAATGTCTATAATCTGAAATGCGATTCCAATCCATATAGCTAATAAGGACATTAAAATGTCCTTGTCACACCTTTTTGACTTCTGAGCCCTTTTCACGACACATATTTGACCAATACTCATTGGACTCCCGTTAAAAACAAAAACAAAAAATACAAATCATTTAGCCAACGACACAGCTTCACTCTTACTTTCCTAACATCTCTCTATCATCAACTAGAACTTCCATAGGGCTTTCCTACTAATAACACTACTACTTACAGCATGGACTCTGGAGTCTGGATTAAACATAACACATAACATGACTGAGATTCCCAACTTATAGGGATTGAAGGGAAAAAAAGGAGGAAAAAAAAAAACTGCAGGCTTGGTCTTGCACAAGCACCTTTCCTCATTGTAGTCAAAACTCAAAACATGTAGGTTCAGGCCTCCAGGGTATAAATATGTGACTCCTGCCAGCCTCCCATTTTCTTTATATTCACTCTTATTCCTTGATCAATAAAAGAAAGAGAAGTTGATCCTCAAGAAAATAAGAAAAAATCCTCCAGACATTATAAAAAAAATGTTGAAACCCTCAATTATACTTGGTTTTTTACTTCAAGATACAAGGTTTTTGCAATATCTCATACATGTGCCAAATGCTTCGAGATTTATTTCGATCTTTATCATGAAATGTGGCGCCAGGTGATATTCAGATCTTTCAAGTCCCTGATATTAAGTGACTAAAAAACCTGCAATGCCATTAAGAAGAGTTTGGTCCTTTGGAATATCATCTGTTTACCAAGGTCGGAAGGTGGATTGGGTATTCGTAGGGTGGCTGAAATGAATGAGGCTAGTCTCCTCGGGTTGGGATGGTTAGGCCTAACAACTTCCTCATTATGGTCTTGCTAGTTTAGAGCCAGATACTTCAACAATAATTCCATTTGGAAATCTGAAAACTCTATTCATGGGTCATGTATTTTGAAAGCAACCGGACGCCTATCCTCATTCCTTCAGTCTGGCTGCAAATGGAAAATTGGTGATGGCAGATCCGTGAGCATTAGATATGACCTTTGGCTCTGTAATAACACAATTGTTGCTCTCTTCCCTCAGCTCTTTTTCCCCCACTTGGATAAAGTTTCAACTCTCATTAATGGTCAGAGTTGGTAGATACCAGATTCCCTTCCTAAATTCATCAAGCAGTGCCTTCAACCAGCTTACTATCTGCCCCTCCCTCCCCAACCAGAATTGGATTTTGCTACCTGGTGGGCCAATCCCTCAGACATTCTTTCCATAAAGGAGGCTTGGAATACTGTGAGAATTCCAGCTACCTCTGTGCCCTGGTCGGAACTTGTTTGGAACCAAATTATCAGGCTGTGTGTCTCCACTCTAGTATGGAGATTGCTTCATAGGAAAAACCCCAACCCAGGCTTGGGCGAAGTCCATTGGTGTTAATCTTGCCTCTAGGTGCATGTAGTAATGAAAAATCAGACTTGCATCTCTTCTTCACCTGCTCCATCTCTTCCTCTACTTCGTCTTGGATTCTGCAAGGAATCGGAAAAATGGTGCCTCACCCCCTCTCTGCCTCCCTTATCTGGTCAGCATTCTCTGAAGAGAGATTTGAGGCTTCTAAACAATGGGCAGCGATGGTATTTTTTAATGTTATTTTCTGTATTTGGAGTTTAAGGAATGATGCAACCTTCAACAGTGTGGTTGTCTCTCCATTCAGGCTCAGGAGGCGCTTTCTTCAGCAGATCAAGGATGCAGTCTTATGCGTTCCCAGCTCCATTCAAAGGCCAACTCATGACTGCTTTTTCCAGTTTGTGGGAGCCAGCACCCGCCCATCCCCGGCCCCACAGGGCCATGATTATTCTTGTTGATCAGTAGAAATGACTCCATTTCTTCTTTAGTATTCTGTTTGGAACAAGTGGCGTCTCTGTGAGCATCTCTCCATTTCTATCTTAAGAGTGATGTTCAGTGCCCACTTCCTGATCCTCCTCCTTTTGGGTGTGGGCTAATTTTATGTCTCTCATCTCTCTCTTTCTATATTTTTTTCTTTTCCCCTTTTTGGCTTTTGGAGTTTGTATAGCTGTTCCTTGTATTTTGGGGGCCTTGCCCACTGTTCTCTCTTTCTCTTGATATATTCTTTTGCCTTTAGCAAAAAAAAAAAAGACTCAAAAAACTAGTGCCAATAGATTTCCCCTTTGCGAAAAAGATGAGGAAATGGTGAATCACTTGTTCCTCAATTGTTAATGTAGCCAAGTTTTTGGAATGATGTCTTGTCTTGGTTTCGGTTCGGAGGTATTTCCTGCAAATACTGAATCTTGTTTTGGGCATGAAACTTGGATTTTGGTTTCATCAAGGAAACCCCCTTCATTGTGACAAGTTGGACCCCATGAAAGGACACGAACAGCAGATGCTTTGGGGCTTAATCTATGACAACATGGGAAATGTCAGGAGAAGCTCCTTAAGTCTGGGTGGATTTAAAAGCATCAACAAAGCAAAATTCCTTGCCATGTTGTGGAGTTGTGAGAAGCCTGCAACATTGGCGTCTTTCCTTTAGTGATAGAAGTTTACTCCTGCAGTCTTGGTTGCACAATCAACTGAGGGGAGGGGCTTGTACAAAGGCCATTGGGTTTTTTTTTCCTTTTTTGATCAGTTCAAGTAATTTTTTTATATATATAAAAAAAAAGAGGAGAACAAAACATGGCACAAAAGCCTAAAACCAAGAACTCAACAGCGTAGGTACAAGAGCATTATACCACATGCCAACAAAACACAATTACCCAACTTCAGCACCAAAAGTGGTAACCCACATCACCCCTGCCTTGACAAAAGCAACTACCATTCCATTTGCTCCCCTACATGCTGAAAACTAACTTGGAGAGACAAAGAAAGCACTTTCATCTCCTAGAAGTAATAGAAGAATTTCCAAGAACAGCCATTGCTTGACTTCATCCATGACATAGCATCGGATAAGTTGCTTTCAATAATTAACTATGAACTATGAAGGAATCCTTGAGAAAAAAATACAAATAGCTTCCAAAATCGCTAGCACCCCCGTCCATGACTGGATGAAATGAGAGAGCTCTATATCAAGTGTGATACAGATATGCGTGATACAGATAATAACATACTTTATTTTCCGTAAAATTAGGCATGACTAGTTTTCTTGATTTTCTTGATCTCTTACACGAAATGGGTACCATTGTAATAACAGAGTGTAACAATAAACAATAACTGGAAGTTATCTCATTCACAGCCCCATTAATTCGCTGCTTACAGCTTTTAGTGCAACTGCACAAACAATATTCTCATCGCTTTAATCATTTTTAACACCTAAAGAACATAAACATTGAAATAGTTGTATATTTGTTTTCATAACATTCACACTCAAGACCTAAAGAACATTTTACTCATTTCCGCATCCTCAGATCTTTTGGTCTTCAGTGGCTTTAAGGTCATCAGTAATACATATATTATCTTCTATCAACTTCACAGGAGGAAAAACAAAACACATTCAACGACAATAACAGTAATAACTTTTTATAATCGATGCAGCTCCAAAATATGTATATCAGACTCACCTTAAAAGATTAAAAAGACAAAAAAGGGTAATTACAAAGTCAACAGTCTCTTTCACAGCTAATAACCGATTCCAAAAAAATAAAGGGGATTCTTCAGTGATCATTATTGGAAAAACATGCACATGTACAAAATCTCTTATTTACGGGATTTGGGAAAGTTCCAAAGTGGAAAAGGTCAGTTTTGGAAAACCATTCAGGGATTAAAAATATAATCTCCGCAATTGTTGCACCCTAGAGTTACACTCAATGTCAAATTAAACTACCCCATTTTTCACTGTTATATTTTTTATGGTAGAGTTCACTTAATACTTTCCTATACATAGCAATGCTATCATTCAATACTTCGCAAGAAACATGACTTCCATAAGGTTTCTGGATTCTGACATGTGTTATGTGATGATTGAGCAATAATCAAGTTTTAAACACCCAAAAATTATAGCAAACATATCTTCCTAGATAAAATTGTCATGACAATACAAATAACAATGGTACATTAAAGATCAAGTTACTCAGAGAGAAAATTCAGACGAAAAAAAAGTTAAACTAACATGACTTGACTTTAATATAGCATGTTCAAATTTTACCTGATATGGAGTCCAAAGCTAACAAATCGTAGTCTGAAACTACTCCAACCTGCAAGAAGAAAGGTCTCCATTTTGTGAACACAATTGACCCAATAAATAGATAACACTGTCTACATGGATCCATCAACAACACAATCAAGATGGAAGAAAAGAACTTTCTTGGAAAAGAGTAATATATGTGAAATCAAAGAAAACCAAAGGAATTGATTTTGTTGAGAAGAAATGAAAGTTGAATTCATATGGCTTAAAAAATCTAGACAATTTACATCCTGCAAAGGGAGTGTTTCAAAATGATCCAGTTCAACTCCATTGCACCATCTTACAATGCAAATGAGCTGATTGATTCCAACCCAATCTTCATTAGCAACCTTAATAAAATCACATTGACCAGATGATCCTAATTACTGTTTCAGGGGACTAAAACCCCCCCAGTAGTCCTGATCCATTGTTATAAAATAAGTTCATTCATTCGTCTAAACTGCTTAGACCATTGCTCTCCACTTATATTGGCCACAACTCTCGAAAATCACTTTCATTTAATAATCCCATGAATATGCTTGAGGAGCCAGAAAATGTATTAATATTGCTAAAATGTCAAATCCATGGATGGTTTTGCTTATCTAGGATTGCTGTAACCTTTTGAAGGTAGAATCTAATCACCATTGCCAATTGATTCTAACAAGATAAATATATATTTCCAAAGTCCAATAAATGAATATGGTTAGGGGAATATCATGCAAAAGGGCCTGTTTGTGTACGTATGTAGAAACCAGTTCCGCGGACTTTTTCCCCCTTCCGTGGAAAGAAAAAAAAAAAAAGACCCCCAAGAAAAGCTTTTTCTACAGAATCGCAGAAAATTTATCTCGTTTTTGCGCTTTTCCATGTGGAATAGCAGTCGCACCAAATGTAGATTTTATTGTACCACGGAAAAGCGTTTCTTCAATCCTCACTTTTTCTACAGAACTTCCATTTCTGTGGAAATGTTTTCCCTATCTTCCCCAACCTCCCCACCCACACCAACACCAAAACCCACAAAAACCACCCACCCTAATGACAAAAAAAAAAAAAAAAGAGGAAAAGAAAAGAAAGAAAGAAAAATTGGAAACATGTTTCTATGGTATCGTGGAACTTGCACTGCTTTTGAGGCTTTTCCTGGCGGAAAAGTGCCAACAAGCCACGGGCAAGAGAGAAAAAGTTTTCCGAAAAATGTTCCGCTTTTCCCTAATGCAGATTTAGTTTTCCAATTTTCACTTGAGCCATTTCACATATTTTACTGCTTTTCTTTAGTTAATGAAGTACTCTAGCTAGCATCTTAACTATAACAACAGAATCAAAGAAGAAAATTATAGCTTTCATCGATTTTTTTTTTTTTGGAAAAAAGAAAACATAATATGAAAACATCAAATGTGTGGACTCTACTAATACAAAAGGTTTCCAATAGAATATACTAATTAAACACATAAAAGGGCCTTCACATCCTAAAATGTGGTTGACTGGGTATCATAAAATCCTCCTCAGAAATAAAACATATAACAAGCCTAACTATCAGAGCAAATCAGAAACTAAGTCAGCAAACAATGAACAAATACACACCAATTTCCAGTCATCGTCGATCACAGGAAATCCAGTAATTCTGTGTTCCACAAGACTCTCCAGGGCTGTTAAAGACAACACGAGCATATAAGAAACCTTAAAAAAATATCAATAATAATAATAATAATAAGCCACGCACAAAATTACATTAGTTATAATGCAAACACCCAAGTGCAACTCTTAAATACCTTCATCAACAGTAGTTGTAGGCTTCACCACTTGCAAGCCTTCTTTCTTAGTCATAAAATCACCCACTGTATAAACTGCATTTTTGGACTGCAAACCAATATACAAGAAAAATAGGGCAATTGTAAGACAAAATGTTAATCAGAACTGAGCGCCCAAATTAAAACCATTGAAAATAAATTGATCGTAAGAGCGCACAAATTAAAAAAAAAAAAAAGAGTTTTGGTGTCCTGCTTTGCTTATAAAAAAGTGGATAAAACTCAAAACTCATTAAGAAATTTAGAAAATAAAAAATTCCTTCATTTGATTCACTTTGGGCGCATATCAGTATTGAATACCTAGGATTCTAAGCAATGGTTAGTACCAAAGCGGCTAAAAATGAAGGTCAGAAGTAAAGATCCACAAAGGGGTTATCAAATAATCTCTCCTTGATAGATCATGATTACCCTGTAACCTATTTCAGTTATTGATTGTACTCAACTTATGATATCTCAAAACCCAGCACCATCTAATCCTTCCCCACTCTTTACTGCACCTCCAATAGATGTACAAAACCCTCTGGTACAAATCCCTCCAAATCCATTACACTGCAGACTTAAATGTAAGCCTAGTAAATCTTGACAGATTCCAACAAGTACCAACCCTTCCACAACTACATAGATTCACTTCAATTCACTTACATCTACAACAGATCGCGTGATTAAGTTCCATAACCAGTGTAAATTCCACAGCTTTTCAAGTAAAACGAGTTCAATCATACATCTAAGCAAAACAAACAATCTCATAAAGAAGAGAAAGAAAAAGAAAGTAATAAGAGAGGAAGGAAAGTGACCGACGGGGATGGAGTTAGCCGTCAAGCCGCCGCTCATGGCTGCTGCAGGAAGCGTGAGAGATCTCTTGAGGCGGTCGGAGGCGACGGGGGGCAGGGAGAGGAAGCGAGCGGCGGTGGATGCGGGAAGAGCTCCGCCGAGGGAGGAGGAGAAGGTCGGCGTCCGGCGAGTGGATGAAGGACGGAGACGAGAGAGGAGGAGAGGATTGGAAAGGAGAAGGGAATCCATGTGGAGACGAGGCGGAGGAGGGAGTCCTGCAACGAGCGGAAGCGCGCGAGAGGGAAACGTGAGAGAGAAGGAAAGAAAATCTTTTTGGAAGATAAACTTTTTAAGCCCACTTGACGACTCTTTTTTAAGTACAAAACAGGATGAAAAGTTGTTTGTGTTTTTTTTGTAACTGCTGATGGAATTTCATTCCTTTTTCGAATAGCAACTTGACAATACTTTTCCCAGTTAGAGCCGGAAATATTGAACAATTTTTCTCTCACTTTCCGTGACAAAAACGTCTCTCATTGATGGTTTATGAGGCATTCCCATCACTTCCCCAATTTTTAGGGCATGTTTTTTTGCTGAAATTTCAAGAATTTCTGTCCGGAGAATTTGTGAATTCTTAGATAAAGTGAAATTTTGGAATTCCACAAAAATACATAGAGAGTGGAATTGCTGAATTTTCAAATGTCAAAAGGTGGCTGGAATCCAGAAATATCAGTAAAAAAATATGAAATTCAGAAATTCCAGGGGACAGCTTATCACATCATGTCCAGAAATTTCTGGACATAGTGAATTCCTGGCAGAAATTCCATTAAATAAATAGAAATTCCACTAAATAAATAGGGCCTTAGGGTGTGGCATTGTAGCACGTCTCTGCCCAAAAAATTCTCGAGTGACGTGATAGAGCACTCAGGTGAGGAAAATAAATTTTGAAAGAGGTATCAGGAAAAGTGCCATCACTTAGCAGTGAAGTAAGTGGTCATTTTTCGTGAGTATACTTTATTTTGTACTTCAAAGATGTTGATTAAAGGCTGAAATGTTGCACTATATAGAAATTCATTTCATTTTGCATAGTGTGGAAAAGTAGTTTTCTACCTCTCGAAATAAATGGTTTTTTGACAAAATCAAAGCAAATTATTTTGTATATTTGTATACAATGAGAACAATATTGTTGCAACAAATCACGGAGAGTTTGTGGAAATCTATGTTTTGTATGAACATGGAAATCTATGTTTTGTATGAACATGGAAAAACAATTATGACTGCATCCAAATTACCCCGGAGAATAGAAGAAAATGTCTTCCACATTTCTATTGTCATTTTTCATATGAAAATCTAGCATAGGAAACTACAAAAAGCCATCGCACATAAATCATATCATTTTTCATGGCATAACAAACGTGGCCTTATTGTTTTTCATTACGTTTTAATTCCATATTCCACATAAATTTGTTTCCATATAAGCACAAAATAGCAGTCTTGACACTTTCCCTTCCACATAAGAAAGGTTCCGAGGGGCAGAGAAAATTATGTCAAGGTTTTCCTCTTTTCACGACATTGATTGATTCAAAGTTTTCCTCTTTTCACAACATTGCACTAAACTTCAAAAAAATTATATTCATGAAAAATTAGAGCATTTTCCACCGCATTGCATAATCCTAATTAACACAACGCAGACATGGCTCTGTGTGTTATATTGGCACATGAATAGTTGCATGTCATGTATTTGAAATCCGTGGAACTTTTGTAATAGGAGTTCTCATGCCACTTCTTAATAGAAGATAAGTAAGATAAGTGTGCGAGTTCATGGGGCCCACTAGCCCTCCAAATACAAGTGCCTACAGGATCAATCTATTAAAAAACAAACCAATACATCTAATCTTAAGTTCATTAACTGTTTTTAGCTGTTTGATATTAGGTGATGAGATTGATGGGTAAATTATAAATTTGCTTATCATCCTTATCAATTATTTGGATAAAAAAACTTAGAACAATTAACTTGACTTTTTGCAAATAGCTAAATTATAAAGGCCTCTTGTATTATGCAAGACAATATGCCTTCACGAACTATGCTGGCTGTCTATTTTTCTTTAAAATAAGAGTTAGATGAACGGATTAAATATTTCACACCTATCTCCCTCTTTTGTGTAGATTAAATGAAAATGTTAGAAGAAATTGAGTCCCATATTAGAATGCACACTCTCCAATTTGTATTTCGGCCTACCTTAGTGCATGACAGCCCAAAGAGGATGGTTTGTATATTGTTAAGAGGTAAGTGGTTCACTTGACCATAAGTTTTAAAATTGATGGGGCCCACACGTTCTTTGACCTTGGAGCTTTCCTCTTATGATATTTTCAATCTACTTAAAAAAGGCTTGACTCGTTTTACTAAGCTTTAGCCATCCTAATTTCTTGATTATCCAATAAGAGGAAATTAAAAAAAGTAGTCATTATTAAGATATTTCATGTATGGGAGGAGAGCTCCATAAGTTTTATACAAAAAAGTGGTTTATGAATCTTCCCTCTCTTTCACAATTTTTGCATGACACCAATATCATTCTCGCGCATATTAGAGTGAGTGAAAAGGAGTAGATCCCGAAACCACCTTTTGGTAGAAAATTTAGAGAAATTCACAATTTTCTTAATTTTTTCTTATTTGATAATCAAGAAGTTATGATGACTAAGCTATCTAAAATGAGTCCAATCTTAGTTTAGTAAATTTAAAAAACAAAAGAGAAAACCTCCAAAGCCAAAAAACTAGTGGAGCCCATCACTATTAACAATCTCCCGCTTGGATCAAATGACAACTCATACAAGATATCACACATTCACACTTGATCAAAATGACTACACATATGCAATTGAGCGAGGATAACCGTTTGTTTGTTAATATATATATATATATATATATATATATATATATAAAGTGAGATTTCATACTAAATCACTCCTTGAAGATGTATTTTACGTTTTTTCGCTGCATGCACTTGTGTTGTGTGTAATCTATGAACCATGTACTATACAGATCTACAAGTACATTGTATTTATTATACTAAAACAGGATTCACTTCTCTTTTTATTTGTTTCTTATAAAGATCAAGTGACAGTTGAGAAGTGTTATATCCCTGTATATATGTGAGTGTGACCAGATTGAGCCCTGCTACAGGGCCCGATGGGGAGCCCGGACTGTGGCGCGGGGATCCCAAATGCAACTAGGATCCAACGGCTCTCATGGAGAGTCGTGCCACAGCCCGGCCTCCCCATCGGGCTCTGTAGACTTTTTCGACTAGACTTTCTGTGGCACGTGAGTGTTTATAAGGTGTTTGTATGGCAAAACAGTTTGTCAAAATTTGCACACTTTCTAGAAAAGCCAGCATTTGATAGAATTGGCAATTGGAATTCCAACTTCAACTTCTTGTTACATTAGAGCCCGATTGGCTAAAAAATACCACACACTGAAATTGCATCCATTATAACAAAAAGAAACATTGCAAACTTGCATGGTTTAAGTGGAATTTGAGCCATGAAGTCAACTCGAAATGGGTCAAAATTTATGTAACATTTTAATTATATTGAAAAGATCTTTCAATGATATATAAAAATCAAATTAAAACTAGGACAAGTGAATAGATAGCATGGCCCCTTGAAGCTATATGGGTCTTTGGCTCCCCTTTTGCCCGATTTGGTTCGAATGTTATGAATTTTGATGTAATTTCATTATAGTATTAGAAAGCTTTCCAACAATTGTTTTATTTTATATGAAAGATGCAAGTTCAATTGACAAAATTGGATTTTGATTTTGCAATTGATTGCAATTATGTTACCAATTTCACATTTGATTTTGACCTTGATCTTTAAAAAAAAAAACATTAACTAACATTATCTAACATACGATGAATTTAGGAAATTAAGAACTTGATGATGACAATGGTTAATTAGTTTTGTTATCAATTGTTCATTCTTCAACCTCAACATATCCTTTGCAAAGGAAAATCTAGCCATCCACAATGTGTCCCATTAGATGGACAGTTGGACACTCTATTATACTATATTAAGCTAAGAGGTTTTGCCTTCAATTTTGACAAACAGTTATAATTTTGACCAACGGTTATGTAATTACTCATACAACTACCCACTCATTGTTTCATCAAACCACTTATGTTTCAAATGTTCCTTTATATAATTATATCATTTTTGCTCCAATTTCTCTATTTATATTTTATCCAACTTGTCCTACGAAAATAGGTAATTTTTTTTAATAAGTGATTATTTATTTTACAATGCAGGGAGATACCGTGCTGAGCACGGGTTATTGGGCTAGTATCCAATTAGCCAGGGGTTTCTCCGAGTCAACCATCCTATCCAAACTGGGGCTATTCAAGTTCTAAAACAAAGGGAGTAGGGTAAATAACATCCATGATAGTTAAGCAAAAAATATATAATAATAACAATAACATCTATGATAGAGATCCAATAAACATCAATCTGTAGCTCTTCCCACGAGCCATCGCCCATGTATATTTCTCATGAAAAAAAGTTAAAAATCAACCCTAATCGCCAATCAAAACCCTAGAAAAAATCATAGAATACCCAAATGAAATGTGGGAGAGAGAAGGAGAGCCATTACTCCATTTGCAAAAGAAATTTCTATTAGTTTAGATGCAAATCAGCCCATTTACTACTCTAATTTGATTGAAGATGGGTGGAATTCTAGAATTGCAACGACTGGACATGGTGGCTTAGTTGTGTGTGTGTGTGTGTGTGTGTGTGTGGGGGGGGGGGGGGGGGGGGGGGGGGGGGGATGGACGGTTGATGCATTCCCAAAAGATTGAACATCTCGATGTGGGCCAAAATCCACATAATAAAATGAGAGATTTTTCACTCCCGGACATTGAAGAAAGCTATAATCAAGGACGTTGGATCATGGCATGGTGCAACATCCTTCTTTGGTGCATGGTTTGGCCAATTTTTTCAAAATCAAATTCATTCGTCAGCTCTGAAATCAAACTCATTCATTAGATCTAACACCCATTATATTCATTGTGTCCAATCTTTCAAATAAAATTACAATGGGCCAGTCATCGGAATAATCACATGGAAGAGACTCCCTCCATTTTTATCCCAACAAGAGATGGTAAAGCAAGTTCATCACGTGTTTCAAATGTAGTCAGATCCAATGGGGACTATCTTACATATTTGAATTATAATATATACGTTGATCACTAGATAGGTTGTTCGTGTTGATGATCTGGTTAGATTCCAAACGGGTGGGCCCCACCATGTATTGAAGAAGAGAGTTCCAACATGCTATGAAGCAACGACGCTGCATTATAGTTTTGCTCTTAAAATCAAGGAAAAATATCTTAAACCTTATCTAAATCGACAGTGGAATGGACATTTGCAAAATGATCCAGGCCATTTAAATATTTGTTTGATCAATTTTAAGTCAATTAGACTCACAAAATAGACTTGTTAAATACCACCTATATTTATATTTGGGTGAAAATCTTATGAGTTTCCCCGCATGGGTGTTTGTTGGCATAAGATGTGTGTTTGCTCTTTATGTCATGTATCCAACGGCCCACGTGTATATGGTGCATGTGTGTTGAAGGGTCATCCGTCTGCTCAAGGATTACTCCGTCAAGTCGAATGCCACGAGACACCCTCGTCATCGCTTAAAGAAAGCCCTCAAATATTCAAATCCTCATTAATGTTGTCTGATCCGAACAATTTGAGTCATCAAATAAAATATCAAAGCAACTCATGAAGGCAACTCATAGCTTGTATCTAATGTGTGTGAGTGTTACACACGGGGGCACAAGAGAAAAAAAAAGGGGGATTGGAGAGAGCTATGTACAGGCAATGGTTGTTTGTTTGAACCCCTCTATATATGTAAATGATGTGCGTGTATAATATTTGTGTATGATCAAATTACATTACACTCATTTACACGTAACATGCATAAATGACGTGCAAAAAAGGTTACAAGTAAGGTTATTTTGATTTGAAAATTGACCCACTTGAGTCTTGAAGAGGTGTGTGACACATACATCTTTAACTAGAGAAGTGCCAGTACAAGCGACGTCTAAGTGGTAATGATTTTAAAATTAATCGTCTTATATTTTATACAACTCATGTGAACTCAAGTTTCTAATTCGAACTTTAAAGCTTCCCCAGCAGGCTTAATCTTATGTCTCAAATATCATTAACTTTGAGATAAGAAATTTTACACACAATCCGAAGTAATCAACCTTTACTCGTGTGAAATGATGCTTCCAAACAAATATAGTATTATGTTTAATATCAATACTATGAGTTTTATGCAGTTAAGATTCACAAAAGGACATTTTAGTTGTTAATACAACTACGTATCCCATGGGCAAAGGACCAACGATCCTTACGCGATAATGATTAGCCTAATTAGTAATCGCGTAATGTAGACAAGTACTAGGTAGTATAAAACTAGATCTAATGCCAACTAACAAAGCGAGGACAAGGATGAATGGCTCTTAGGCGGTCCTCATTTGTTATCCAAGCTTGCCTTTTTTTTTTACAAATATCTAAAAATTCAGGTAAGAAGAATTTGAAAATCCCCAAACTTTGTCCCTCACAACCCATTTAATATTTCAAATGTTGGAATTATGAGAATCTCAATAGCTATTTATGATTTTACAAGTGGATTCAAGTGGTTACTTGGAAGAGTTGAATTTAGAACTCTAGCAAAAGAAAACACAACATTTGAAATGTCAATGGGATAACCATCTAACGAATATTAGAAATCTTCAACATGAGAAATTCCTATTTAAAATCGTCCCAAGAAAACATGCCCTTAAACCTCATCTTATCATACATGGTCTCATTACCCCCTTTTTGTATTTCAACGCTCTGGTTCAGCTTCACAATTCCAACCTAAATAATAAATGGGTTCGGCTCAGCTCTACAATTTGAAACTAAATAATAAATAAATTGGTATTTGCTTATATAATCCATTAATGACATTCAACCCACCCATCCAACCCAACTCAATGCACATATAACCTGCAAACCCAACCCAAATCCTAACTTTTTTTTCAAGCAATGCATCCATGACCCGCAAACCGAACCCAAACCCTAACTTTTTTCAAGTGCAATTTGGCTACTGTTTAAACCTAACCAACCACCCACCCCCAACCCAACCCACATCAGCTTCTCCATCCACTGAACTATATATGTAGTCTAACGGACCAAACAGGGGATCCGTTTCCATAAGAGCCCTGCTACAGTGTGGCCCGGCTCTCCATGAGAGGCGTTGGATCCCAATTGCGTCTGAGATCCAACGGCTCTTGTGGCCCGGCTCCCCATTAGGCCATGTAGACTTTTTCTTTCCATAATCTAACCCTCCCTCTTGACGTCAGGCAGAGATGCGGGCCCTCTAGATCGGGCGGTCGACAGTGGAGCTGCTAAAAAAAAAAAACCCTAGGGTTTCGTCATCGTCACCCTCCTCTGACTATTTAAACCCCACATCCCCACCCATACCCGGTGCGGTGCAGTTCGGGTGCTGCCCTCCCAAACCTCTCCTTTTATCTCGTTCACTTTTATTTTTCCCTAACCCTAGCTCTTCCTTCTTCTTCTTCTTCAAAACCAAAATCCCAAAAAACAAAACTCCATTCAAATCTATCTCCAAAAAGGAAAAAAAAAGAGCGACGTGATTGCTTGCTTCTCTATCATATCTATAGCTTTATCCAGTTCTATTTGGATTTGTTTCTTCCTTTCAGGAGAGGGAGAAAAAGAAAAAAAAAAGTGATTTTTCTCTTCTAGTTGTATCTGTGTTGAGATGGCGCAGGTCCAGGTCCAGCCCCAGCCCCCGCCGTCTGGTGCGAATGGTGGGGCGAACCAGTTTGTGTCGACGTCGCTGTATGTTGGAGATCTTGAGCCGAACGTCACGGACTCGCAGCTTTATGATCTGTTCAGTCAGCTTGGCCCGGTCGTGTCCGTGCGCGTTTGCAGGGATGTCAACACGCGGCGCTCCCTTGGTTATGCGTATGTCAATTACAACAACACGCAGGATGGTGAGTATGTTTATCTTTTTTTCTTTCTCTGCCGTATGTTTTATCCGGTTTTTGCATTAGAAGATGGAGTTTTTTTTTTTTTTGTTATTTGTATGATGGTTGGTGATGATGATCTCTCAAGCTGATATTTGGGGTTTGATTATTTTGCATAAAAGATGCCTCTAAATGATTGAAATTGCGTTTATGAGTGATTCTCTGAGAATTCATTGCTGTACATGTACTAGACAGCCTGTTTGAGGTGATGTTTTTTTTTTTTTTTTTAAACTTGTGTTAGTTGGGTGGGTTCCAAAATGTGATTGGAGCACCACTTTGCAGGGTGGGTGAGTTCAAGAATTTTGTATAGAGAAAACATCAAGGCTCTTGAAGTGATTTATTGTTTTTCAATAATATGCATGCTAGTCCTTAGTCATTCTTGAGTCACGGAGAGAAGATGTTGTGCAAATATGAGGATTTATATGATTGAAGCAATGTTTTAAAATGATCTGGCATGAGCTGATTGTTTCAATTGCCCAAAGTATGAGTTGTTTTGTAAGCCTCCATGTGTGGGGGTCAGGGGTGTCCTGGAATGATATTGCTGAGGGCTCGCTTTTACCTTTCGAGAAAACCAAGATTTTTTCAAAATTTGATAGTGGGCCCAACTCTTATTGAAAAATTAGTTGAAGGTCTATAATATATTGAGCCATCTATTTTGATTGGTGTGGATTTTTCATTAGTAGGCTTCACAGAGGAGCATCACAAATTTGTCATTAGTTTTAAAAGAAATGCAAATGGGGTGATACTTCCACCGTGTAAGAGGATTTGAAGGATAACTGATAGCATTTAAGAGGATTTCATGAAAACTATTCAAGGCACGACAACATTTAAGAGGTTTTCAAACATGGGTTATTTTGGTTGGATATATTAAGGGGGGTGGAAACGGCCCTTTTCAAGAGGAGCAATTTGTAGAAATCCTCTATATCTATCTAAAAAGGGGCCATTTTTGCCCCTCTATTACATCCAACCAAAGTTATCCATGTATTTTAATCCTCTTAAATGCTGTCAAATCCTCTTAAAGATAGATGGCTCCATCTATTATCGGAGTTGGGCCCACCATCAAATTATAAAAACCTTGAAATCCTTACATAAAGATAGAAGTGGGCCCTCAACAAAATCATTCCCATAGGTGATGGCTATGGCCCACCATTAAATTATGAAAATGTCTAGTAGTTTATTGTTATAGAGGGCCCAATATACGTTAGTATGAAATTTGGTTTGGATAAATCCAAGCCCTTAGCACTCACCTAACTCGTTGAATTGTCATCGTTCCCAATTTGATGATACCCATTATACCATCAATAGCCATTGAGTTTACATAGAAGCCAGTCATGATGTTAATTTGATACCAATTCTAGCATCAATTGCCATTGGGTTTGTGTAGGGGCCCATTCATTATATTAATTGGGAAGACCGTGAGTACTCTCCATAGTAGTCAATTCCATTTCGTTTTGGCCGGAATGGCCGGAGTTTTTCGTTCCTGTCCTTCACCCGAAACAGAATGGGGGTAAAAAAAATCTGGTTTGAATTTCAGTCCATTCCGATTCCTGTTGTCCATTTCGGTTTGTAGCAAAATTTTCACTAATTTTTTTTTCCTCAATATCCATTACAAGAAACATGCATAATTTATATTTTAAAGTTACTCCAAAAGGTTTTGCCGGAATTCCAAAATATTCCATCTTGGAGGCTAGACTGAAATGACTACCGATTTTACCAAAACGGAATTGACAACTATGGTACTCTCAAGAGTTTTGAGGAGGAGAAAATCTAGGTAGGAATGTTAACTGATCACTATACTTTGGAAAGGAGGAAAGGTAGGGAGTTGCCCAAAGCATTTGAGTCCTTAGTTGAGAACTCCTCATGAGCAACAACCGTATCTTGTTGGTCTGACAAAATCGGCATTTCTCTTTTCAAAATGCCCAGGCGCCATGTAACGTTCCCCCCTCTCTATCTCTTATATATATCCAACGCACTCATGGTTGAGTGGTGGCGGCACCTCAACATCACACACATGCCCAGGGATGATCTTCCACTACTAAACAATAGCCCAACTTAGCAAAACACCCACACCCACACCCACATATATATATATATATATATTGGTTCCAGCTTAGTGGCTGTGATATTTCCATAGCAACCTGAGCAGGGGTTGAACCCATCCTCTCTAAATAGAGGGAATGCCTCTACCACCAAGCAATGCCGGTGGAGGAAATACAAAAATAATCACGCAAGTCATAGCATATATGAACAATCAAGAAGCTACATATGCACAAAATGAATGTAGCAAAAATGAGAATGTTGAGGTGGAAGGATGGAATCAAGAAATGAACGATTTCTAGAGCATTTAGGGGTACCATCAATAGGAGATAAAATTGAAAAACCATTTGAGATGGGTTTCAAATGGGTTTGGGCATGTCCATTGCAGGCTTACAATGACGCTAGTAAGGAAAAGCTTGGCTATGTAGGTTGATGCCCCATTAAGGGGAAGAGGTAGGCCGAGGAGGACTTAGATCGAGGTTGTAAAAATAGATATGAAGAAATGCAACTTATATGAGGATTTGCTCAGGATAGATCAGAATGGAGAAACAAAATTCATGTAGCCGAACCCCAACATAGTTGGGACAAGGCTTTGATGATGATGATGAATGCATAAATGAACAAACGAGGAGTCTCGGTTTGGTTGTTTCAATCCTTTTAATGGTCTAGCGAAGTCAATCCTAGTTATAGATTTAACATAGAAAAATTTAAGCTCTTAAAGTTGAAAACTACCTTTACATTTTTCTCTGTAAAACAAGAATTTTGAATGGCGCGTGTACCTTCCAATATAACATGCCTTTTCATTTGGGGTGTATACCTCAACCATGCCTAATAACATCAGGGCATACATCCCATTGCGAGTTGCGACGATTATACTACTTATCATTTTAGGGATGCCGTAGCCGATGTGAGCCTCCAGAAGAAAACCCAATCGCTTCTGAAAACACCGGATTGAAGTTTGAAAATGTGCAAAGTGGTAGTTCGGCTGGCTTGAGCCAATCAAGTAAGGTGCAATGTTACCTTAAACAAATATGAAAAGAAAAAGGAATAAAAGGTGCTGAAAAATAAACTATAAACAGCGTAGCATAGTGATGAGACGAGGCATGACCAAGTGTATTCATCATGAATTAAAATTGAAAGTTTTATAAACAAGGAAAAATATCAACTATTAAAAGCCATTTCTCTACATTATAAACAATAAATCATGACTTGAGCAATGTGTACTATGTATATGAAAATGTAGCACCGCAGTGCTGGTAACAACTGGTAACTGGTAAGCATCATATTCAGTAATGAGCAACCCAAGAACAACTGGTACCAGCTTTCAACTCCTTACTACAGTCTTGCTATGACTTTCCGAAGTCCATGTAAGATTACCACAGAAGGCCAGTGTGTGAACGGTTCCGGTTGGCAATACCTGATGGTTCAGATCAATGGATCACATTTATCTGTATGTTGATTCTTTTAAAGAACTACTAGCTTTAGTACTATCTAGTTTGCCTCGTTTTTTTTTGAGGAAATAAGCAAAGCAAGCTAGTGTTTCTCTTGTCCTGCTACAGGTGCTTGTTTTATCTTTTATTTTAAACTGAGGCAAGTAGTCTTAACCCCAGTCCAAGGCATTTGTTTCTTGTTGTTGAAGTGACTACATTTCAGTACCATTAAGAATGGCAATTGGCATTTTCTGTGTTGCTTTGATACAATAGGATATCATGCATATGTTAATATGCACGTTAAAGACATAACTCTACTAGTCTATAATTTACAATAAATATTGAAGAGAATAGAAAGTGGGACCAAATTTATTCTTGGAATCAAAGCTTTGTTGCATTTGCATGATCCATTATGTTTCTTGTATTAGGCTCTCATATAGTCTCTCCTTCTACATCGTCGTCTCCATCTCTCTATCTTGCTTTCATGAGATTTTAGGAAATTAAGAATTGGGTTCAGAACCTATGCTCGCTTGCAAAACTGTGGTCTTAACATAAGGTACAAGTACCTAGCTTGAATGCCAATATTACTTTATGGACACAAATTAAAGTGTTCATTGTGGCACTTTACCTTTTAAATAGTAAGTATTATTCAGTTAAAGAAACTATCATTTAGCACAGAGTGTTCTTTTCTCTCTCTTTTTTTTTTGGGGTTGTTTCTTACTCTCATTTCATTCTACCCTTGTTATATGTTGATGATAGCTGCAAGGGCGATGGATATGCTGAACTTTACCCCTCTTAATAACAAGCCCATACGTATAATGTATTCTCACCGTGATCCCAGTATTCGTAAAAGTGGGGCTGCTAATATATTTATCAAGGTAATTTTCAACTTATTTGCTTATATAGGTTCAGTACAGTTTCAGGAAGTATTGAACTGTGGCTCCATCGTTATATATATTTTTCTTTAACATTTTGAACGCACATTTCAGAATCTGGACAAGTCACTAGACAACAAAGCACTACATGAGACATTTTCTATATTTGGTACCATTTTATCTTGCAAGATTGCTACTGATGGATCTGGCCAGTCAAAAGGTTATGGGTTTGTCCAGTTCGATCAAGAGGAGGCTGCCCAAAATGCTATAGAAAAGCTGAATGGAATGTTGATAAATGACAAACAAGTATATGTTGGACCTTTCCTTCGCAAGCAGGAAAGAGACATGTCTTCAAACAAGACAAAATTTAATAATGTCTATGTCAAAAATTTCTCAGAGTCAACAACTGAGGAAGATCTGAAGATGGTTTTTGGCGAGTATGGAACAATTACTAGTGTTGTAGTGATGAGGGATGGTGATGGGAAATCAAAGTGTTTTGGATTTGTTAACTTTGAGGAAGCTGATGATGCTGCCCAAGCTGTTGAGGATCTTAATGGGAAGAAATTTGATGATAAAGAGTGGTATGTTGGTAAAGCCCAAAAAAATCTGAAAGAGAGATGGAGCTGAAAGGGCGGTTTGATCAAAGTATGAAGGAGGCAGTTGACAAATTTCAGGGTGTAAATTTGTATTTGAAGAATCTGGATGACAGCATTGGTGATGATAAATTACGAGAATTGTTTTCTGAGTTTGGTACAATTACTTCATGCAAGGTATGCAGTAAGTTTGCTTCATTAGTAAATTACATTCTGCATTTAGTCTTGGTATTCTTCTAACATGGATGACCGTTTTTTTCCTGACTTGTGCAGGTTATGCGGGATCCTAGTGGCATAAGTAGGGGATCGGGATTTGTGGCTTTCTCAACACCTGAGGAGGCGTCTCGAGCTGTAAGCTACTTTTATTTGTTACCTTTTGAAGATTTGACTGTGTGCTAACACTTTTCTTTTTTCCTCTTCAGCTCTCAGAAATGAATGGTAAAATTGTTGTCAACAAGCCGCTATATGTTGCGCTTGCACAGCGTAAAGAAGACAGAAAAGCGAGGTTACAGGTAAAATAATTTAGAAACATTTTCTTAACTTCATCAGACGTGCCAATGCACTGCTAGCTCAGTTGTGATGCATCTCCCTCTCCACAGAAACAAGCTGAGATCTATCCCTGGTTCTAACTTTGTTGATTAGGGGACTTGGATAGTTTGTGTGAGTGAATATTTACCAATGCACCAAAAAAAAAAAAAAAAACCCTGAATCAGATGTTGAATTGCTTGCCATATTTACGTGTACTTTTGGAAAATCAGACAAGTGACTAAGTTTATTAATACCTCTGGTGCTTTCCCAATGGCTAGAAGCTCTTTTTAAGCATTTTCCTTTCTTGTATGTTTTCTCATATGTTGTTTCAACATTCACTCATGTTTCGTGGTGAGTTGTTTCTGGTTTGCTGGATTTTGGAGGTTATATATATATATATAAATATAAATTGCTAACTCACAGTTACCTAATTCGCTCCTTGCGTCATTGAATTGTGTACCGTTCAAATCGAACAATTCGCTATTCAGTTCGGTTGGTTCGAAGTCTTGGAGAAGCTCCAATTTGCAGATGTTCCTAGGTTGTTGTAGAAGATGAAATGAAACAAGAAGGAAGATTAAAAAAATGAAAAGAAGTAAGGAAGATGAAAGGACTAATAAGATGGTACGGTACAATAGGTGGAAAGGTGGACACGAAAGTCCATCAGTCTCTTAATCTTTTTCCATGTGATGAAGGAAATGCATAAAGAAGAAAGTCCATCGGTCTCTTACTTACTGTATCGATCTCTTTCCATTGATAAAGAGATGAAATTAATGCCTTTTATTTTTCTTCGTTAATCTCTCAATATTGATCCTCTATATTTTGGATTCACTACAACTTCATGAGGCTAGTATGGCCCACCAATTACAAATCCAAATGGATGAAAATGAGTGTCTTACTCATCTATATGATTAATTAAATTTGACTTCAAAAAGAGATGGGCCCACCTGAGATTAATCACTTATATATCATGTGAATACAATAATTACCTTGAGATGGGCCCACCATATTTTAAATTTTTTTTGTGTTTGGGAATGTTTAAATATTCATGCAAATATAATAATCACCATTTTTCATATTCTTGGTGAAATATCATTCTTTATATATCCATTAATGTATCTAAAATTCTAGTAAACTGCTTAACTCCATCTGTCTATCTGGTCTATTCCGTTCCGTTCTGATTGTATGCTGAGTTTCGACTTTGAACAGCCTCCCGTTCGGGGTGGGGTGTGTGTGGGTGGTTTTTTTTTTTTTTTTTTTGGGGGGTGGGGGTGGGGGATACTTTGTTGTGCCATTCACTAAAAGCTCGAGCTTTTGGTGCTATTGGTTATTAACAGTATTCATATGCATCGTCACTGCAATAATAATAACAGTATTCATATGCATCATCAATGCAATAATAATAACTACAAACATTTCTTCCTTGTGCTAATGAGAAGTTTTCAAAGAACGCTTGTTTGCTTCAGCAGCTTCACATCTCATGCCCAAAATTAACAAACTATAATAGTAAAATTATTTTTAAAACTCTATATATCAAAATTGATTCAAAAGAAGAAAATGCGGTTAACTTATATGAAGTAGTGAGTAGTAAGGTTTATAGTTACAAATTTTTAACTCATTTATTTTGTATGTTATTTCATTAAAAAATAAAAAGGCCTTAAAACAATAATTTCAGCATCTACAAACATATAAATTAAATTTTGTAAAAAAGAAAAAGAAATTTTGTGGGTAATAAGAAAAACAAAAAGAGAACTTATTGCTATAAACCTTGAAACACAATTCAATTAAATATACTTATTACATTGCCACTCTATTCCTAAATGACTAATATGCAAATACCCATCAAACCCCTAACTCACAAAACCAAAGCTACAACCCTAACAAATTTAAAGCACAACAAATCTATCAAATTGCTTTACCATGAAAAAAAAAAACCCTATCAAACTTGATGCCAAAACATAGAACTAATGTAGCAAAAGTAGAAATCTAGTCCATGAAATGACAAGAACAAAGGTAAACAACCCCCAAATGGTTGAGATGAAAATGCACGCAACAGCTCAAAACCAAATCCAATACCCTAGCAAAATAGGATTCAAGTAAGTATTACGTTAATCGGTACCCAATTGCTTAAAATTGTCTTATATTTATAGCCTAGCCAGAGCATTTCAAGTAAAAATCATAGAAGAAAATCTGAGTAGCTTGCTACTTTTCTTTTCTCAATTGACTAGTATGCAAGTACCCCTTAAACCCCTAATTCATGTGAGGTCAGGGTCATCCCCAGCGACCACAGTAGTCATATGTGGAGAAGTGAGCTTTTAACAATACTTATTGGGACAGACACTGATGATGTTCACAATGGAGTGGAATCTATATGTTATTAGGGAGTCACCAACGCTGATTGGATAGGTTAGTTTTGCCCAAGTGTTAGATAGAACACCACACATTATAGAGAAAAATGAAAAATAAAATAAAAATCAAAGTCGTGTATATTAGTAGGCTCAAGTTAGATGTAACAGTGCCTTTAATATGCAGATTAATAATTGTAACCGTTTTTATCCACAACTTTTGAGAAAACTAAATGGATTGCAGAGGAAACAGTCTACTTATTTTCCATTAAACCTCCATATGAAGGGTTAGAATTCCCAATTAGTCTGACCTGTCTTTCTAGCCCATCCATGGTAATCACTGCCATATGACCAGTTCAGATCATTGCTTACATGCACCATGAGTATCGGGTAGAATTTCCCTCACCTTAGTGCCTTCTCCAAAGATATACACACAAGTACAACCCTCTTTAATCATGGAAATTCAAGTGAAATACAAAAGAAAATTGAAATTCGACATGAAATCCTCATCACATTGAGGTGAATTATGTGCAGGCTAAGATTAAAAGCTGTTATCTTGACTAAACGAGGTGTAAAGATTTGGAGAGGGAGAGGACTAATTCAACACTAAAGCTTTTTCTTTACCTTTTTGGTGGGAAGTAGAAACAGTCTTTCAACCTCCTAAGATCGCTTTCTTCTTCGGTCATCACTTACTATTTCTTTCTGCTTCCGTCGTCTTCTTATTGTGGCTGTATATGGCCACAGGTGTTTCTCTGTCTTTCTCCTCTCTCATCCTATTAGCTTTTGATATATTAGATCAGACATCGGAAATGACTATTTGTGCGAGGGATAGATGAACTTGCAATCGAGCTTGGCCTTCAAAACCAAGACCTTGAGACCCTCTCAATGTAAAGGAGAAGAAGGGGATGCGAGGAGAATGTGATGCACCAAACTATAGAAGGAACAGAATAACCGTTACATGTTTGAAGAATCATGGGGAGTTATTGAGTGAAAAGTGGAGATGAGTTACAAATTGTCAAAATAAATTTTACACGGTCCATGTGGACGCGGGAAAGAAACCTGATGTTAATATATTTACAGAAACGTTTTGGGAGGAGTTAAAATGGAGGGTCAAAATTATGTTAATATGGTCAAAATCAAATCGAACTCAATTGTCTGATTCCTGCAATTGAAATCGGTTTCTTTCATATATAATAATTGGACCTACAAATTATCTCAAACTAACCTTGAAATATACTCGAATTAGGACATTCAATTCATCGAACTCAAATCACGAATCAAGTGAATCAAAAAACGAATTAACTGAACCTATTCTATCGAATTTTCGTATCGGGCGAACTACGAACTCTAATCCGAATCAGTTGAATTGCAAGTTAGGTAACTATGTGTTAACTTGTATTAATCATAAGCTTAGCAGTACAAATGGCTAATACTGAAAAGCGAAGAAAAAGTGAAAACACAGCCACCATCCAAGTGAGAATAAAATAAAAGCCACATAGGCAAAATAAAACCAACAACAAAGGAAAACAAATCAAAGATCCCAAATGTGTTTGGAGGAAGTTTGAAGGAAGTTTTGAATGTGTATATGTTTTTTTATTTTTTATATTTTTTATTGGTAATGTGACTCTAACTCACAACCTCAAGTATCCAATATTGAGCACCTCCCACTTTTTTTTTTTGACCTTTATAACAAGCACCTTCCACTTTGTGAACGGGCTCTTTCATTTTTTTTTTGGTTAAGCTCCTGTACATATTTGTAGTTCTGTTTTGTCTCTCCCATTCAAATAATTACTCAAAAGGATTAAATATTTGATTCCGGTTTTATTATTAGTAGCTGGGTTCTAATTGTGGGAGATCTACTTTCTTACTTCCTGCTTTCTTCCTGAACTGCCTGCTAGTTCTAATGTTCTATTACTGTAATTATTTCCATTACCAATAACAATGGTTCTTTTTTTTTTTTTTTGACAACCAATAATAATGGTTCTTTCACTTAAAAACAATGGAAAAAAGGAGAGAAGATCCCTTCTTGTTCTACGTTTTACCTTATCTTGATATATAAATATTTTATAATCTCTATTTTCTTTTGTCTCAACTTCTGGTTACCATTCATAACAAAAAAGCAAATGAGATGTGTCTGGTTAAAATTTTGACATCCAGTTTTAATTAGGTTTGCCATTTTGTCAGCACAAATTTGTTGGAAATTGGCATCAGTTTCTGTTGTGTATGTTATAAATATAAGCTGAATGATGTTGGGCTACCTGGTATTTGTGTTGTATTAAGGGCTAGCTTACATAAATGAATAAGGGACGACTTCTCTTCATTTTGTTATTCATTTGAAACATGATTTATTGTATACTTCCCTTTTGTTATTTATTTAGGCACAATTTTCACAAATGCGGCCAGTTGCAATGCCACCTTCTGTAGCTCCTCGTGTGCCAATGTATCCCCCTGGTGCTCCACCAATGGGGCAAGTATTTTATGGCCAAGGCCCTCCTGCACTTATTCCTCCACAGGTAGAGGCTCTTCTTCTGTTAGATACCCCCCTTTTTTTTTTTTTTATTATCACTGTTATTACTTCAATTTATATTGGAGAAATTTATATTTCATGATTCAGTTTGTCAGAAACCTTTTTTTTATTGGAAAAGAATCAAAACTTGAACCTTTTTATTTCGTATGTTTTTTTTTTATTTGAAATTTAATTTTCCACTTCCGAGAATTTGTGATGCAAGTATTCAAGAAATAATTGCTATCATCAACATCATTGAAGCCTTGTACTTCCAACCCATCCTTTCATTGCTTAGTGTGTTACCATTGCTCATAAACAGATATAATAAATGAGTGCAAAAGAAAAAAAAAGATGAGATTCTTTTTTTTTTGTTGTGGGTTTGGGGGGGGGGGGGGAGGGTTTATTTTATTGAATTTAATAAATTTGGATATTATGGCACTAGACATTTTTTTAAAAGATTGGCACTAGACACTTAAATGCTTAATAGACCCTTGATTGAATCTCAATGCATCTGTGATATCCCTTGTACAATCTTTCTGAAAGGCACAACTTGAAACTTGTGGGAGAATTCTTTAGTTTTTGATTTTCAGATTCCCTAGAGTGCTCTCTAGATGCTTGGAGGTGAGAATGCGTGTGGATATACCCCTTTCGACGTGCTAGGAACCCTTTATTTCAGGGGTTTGGGATGCTCCTCGTGAAATAAAACAAATGAGGTAGGACTTCCTTCAAAATATGATTTCCTTGCCTGGGTGCCGTGTACAGCCGCCCCCCACACCCCCAACCCACAAAAAAAAAAAAAAACCCCAAACCACTCTCCCCCTCCTCCCTTCAATTCCATTCCATTTTCTCTCTTGTTTGCTAGAACTGAAATCTTTGTCCTATGTGGAACTTAAGAGAGCAAGCTCCCTAAAAGTGCTGAATCCTCACAAACTTGTCAGATAATAAGCTCCCTTTTGGTCAATTCTGCTGCTGTGAAACCAGCCTCTTTGATACTTGCTTCTAGCTAGAAGGCATGGTATATGTAAATAAAAATCAATTTTATAAATCACATGAATGTCAATATGTGGTTGTGGCGTCGAAATATTAATGGACTAAGGTAGCCATTTGCATCGAACATCCCTTCCAAATGGTAGCACAACTCTAACCCACAACCTCACGTTTGCATCCATGAGTGCTTCCAATTTTGCGACCGGCTACTGTTTGTTAAACCTTTTATTGTTAGTTTTTGGTGGTTAAACCTTTTATTATTTTTGAATGGTTAAATTGTATTGTTATTTTTGGAATTCTCTCATTCTAATCTTTCAAAGTTAAATGACGAGCATTCCTTTTCAAAAACTTAAAAGATGGTTTTAGCTGATAGGTTGGCTAATGTAGTTCAGCATCCAAGTTTGATTTCTATTATTTTGACTTTTGTCTTAATATTTTTTACTTTTAGGAATATATTTTTTTGCAATTTACCATTCCATAAAAGAAAGAAAGTCCAGTAATTTGTGTCAAATTTAGCATTTCATCCTTCTGGTTTCATAAAATCATTAAAAAAAGTTTGATTTCTATTATTTTGACCTCGGTCTTAATGTTTTTTTCCTTTTAGGAATTTTTATTTTTTTTTTTGCAATTTACCATTCCATAAAAGAAAGAAAGTCCAGTAATTGTGTCAAATTTAGCCTTTCATCCTTCTGGCTTCATAAAATCATTACTGAAGCCTTGCCTTATCTGCAGGTTACTTAGTGAATTGTTTTTTTCCTACTGTAGTTATTAGCTAAGTACCTTTTGTAAAGGCTGGAAAGTTTTTTTTAGTCAATTGCTGATTTTGCATAATCTTTATTTACTTGGATTGGAATCAACAGATGATGGAGTAGTGAGTAGTGACACATTGTGGAGCGTGTTAGGCTCTGTGCATATAGAGTGAGCAGGGCATCTGTGCATCTGTATTTTGGATTTAGTTTTTTTTTTTAATGAAAATGCAATTTTATTAAAAGCAAATCCGCATGAGAGACATATACTGAGAAGCAACAGAGGAAACCAAAACAAAGAAAAGGAAAAGCCAAATCAAAACAAACCCAGCCCCCCCCCGCCGCGGCAGCCGCGCGCTCGCAACACAAAGCTAGAGAGATACAATTATCGATACAAGACTGTCACTTCCAATTTTGGATTTAGTTTTGAGATATAAAAAATGCACTCACAGTTGGATTAAAATACAAAGCCCAAATACAAAAAACTAAAAATAACACTACCATTTTGTGAGTTGTATGGGACGATAAATTGGTCGGCTTTGTCATGTTTGTAATCAAACTTTCTTAAAGTAATCTTATGAATGAGTTCTCTGCCTTAAATTTTAGTCCAGTGAATTTAGATTTATTGAATTTCTTGTCCAATCAATTTTCAATTTATGCTATGTATTTTTTAAAGAATTGAGTACTTGTGTCTATTTAATTATAATGAATAGCAACACGTTTCCTTTTAGAGTTTGCCTTAGATGGGAACGATGAGTGATGCATTTTTAATAGGAAATTAACATATTAGGTGGACCCTTTGTGCTAATATTCTGGCATGAAAAGCAGCTTTTTCACTCTTGAAGTGGACCAGGGGTGGGTAAAAATGGTCATCTTCGAATCACATAATGATTTAAGCTTCTCAAAGATTGTCAAATTTTAAATGGGATAAGTCTGAGTGAGGATGAGATGAAGACCTTTTTTTTGTGTGAGTGGGTGGTTTTTATTTTTATTTTTAGGGGGGGGGGGGGGGGGGGGGGGGGGGTGGGGGGGGTGGGGGAGATTAGGTTTGAGGGAGAGATTAGGTTTGATTTATTTCAATGGCATCACTCAACTGGGTTAAAATGGTCTTCTACCCATATCTTTGATTGTTTTCCCCATTTATTTTGTTTGGCAGCCTGGTTTTGGGTACCAGCAACATCTTGTCCCTGGGATGAGGCCTGGAGGGGCTCCTATGCCAAATTTCTTTGTGCCGATTGTCCCACAAGGTCAGCAGGCTCAGCGCCCTGGTGGGAGACGTGCAGGAGCAGGACCAGTGCAACAAACCCAGCAGCCTGTGCCGATGCTCCAGCAGCAGGTGTGATAAATAATGTCTTTACAAATTAATGTCTCACCTTTGTCTACAGTAGGAGTATAATTGATTGGATACTTGGCAGATGCTTCCAAGGGGTGGACGTGTCTACCGTTACCCACCTGGGCGTAATGTGCCCGATGTATCAATGCCTGGTGTCGCTGGAGGCATGCTTTCTGTTCCATATGATATGGGGGCCATGCCATTAAGAGAATCACAGCCTATTCCGATTGGGGCACTGGCTTCAGCTCTTGCGAATGCTACTCCTGATCAGCAGAGGATGGTATGTCTATTTATTTATTATTTTTTATGCATGCATTTATACAAAAATACAAGTGTTTTGTTAACGTATTACAGGATGCTCGATAACTAGCATCAAGCATTTATGAGAAAGTTGAGAGTATCTCATGAGATGCATGTAACTTTTGTAAAATATTTTTGAAGAATCTTCAAAATATGATAATATTGTGGTACTTTTGTAAGGTTTTAGGTAAAAAATGTGTATACACGCATGCATGCTAAATATTTATAAGCACCAATGGTCTACTTTGACCTTCTATTTTCATCACCTTAATCATGGATTCCTCAACGAATTATATCCAAAGATGAAGTCTTGTGGCGTATGTTGAACTGATGATTTGGTTGTAATTAGTCCATTAAGAAAGCAAGTGAATCAATAATTTGGAGCTTTGGAGAAAGGCGTTCAACTGAAATAGGGCAAAAAATTGGGTGATTTGAGAAACGAATATATGGAGCCTATGTTTAGTGGGTCAATTAGTCGACAAGTTGAGATATTGTAAACTGAAAACATCCTAGCAGGGTGGGTGATGCATTTTGTTACTTAGAGTAGACGTAGAACAAAATGGAGGGTTTGAGTAAGATATCACTAGTAAAATAAGTAACATAATAGAATAAGTGGATACAAGCTTGTCAAATGGTATACAGTTAATGGGTGTTACTTAGGTCAAAGGGACTCTTTTACAAGACAACAACTAGCTATGGTGTTTCGAGCTAAATGTTGAATGTCGAAGAAACAAGTAGCTGAAGTTCATGTGGGAGAAATTAAAAAAGTGTTTCGAGATATTGTTTGGGCACATTTACAGATAGCCAGAAACTTCTCCAGTGAGTCAAATTGAAGGTGAAGCGGCTGTTCAAGAGAGAGTCCATTCAAGACCTTAGGTGAATGACCTGTCATTTTGTGGAGTAACTGACAACATAGTGTTGAATTTGGTTAGTGGAGGAATGGAACTCATAAAGATAGATTTGAGAGATCTGCTTTTCTGCACTTTTGTGTCCCCAATGATCCAAACCGTTTAATATTCTCATGTGAATGATAGGCATGAAGTGGTTTAGTTTCATATCATGAACTTGGAGATTTTGAGATCGACGTAAAAAACACACACAACAACTAAACCCATTGGATGTACTGTTACTTGTGTAAATGGTGATTTTGACAAACATGGTAATGTGTTTCATATATGTATTAAAAAGGCAAACAACTCCTAATGGGGTTAAACAATGTGATGTGTTCTACTATGTAGGCAAGAATTTATTATTAGGATCATTGGATGGGACTCACTTCCCCATTCATACTTGCGACCGTATGAATGATTCAAGTTGCATGGTCCTTGAATATTTCCTCTTTCATGTATTTGAATATTTTGCCTTTATTGTTGTGTGTAGATGCTGGGGGAGAGCTTGTACCCACTTGTGGATCAGCTGGAGCATGATATGGCTGCCAAAGTGACAGGAATGCTTTTGGAGATGGACCAGACTGAGGTTCTGCACCTGTTGGAATCCCCGGAGGCTCTGAAAGCTAAAGTTGCTGAAGCCATGGATGTTCTGAGGAATGTTGCTCAGCAGCAGCAGTCTGGTTCCCCGACTAATCAGCTGGCGGCACTTTCTCTGAACGACACACTTGTTTCCTGAGTGTGCATTAATCTTTGCATGGTGTGTGGGGAGTTTTGTTTGGAAAACTGTCTGGAGAGCTGCTCTCCGACTTATAATAAGCTTTGAGACATGGATAAAGTTGACTTGTTTGGTAGGTAGGCAGTCAGGCACTTGGACTTGGTTTTTGGAATCCTGCTGCATATTTTCTAAACATTTGATGTGCTAGGACTTTTGCTTGGATTGCCCTCTTTACTTTTATGCATATCATCACCATTATCACAGTATTATTTTGCTGTGTGTGAACAGTGGTTGCACATGTTATATTACAACCAGAGGGCCCAGGGATCATCAACTCCCCAGGCATGGGTGTGAAACTACTGTACCAACACTCAAACGTGAGTGTGTTGGCACTTGGGTCCGATTGTTTGGGTCCAACTCATAAGAGTGTGTCCTCTTGAGTTTTTTCAAGTCGGTCGTTTTCGGAAACCTACTAATCAGGTAGCTGGCTGTTGGCTTTTCTATGGGAGGGAGTAACGGAGTAAAGGCTTATTTATAAGACTAAAGATTTTTGAAATCCAATTTGGTTTCATGTTAGGGAAGTCAAACTATGGAAAGATATTTTCTTGTTTAGTCAATTGTTGAAACAAGATCGGGTGAAGAGAAAATCTGAATATGATTTTTATTGATTTAGAAAAAGCTTATGACAAGGTATCCAGAGATGTCTTTTAGAGATTTTTATTGAAATTATTAAAGACATGCATGAAGGAGTTACTCCTAATCTTTGTATCCTTTTATGCTGATTATGGATGAGTTAGCTCCTCATGTACAAATAGTAGGTACTCGGTGTGTATGTTGTTTGCATATGCGATAGTGTGAATGTAAAACTTGAAAGATGGTGGGAGATTTTCGAAGAGTTGAAAGATGCAAAAATATATGGATTGTAATTTTATTGGGCATATGCAAAGAGTTGAAATTACTTTGAGAAGTGAAGACCGGGAGAATCACGAAGAGAACATTAGCTTGATAATTAGTAAGAATGAGTAGATTGATGATAATGTCGATTAAAGTGGTATGGTTGAAGTGAAGACTGCTTCTGGAGTGTTTTGTAATCGGCATATACCACTAACATTGAAGAAATTTTTTTACAGGACAACGATTCGACCAGTTATGACATATGGAGTAAAATGTTAGCCAATTAGAATGCAACATATGTATAAATTGAATGTAGTAGAGATGAGAATATTAACTTGGACATATGATATAACTAGATTTGATAAAATTAGAAGGGAACGATTTCTTTTCGAGAGGATATAGGTGTAGCATCAATTGGTGGTAAAATTGGAAAAATCCATCCAGATGAGTTGGGCATGTCTAATGCAGGTCGAAAACGGCGTTTATAAGGGAAAGTTTGATAATGCAGGTTGACAGCCCACCAAGAAGATGGGGTAGGCCGAAGATGTAAAACTAGGTCCGAAGACATGCAATTATTTGAGGATTTAATTTAGAATAGATCAGAATGAAGAAACATAACTCATGTAGCTGATACGACATAATTAGATAAGGCTTTGTTGATGATGATGATTTAAATAACTTGCGGCGAGTCTTGTATGCTTCAATGCTCAGTGCGGTCTAGATACTTAGATATTTAACATGGGCGTATATTTTTAGAAAATGGTGTATCCTGGCCCTAACTTTTATGCTTATAGGATTGGATTTGGGCTTAAATGTGAGCCCGATCAGTAAATAGGCTGGGCTGGACAAGCCTCTGCCTGTTTCCATCTAACCCTACCTAGTATTTTTTGGAGTATAAATTAATCTCCTTCTCTAAAGAATAAAAGTTAATTTTTTGTACCGTCAGTCCACGTTTCAGATATTAAGTACAAACAATCATTGTTTTCTTGTTATGCACATGTGGTCTTTCCACATAGTTGTTTAACTTTTCCTCAATTTTTAGCTTTATATGTTCAATATGCCATTATTCACATTATCATTCTCAATTTTTTTTTTTTTTTTTTGTTCTCAAGAACATGTTAGGATATTTTCAAAATTCTGATTTGGGGGCACAACGCATGGGTTTACTCTCCGGTGTCTTGTGTTTGAATCCCTCTTAGATTCACTCCAATGCACATGTGGGGTGAGCATGCGTCTTAAATTTACTAGGTGCATGTGTGAGTTGAGTGCGTGTGCCTAGAAGATTAGTCTGACTGACTGGTTAATATCACGAGAATACCCTCATAATAATAATAATAATTTTTTAAATAAAATTTACGGTAATAAAAAAAAATTATAATAGTCTGAGGGTCATTCTGGCTAATAGTCTTGAGGGGGTCATTCTTGCTATGAAACGGGCCTGGATTCATAAATCGAAATAAAGAGCCCAACTACGAATGGTAGGGATCGGATCATCAAAAATTGGCCTCACATTCAGATGGCATTGTTAGTTTTCTCTCATAAATGGGAAAACATGATGGAAGAAAATCCAATGATTTTGGCATCCAAGTACTTTTACTAGTTTCTTTCACATTCAAAACGGTTTGGCCTTTTGTTTCCTTTACTGTTTAAAAGCTAACTAAGGTGGATGCTGCTTCATGGTCCCCCTCTCTCCTTAGTCCGTCCTTTATATGTTGAGAGTGATTGACGCTTGCAGCGTCACTCCAAGGATGGAAAAGAAGACAAAAGGAGGAATGGTGGGTGCTAGATTCCATGTGGCCCTCAATATCTTTCTCCCATGCAAAATGCTACACCTGGCAGTCATTTTTAAGGTCCGAGCTGCTCTTCATGTGGGTCATTATGTCTCATAATCTGATAATATTTTGTGGTGCATTTGCAGGGGAGTTATGTGGAGTATTGCACACTTCTGTTCATCAGCATAGATTGATTGGACAGTTATCTGATAGCTAGACTGTGTTTAACTCATTGTTGGTAGGATTATCTTGATGAATGGCTTGGATATTGAGCAATGGCAGAGGTTTGGGTGCCCTTGAAAGACAAATTAAAGTAGGTTGGGTATAAGACTGAGACATGACTCGTGTCTACCAGGATCACAAATTAATTAGGGAAAATGACCATACGGACGACCTAAAACCTGACATTCATCAGGTACAAGATGAAAAACTGAAATTTACCAGATGGAAGATCGTACACAAAAAATGCCCAAATTGAGACAAAAATACCCTTTTTCCTGCGATATCCTATTTACGTAGGATATCGTAGAATTCGATATCCCGGGATCTTAAGATATCGCACAGTTCAAGGGTATAATAACGTGGAGAGAAGTCTCTTGCTTTAGTGTAAAAAGAGGAAAAAACTCATCTCCCGCCCATTCCCGGTTTGAAATTCAAACTAATTCCAAAGGGCCAAAACGAGAGAAGACCATTCCCATTCGTTCATTTTAAACTTTTTTAGTCTCCATCGAACAGGGCGGGCACGTCTCTTCTCGTCTCCATCAGTGTAGGCTGGGCTCTCTTCTCATCTCCTTCTCTGTGACGAACAGGGCTGGGGAAACTACCATTGGTCTCCATCGAACAGGGCGGGCACGTCTCCATCAGTGTAGGCTGGGCTCTCTTCTCATCTCCTTCTCTATGACGAACAGGGCTGGGGAAACTACTATTGGTCTCCATCGAACAGGGCGGGCACGTCTCTTCTCGTCTCCATCAGTGTAGGCTGGGCTCTCTTCTCATCTCCTTCTCTGTGACGAACAGGGCTGGGGAAACTACCATTGGTCTCCATCGTCGGCAACATCTCCATCTCTGTCCAGCAATAATCTAGCAGCTGCATCTCCCATTTGATTCCAGCAAGGCCGCATCTCCATCTGCTGTAGTTATTCATGTTCAATCTGCTGGATCTATTTTTTTCTGCAGCTTCAATCTGCTGGGAGGGGGGGGGGGGTGATTTTTATTCAACTTCGTTTGGGGTACCCCATTTTTTCAGAAGTTTTTTTCTGCTGGGATGGGAGGGGTGCTGTTTTAAGGACTGGTTGGTTTTGTGGATGGATTTTTTTTTTTCTGCAGCTTCAATCTGCTGGGAGGGGAGGAACCATTTTTTTTAGGTTCGTTTTGATATGTTTGAGATTCCACCCTTGTCAGACACAAAGTTATCAACATCTGCCTTGACTACCATGCTGTCCTCCTTTTTACAATAGTCTTTGGATGTTTCATGGAGCTTTATCGTTGAATCTCAACAAAGGACTCAATGGAGTATCAACTTATTTTACCAGTGTAATTTACCTTAGATTGAGTTGAATGTGTATGGTAGTAGTTCACCAACAGCAATAGTACTAGCAGTAGTTTTAGTTTTAGTAGTGCACCAACAACAATTGTATTCTCGCTATAGCGAGAATAGGTCTCGCTATAGTGAGAATTGTCCCTTGCCTCCTACCTCTCCACTATCTCTCCATTATTCTATTTGCCTATTTTCCTCTCCATTATTCTATTTTCCTATTTTCAACTCCAGCTCCAGCTCCAGCCCCATTGCAGCTGCCTATTCCATCACAGCACGACCCATCTCACCTCTTTTTCTACGAATCTTATTCGTCTTTCACTCTCTCTGATTATTGGAAATCCCTTGCAAAAAATTTAGTAGTGATGTTGTTGTCTACTTATTTTACCATTTTTCCATGGAAGATATTGCTGTTAGTGGGGAACATGGCGCATTTATGTGGAAAGATAAAGGTCAGAGAGGAGAAGTTCCTTAATCAGGTTCAGTGTTATGTAACAGAAATGATATAAACAGAGATTTGTAGAATCTGGCATTGGTGATCACAGACCTCAAGCTTGCAATTGAAATACAATAGATTATTGCATGCAACACTAGAAGAGAAAAAAAGAGAGAAGATGAAACTGGGGAGTCTAAATAATTTGTATTGGCACAGAATGTACCATGTAATGTTGTTTATGTTATGTTTTGTAATCTTGATAGTAACTTGGACCCATTTATGATCAATGAAAGCCTTTTTATTTTGATAGCAACTTGGATCTAATTTTTAATATTTTGCATTCCAGCAACCTCTTGAGGTGTATTAAAGTTGACAAAAACAGGGTAAGTTTGGATAGTTTGTCTTTTTAATGATAGTTTGCCATTTTGTGTAAAAATATAACACACACCTATGAAAAATGGTATGCTGAAAACTTGTGATCTACTGAATTTGCCCTTTTCCCTACCAACTGGTACTTGAGTTCCATGCTCGTGTTTGAGCATGACTATAGGAGTGACAACTAGATTGGTCCAAACCAAGCAACAATTCCATCAAGCACTAAAGTGCGGGAACGTGGAGATTTTTTCCCTGTCCACTACCCATTGAGGTTCTTCATTATATATTTTGGATGTGATCAATCTAATGATGATACTCACTCTTATTGAAGTGGATTCCTTTAAGATGCTTATATTCTCTTGCTTATGTGATATGAACGGCTTAGATTTCATGAATATAAATCCCATGTAGAAGACCTTTTGTGCTCCTTCTTAATATGCTTATCCAATGGTGCCATCAAATATTGGATTAAAATATTTTAAAAGCCCATGCAGCGGATCCGAACAAATATTAAAAGAATGGGCCCGGATCTTGGACCCATATTTTATTTTTCAATTGGGGTCCATCTAGTATTCAGGTATTCAGTGCCCCGTTTTCATCCTCATGCAGGAAAGTCCACAAATCAAGCCCTTGATCACAAAGACATAGATGGGTCTGATCTAATCCAAAATATGGTTGATGCAAGAGCACCGACTGGAACTTGTTTGTTCCTAGAGTACTAGAAATTGTATTCCCACAAGCATAGCTATGCTTATATATCAATGATCACAATAGTAACTAAGTCAAATGAGTCAACCCCTGGAATAATTAATGAACCATTATTTTGACACCAATCTAGACCCCAATGTTGTAAAAATCGCTAGGCGGACGCAAGGCGGTGGGCATGGACTAGGGATTAATTTTCGATTAATCCCCGCCTAGCCCGATTAATCCCCTCTTAGTCGGATTAATCCCCGCCTAGCGCCTAGGCACCGCCTAGGCGGTGACCGCCGACTAGCGCCTAGGCCGCCGCCTAGGCCGATTTTTGCAACAGTGCTAGACCCTGTACTTGTATATAATTCAATTGGATACTTTCACAAGGTGTGAAATAGAAAAAAAAAAAATTACTACCTTCTCAGAGGTCTCGCTAGTTCTCGCTATAGCCAGGGTCTTGCTGTAGCGAGACCACACCTCGCCATAGCGACGGTCTCGCTATAGCTAGACTTTTCTCGCTAGCCTCCAAGTGACGAGGGTATTTCCATTGACTTGCACGAGGTCTTTTTTCCTATATGTTTGTTAAAAATATTTAAAAAAAAATTAAATCAACACCTCGTTCACAGAACCCCCCCTCTTCTCGTTCACATACACCCCCTTTTCCAGAGAGTGGTCTCGCTATAGCGAGACATATTCTCGCTATAGTGAGTTTTTTTCCACAAAATGTCTCTCGCTGTAGCGTGACATATTTTCACTAGCTTCCCGTGCGTGGTCTCGCTATAGCGAGACATATTATCTATATGGCAAGGATGTAGCGAGGAAAATAAAAAAACAAAGCAAGAGCATAAGCGGGAGGCAATGACTATTCTAGTATTCTCGCTATAGCGAGAATAAATTTCCAGCACCCTCTCTTTTTCGGTGTGGGTCCTTCCTCAAGTTTTTTTTTTTTAATATACTTGTTGGATTGCAGTGATTTGATCATCTTTGTGCTCACTATCCCATTTCCTCAATGGGTAGTGTTCTTTCAATGGTTGCACTATTTATGCTTTTTTAACGATCTGGAATTTAAAAAAAAAATGTTGAATAAAAATATAATAAACATATATATGCATTGGTTGCCAAGAATCCTATTGGGATTTCAGAAATCCTTAAACAAACACAATAAAAATCCTTTAAAAAACGCAATAAAAAAACTTTGAAATAATCTTAATTAATATAATTTTAGAACTCTATCTTGTTAAAGAGTCATTGTCTCCCTTTTTCATTTCCATGATGGAAAAGAGAGAGGGATGGACGCCGTCGGCTGCGATGTGGCGTGGAGCTGAGATGGGGTCGTGCTGTGATGGAATCGGCAGCTGCAATGGGGCTGGAGCTGGAGTTGAAATTGAAACCATGGCTCTATTGAATCCATGGGGTTTTTTAGGTTTAGCACAAGATAAAATCAGGAGAAAAGAGGGTTGGGAGACAAGAGAGTTTGAGAGAGATGAGACGCAATGAAAGTTACGGGGAAGAAAGACCGGAAGAAACAGGGAGGAGCAAAGTTTTTTCATCGCTGGAAAAGTTGAGCGGGAAGATGAAAAGCTATGGGTGTGAGGATGGGGATAGGTAAATGTGCGATATCATACAGGCCTAGGATATCAAACTGTGCAATATCCTAAGAGCATGGGATATTGAATCATTCGATATCCTACAGCCCTAGGATATCACTGGAAAAAGGGTAAAACCGTCCCATTTTGGGCGTTTTTTGTGTACGATCTTTCATCCGGTAAATTACATTCTTTCATCTTTTATTGGGTAAATATTGGGTTTTGGGCCGTCCGTACGGTAATTGTCTAATTTGAACATGACATGTGACCATTATAGTCGCCTAATATACAAAATAACGATTTGTTGTATCAGCTATCTATATAAAAAAAAAAAAAAGCCACGTAATATTAGCTGTTAAATCGGGGTAAATGGTAGATATGCAATTTAAACAAACTATTCAAAAACCATTTGAACAGCTAGGAAGTTTCAATGTCATCAGTCATTAATTATGGATAATTAATTTATCAAATCTTCTTTTATATTATATAATTAGACTAATAGGTCTTTGTCCTATATTTTCGATAAAATTACATAAGGACTAAGAATATTGGGAAATGTGTTTGATCCACTTCCACCCCCAAGTCAAATGTATTTTCACTTTCTAAATGAATCAATCAGCTTATCTCCTACTTTCTTACTTTGTAACCCCGATTGGTAGTGCAGTTGGCTAGGACCATAGCTTAAGAATTAGAGGTTATGATTCAAACTTGCATTCTCTTTTTAGGGTTACTTGCCTAGGCAAAAGCTTGACTTGTCCTAGCGCGTGGTGGAGATAGGGACTTCAGATGCTCGAGGGACCAATCTCTTCTTGAAGAAGCTAGACACCCTCGTCAACAAGAAAAAAAAAGAAAGGGACATGTGCTTGAATTTATGGACCTCACTAGTCATACAAAATACAATGGGACTTTCAAATCTACCTACATTAAAAAAAAAGTGTAATTTTTTACCCAGATAGATAATTCAGGAAGCTTTCTTTCATGTGATGGGCGTCAGTCCTAGGACCATGGTGGGTCTGGAACTCTGGACCCTTTCCTCATTAGGAATTAGGAATGAAAAAGGTCGATGTCCATTTCTCAACAGCTGTCTTTAATTGAAAAAGAAGATATGGTCGAGAAACAAGCATGCATATACAATTATACATATACAACTGCAACCACACAAAAGTTAGGTAATTGGGTGAGGAAATTTTTTTAATTTATTCTCATTCCTTTTACTCTTATTTTATGACAAATAATTCTATCACACATGACTCACGTTGATGAAATAAAGTGTAAAAACGAGAGAACACACACAAAGATAAAGAGCATTCAATTATCTTCTGATGTACGGCTGTAAAAGAAGGAAGGCATAAGAGGAAGGGTATGGAATATGGATCCCAAAGAATCTCTTTATTATCGGAGGGTTCCCAACCTTTTGGATTGGACTAATCCCTCTGGGTCCAAAGGAAAGCCGGATAAACTCTCCTCTAGTCCTAGTGTGGTAGTGCAGTTTCGAATCTACAACTTCCGGATGCAAACTGTAGTCCTATGCCCAGAGGCGGCCCTGAGTTTTCGGGGGCCCTAGGCGAATTCCTTATACCCACCAATAAATGATAAAAAAATAAAAGACAAATTTTTTTATTATTTGATCGAAAATTAAGTCTAAACTCCTTACCTACTCTTACTGAATCAGAATTGTGTTTCACATTAACCAATTAACACCAAAATTCAATTACAAAAATTAAGCACTACTGAAAAACTACTAGTCTTCTTGCATTTCTAGCTGCGAAATCACTAATTAAGTCTTCATAATCAAGCTTTTCTACCAAAGACTTTTCAATAGATAACATAGCTAATCCATTTAATCTTTCTTGGGACATGGTTGATCGAAAGTAATATTTGATCAACTTTAGCTTTGAAAAGCTGCTTTCTGCAGTTGCAACGGTAACTGGTATAGTCAGCAGAATTCCGTATACAACCCATGCATTTGGAAAATAATTATCCCATGACTTCAAATGATTTATAGTTGGTGTTGATAGTTGTCTCATTATAGATCTTGTTTTAAGACTAAAATATTTGGACTTCATAAAACATTTGATTTTTTCTAGATCTCTATGTTCAAAATCAACTACATGTAAATATAGAGGGTAGGATTGTAAGGCTGGCTGCAAAGCGGAAGCCACATTATATATTTATATAATGTTCAACTGTTCAAGCAGACCATGGGTGTCGGCCATTAAAAGTAATTACACGTGCAACCTAGTCTGCATATAAATCCACAGACACGACCATTTATCAAAAAAATCTCAACCGTCCATAAAACAAAATGTCAAAAACATAACTTATATGTGCATTACATCTCAAATAAATTTGGATTCTAAGAAAAAACAGAGACCTTAGGAAGCAGAAGACATACCTTGATAGGCAAAGGCAATGGATACAACATAAGTTCAAACTTGAAGGGCCGAGAGAGAGAATCTGAGAATAGCAGGTGTTAGAGGAAGAGGAAGAAGCGTTTAAAGATGGGATTTGGGTCGTGACTCTTGAGGAGGCGATTTAGCTTTGAAACGCGAAGAGCCTCATAACTCATTACTGGAATCAAGGAGATAAAAATCCATTACTGCTGTCATGGCATTGAAAATTAGGAATGCTGATGTGGGGCAACGAAATATCAGATATGAGGTTTTTTTTTCTTAACTACTGAGATTTCTTTCCTAACTGTTAGACTTGGGGGCCCCCATTTTGGGTCAAAATTTGGGGCTCCAGCCCACCGCCTGTGTGGGTTGTCCCCAGGGCCACCCCTGCCTATGCCAACTGAGCTACCCCTTGGGGTTAGATCACAAATATATTAATTTTGGAGAGTAAACATGTAATATAGTTTGGGAATCAGAATTAATGCATTGCTGACTAATAAATTAGCATTTGGGGTTCTCGGTTCACCCAATCTAGCAATAAAATTTGAGCTTAACCCAATCTTAAACTGAACTAGTCCAACTTGAATTCCATTTTTATCATGATGGTAGCAGGTGAGAACATGGAATTTGGGCTTGCCCAAGTTTCATCCCTAGTCCCACAGTTTTTAATTGGCCCTTTCTTGCCCCCAAAAGATGGCAACCGGAGACTCCTCAATTCTCATGCTCTCGAATTGAACTTTTTAGAAATACTTTTCTTTTCCCAGACATGATTCCGAGAAGTCTGGTCCCAACAGCCACAATAATTTCGGATCCGGTTGTGTCTATTCGCATTTTCCTTTCAGGTAAGTATGTACGACAAAAAAAAAAAACTACAATGGAAAGGAAAGTTATCCTGATTTTCCTATATAACTCACTAATAAAAGAAAAAAAAAAAAGAAGAGAAAAGAAATGATCCCTCCCTATCATGGAAATGGAAATCTAAAATGAGAGGAATCCTTTTGTTTGCATCTTCTAAGAGCATTCTTCCAATGTGCCACCCTTCCAATTTGCCACCCCATACAAAAAATCTAAAATCTTCCTTAGCGGCCCTTCCTTGAAAACAAGACTTCCACTCAATTGTGTGAAGCAAAGTGTCATTTCACAAATATTCTTTTGCTTTTATGATTCCTCTAGACTCTATGAAATCTTGCTTGTACTTTCTGCATTTTTACAGCCTACACAAATGTGCCCTTGGCAAAATGACTGATGTGGCCATGTTTGGGATGGTTGGTATTGGACTTTGGTTTCATTAAATACCAGGATTTGGGACCACCCCCTTTGAAGATTTCTATAAAAAGATTGGTTAATGGTCCCCCAAGGGTCAGCTAATCACAGAGTCCTATGTTTGGAGTAGAAAAAAAGTGGGGATGATGCGATTCGTGAGAAAGCACTAATGGGTGTGTGTTTTAAGAGGGGAGGGGGTGTGGGGGGCAGATAACGGACATTGCAAGTAATTGGTCTCTATCAATGGGGGTAGTGAAATTGACAAATAGATTATTCTATTTTTCGATTTGGTTAACATGGGAAAGACAAGTAAGAAAGAGATCTCTCTCACTTTTTTCCTCTTTTGACAAGGAAGATGAAAGCAGGCATAAGCAAGTTAGATAAAGCAATCAGCCGCTAGGCCTCTACAAAAGTTTTAACTCTTATGTATGTTTAGCAATTGGAGGAGTAAAGGTAACAGTAAAATTTGGTTGATACGTGACTTTTTTTTTTCTTTTACCTTTATCATGTTTAAATGAGAAAAGAAGCATGAAGAAGTAAGCTTATCATGCAATATTTCTTACATTTACCTCCACTTCCCTTTAAGACAAACTCTATAATAAAATGTAGTGAAGTCAACTTTAAGAAAAAAAAATCGCTTTTAAATGCTTTTCGTCACACTCTCTAGCCTCTTACATGATGGGACATTTCTTACTTTACCTCATATTTGTCCAAACAAACATGTAACCACATGTTCAACATTCTTACATTTTTTTTTCATGATGTGATGTCCACCTCATCTTTATTCATCATACGTATGAATAAACATGTTTAAAAAAAGGGCAACTATGGATTGAGTCTAGTTTGAGGGGATTGAGCTTTGGCCTCTATAGGCGTGAAATTAAATAACATTAATTTTCTTTCCTTCTTTGGATAAAATACTCACACACCCTACTAAAGTCCCATGACCAAGGATTGGTACATTGTTCTTTCTGTCAATTAGTGCTTCTCTACTGAGCTACCAGTAGGACAGTGAATTAACTCATTTTGTCAAATCCGAATTCAACCTTAAAAGTTGGAAGGGTTAATTCAAATCCTTTATTAACTTTCTGGGTTTGTGGGTCAGAGTAAGATAGACGGATTAGGTTGGATATGGGAGAAATTGGGAGGTAGACTAGGACAAATAGATTTAACCTAAACTCGACCATCATTTCTTAATTGGGTTAATTAATGTCAATGTGAATACAAGCCCAAAAACAAAAAACAAAAAGGTCAACTTGAGGTCTAGATAGACTAGGACAAATAGATTTAACCTAAACTCGACCATCATTTCTTAATTGGGTTAATTAATGTCAATGTGAATACAAGCCCAAAAACAAAAAACAAAAAGGTCAACTTGAGGTCTAGATTGGATTGGCTGGTCGGGTCGGAAATTGCAATTACATCCCTCTTTTCCACCAAACACAACAATCCAGTAAAGTTTGAGGTATACCCCATCAAAAGGTTAAGTGAATGAAGTCCACACTGCCTAGCTGGTCCAAGGGGGCCAATTTAAGGAATTGGTCCTGGTTAGAAAGGATGCATGAAATCAGAAACTCATTATTTCCAACAAAGGGGCTGATGAGAAAGCACCGAGTCCACTTTCTAGAAGGGCACTCAAGTTTGCATACGGCTTACCTAGATGCATGCAAATCAACAGCAGGAGACCAAAATGTAGCTGAATTTCACTCTAATTGCTGTAGTCCTTCATCCTATAGCCTCAAAGTCTAATAGTTTTACAAGTTCATTATTCCATGCATCCATTAAGAAGGGATGATTAAGAAAGCAATACCTAATTTATGACTAGGTGCATATGATTTTTTTTTTTTTCGATTGTTTGTAGCTGAGCCCAACTGTATAGAATACAAATGTAGTTTTATTTTTTTTTAAGTATGCTTAAAATATTTTTGGAGTTTGTGAGAGAATATAAAATTTTACTCCTGTAAAAGAAAAAAATGGGGGAGTGATAATCAAGGTATGGAATGAAGTGTTGCAGTCTGGGTTCCACAGGGTGGGGACCACTTGATGACCATGATCCGATGCTTGTTCCACATGAAGCAGGAAAAACAAGAAAGAAAAAACACATAATAAATTACAGGCAGGTGTCAACATGGATTTGTGGGATGTCCCAATATTCAAACTTCAAAAGGACCCTGATTGGAAACCCCATTTTTATTCAGGTTGGGTTCAGGCCCATAATTTCATGCCAGAGGACCTGATTGGCATAGTAAGTATATATTATAGTAAGAGGATGATGTTATGCTGATATATTAGAATATCCCTATAGACATGCTAGTTTGATCCAAACAGACAATTTGACAAACAAAGGCCATTCAAACCTCAAAGAGTCAAGCCCTTCCTTGAATATGCACTCAGCTAAAATTTATTTGTTTGGAGTGATGTGCACCTATTGATTAAGGTGTGTATAGACCAGGGACTTGGATTAAATGATTAAATTCATTTTTCACCATTTGATTATCTAATGGTGGATACTATTCCAACTTAAGTGAAATTTGTGCTACTACCTTTTTAATTGGGGTTAACATGGATGGCTAAGATTGGGGCCACATGAGCCAATGGTAAATCATCCACATGTGAGCATTTCTAATATATAAATGTATGATGTGAGTGCATGAGTGATCGAGCTTTGATTTGTTTATAAGATTAGGCCTTTGTAGCAGGTGTGAGGGGGTTGAATTAATCATAGAGGGTCCCACATTCCTAAAAATGGGCCTCCTCCTCAAGGTTACTCCCATGACAACCATCCACATGTGAGCATTTCTAAAATATAAATGTATGATGTGAGTGTGTGAGTGATCGAGCCCTTATTTATCAAAAAAAGTAGGGCTGTCGGTGGTCGGCCTTGGTCAGTTTTCAGTCACCTCTGCACCCGGGCCAAATGTTTGGTTTTTTTGATATAGAAAACCGAAAACCGACCACTGTATTTAGTGCAAGTGGGAAAACCGAACATTCGGTTTGGTCGGTTTCCGGTCGGTTTTCGGTTTTGGGCTGGGTCCTAATTTGAATGGGTCAAGCCTCATTTTGTATTGGTCTAATTGGCCATTGGGCCTTTAATTTCATTAAATAAGTTAAGTGTCCAATCTAATTTAGTAACTTACACACAAATAAAACAGGCCCAACAGCAATTAACAATAAGTACAGGCCCAGCAGCTAGCTAGTAGTACTTAAAAAATGCAGATGTTCAACAGTTCAAGTCACTAAGTTAGTGTAGTTTCCAGCTGCTTAACAATTCGGTCGGTTCGGTTTTAACTGAACGGTTTTTTAGTTTATAAAAAAACCGACCGTCGTGTAATTTGTAGGTAAAACAAATAACCGATTGGTCGGTTTTCTTTAAAAATATATATATAAAACCACCCAAATGGTCGGTTCGGCCGGGCGGTTCGGTTATTTCGGTCAATTTTCACGGCCCTAAAAAAAAGTGATCGAGCCTTGATTTGGTTCTAAGACTAGGCATTTTGATTGGGTTTAGGTGTGTACATGCAAGAATTTCTTTTTGAGGTGATCACCTGCTATTATAAAAAGTCACAAAAATTTCTTTATGGAACAGAAGATTTCATGCTCCACGGATCTTTGTTTTTACCCCCCGAAAATCCTCTTAGAGGTCCAAACTGGCCCCCTTAGGTTTTAATTTTTTTCTTTGATTCTTGGCTTATGAATTTATTTGTAGCATGAGAATATTTGGGGTTTTTCTAATCTATGCAACAGAAGATTAGGACAATTTTGTCTGATTCTCCAGTCTTTCGGATCTTGCTCTTACAACTGATGATTAATTTGCTTATTGGGGCCCATTTGTGGATGTGCCCTTTCAAAAACACATAAAATGTGCATTTTCAATAAAAGGTGTCTCTTGGGCTAAATATGTGCCTTTTCAATAAAATGTCTCTTGGGCCCATTTGTGTGGATGTAACTCAATTCAAAGGGATGCCTTCCAACTTTATTTATTATGGTTATTTTTAAATTTTTTATTTAGTTTTCAAAATGAGCATAAGTGCATATGATTCCTTTATTTTGTGTATGCTGACGTGGATTAAACGATAAAAGATTTGGTTTTCATAATTTTTTGGTTGATTTGAATTTTTTAATTAGTTTGTTATAAATAGATTTATAAGAATGGGATATTAGTCTTAATATATTATTCAGGACTTAACTTGTGCGATGCACAGGGGCTTCATGCTAGTTAATATAATGGAAAATATTCAACTGAGAATTTATATGAGAACTTTTTTGCGGGGCCCAATTAGCAACCCATCCAAGCCTAGCAACCAATAAGAAACCCCATGATAGTTACTAATCCCAGGGATTGGTACACATCCGAATGGACTGAACCGTTGGATTGATGGTTGAATATTTTTTTAAATATGAAGCCATTAAACTTATGGGCCACGGATGAAGGGATTAGGGGTATCGGCTTGGAGTCAAACTTGATACTTGAGGTGGTCTCACATAGATCTTCCCATCCCCATTGGTCCCATCCCCAAATGGGCCCCACAAAAAAGTTCTCATATAATATGTGAGAACTAGTTTTCACATGAATATTACCGTTATATAATAATGGCTAGAAATTTGGCCTTACTAAGTAAAATTATGCAAATAGTTTTTTCCCCTTCCTTTGAATGACATACATGTCTTTAGAATTTATCTTTCTTTATTCATTTATGTGCTTTTGGGGTGGTGGCCATTTATTATGAATTTCATCTTTGTTACTCATAAACTTTCTTTACTGAGAAATGTACTAAGAAACAATTATTTTACGAATTTTCTTTGCTTATATTTTGCTAAGGCTGAATAGATATTGATTTTAATTTTCATGTAAAATTTAGTCTTGAATAGTAATATATTTTTCATACTTGAACTTATAACTATGTCGAAAGAAAACTTAAAAATATGGTAGTTATAATAATTGGTAAAATAAAAATTTATTCAAGTTTTGCCCCCCCCCCCCCCTCTAAGATGAGATCCTGGTTCTGCCCCTATTTTTACTCCTCTCATGTGGAATCAAAATCCTCTCTATTAAGGAAAATCAATTTATTTTTACCTTTTTTCATACGAAAAATAAATAATATCAAACAAAAAAAACAGTAAGGTGGTCTACATGAAAAATCAAAATAATTTTCTTCTGTCATTGGCATTGTAAGGGGTTACATGGCGATCCTGTCCTTCCTTAGTTCGGCCCTTAGTTTTAGGTACAGGTTTCAGGACTTTAATATTAATATAGGCATTAGCATAGATTAGGGTTTAGGTCCCTATTATTAATAAGCCTAAGGGCATAGAAATCTTATCTACTAGAGCTGCACTCCATTCTATTTTTATTCATTCTTACCAAATAAGGATCTCTGCTTATTCCTTATAACGAAGAAAACTCAATCCCCAAGCATTCATTCTTTTAAAGAGATATAGTGAAAACTATAGAAAAGTGATCAAAAAGTTTATTTTTTTTGCCTTACTCGTGTTTGATTGGCCACACAAGTGAGAAAGTAAAATACCAATTGTCATAAAATTTTAGTTTTACTTTCGCAAGTGCCAAAAAAATCTGACTTTATAAAACACAAGTGAACTGATTACTTTATCAGTTATTAGCTTCTCGTCTTGCTTAAAACACTTTAACCTGTGAAAACGATTACAAATGTAGTTTACTAGAAAGTGCATTCTTTTACACAAGCATTACCTTTTATACTGATTTGGCATTTCATTTATATTAATTTCTCAATACATTATTTAGACATTACTAGTGCACGAAAAAATAGAGACCCATTGTCAAGCCTCGAATAACTTTGTATGGATTCTGGCAGTCTTAAAACTCTTAAACAGATTTTCACAACAACTTGTTAGAAATCCGTCATTAGGTTCATATGTGATACCCTACATTCTCATCTGCTGGAATCCCACAAATGAAATTGTAACAATGTGCTGAATAGATCCGTAAGCATTGGCCTTAAAGAATTGAAACCCAAAATACTTAAATAATGCTTTGTGAGGATGTTGCATCACAATTAGGGATGTAAATGGGTCTCCGATTATTTGAATATCCGGAAGTTCCAATCCATTAAAAATCGAGTTTGGGTCCTTATTTAGGCCCCGATAAGTAAGTAGGTACGGGTCCGGTTTCACCTTGATTCGGACCCGTGGATCCGAGACCCGACATATTATCTCAGTTTTCAAAAATCTCTCATAAAAATTATATATTTTTTTAATATCATTCTCTACTTAGATAGGACCCGTCCCATATATGGTTCCGATTCTGGAGCCAAGAAATCGGTTCCGAAACGGTTCCGGGTTTAGTACACCTTCTCCTTAACGGTTCCGGTTTTGGATCCACCATGGATCCGGACTTGAACCAACCCATTTGCAACCCATGCAATTTCTGACATAAGTAGTTAAAAATGAAGACAAAAGGTGAGTTTTAAAAACCGAGCTTCAAATAACATTTTCTTTTATCATGAGAATTGCATACCGACCATTCATTTTTAATTTTTTTTATTATATCTCCATTAAAGAATAGATTATTCAATGCTTATTTTTTAAAATTGACCTATGGTCTTCATTTTAAACTAATTAGTTGCAAACGAACATACCCTAACTCTTCCCCGCTGCAGTTTGGAGACATGAAGCAAGTAAAATAGCAAAGATTTTACCAAGTCTAACATGAGACTTTGAGCTAGCTCGAATCAATTGAGTTACTGTGAAGCTAAGTGGAACTCTGCAGTGGAAGCCCCTATTAAAAATCTAATGTGTTCAAAGTAAACACCCTCTAAAGTTTATGAGAGAATAAGAATTGGACACACCATAAGATTTACAATTTCAATTTGGTAGAAACATGACTTGTAAGATTATATTGATTACGATTTTTATCAAATGATCAATCCAACGGCGTGACCAACTCCTAGCAATGTAAAATCTGATATCCAAAAATGTTGGATTTATGTCTTATATTCTAGGTTTAGCGGAGTGGTCCATTGGACCGGGTTCATGGTTAAGGGTATTTTGGTCATTGTACTGGGGCTTTTTTTGGTACCAAGAAGGAAGAGATTATATATAGCCCTAATCTATAGCCCTAAATTTTGAAGAGCGTCAAGATGTGATTCTATGCTCTCTTTTTTATAGACATAAGCGTTTTTATTGATCTACGTCAAAACTTCATCTCTTTCTTATATAATATAATATAAATAAACGATTACAGGTTTCGTAATTCCGCATGCTCGGCGGAACACATGAGTTGCTCCTGTTAATTCCAAAGGGCTCACATTTTTCAATAGTATCATTCTTACTAAGGATCTTGCCAAGTCAGAGCCTTGGAGGAGGAGTGATCACTGAACAAGGTATATGTGGTAGAGAGAGAGAGAGTATTAAAGGTGGTGGTTTTTGGCTAAGCATTGTCACAATCTTTTAACTGTACCGTAATTGACATTATGGCAAGTGCGTTTATAGGCACATCTGCACCCCTTCTTCCTTTTTCATGTCCCAGGTTTTGTTACAGAAGAGCAACTCTCCATGAGCTTTTCCATCGCCATCAACCACAAGAAGCACCCAAATTTCCTTCGTTTCTTACATATGATCACTGATATCTCTCATCTCAAACAACAATAAAGAAAGAGAGCATTCCCCACCAAACCCTTTCACCCAAATCAACAGAAAGAAAAAAAATCTAAAGAAGGAGAAACACACGATGTGGGATCTCAACGACTACCCCAACCAGAGAAGAGAAGACCCAGATGTCTGCTTCTACGAGAAGAACACCTCTCTCGACGCAGACGACGACATGTACAAAAGGGTTCTTCTCGGATCCTCCTCCTACGACAATTCCAGCTCCTCCGCCGTCGTCATCGAAGCCTCCGACGAAGACGACAGAGACTGGAAGAGCAGCAGCAGCAAGATCTTCGGATTCTCCGTCAACGGTGACGGAGAAGAGGACTTGGGGGAGGCCGTCGTCACCCGCCAGTTCTTTCCGGCGGAGAACGGCGGCACCCCACTTCCCCTCCCACACCGGGCAGGCGTGAAATTCTGCCAGTCGGAGCCGGCCGCGGCCGGAAAGTCGGCCGCCGACGTGGCACAGCCGATCAAGAAGACCCGCCGGGGACCCAGGTCGAGAAGCTCTCAGTATCGCGGCGTCACCTTCTACCGGAGAACCGGTCGATGGGAGTCCCATATATGGTTTGTAATTTCTAGTCTTCCATTTCAAAGCTTCCACCTTTAACTTCAATTCTCTCCAATCTTCTTCTCAACAGCCTTTTCTTCCTTTTGTTACAGGGATTGTGGAAAGCAGGTTTATTTGGGTGGGTATTATGGTGTAATGTCAGATGGGTCTTTGTCTTTTTTTTTTAATGGGTTTTTGTAATGCAAGCTCTCTCAATTACTGATCTTTTCAACTGTGTCTCTCATATGATTTGTTTAGGTGGATTTGACACAGCACATTTAGCTGCTCGGTAATCTTCATCTCCTAACCATACCTTGTTATGTTTTTTCAATGGGGGATTAAGATCCCTTGATTTAATTCCTTTCTCTATGGATGTTGATGGGTTTGGAAATGGGAAATTTCTTGTTTCAGTGCTTATGACAGAGCTGCAATCAAGTTCCGGGGATTAGGTGCCGACATCAATTTCACTCTCGATGATTATGACGATGATCTGAAACAGGTGAGAGCCAGAGACAAAGGAAGACAATTTAGCCTCTTATTATTTTTATTTTATAATCTGTAACTAAACTAGCAATTAAACTAAAACTTTGGGTACATGGGGTTGTGACAGATGAGCAATCTAACCAAGGAGGAATTTGTTCATGTTCTTCGTCGACAAAGTACCGGATTTCCAAAGGGAAGCTCTAAATTTAGAGGGGTGACCTTGCACAAGTGTGGCAGATGGGAAGCTAGAATGGGCCAGTTATTGGGGAAGAAGTATTCTCTCTCTCTCTCTGTTTATTTTCTTATTGCATCTCCTTTTTTTTTTCATGATCCAATTAGTATTTCTTTATTCTTAAAGCATAGTCCCCTCTACTACAGTTGCTTTATCTTCATATGCATTTAGTTCTCCTGGTTTTAGTCACTTTGATGGGTTCTAGTCACTTTGGTTGTTCTTTGTTGCAAGTGTTTGATTTCACCGAATTACTTCCATGTGTTCATTGAACAGATACGTCTACTTGGGCCTTTTTGATTCCGAAACTGAGGCAGCCAGGTATTGTTTGGCAGAATTTAATCATACCCTTTCCTAATTCTGGCTCATTTGGGTATGATTAACCTTCAAATTTTATGACCTTCTGCAGAGCTTATGATAAGGCAGCAATTAAACACAATGGAAGAGATGCAGTTACCAATTTCAATCCCAGTATGTATGAGAATGAGTCGAATATGAGTAAGTAAAGGGGCTTCAGCTGTGAATTCTCAAAAAAAAAAAAAAGAGATTTCTTTTGTACAAACTTGTATATGAAAGTGTCTGCATTTCCTGTTCTTATACTACCATCATCAGGTGGCAATGCAGACCACAACCTGGACTTGAGCCTTGGGAGTTTGGCCTCCAAATCCAACAATTTCAAGTCGGTGGATGGGGAGAGATTGAGCGGGTCGAATCAGCAACCACAAGTGGCAATGGAGCTCGATTGGAGGATGGGTGGCCAGCCAATCAAATCAAGGGTATAGCACTCGCAACAAAATTATCCCTATCCATGCTAATTCAATTTTTACTGAAACCAGAACTGAATGCTCCAATTCTTCTTTCCATCTCAGTTTGATGAGAAATTACAACTGCTCAGTAGCAATTCTCACAGACAGGATCCAGAGTGGTGGGGTGAGACTAACAATCCTCAGCCCTTTGGCCACACCACCACGTTGCAGCAACTCAATCCTTCCAGTTATCCAGTAGGCAGGCCAATAGCACCTGTTTGGCCATCGGCGGTGACCTTCTCGCATCAAAACCTGCAAACCCAATTTCACAATTCCAACCAGATTCCACAGCATACAGGAAACATTGGTTCTGTACAGTTGCTGGCAAGCGACGATCCAGCAAGAAATGGAGGGGGTGGAGGGTTACCACTAACCACAGGAGAACAAATTTCAACACAACAAAGGCAATTGAATTGGGGTAGGAGCAGTAGTAATTGGGCTGCTTCTGCTGCTCCGACTCCCCAGCTGTTAGTGACCTCTGCAGCATCATCAGGATTCCCATCCCACATAATGAAACAGCCCAGTTGGCTGCAGCAGAAGGGGTTGCATTCTCTCATGAGACCTACCTGACCCTTGATTATTATTATTATTATTATTTGGGTTCTGCTTTACCATGTAATCAATCGATTCATCTATAGTCTTATTGTTTCTTTCCTTTTTTCTGCAACTATTTTTCTTTCTGTCAGTCTGTATTGTAACAGTTGCATATATAACCAGAAAGGCAGCTGCAACAACTGCAAATTTTGTTTTACCAAATCCCCTTCTTTCCTATTTCCTCATCTGGGATTCTCTCAAAAAGGAGAAGGGAAAGTAAAGGACAAACACTGAATCTTGTTTGTACTGATGGCCTTTTCTTATGTTTATTGGTGAGTTGTAGGTTATCAGGTGACCCCATTTGGGAGTGATTCTTCAGCTTATTGCTGTATCCATTCATCGGATATTTTTATGACCATTTCAAACATGAGTGATGGTTGTTACCCGTATCACCATACACCAACTCCCGAAACATATTACATAGTAAATTGTAAAAAGGTGATTTGTAGTATCTCTACGTAAGGCTCTTATACTGAAGCTCTTTTGCTTTACTCATCAACTGGACCCACCCAAAAGGAGTGCACCCGGGTCAACCCATCACCACTTCCTTGCCAATTCTAGCTAACAAGAGTTATTGGCTGATGTATATGTTCTCTCTAGTCTAGACTCCAGACCGACTTCAATTCAACAAACCACAACCAAAAAATTCAAAGTTTCAAGCCACCCTATTTGAACTTGAGACATTATTAGAAAGAAATTGACACTGTCGTACTTGTACGTGCATCTATGACAATCCAAAACAGGGCTTTTTCCAATTTCCACACCCATGAACCCTATAAAAGGAAATGATTCTGCATTAGTTTTTGACTGCCACCGTTAGATTTGGTGAAACCTTCTAAACAGTAGAATGGCAAGAGGCAGAAAGTAGCCGAGCAGATTTTTATCAGGGACGCATGTGGATGTGGGTCTTTTATTCTATCAAGTGGAAGTGGGGATAGATAGATGTAGATGCATTTAATAAGGTTGGAACTGAAACGAAACAAGCACTTTGTAACGTTACTTTTAGACACAGTCGTCGTGTCTTGAAAATATCTATGGACGGATGTCATGTCTCTTTCCCATGGCCTCCAGTATTACCAGAAAAACAAATCATACCCAAACAAAGGCCGTGACTGAGGAAAGGGAGACTCTTGAAAACCTTCTGTTCTTCGGTTTCATACGACAGCCTTTCGTGAAAGCCAAAAAAAGCATCAAGTTGGTCAATGAGTCTTGCTGTTATAGATTCTTACTGCTTTCATGCATAAGCTCATAAGACAGGTTTTGAATTTTTATTTTATTTTTTTAAAAGAATTCTGGTACAAGGGTTACTGTTTAGAATCGCTGTCCATTGTATGCGGGTTGCAAAGGGCACCATCCAATTATCCGAAGGTTTCGATTTTAAATAAAATAGGTATAAAATCTACTTTCAGATTCAAAAGAAATTTGGTTCAGGATCCGAATTTGGACCCATGCATATAAAATTCGGAGCTTTTAGATTTAGAATATTACATTCACATATTAAAAGTATATATGGGTTTTTAAGGGTCTAAATTGTTTCAGGTATATTGATATTTGTTAGTCTATTTGGCTTTAATCATGTATTATTAATTGTCCAACTTGTATATATAATTTTTTAAAGCTATTTTATCTTATTATATTAATACACTTTACGTTCTAGATTTGAATTCGAAATCAAATTAGCTCTTTTAGGTTAATGTCAGATCAGGATACAACACATAAGTTTTGCGACAGATCCGAAATTGGATTTATAAAAATGGATACATGTTCGGATCCACTATGTTTCGCCCGTAATTCTACTTATTTGCATCTCTAAAAGTCATTTGATAATACAAACCGTTTTAGTCTCCTTTGTGCAATGAGAAGACTTTGCAAAAGAGAGGAAACATTATGTTTAAAGTAGAATGCTTTTCTAATATCATAAAACTTCTTTTAAGCATTAAAGCCAGCCAGTATGCCTTGTACCTGTCAAGACTCAAGAGGGCAGGTTTGCATCACATATCAACAGTTCGGGTTGAGTATAAGGTGAGTCATGTGTGCAATGAAGCAGTTATGTATGTGTTAATCAACTGACATGTGTACCCAAATCCAACCCATTGCAGTCCCTACTTTCAAACCTCTAATTAACTCCCTAATTGTCATGCTTTACATCTCAACTGTTGGTCCGTAGTTTCTTCATGACATTTCACATACATGAAACGTGCATTTGATACCTCTATTGGATCTGACTAACCATAAAAAAAAGGTCCATTGAATGCCACCAATATTATCATTGGTGAGTGCCACAAACCAGAGTTAATAAGATTTTAATTTGATCCTACCCCACTTGAGATCACATGTTAAAAAGTACAGTGAATATTTATTTTTTGTAGATATATAGCTAAACGTCAAATCTCTTTTATTTGATAGGCAGTACTCATGTCCTTAATTTGTCCAATCTGAAAGCTACCCCTGCCTATCCTTGTTTTAGAAATAAATGGTTATTTAGACCTCAACAACCAAGCCTTCTACAGTTAGGAATTGCCTTGAAGTTTCCTTCTTCTTGAATAATGAAAGAGCATTGACTCAAATTAAAGGCCCCACTACCACCATGTTGACAAAGGCTCTTACCTAATGCTTCAAGCTTCCTAAACATGACACAATGTATTGGTACCATTGGTACGTAAGTCGATCTTCAAGGCACTTCAATCCGATCCATACGGACCTCATGGCTCATGGGGTTATGAAGAGAGAGTGTTGTGACTTATGAGTTATGAATTCATTGGTACGGACCTCATGGCTCATGGGGTTATGAAGAGAGAGTGTTGTGACTTATGAGTTATGAATTCATGGGTAAAAAGGAAGAGAGGGGCATCTGTACTCTTTTCTTCTGTCATATCGCAGTGTCTCATGAATCAGTCACTCAGCCCTAGTGTAAGATCCCGGTCCCACTATTAATATATTTAATATATATTTTTAATTAGATATTATTATTATTATTATTTTAATGGAATGTATTTTAGTTATTTAAGTGGTTAGGATTAAGTGGGGCATACGTTAGATCAGATGCGTAGATTGGTGAGTTGGGTTAATGGGTAGATGTCTTGACCCGCAGTTTGACCCGACCCAATGACTTAAGCCCAATACTTAACCTAATCCCTTCTTTTAAATAACCGCACGTCCTTATCTCTCCCCACTAATCTCTGCAACTTTTCCCGTTCCCTGTTCGTCTTCTTCCTCTTCCAACTTCCCAAACCTCTGCAACCTTAAGATCCAGCCATCAGAATCAAGATCTGAAGATACCATCATTCTTGGTTCGACTTTCTTATCTCAGGTAACACTATCCTCAAACCATTAGGAATAGATCTGTACTATTAGGTTATTTTCTTGTTCTTTCCAATGTTAGGTTTTGGTAGGAATACCATAGATCTGTTCATATGAACATTTCTATCCCATCTTTTATGTCAGATCGGTGTTAGGATTGTGATCGAGCGCCGCGGTAATCTCGATTTGGGTTTTGGTTAGGAAACCTACTGCACATTTCTTCAACTTCGGATCTAAGGCAAGTACATTATTATAATTTGTTATTGAATGCGTTAATTGACCTTTGATTCCTATCTAATGCATATAGGTTTGTCTATTTGCCCTTTTCTAAATGATAATGTTAGATTAGGATTTTATGAATGGATATGTGGATTCCATTCTCTTTCTAATGGTTATGATTCGTGTGAATTTGAATGGGATGCACTCTCTTTAGGAAAACGAGAGGAAAATGGATAAATAGGGGAAAAACCCCAATTTCTGTGACTGTACGAACTCGGACAACATTCTGAACGTCAAACGTTCGAACGTTGCTTTGGAACGTTCGAACGAGTGAGTTCAGAATCGTCTGAGCCAAATGACAAAGACGTCGAACGTTCGAACGTTCCCTTCGTGCGTTCGAACGTTCAAATTTGCTCGCCCCTGAGCCAAAAACCCGAGACCCTGAACTTTCGAACGTTGGTCTCGTACGTTCGAACGTTCAGTGTACTTAGGCAATTTGTGTTTATTTTTCATTGCTCTGGCTCTGATTAATTTGGGGATTTATGATATCAAGTATGGGACTTCATATGGATCTAATAACCTTAAATTATCTACCTGGACTTGACATAAGAACCGTCTTTGGGCATACGGTATCTTATGGACGTAGGATTCAATTACCTGTTATGATTTTAATGAACTCTAGCGAGAAAGGGTCAATACATCTCTATTGGAAATCCTTCATTGGATCTATGCACCATGAATTTCGAGAGATGTAACGTCCTTAACTTACTAGCGTTATTATTGTGTGTTGACGGGTATATGAGTATACGTTTAACCTTAGGATCGATTTATAATATGTATTAACCTTTGTATTTGCATGCATATATTGGTTTAGGTTATGTATTCCTTTAGATGCATACCCTACTTTGTACTATGGATTATGAGGTGGCTTGGCAAATTAGATATATGTGATTTGACTATGATATGGATTGGCCGGCCCTTCATTTGGACTTAGGACTCTTGTGTCGGAGCATTATTATTCGGGTCTATTATGCATATATGTTTCCTTTTATGTGGGTCATTTGTGAACGGCTGCAGATCGTATGTGGACGGTTGATCACCGATGTGTCCGGATCACTTATAATCCGCTTTGTATGTGAACAGGTTATCCTGTTATGTGTTTATAGATCGGTTTATGACCACCGACATTGTGGACGGGCTTTCCCGATTATGTAGGACTGACCACCCAAAACGGGGACACTTGTCTCCGTGTGAATTATATATTGCTCCATTTGGTGTCTTTCAGATTTATGTCATACGTTCTTTCTTTGTACTTATCTTTATCATTCTTTCTTATAATTTCAATTGTTTTTACTCATTTTGATATCGTATCTTAATTTCGAATTATGATCATGTTCTTGCTATTTACGTTACTACATTTGGTGCATAGGTACCGAGCCCTACTTTACCGAGGGAGACGGAGGAGGATCAAACGTTCAAACGTTTGAGCCAACTGACGAACCCGAGTGGGATGCTGGAGACGGTTTCGGAGCCGTCTGATCCTGCAGTAGAGAGGACGTCATCTTAGA